>OY992783.1:14787444-16037444 GCA_963921375.1 Tiliacea citrago | reverse complement strand
GAGCACAACATTGTACAGCGCAACGAAGCGACAATGATAAAGCAGTTTACTTTGATTAACGATCACCTAAATACTCTAGAAAATAGTTCCTTAAAAGATAAAGCTGACACTGCAAACGCCTTCTACATAATAACATCGGCAATGGCTGCCGAAAGAATGGCTCAAAATCTTAAGGACATCCAACAAACCCTTATCAACACATTGACAAATATGTACCAGGGACATATGGACGTACACTTATTATCACCAAACCAAATGCAAAGTGAATTAGATAAAGTAGCTCGACAACTACCTCGCGACTCTGCGCTACCGGAAGTACAGAATGACGTAAGAGACATCTACAGGTTGTTCAGAATACATGCACGTATTACACAGCAATACCTATTGATGGAAATAAAAATACCTATCTTGAACGATGCACTATACGAGCTAAATAAACTAATCAGCATACCTCAACGTATTGACGCTAGTCGTGTCATGTACGTTATTCCCAATTCTGAATTAATTGCATTTAACATTAACCAATACTCGTTTATACCACTTGAACAAACCGATATTCAAGAATGCCAAAAGATCCATGATAAAACCCTGATGTGCAAATTGAATCACCCTATATACAGCACTGGCGATCGTCGCAAGTCTATTTGCGAAATACAGCTGATTCGAGACAACGAAGAACATAGTGCATATTGTCATACCGAAATAAAAGTATGCGCTGACAAGTGGGTGAAATTACATAAGCAAAACACATGGTTCTATTATTGTTGTGACACGTGCGAAGTGCAACTAGTATGCGGAGCTCAAATTACATCGGAGACGCTACGTCACTCGGGTCTGATAACACTTAAACAAGGTTGTAACCTGCAAGGTGATTCATTTATGCTTCACGCATACATGGAACACACAAGCGATATTTTAATTAATGAACCATACGCTATGGTAATGCCCACGATATCGCCCATGAACAACATTATCAACACCTCTGTTCGTAACTCGTCATTGCACATTGAAACGCACGAAGAGTCTTTCAAGAAGATTGATACTGAACTGCGCTCGATCAAAGAACAGTCAAAGCTAGAAACCCTATCTCCTCATGACGTTCATCACTACATCGCGATCTATGTGGTCATTAGTATTAGCATTGCACTGTTTGGAACATCGGTGTATTATTGGCGAAAGGTGGCAACCAACAGACAGGGGGAGGATCCTCAAGATGCGAGAAGCAGAGGAAGACGAGAAGAAGAAGATGACATCGAGGACGGGTACAGCAAGGTCAACAAACGGAACTCAAAAGTGCATAGTGAAGTGAATAATATGGTGACAATGGTTAACCCCTCCTCTAGGGAAGTGAAATTTGACACTGAGAGACATAGTGACGTGTGCTAATTAAGTGGGACATTCTATTTTAGATTTTAGTTTACATTTTTACATAATATTATTCATTGACAATTATTTACATTTAGTACCTACTGCATTTGTTTACATTACTTTTACACTTATTACATTTTATTACATTACCCATTTCTACGGTTTCTAATTGTTTACATGTCTAGAAGTTAGTTACCGTCACCATTCTTGTGGTGGCAATATGTACGGTGCACGTACATGGTTTTAAAATATGTATTTTGATGCAATAAGTTAGTCATTTAGGCTAGCGTATTTGCACTTTGATCGCGACCTACATTTGGGAGCGCATTGACACACGGCGGAGCCTAGATGAGGATTTCTTGCACATAATTTAATTAGTGTTCAATTAGACGTGGTTTGGGTCGGACAACTTGCATTTTTATTTAGATTCATTCCCGTTGGGCATTCATTGACATACATTACATACATTGGCGTTCATTGGCATATTTACAGTTTGGTTAACACACCGAACAAGGGAGTGGGCACGCGGGCACAGTGCTGGTTGGTAGGTGTCGAACCTTTGGGTCTAAGACATGTGACGGTGCCGGTTCCCTCACAATGTTTTCCTTTACCGTTTTGAGTTCAGTGGTGATGAAATAATTTACACAAAGTCGCGGCCGTTATCACTGGGCCACCACACCAGTGCTCTTCACTTGTGTTCAGTTGGCCGTTTATATTCAAATTCTACTTCAGAAATTCACTAGAAAATCCTACTTCGTTTGGGACAGTGAAAAGATATAGTTATTAGACAACAAATAAACCTTTTTTTTTTTGGGTGGGTAATTATAACCAATACGAGAGGAACCATATGACTCTGGGAACCCCAAGTCTCGGTCAGATCCGAAATTATCTGAAATCTGAGCCTTCTCTGAGTACGTTGCGAAAACTGCATGAAACCATAAATATACGAAATTACACGCTGCCTTCAGTAAGTATGATTTCAAGTTGTCACAGTGTAGTTCGATCAATGAAAATGTGTTTTTGCACCCTCACTGCATACTTTTTCTACTTAGCATGTCGATGGTAATCTAAATGGACTTGGCCCAGATATAATGCTGCGCCGGTTGCCGTCACCACGTCATCGCCGGCTATCGCTGAAAACCAGCGCTGGGGCTCTGTCTCGCTCCAACTTGTTCTTTCGTACTTGTTTTTTTTTTGCGTTGTTTACTTAGCGCAAGTAAACTTATTTTCTACGTTCTTTCTTTCCTTTCATTCGGCTACGTGTAAACTCCAACTCATGTGTCAATGCATTGTAAACGTGATGCATTAAACATACCCCAACCTTAGTTGTCCAGAAACATTCTCGCCTCTATCAAAGGACTTACAAACAGCAACTAACTAGTATTAATAAACACGCGTCCATGTCTGAACAAGTTAATAGTGAGAAAGTTGACCTTTTAAGTAGTTATTTGTGTTCAGTGCCCGGATGGGTGCGCAGTAGAATTTAGATTGTATCTAAGATAAACGTTGACTCTGTTACTTACTTTACTGTTTTATAGTACTTAATGAAATCTGGGAAGGTGTTGCTTTTAATGTAAACGGTTTTTTACTTTTATTGTGACGATGCAACTAGGGCTTTTAAACACTTATTCCTCATTATCATCATTTCAGCCGATAGACGTCCACTGCTGGGCTTAAGCCTCCCCCAAAAGGGGGGGTTTGCCATAATCGCCACGCTTGGCAGGCGGGTTGACGATCGCAGTATGGTGTTAAAAATGCATAGAAAACGCTGCTGCCCATTCTCTACTAAGTCCCTTAGTCGCCTTTTACGACACCCACGGGAAGAAATGGGATAGTGCTATTCTTTACGTCCGGCACCACACGGAGAAAAGTTACCACCAGATATGAAAGAGAAAGACAATAAGAAAAGCCTTCTTTGTAATAAAATTGTGACATTTCCAATTCATATGTACTTTCTGACTTTAACTTGGACATTACTGATATCGGTCAAGAAAAAAAATCTAAATATTTTATTTCACATAGGTAAACCTACATGGGCACTTATGAAACGTCAGAAGCTAGGTGCACGGTTCCAATAGGTCGTTTCCGGAGAAGAGCCGCGTTCAAATACCGTGTTGAGGATTTGGGCAAAGGTATGAGAAACAGGGTGTAAAGTTCAATTATTATTATTATATTATTATTATTTTTGTTTATATATTTGTTTTCCTCGGCCTAGCCGGGTACTGATGGCACGGGCCTAAGCCAAGTGTCCAGCAGTGGGGTTTAGTGTGGGAGTAATATTATACGTAGACTGTATGGTAGACGAAACTATATTTGAGTGGGAGTATTGGTGCAAGATGTCCGGCTCACACTGAAGAAATTTTCTAACTAGCCTGCATGTGTTAAGAATCACTGCCTTCTGCAGCAGGTGGTAGGTGTTAGATGGTAGGTTTAGGGAACTAAGGGACTGATGAAGCTGTTTAGGAATTACTCCTGTTGTAGATAGCACTATGGGGACTATTGTGACTTTTTTAAGATGCCAAAGTCGGGTTATTTCGTCTTTTAGTTCGGTGTATTTGGATAATTTTTCGGCTATTGTAGTCTGTAAGTTATGCGTATTTGGCACGGCAATGTCTATTAGGAACCCAGTTTTGTCTGCTTTATTAATTAATGTGATGTCGGGTCTATTAAAGTGAATTGTGCGGTCGGTGAGTATGGCTCGGTCGAAGTACAGTTTTGTTGTGGAGTTCTCTAATACCGTTTCAGGGTTGTATTTATAATAAGGTACTACGGTGTCTATAAGTTTGTAATTGTAAGCTAGTTTTTGGTGTATTACATTGGCTACTTGATCGTGTCGATGTTTGTAGTCTGTTTGTGCTATTGATTTGCAGGCACCGGTGATATGTTGGATTGTCTCCGGAGAACTATTGCATTTTCTACAAGTATCGGTTGTTAAATTCTTTATAATGTATTTTCTGTAGTTTTTGGTCTCAATTACTTGGTCCTGAATAGCAATCATGAACCCTTCAGTCTCCGGGAATAGTTCGCCTCGATTTAACCATGCGTTCGACGCATCTTTGTCGACATTTAATTGACATAAATCTTGGCGATGTCTCCCGTGTAAAGACTTCTGGGTCCACTCTTGACATTTGGTTCTGTCATCAATCACTTTCTCGTTTTTTTGTTCTGTAGTGTCTTTTAAATTAAGAGGTGTAAAGTGTTGGTCGTTGTGTGCTATAAGTTTGTGGAGTAGGGAAAATTCAGTTTTGGAAAAGAAGTATCGCCTAAGAGCTGTGATCTGTCTGTTATGTAAGTTTAAGATATCTATAAGTCCTCTGCCTCCTTCTTTTCTTGGTAACGTTAACCTTTGTGAACAAGATCTTGGGTGATGTTTTCGAAATTTTGTCATTGTAGTGTTGATTTTCCGTTGTAAGTTTATTAGGTCAGTTTTGGCCCAGTTTATTATTCCAAATGAATAGGTGAGTACAGGTACAGCAAAGGTGTTGATTGCTTTTATGGTGTTTCGTGAATAGAGCTGTGTTTGAAGGATTGTATTAAGTCGATGTTGAAATTGTTGTTTAAGTTTTTGTTTAGTATCTTTGTAGTGTATTTGACGGGATTGATTGTAACCTAAGTATTTATAAGTGTCTAGTTCATCCAATGGCTCTATTCGTTCTCCTATACCTAAGGTATATTGGTGTTGGTAGTTCTTTCCTGCTCTAACTGAATTTATTTTGCATTTATCTATGCCGAACTCCATTTTAATGTCATTTGTAAATGTTTCTGTTAGGTTAGCTAGCTCGTAAAGTTGACTCTCGGTTTCTGCATATAGCTTAATATCATCCATATACAGTAAATGGTTTAAAGCGCCTTTCTGTGAGTCAGTCTGTCGGTTGGTAGCTGTAAAATGTAAAGGGGTTCCTAATGAGGTAGCGTTTAATATTTTAGATAGGGGGTTTAGAGCAAGGCAGAACCATAATGAGAAGATTCCTCTCTGTATTTTAATTGGGCTAGTATCTGTTTTTTCGGTTGGGGTAGTGAGTCTTAATACTGTACACCAAGTTTTCATCATGGTCTTCAGAAATGTAACTATTGTTGGGTGTATTTTGTAAATTTCTAACACTTGTAATAGCCATGAATGGGGAACAGAATCATACGCTTTCTTGTAATCAATATACATGGTGAATAAATCAGTTTTGGATTTCTGGACTCTTTTTAAGATAACGGAATCTATGACTAATTGCTCTTTGCAGCCTTGACTATATTTTCGGCATCCTTTTTGCTGTTCGGCTAAGATGCTATTGGCGTCAATGTGTTTGTATATCATTTCAGATATGCAGGATGTGATGATCTTATACAAGGTCTGCAAGCATGTAATAGGTCTATATTTAGCTGGGTTAGAGAGGTCATTGCGGTCTTTCGGTATCATGTAAGTTATGCGTTATGACGTTATATAAGAAGGTATTATTTTGGGATCTTGGATGAAGCTGTTTATAAAATTATATAGATAACAATGAATTGCTGTGAACTTTTTGTACCAATAACTATGGATATGGTCTGACCCAGGTGCTTTCCAATTATGTAGACGTGATAAAACTTTATGAAATATTTGTGGGGAGATGTGCTCAAATGCCATTGTCTGAATTTTTGTGTTACTTGATAGTTCTGCGTGTATCCAATCGTCTTGGGCGTTATGATGAATAGGTTGTTCCCATATTCCTGTCCAGAAGTTTTGTAATGCCTCTGGGTTAGGAGTGTTAAGCTCATCATAATTTGGGTTGTTATTCTGAATGTTTGTGGTTGCCTGCCTGATATTGCGATAAAAAAGTTTTTCGTTTTGGGTGAATTGGGTATTTTGTTGTTTTCTTAAAGTGCATGCTTTATATCTTTCGAGTCGGCCTGTTACAATTGAGAGTTTTTGTTTAAGTGTGTCTAGTGTGTGTGCTGCTTGAGTGTTTGGTTCTTCGTGTACGGTATGAATTCTATATAGTCTTATGATTTTGTTTACATGTTTCTTTAATTTTCTACTTCTACCTTCTACTACCGTTAATAAATTGTGTCATTCTACCTATTTTTGATCGTAAATCGTTTACCTTTTGTTCTAGTCGTCTTCGCCACTTTGGCTTATATTCTGTTTTTGTACCTCGAGTTATTTGTCTTGGTTCGAGTGTTATCTTGGCTCCGTTGACCTTAGCAACGGTCCATGCCGCACAATATATAATGGTCTGAAATGTGTGAAAGTCTGTGGCGTCGTTGATATTTTCAGGGAGAATGATTTTGTTTAGATAGCTTATTTGTGTTTTATTCTTGCAAGATTTTTAGACGGTTTTTGTTTTGGAATATAACTTCGTCTTTATAAAATTGGAATGCTAGTTGGAAAGAATCGTCTATTATTGGGTCCCTTTCTAAATTCATTTGTGGGTTAGGAAGAATTTCTATACTATTTAATTCAGTGTTATCCGGTGTTTGTATGTTAGGTAAAGGTTCTTCTATAGAGTTTATGTCAATGTTATTTGTTGACTGGGTATTTTTGATATTAGTAATAACTGCTACTGTGTCACTATTGTAATTGCATGTGTTATCTACACCTAGTTCTTCTAATACCTTTGACTTAAATGAATTTAATTTCTCATCAGTTAAGTATTTATTGTTTAATATTGCTCTCCTCTGATCAGCTATTCGTTGTTCACTTAGGTGAGCAAGTGATGGGAATTGATTAATGAAATCTTGATACATAGGTTTTGATATGTAGTTTCATTAGTGCCCAATGCTGTAACCCTATATATATGATATTATGACCGCATTATAGCTTCGTTCTGTTCACTGTTCCATCTCATTCGGGTCTGTGTTCTATTTTGTGTGCTGAGTGTCTCTAATGTTGTAGGTTGTGTTTGTATAGATTGTGTTGGTGTAAGTATTTGTTGTCTAAGCTCGCTAGAGTTTTGTGACTGTAGGGTAAAATGGTTTAACTGTAGTAGATCTAACTCGTTTTTTACTTCGTTTCGTACCTCATCTATTGTTTTTTGTGGTAGTAATTTGTTATTTATTATAGCTCTACGTTGGTCTCCTATTCTCTGTCGACTAACCTGCATGTTCGGGAGTTTTTCTATGAATTTTAAGTGGAGCGGTTCGAGATAAGTTCTTCTGTCTGTATCTAGTGAAGTTAATTGAAGATAAGTGCGCAGTATGAACTTATTCATTTCAGTTGTCCATCGTCTACGCGTAATAGAAATACTAGTAGTGGGTGCAAGTTCAGAGTCAAGGTTGACATCTTGCGCAACACTATCAAGCGTGCTAGTGGTGGACAAGCTAGCTGTTCTTCTTGTCATGTAGGAGGGGCGAGTTGAAGGGATGGATGAGAATAATGAAATGGTATCATCGCCCATGGAATCGGCTGTAGCTTCTACGTAGCGAACCCGCCTGTTCAGCTCACTACGACCAGCTGTAACAATTTTGTCGGTAGGAGCCCGCTTGCTCAACTCCCACCACCGATGGTTCGCATGCTGTGGCACCCAGCATCGGCTCCAGATGCGCCCCGGCGCTCCCCGGGAAGCGACCGTAAATTATATGTTTTTTTAATGCTCATCTCCATAAAGGGTTACCTTGCCTTGTTAGCCGCGTAAGTTTTTTGTACAGTTGTACAGTACGCGTGTCCGCCCCCTACGTAGCTAGGTGTTCAGCTTGGACGTAAGGTTGGATTTTAAGGGGCTTATTATTATTATTATTATTCAATTGTTGTATCTGATGGGCTACTACCCGATGGTTGATGTCGGAATGTTGTATACAGGGTTATTTTAAATTGGCTAGCTAAACTCCGCAGACCCGATTGGCATCTTAACAAGATATTTTTTTTTTTTAATCTTTTATTACGGACGCTTTTGACGTTTTGCATCGTTCTCACACATATAATTTCAACACGAATGATGTAACCAATATTTTGTAACCATTTATGTCAAATTAAAAAAAGTGTCCGTGGAGTTTCTTGCCCGTTCTTCTCCATACCTACCTACCTACGAAGCTTTGGAATGGGTAACTAGCTTCATCTTTACGACTGACCGACCCCTTGACAATTCAAAAGTGCCTGTAATTGGTTTAAATAAATGCTTTGAGTTTGAGTTGGAGTTTGAAAACAAACATAGGTATGGGGTCATCGACCGTAACTATTGTAGTCATTTGGTATATTACTTTAAAAACTTTTTTTTTGTGAAAACTGACGTGATAGGTATCGTGATCGAAATACGATAAAACATAATGAAACAGTTTTTTTCAACTCATACTTCAAGTAACAACACTAACAGCGGTCGTTGACCTCACAAAAAAAAAAGTTTTTTAGTATCCATATCCATCGCGTCTGCGGAGTTTAGCTAGTCAATTTAAAATAACCCTGTAGGATATGCCAATCACGCGGTAAACTCTGCTTGCGCAATGCAGGATTTGTGTGACGTCAGATTTTTGTTGCCGAGTTCGCATGTGGCGTTGTAGATATAAGACAATATTATATCCTTAGCCGACGCCCGGGGCACGATCACAATCGTGCCCCGGGCGCAGGCTTGCGGACGGTGAGCGTGCGCGGGCTTGCAGACGGTGAGCGTTGGGTAGCTCGCCGTCCGATAAGGACCAGGCCCGGGTCGACGGCGCGTTGTGTTCCACGCGCACCTCAAAGAGATGTCTGAAAAGTCTGACACACCCTCCTGCTCCGCCCAAAGCGGGAAAAGTTATTTGATAATTTCCCACCCAAAATAAAAAGCATTGTGATCGTCTTTATTCCGGTCCAAATACAGATGTATTAATATTTTTATTGTTAACTTTCTACATATCTTTAGCTACTTATTCACAATAATTGGTTAGCACCAATACAAAAGTTACATCGATACGCAATTATGTTAGATTATTAGATTAGAACGGAAACGAAGAGGTATTACAATCATTATCTACTTTAAAATACCTATAGAGAGTTTATAATTAAATCATTTATTCAACAAACGTAACTGCTAAGGGTTGTACCATTTCTAGAAACGGTATGATTATATCGACATTGCGGCTTCCACCGGAAGCTAGATAATATTTAATTGGCGTGAAAACTCAATAATTGGAGATAAAAATCAGCTGCGGAGCAAACCAATTATAGATGGCGGTGTAGTGGCGACCGCGGTCGGTCGTCGCTCACTTGCCAGTGTTGCGCTTGTGTTGTGGTTTTTATCGATGTTTTTAATTATTGATTTTTGCTGAATGCGACGACTAATTATATTAGTGCAGTTGTTCTGCTAGACACAAAAGAGCGAGTGTTTTGAGACTAAGTGTCAATGTTTTGTTGGTAATGTCGAAGGTTCTTGATCAGCATTATTTTTGGATCATTAAATTGCTACCAGCTTGACTATAGTTTAATGTGCACTTATTATTTGCTTTTCAGTCGTTACTCTACTACGAGTATTTAGTTTTATAGAAAGCTGTTTCATTATATTCTTTCATCAAAAGAGACGCCCGATAAATTAATGACATAAAATCAAATGCATTTATTTATTTTATGAGCATAGGGTTAAAATTATACAGATGTTATATAAAAAAATGTTGGTCCGTACTATGTTCCGCCAGAAGGCATACAAAATAACTTAGGTAATCAAATGTCACATTAAGAAAATAAAAACAGTAAAGTCATTAGGCAAGTAAGTAGATGTCACATTTAATGCTACACTAATAGTTACTAATAATAATGATGTCAATAAATCAAGACGGCACTTATACAAAAACAAGCAAATATCATTAAAACCGCCAATTTATCGACTACCTCACAACACTGCATAAATCGCATGCGTGTATTTGGCGGCTACTAACAAGTCATTAGCCACTATCACCGCCAGCACTATTTGTGGCCACCGCGGCTTCGGCGGCAGGCTAATTGTTCTAATTTCACCTCCGTTCCACTGGAGTTCTGGTTTTGTTATTAGGGTGCGTTGGTTATTACCTGCTCCCTAATTCCATGACTCGCTACCTATCTATCATAGTCTGAATGATTTTGAAGGATATTGCTGATCGATTGCTTTATATGTTCCAAAAATTTGTCTATTCAACAACGTAAATAACGCAATGAATGTTGTTAACTGTCAAAATGAAAGCCATTGCTATTGTAAGTGTGTTATGCAATTATCTCGATATTACCTTTATAGATACTATTTGGATAAGGCCTATTTCAATACTACACATTATTTCCTAATCGAAATAAATAATCAAAAGTTTTTCTGAAAATATTGCCATGATGTTTCAATCATGTTATATATAACCTTTTTATACCTTGAAGATCTTTCTTGGAATGCTCAGCATAATAATTTAGCCCTTTAAGGGTCAGATAATCGCCGCTGACCTTGGCCATACAAATGCGCGTCGCGTTCACGCCGCGCCACCATTATTTTCATAGAGAATATTTATTTTTAGTAACGAAAATATGAATATTTGAATAAAATCACAGATATAATTATAAATAATAAAACAGTCTATTCATACAAAAAAAAAACATGAACATATCTTAAGCAGTTTGAAAGTAATATTGTTTTTTTATGATTTGGGTAGACATTACTTCCTGAATTTATTTCATAAAGTATTTTACAACAATACTTTATATATTCACATATCTAGTTTAACATACATTTTTTGCATTACATACTTGCATTATATGAAGGCGTAATAACAGATTTAAAAGTCACTAAAATCATATATCTGCGCCTTAAGCACTAATGTCCACTGACCACAGGTTGTGGTTGAAAATCACTTTTCCTGGTACTTGTTGTAAAACTAAAGCACGAATTCCCAAGTTCACAGAACAATTTAGCCCATCATTCCTTACGAAAACATTGCCCAAAATAAATAACAAAAAAAAACATCACCAAAAACGATTTTCAAATAACCGATCTCCAATTATGTAACCAATGGAACAGTTTCGGAAACACCGGTTTTTTGTTACAAAAATCGGTATTTTATCGTAACGTTGTCTTCAAGTGACAGTCTTCGTTCAAAGCGCTATATATTCGCCGTCGTGTATCGATATGATCTCGCAAATGCACCGAATATCGAGCTTACATCTCTAAACTTTACTGTTGGTTCTCGATTGGAAAATAATATACGAGTAATGTTGCTCTGATTTATTGAAAATGCCTGGTGGAAAACAAAACTTCAGAAATAAAAGTGACGTAGGATGCCCGCGATAGTACCTAAGTATAATTATGTCCCAGTACCTCATGGTTAATGAATTACAAAGTGCATGGTTCAAATTATTTGGTTGCCATGTGACCCTGCATTTGACCACCATGATTACCTAGTTTGACTAACCAGCTACGACCACCTTCGATTTCAAAAGGTATAAGGCTTTTCATGAGACCTAATAATTGGCTAACAGTGTGTGATGATGTTGATGCAATGGTCCAATGTAATATTTATCTATACCACTTTTTTAATGATAACTATATACTCAGCAGTGACAATGATGGGTTTAATGGAGGTTATGCAAATAGAATATTGTGAAAGGCTGCCTAGGTAGCAGAAACGAAAAATAACTGTCAAAATATAATATAGCGTTGGTAAAAGTTTATAAAGTTAATGTATTGACCTTTAAACAATTTATTTGGATTAGTTATTAAAAAGTAACATAAAATATAACTCCACGATGAACTGTTGTCTCTGCTCAGCCCTAATTTATGATTCCAATTTTAAACCAAATTCGAATGCATAACAAACAGGAATTGGGCACAGAACAACAAATCGTTTTCCATTCGATTTTTAATCGAGTTTCCGTAGTACCGGATAAAACGTCGCCTAACATTCGAAGCTCGCGTGAACGATGCCATCGACTCGGTCCGGAATCGAATACATTATCTCGAGTGAAAGAATCCGCAGTCGCATAATTTGTACCAATATTCCATGGAAATACTCGCCGTGTGATATGGTAACCCGAGCGATTTAGATCCTTGAGAAAAACAAAGACTTGTTTTTTGAATTCAAAATTATAATTTGAAGCAGATAGGTTTTATTATTTAAATTATCAGTGCTTTTTGCGTTCCGCATCGCGTGAAAGTAAATATATAAGATAAGGTAGATTTATTTCTTATATTATACTTGTAATTAGATTGTGTTCAGAATTGGGGGATGAATTAATAAAATCGTGTGATTAGTTTTTTCCATATATTATAGTCTGTCATTCAATTTTTATCTTCATGTTCAAGGTTTGTATTGGAGTAAGGGTAGTAACGCCCCATCTCCGGGTAACAACGAGATGTCTGTAGTGCTCACTCAAATGCACAGATGGCGCTACGTATAACAGTTTGTGAAATTGCAGAATTCAGTTTCATAGCTTTACAATTTACGGTTGCGAAAGATGTGCGCTGTGAAATTATTATTTATACCAAGGCATGCCTATGAAAGAATCTATAAGCTAAATCTAATTACAGAATACTTACGAACTGATGAATACCATCGCGGCTTAGAGGAAAAATATAAAAGAACTATAAATAAAACATAATCGGTGCATAAACTCCAATTCGATTTAAGATTGTATGTAGAACAGCACTATGCTTTTATGATTTCCTATTCCACACACTAAGTGCGTTTATTCATACAGAACCTTAGTGCTTGCCGATTTCAATATCGATTCTTCGTATTCGTAAGAATCGATTCAAGTTTACGATTATGCATTCGATATTCAATCAAGGAATGGACAAAGGGTGTCTACGGGTGGCACTGTTCGGATTTGCTGACAAAATAACATTTGCGTTTCCGTAAAAAGTATTTTATTGAAATTGTGTCGTGTGTCTTATAAATAAGGACGTTGGATCTTGTTAAAGGGTTTTATCAGATGTAGGTGGTAAGATTGTTTTAAGTTTATTGCAATGTTTCCATAAAGCGCTATGTCAAAGCATCTCCGTTAGATGGGCTATAATGCGATGCATCAAGTACTTCTATGTAGTACAATAACGTTTATATTATAATTGCAAATGTCCATTGTTAGCTAGATGGCCTTTTCCTGGTACATTATCTAGGAGGGCCGCCGATTGATTGTCGTCGACGAGAATTTATTGTGGCGTGGTAGGAATATATCCGTTTATGTAATAAACTCTGGTAACAATTGCCTTATTGTTCGCTGACCTAGTGCTAACGAGCTCAGCTTTGAATCAGTGGTAAGTATTGTTGAGTTCCTGATTTCAATCCTCGGTTGCGTTCAGTCATAAACATATTTTTATCTCTATCTTTATAAAGTTCTCAGTATGGCTGGAGATAGCCAAAGTATTATAATGAGTAGGCAAATTCTCATTTCTTATGGGACTGAATTTGGGAATGGATTGTATTTTAATTATAGATGTAAGTATTAATTATTTTATTGGGCTCCAGAGGTCACTTAAAGGGTTATTTTCTAAAATTGTTAGGAAACATATTTAAGCTGGCTGTATAAATTAAAATAAATAACACCCAAACTTACCAAAATAGAGCCGGTCCAACACTACGTATTTGAATGTTAATTACGTAAATTTAAAGCATGTAGTGTAATGCTAGGCTTCATGAGCGCTTCCTTATTCGAATTTATCTATTCAGATTGAAAGCTCATTACATACCGTTAAGTTCAAACTTTAATGTCTGACACGACAATATTTCTATCTTCAATACTATCAAGGAAAACTAAACAGATCTAAAGGATGATTACTCGACTTTAAACTCGAATTTTAAATACTTCCAAAGTGTTAGAGACACAATTAATATCGAATTTCGGAATCAAGATCTGTACACCGACTTTATTTCGGTAACAAATCCACGAGAAATAAAACTCGCCGAAAGATCCACGCCATAAAAAAGTCAACGGTAAAAAGAAAAATCATTGTGTATAAAGTTCATTATTATGTCAACACCTGGCTACCTTGTAATCTAATCTTTTATCTGTATTACCCAACCGTGATTCCATCTTAACATATTATCTAAATTAAAATCGGAATGTCTTTAAGACACCTTTGTACCTATCAAAAGCTGCGCTGCTTTCATCCATTCCCTATTTTGTTCGACAAAACTTCGGAGTTTCCGAACAAACCAGCAATGGTCAGTACTATACTAACTATACAAGAATAATTTCAAATAATACTCTGATAATTACAGAGAAAGCAGAACACAATTTGAAAAATATTGTCATGAACACTTGAAGAATGTTAAACATATTCAAGACCTCAAAGAATTTCTGAGGAACGGTACTTGCTTATCAACTGATTAGATTAAGTTTGGTGTAAGATTAATTATAAACGCAATTTAGAAGTATGTATGAGAACTTTGTCAAATTGGAAACGATTCCGATGTAAATTCGATGGTCGTATAAGGTAACATTAGATACTCTTAGTTGAGTTGAAAGAAACTTGAGATAGTCAAATGAAGGACTCCGGGGGGTTTTGTTTATGTCGATTGTTAACCTATTGTCACCTTAGGATAACCTTACGTAACATGCATATGTAACGAGTAAGACTTACTGCTCGTTTTAGCGTAACGGGTAACGACTCGTAAGTGTTACTGCTCGTTTGAGCGCTACGCTTCGTAGGCGGTATTGTAACCGCCCGCGCCGTGAGATAGTAGGCAAAGTGACAAACATGCGAGTGTAGTAGACTGTTTTTTCTTATACAGACTTAGAAAATCTTTATGGAGATAATTAACGTGTACGCAGGTAGAGATGATCCAATTTAAAACTGCACGCCCCTCCAATAAAATTTATATACAAACATTTAAAATGTATATGCAACAAGTAGTAGAGGGGCGTGCAGTTAAAAATTAGACGATCTCTACTTTGCTATATACTTATTAATAATAACGAGGAGCAAAACCATTGAATAAGTTTTGATTCGACTAAATATACTGATTGATTAGTAGAAACTATTCAGTATAGTTCAAAATCTTGAACAAAATACTTGGGATAAGTTGGCAAAATATAATAATACTGATAATTTATTACAGGGAAGATTTAATGCTGAAGAAAACCTTGAAGAAGAAGCAGCAGACGTCTGGATTCTTAAAATTGAAGGAGTAAGTATGGTATAAGACGCTCACCGAATGATTAAAAAAAAGTATTATTATAAATAAGTCCTATGTACAGCAAAAGGGAAATATTAATAGAAAACAATTTAAAATGTATCAATATAAACACTTTAAATTGTTTTCTGTCAAGGGCCTTGTCATGTTAACAAATGCAGTAAAACTAAAAGCTTGCTAACTACATAATCAATACGTAGTTACCTAACCAATTCATTATTTTATTTACTTTAGCAACACAGCAATATATTTCATTCGACAACTTGTACAAAATATACACCTTCAATTGCACTCAATGTAACATTCTATTATTACTACATTTTATTACTATTCAAATAATGACTCTCTACAACTATTTCCCCAAAATATTTGAGTATATAACTATCACCTTGTCTTTTTAGTAAAAACCTCGGACAACATCGTCCCAAAGAATTTATATTTAAGTTTAATTATTACCTAATGTCTTTTTGTGAGTTTTCACGCGTGGGAAAATCTTACTTAGGTACTAGCACGAACGCGCGACGCAAACTTAACGTAAATTCGGACGTTTCTTGAATCGAAAATACCAAGAATTCCCGTTTGAGCACCAATTTTTTGAGCACTTCTGCATTGAGCACCAAACATATTCCCACTTGATAATACCTTTGGTGCTCAATGCATAAGCGCTCAAAACATTGGTGATCAAACGGGAATACTTCGAAAATAGAACTATAGCATTTTGGGTTAATTTTTTGCGACAAGCACAATTAGGCCGCGTCCTTTTCAAAAAACAATCTTCTTCTTCTTCTTCTTCTTCGCGTCCATATGTCACTTTTTGTTCAGAAAACCGATAAGCTCCCTCTGTCGGCGCGCCTACGCGTTAATTTTCACCGGGTTGGACCTACTCGCACCATCATCATCATCATTTCAGCCGAAAGATGTCCACTGCTGGACATAGGCCTTCCCCAAAGGGGGGGGGGGGGGGGGGGGGGTTACCATAATCGCTGCCCCACACTAGGAATTTTTGTTTCTAGGACATGCCGGTTTCGTCACGATGCTTTCCTTCACCGTTTTCAGAGCAGTGATGATGAAATTACTTACACAAAGTAAGTGCCTGCCTGGGTTCGAAGCTACGACCTACAAATCGTAAGTCGCAGCCGCTACCTCAGTGTCACCACTGCTCAAGTCTAAAAGTTCCCCCATACATTCCAACTGCAAATGTAAGTTTGTACGCACAATATTGAGTGATTTACCATATTATTTTAACACCATAGACTTCTTACTAGTTTTTCTGTAATCTATAAGTAAAAAACTATTTTCTGTATTTATTCAAAATTTTAGGCTTAGTTGTTTCGGTGAATGGTCAATTTTCGTAAAATTATTTTTAAATTTTAATAAAACATATTTGCGGCCCTTATAATGAGCCCTTTCATTTAATATGTCACACGGTACAGTTTCTACAACTATTTAATTTAATTTTCTAATTTGCCCCCCAAAAGTGATTCTCATATTCAAAATTCATTTATTTAGGTTACACGTCCATGTTTAAGTCACAGAAACTCATATGTGTACCAAATTTCAACTTAATCGGTCCAGTAGATTTGGAGAAAAACGGCTGTGAGAGACGGACAGACAAACACACGAGTGATCCTATAAGAGTTTTTTTTTTTTTTTGAGGTGCGGGACCCTAAAACAAGATGTCGGCGTTAGTTCCGATTATGGCCACGCGCCAAAAGATCCTTGTACACCTATATGTTTACTCCGCGCGTTTGTGCTAGGCCTTCTTGTCACGATATGCAGCAGGTGCATATGATTAGCATAATTATATTAAAAAACTTTGATATCTCATGGGGGTTATAACTTTTTATTTGGTTCTTACAATGAGGTCTGATGGTCTTTCAGTAAGTAAGTACTCAACATTCCATCTTCAAAAACGGAACAATGTAACACTATTAAACACGTTGAAGTAGGATTAGGACGAAGTAGGAAAATTCTTTACAATAAAAAAAAATTGAGCCGTCACGAGACGACTGGCAGATGTGAAACGTCGCACTACACACACATTTACACACTACTACATATAGACCGTATAAGTGTATAGTGGCCGATCGCCACGTGGCATGCGTCGCCCCGCCAGCAATCGGTTTTACGTGCGCCTATAAATGTTTCACATAAAAAAAAAGGCAGTCATGGGCCTGCCGACCAGGCTTAAAACTTTGAAACACATTAGCATGTCGGTGACGCAGTTAGCATGTCAGTGACGCGAACCCATGAGTTTTGCCCCTACCAAAAATCGGTCAACGTGGCTAAAAAAGCTTTGAGTTCAAAAAACTTTTTGGTCTTAATTTGTAGAAGATATGAAAATGTGTTGGCTAAAAATGGGGAACCTACCTACCTATAAAAAATAATTTTGAAATATTTTTCACAAGCAAAGTCGAGGGAAGAAATAAGTTTGAAGGCTTAATAAGGCTCTATCGCTGATCCAAGGTATTTACTATTAAATACTCAGTAAGAGTTAGATATAAAAAAACTTGTGATAAAATTAACATATTATTGTGTCGCGTTTATACGAGTTTTATTATTTCTAAGACATTTTATAGAGCAAAATGCCTAATTTAAATAACCTGTAAACTTGATTTTGTTTATAAGAATGGCATTGTAAATATCTGATAAAGATAAAAAGTGTTATGTTCTAAAAATACTTAGCAATTTGATCTCGGATAAAAGAAGATCATAAAAGTTTTATTTTGTAGAAATTATATTAGGATTTAAGCACGCATTTATGCATTTGATTATAGCGTGGAGATAGCTTAGCGTAAAAAGCTCTTGAGAAAATACCACGTAGTTTTGAAAACCGTGTTTATGTGGACTGTGATTTTCTGTGTCCAGAAAGAATCGTAAAGTTTCGTAATGTCAACTGGTTCTGCCTAAGTTCTGGATATACCGATATCTTCAATGAGTTGGTAGTTATTAGATCATAGGCAAGCAACACAACATATACATTACCCAAGACAAAACATTAATTTAAATTATTTGTCATAGATAATACGGATTTATTCCAGAAATCCCCACCAGTGGCGATTGTTATTTTTTTTTCCAGAAATCCCCACTTGTTAAATAAACTTAGCCTAGTGAGGATTTTTGGAAAAATAAGTAACGATCCCCACCCGGTGTTGTTGTTTCTAAATTATTAAACAAAAATGCGTTAATCAATACGTTTAATTAGATAACTATGTCAATATTATAATTAACTTGCAGTATGAATTGTTTGCATTGAAACGAAAATCAATTAACTCTAAACTCTAAAAATCCCTAGATTCAAACGAAAATTATGTAAACGTTATAGTACGTAAGTAACGTGAATTTATGGCATTCTTTCCAAAAAAAAAATGGCACTGTAATGAAAATGAAGACCCTAATTTGCAGATGGGAGAGAAAGGAAAATAAATCATTTTTAATCTGTTGCCGTCAAAGTGTATTGGATTATTTTATTTTCTCGCAATCGTAGTGAAAAGTAGAGTGTAACACACGGTGCTAAAAACCCAAAAACCAATTATAACTCGGTTTCTATTTACTCCCTCGCTGAACTGCTGCTGGAGAGTTTGTTGCACCACTTCTTCCCAGCTAAAGCACTCGAAAAGTGCTGATTCTCAGCCTAGTTTTAACAAATGACTTTTGATTTTGATTTCGACTCCTGCCGAAATAACGCGACAGAAAGTTCGGCACGTTTACGCTTACAAATTACGCCGCATAATTTCCATAGAAAACAAAGTATGTATGCGGAATTTTCGTTGTGTATTTTCAGCAGATGCGATGCTTCTCTTCATCTTAATCAGCCAATATCCAACCTATTCCCACAACTGGGACACAGGCCTCCTCTCTTCGCGAGGTAGTGGGCTGTAATCCACCACGCGGACCCAGTGCAGGTTGGTAGATGTCACATGTCTTCGAATTTTTGATTCTAAGACATGGCCGTTTCACCGTTTTAAGTCGCTTCTCTATTATTCTGTCAAAAACCCTTTTATTAAACAAATAAAAGGCAGCACAAACAGGCCACACTGCTGTAATTTCAGTAATACGCCGTGATTGCCGGACGCGCGTGATACAGCTGACCATTGCCGACCATCGCCGGCCATTGTCTACGCACACCACCTGTCTATGATTGCATGTTTGAACGCTCTAACGTCGTACGCGACTGAATTACGCGTGAATCGATAGTGGGGGAAAGATTAGAATGGATCGCTTAGAAATATAAATTCTTCACTGAGACACCTTACCTAGGTACTCAGTAATGTAAATGCTTTATTGATAATCATTAAGGTGGATGCCATAAGGTAGCCCACGCAATTCTACTAACTCTCTTCGTAGAATCCTATTGAATTACTATTTATGAAATAGTAATTCAATAGGATTCTATGAACTAAATTGCAAAAAAACGAATTTGAATTTCGCGGGCTACCCTGACGCTTTCGCCTTAAAAAGAACGTGTGGTTTCGTTTATGTATTTACCAGGGCTTTTAGGTTCCCATTTCTTTCCCATTTTTTGTTCAACTAGTTTCATCTATCTGACTGACCGACTCGTTTGTCAATTCAATAATTGTAAATGGTTTAATTGAAATAAATGGTTTTGAGTTTGAGTTTCAATGTATGCTGTGAAATCAAATTATGTATCCTCTAAAAACATAATTATTTAAAAATCATGCAAAATAACTTCTCGGAAGTTCACTGAAAATTCATACATTTTTATTTATTTAAGAAAAGCTAATATGATTGTTGTTGGTTTTGTTTATGATTTAAGAAAAGCTATGTCCACACAAAACGAACAGCTGAGAAAGCGATCATTAGTTCGTCATAGCTGCGCCGGCGGCGCTTCAATGTTATGGTGTATTCAAACCTATCGTTTGAACAATGAATTGTAGATCTGTTATTTTGCTCTATTTCTCATGTTATGTCTATAATGCTCTGATTTTGTGTACAGACGGCGTCGGGTGCCAATCTTGTAGTGTTGGAATTTTGTTCTTCGAAAGTAGGTAGGGATACCTACTACCTATCTTCTTTCTTTTTCCTGTGGTTAGTGACTAGCCTGTTGTGAAGAGCTCATGGCTAAGTAGGTAATAACAGGATCGACCAATCAGGTTAAGCTGCGATTGCCGGGGCTGGTCCGTGGATGGGTGACCATCTTTACATGCCGAGACTCCTCCGTGCCTCGGAGTGCACGTTAAGCTGTTGGTCTCGGCTGTCATTCGTGGATCTTTGATAGTCGTCACGGGTCGTCAAAGTCTGAGAACCAGTTTAATCAAGGGGTATCTTATTATCCGGTTACTGAGTTGTGGAGGTCAGATAAGCAGTCGCTCCATGTAAAATATTGGTATTCAGCTGCATCTTTAGACTGGAAAGCAACCCCAACATCGTTGGGAAAAGGCTAGGCAGATTGATTGATTTTGAAAGACTAACCTGTACCTTAATTGCGTAACGCAGTTTGAATCGGAATCGGAATGATTTTGAAGTATATTGCTAATCCATTGGTTCATATCTTAGAAAAAATTGTCTGCTCAACAACGTAAATAACGCAATGAATGTTGTTGAACTGTCAAATTGAAACCGATTCCTACTGATAGTGTGTTACGCAATTAGCCCTCTGTTGTCCGAGTTTTTATGCCGCCCATGGGCCTCTGACTTGGCTTCACATGTCGTCGAGAAATATTTCTCAGGCATGCTGCTTTCCTCACGATGTTTTCCTTCAGCGTTTATTAAATAAGTGATAATTATAAAATACGCACATGAGTTATATATATATATATAACTGTAACTGTAACTGTTGTATATATATATTTATTTTATTTCAGATCAAGATCCATAAGTTGTTAGTAAAGGTCTTAACCTAATGTTAGTAAAAAACCACATTCTATATACAAAATTGAAACGACTGACACCTACGTGTGAAGCCGTATCCAGTGAGCCAGCATGGGGCTGTCCCACCCACCTATCACACAATATACTCAGGATGCTGTGGGAGCTAGCACGTATTCTACCGAGAATAGAGGCACACCGTTTCCGTATAATGGAATGAAAACCATCGACCCTGGCCTCGGCAAACATCCCGGAAGCGCTACAAAAGCGTGGTTGTCCCAACAGCATCCTGAATACATTGTTATACTGGCCCACAGCGTATACCTGACCCACAGTCTGCACGTGTAAAAAGACTGGCAGTATGCTCTGAAAAGGGTTATCTTGGCTTGCGTCGTACAACGTGCAAATCTGCGGATCAGCATATTACCTCGGACAGCCATCGCCCTGCGTTCCCTTTCTATGTCCATGTCATCATTCAGGTCATGAGAGAATTATGTTCTAACTCGATACCTATGACTTAGCAGTCTGACGGTCACTAGGCTCACTGCTGCTACCCAACTACAAAGTTGTGGTTATTCTTGTTAACTTTCTATTAGCTATGTGGTATAAGTATAGATTTACTATTTTTAAAAGACAAATAATTACGATCATTTAAAATTTTGGTTGTTTTTGTAAACTTAATGATGTCATTGAATTAACATGTTTCTAAATCATATTTTTAATTGAATCAAATATTTATTCTGCCTTCTAAAATGACTCTTGAGATTAACATTCGTATCCATTTTGTACAATATTGGCGATAGGTACGGATATGAAAAATAAGAATATAAATGTGAATAAGACGAAGGTATTTGAAAGAGAAGAGGATGTATCGGTGTGTGATGTGAAAATAAAGGAAAAGAGTGTGGACCAAGTAAGTGAGCTTATATTGGGGACTCAGTTTTGGAAATATTGATGAAGATGTGGAAAGGAGAGTAAATGCATGAAATAAAGTGAATAGTGCCACCCAACATTCACTTCCATACATTAGTGTAGGCACCAGCACACCATTGCGCACAGCCAGGCGAGCCTTTTTGGGCATCGACTGGTTGGTCACAATCGCATTGTATGGAAGTGAATGTTGGGTGTGGCAAAAAAAGCATAAAAGCAGAATAAATGCTGTGGAAATGCGCTCCTTACGAAGCATGTCTGGCGTGACTATGAATGATAGGCTGAAAAATGATGTGATAAGGCAACGGTGCAGTTTAAAAGAAGATGTAGTGACAAAATTTTTAAAGAGTATGTTTAGATGGTTTGGTCATGTTGAGAGAATGAATGAAAGGCGAATAACAAAAGGTATTTACAAAGCAGAGGTGAGTGGAACCCCCGGAAGGGGACGCCCTAGGAGGACATAATAGTGACCTAATTCTAAAGGTTCTACTACCTACTCGCAACCAACGTGCGTGTATGACCAGATGTATGAACGTAGGCGAAGCAAAAGGAGTATATAAGGAGCGTAACAGGTGGCGTTGTATAGTTTCTGCCTACCCCCATGGGAAGAAGGTGCGTGAGTTTATGTATTTATGTATGTAGAAATGAAAACAGAAAAGTTCTCAGATCGGAATGCCTAAAGGAATTCCCGCTTCAAAACATAATCCTCGTATGAATCAAAAGTTGATCAGCCATTCAGTCACCACACTTTAAAAAGCAATCTTTACACAAAAGTAACGTATATCCAAGTTTATAAAGAGTCTCATCTCCCTTCTATACATATGCAAATAGCCCTCATTGCTCACTAAATCGATTTCATTCGGTCATCCATTCGTTCTTTCGGTCATCAATCACTGAAGAAGATTGAACGGGTATCTTCAGCGGGTACTTAGAATATTTTATCTAAGGTTTTACAAAGTTATTCTATTTTTAAGTTGAAATCTTCTATTTAAACAATTTAGTACCTGCAGATGTATAAGTTCATCATACGAGTGAATAATCGCGAGATGATCGTGCAATGGCCGCGTTGTCACGTTATATTAGGACAACGGCCAACGCTTTGGGAGAGCGATATCAAATGTGCATTTTGATCAGTTCTAACGTGACGATATTATTATTAAGTCACGGCATCACGATAACACAAGGAAGTAAAATGTATGAAAATATATGAAAAGAAATGAAAGAAAGAAAAATAGTTTTATATGAAGTCGGTGTTTTTTTTTTATGAAAAACTATTAAATTTCCGTCTACGATAACAAAAAAAACGTACACGTAGGTATTTCCACACATTTTATGGACGTGGACATTGACGTCCACGATGATATCGTCACGTTCGAAATTATAAAAGCACACAATAAATTAGTAATTTAACGTGAACTTTTTCTTATCTCATGGTATATTTTTCCAAATGGTTTGCTAAGGTGCTTTATTAGTTTATGTTATCGGCAATTTACTATAGGGAAAACCAATATTGTCAACAAACTTAAAAGCCTACCAACTTAAAGTTTACACAATCCCGAATCAATTACCATCAACCACTATTTCACTATGAAATTGTATTAAAGAAAGTGTACAAGAAAACTCGTTGATAATTGCTGACCACACTTATGTACAGTGAACGTTTTAGTTGTCTATCTGTACCGGTACGGTCAACCACACGTTCTTGGTATTACAACAGCGCCTTTATGTCGTATTGATGTATGACTAATGAAAGTCATAGATCGATAACACTGTCGGTACACCAGCACCGTCTACGGGGAATCTACGTAGCGTGCGTAGTGACAAATGAAATTCATTGGCCGGTAAAAAGCTTGCGGAGACTAGTACCAAATAAAAATGAACCTCCAAAGCAACTGCCAAACGTATGGTGCAAGATCTCCGTATACTGCAATCGTTCCCTATCGACTAATGAAAACGGTTCCCCGAATACGGGCCATAAGGCATGCTATACACAAATCTCCACCGCACATTCGAACCCTATCGACTATGAAAACGGTGCCCTGCATGCGGGCCCTATGGCATGCGTTACAGAAATCACCCGCACCCCGCATACGAGCCCTATCGACGCTTGAAAATGAGCCTTTAGCTATAAGGGTGGTTTTTGCAGTTCAAGTGTCACGGTTGATTGTACTTGTAACTAGCGTTTCTTAACCGCACCATCGGAATGAAACGAGTCGCAGAGACACTGGTCTATTGACAATCTAATTGCAAACTGATATTTGTATAGAGCTGTTGGTTTCGTTGAAGGCTATTTTTTGTATGTGATAGAAAAAAAACTGTAGATGACATTTGTTAGGGGTATTTCATGAGTGAAGGAGCCTCTGGAATTTGAACAATTTGAATGAAAAAGAAACACTATTTCATTATTTTTTGCACTAGGTCTTTCCTGTAACTTACACTGCTACATACTTATTGCTCTTAACTCAACCATTCTTATCGTCCTGGAATCCACTTGTGTGTGTAAGTACATAACAAAGAGTATTCTATTCTATTTCCAGTAGAGTTTATAATGGTTGCTTGCTACATTTCATTTACAGTCATTCGAATATGAATCTAATCTCCATCGAGGGCCACTGCTACATGCTGTTTCTTTATCTTCTTGCAATAAAATGCTAACGATCACCATAATAAAGTCCACTTTCCCACAGGAAAACGTTTTTTTTACATAACATTTTAGTTTAATTTCAATAAAGAGATAGTAATAAAAAGAAAAGCAACACCACCGTCGTATTAACAGCTCTATACGAATACAAAATAATTTACAATGTACACGTAAGCTGCGATTATTGTGCGACCGGTCGCGACTGACAAATACAGGATCCTGTTGTTACGCAATTTATTATTTTCCATACAAATCCTGTTGGACGAGAGCAAAATCACAAAGTAGATTTTTGCGTTAAGGGGTGTCGCGGTTGTTGGACCGCATTGTTTAGACTGTGGCTGTTTTGTAGCATTTGATTGCGTGTATGATTTGTTATTTTTGACGGTTACGTACATCTGCATTGGGTAATTATAATTTTCTACAATACTAATAATAATATGTATGTATATGATAGTATAAATTCTTTGTAGGTAACATACAATTAATATCGACTAAAAAAATTGTTAATTTTATATCCGAAATTATTTATTTTTACCTTTTGTACGAAAAGACAGACACTCGTCATCAAATCCTATCATCATCCAAAAAGCATTTGTAAAGATTCACTATAACTTGGAGAACCTTCTGAAACAACTATAAAAACCACCATTCATGATTACGATCAGATTAATATATTTAATTTTCTCGTTGTAGTATTAGCAACTCTATGAACTTCCATCTGAACTAGTCAATCGCTATAACTCAGTGTAACAGGAAGACTGGTGTTTCTCACTTAGATTATCACGTTCTTTCGACCTTAATTACTTGTATGATACAGGCTCATAAAAAAAAGCATTGATGAAAAAAAATACTGTTCCAGCAAAACTTCTCTTAGTCCAACAAAGTTTTGTAAAAGGAAAACCCAATGTTAACATTCAGAATCAACAATAGAAAAACAACCATTTACCTATCGATAAACTTATTTTTTGTCGCGGTGTTCGCATCTCTATGCAGTTCTCTTGAAACTTGTCGCCCGATAACTCAGTACAGCAGGAAGACTGGCACCTCATTGCTTAGATTATCACCAATTACTTGCATATTCTAGGTCTACTTGTATAAAAACAACGCAAAAAAAAAAAACCTCAATAACTTGGCTACAATGCACACTATGAAACCTTACCATATTAAAACCTTAAAAACAACAATGCAAATCAAACCACACACATTTAAACTCTGCTTAATCGTTACGGTAATAGCAACTCTATGAAGTTCCATCTAAACTTGTCGCTCGCTATAACTCAGGGCAGCAGGAAGACTGGCGCCTCCTTGCTTAGATTATCACGTTGTTTAGACAATCACCTATTACTTACCGAGTGCTTGAGCTTTTGTTACAGGCTATGTTGTGAGCATGTGATGTAGAGGGATTATTGGTGCAATGGGTGATAGATAAAAACTAAAATAATATAAACAGCTAAGGAGCCGTTTCTATGACAAACATAAAATTGTTTAAGAGCCCTCTTACATTGTTATTACAAAAATGCGCGTAAATGCATGATTTCCTAGTTGAAATTGAATACTATTCGTTGGTTCGTAAAATAATAATTACTTGGTAAAAATAGTTCGTTTTCTCTTCAATAATCGTTCTCCTAGTGCATGTTTAAGCAAAAACTCATGGAGAGGTGATTTTAGAGCTCTAATTTGCAGATTCTGTTGAATTATAAATCCATCCAAATATTTTTTCTCATATTACAAATATGCTATACTTTTCTAATAATAGTATACATTTTTGTTTATCCTATATATATATATATATTTAATTCAATTTTCTACTGAAAAGGGTTGGAAACAAGTCTGAACATCTCCGAAGTACTACATCATTTTGAAGTAGTTTTTGTGGTAAAAATAAAATACTGGATAATCAGCAGGGTTTTTCATTTATATTTTGTGAATGTGAGAACGTTGTAGGCTTAATAGACTGTAGATTTGCAGACCATTTTCTATTTTGTTAAGTAATAATACTTGTTGACAGGCCTACACTGTCCACCCATACCTATTCACACTGTAATTTTAAAAGTCGTAAAAGCCAATTATTTTTAAAAGAGTAATCGTGGAGTTTCTTGCCGGCTCTTCTCCATAGGAAACGACCAATTGGAACCGTGACCTAGCTTCTGACGTTCCATAAGTGCCCATGTAGGTTTATGTGAAATAAAATATTTTGATTTTCAATAAATTGTCAGGATAAGTTTATAAAAGTCGCCCCTGGTATTACACCTACTGAAAAACAGCGTTCCAGACTGATTACGGTGTGATTAAAAATCTTGGAGTATGATATGATCGAAGCAGGTGGTGTTCTGCAGTTATATGGCGCCTATATCCAGGGAAAAAAGCGCGAGTTTATGTATTACATAAATGACTGTATGTAAAAATATTTCTTCCTGGTAAATGAGAATTTCAATTTACGTTCTAATTTTAACAATAATTGTTGGTGCTCACTTAGCAGAACGATTGGTAATTGCAGCTAATATTTTGTTGTTTATAAAGCGCATTGTTCCACTATCTTCTTGAGATAACAATAATGTATGTGTAATACATTCCATAGTACTGTCTCTTAGCTCATTGTGGGGATTACGCTATTTGCAATTAATGTAGCGATTTATTTACAAGGCAATAATGTTCGGTAATGCATTTGCGTCTTGATCATTATGTTAATTTGTATTTCCCTATACGCATCTTAATTAACAAAATAATTGTTACAATGAAACATTGTAACAACTACATTGCATGCAGTGCATTGCATTATATCTAAAAGGATTTCTGGAAAAGCTGAATGTTTGCATCAAATCTTATCCAGTAGTACTGAAAATTTATTTTATATCCATTCTTATTTTTCTGACGAAAAATTTGCTTCACTTCTTTGGAGATCCGCAGTTATTGGGTAAATAACTACTGATGTCACGTACCGATGGCATTGGGATGCCTGGAGGCGCCTATGTCCAGCAGTGGACGTCTTTCGGCTGAAATTATGACGATAATGTCAAAGGGAGTATCAGCACCAGTCGTACGCAAAGCGAGACAGAAATTAAAGACAACGCAGTATGTTACAAAAAAATTAAAAAATCCCTCCTCTCTAAACCATTTTATGTATCGCCGATTTCGTAAAGACCTATTACTGTATTGGCCTTTACAAGAACCTTATTCAACAAGACATTTTACAGTGGAATATTAGGTATAATAATGACGCAAATTAACTTTCTAATTGAATGTTGTTTATTGTTTACAATAAACAGCTCCAATAACTTTAGTGCATTCGCGAAAGACTACCAAGGGAAGTAATAACTATTATTATTTAATTAACGGCTCCTCTTTTATATTTATTCCTTCCTAATGTACTAAAGTTGGAGATAGACGAGTGGTCATTGGCTGTAGAGGATATTTGACATCTTCCTAGTTAACTACAATTGAGATTATCGTCAAGAGGAGCAGCATCTTTCTTCCAAAATCGTAAGTAGGTACTGAGATTACGAATCCATCAGGCGAAGAGTTTATGGCAATTTAGGTATGTGACACCCGCCAAAAGTCTGCAATTAGGTACCTACAAGATGATTAGATCGCAAGAGATGATAAAAACTTCAAAGGCGCCTGAGACGTATGAATTTTGCTCGACTAACCCGTTGAAGTTGCATTTGTAGATATAAAATAAATAAATAATATATTTAATTATAAAAAAAAATAAAAAAAATACTTTGAATAGAATAGTTGAGCATTTATTGTTATTAGCCATCTCTTTCAATCATCTACTTCCACCGACAAATATCAACAAGCAGATCAAGTGGTATCATCAATTTTATAAACAAAATCATCAACGGTATTATCATCTCTATATAACACCCAGAAGAGTTATTAAATGGTATTATCATCTCTGTCAGTTTCCCGGCGAGTTGTCGCGCGGTTAGCCGGTTGTACGGGTGAACAGTAGTCCGTTGTTATTACAGGCCACATACCTACACACACGGGTGCGTTGACTCCGTTTAATAGTATATTGCGTACTCGCTGATGTATATGCAGGTTTACATGCGGGTGGTATCGGTTCTAGGAAAAGGATTTAATTGAAAATTTTGTGTGTGATCGCCGTGATTGGTATTCTGTCCCGCGGTTTCTAATAGAAAATCAATCTGCCTAGTATTTTCTCAACTATGTTGGGGTCAGCTTCCAACCTAACCGGTTGCAACTGAATACCAGTATTTTACATGTGCCAACTGCCTATCTGACCTTCACAACCCAGTACTGGGTAATACGATACCCCTTGGTAAGACTGATTGTCAGTCTTTCGGGATTCTGACGACCCCTAACGACTGTCAACGATTCACGAATGACAGCCGGGACGAAAACCGAGGTTTCTGATAGCCTGAACAGCAGAACAATTTCTGCTATCTGTATCGGGTTAGCCATTGCCGTTAGCTGTCGTGATCAACATCACAGGACCAATTATTGTTGTTATGATATTCGATTGATTTTACGAAATCAATGTGGATTGTGTCAGATATTTCTCCCCAAAAACAACTGCCTGTCTAATGAGAATGCAACACAGGATTATTTATGGTGTCACCTGCATATTAAGAAAATGCTGTTTGTTTAGAAGAAAAATAACATGCTCTTTCTGGTAGTCAAACACGATAGTCGACAAGATAGTCAAACATTTTTACCCTGGGGTAAAAATGAAGTACTATAGATCTTTTCAGCTCGGTAAAACTATCCAATTCAATTCAAATCTTTATTGCATATCTCATGTGTGTACAAGATCTTAAAAATAGTTACAAAGTTCATACGGGCACAACAATTTAACACAATATTAAAAGTAGCATGCTTTAAAATCGTTAACTAAATATAAATTTGTGGTACGTACGTCATAATTTAAAAATAGAGGATAATTATATTCTTTATAACTAAATTAATAATTTTCATCCTCAATCCGCCTAAAATGTAAGTAACTCAACCACGAATAAATTAGTTTTTTTTTTTTTCAAACGTTGTGGCATGAATATTTACTTGTAAAGTATTATATTATTTTAATTATTGTGAATGTGAAGACTATGTGGGTTATTGCTTTTGTTTATTTTCCCTTTGTCTTTTATTCTCAGTTAGTGTTAATCATGGTCTGGCAGTTTGAGTAATTTAAGCGGCCTACCCAAATGTCCTTTCTTTGGTATTGATCGTCGCATCGTTGAGCTCCTTAAGGCCGTCTTGTAGTGCGGTGTGTAGCCGGCTGTAACTGGCCGGCCGTTGCGAGCTCTTGAACTGCTAGATTTTGTGTATATTTGCTCCATAGAAAAAAATAGTAAGGAAATTATAAAATGTGTTCTCACCAAGTACTAAAAAACAATAAGGCCTATCTTTTGGTATAACTTTTACATGGTTTTACGAAGTAATCTCTTCAAGGTACACGTTTTAAATAGCGATTTAGTGTCATCTTTGTGATTTTTTTTATCGAGCCAATTAATTTAATTCATGTTTCTATCTTCACACAGTGCTTGATAATATGTTCAATTTTCTTAAAATATTTTCTTTTGCGCAAAATTTATATTTTGCTAGATTTACAGAGGTTTAAAAAAGTTAAAAAGTACTGCAACCTCGCCTTAAGTTCTGAGTCGAGCTGCACGATTACTGACAAATGCGTGTACTGACTGGTCAGCTCCACTCAATCTGTGTGGTTATTTCCTCAAAAGACAATTTCAGTCACCAATCTACATGGCCTTCACATGATCTGACCAAGATTATGTATGAACTTTAAAAGAGACTGTGACCTCTGAGTTTGTTTCAGCCTTTCTTCTCAGAGTAGTCAGACAGGAAACGCCGACCTTATCTAGTTTTAAAAAATATGATTGACGTGTAAAAGTGTTTTTACAAACCTACTTACAGAAATAAAAATCATTTATTTATTGTACGTACGTCATAATTTAAAAATAGAGGATATATTCTTTATAACTAAAATAATCATTTTCGTCCCCAATCCACCTAAAACGTAACTCAAGAGCAAATTAATTTGAAAATTACCTGCCAATCCATCCCCAATCCAATTCCACAATGATCTCCACACACCAATTGACTTATTACCTGAACCACCTCCATGTGAGCCCTGCGTAATAAGGAAAAGATTGGCACATCTCGGCTCCCGTTGCTCCGGGCGCCCGTCTTACGTAATCACACTTATTATGTATGTATTAAGTTACGGAACAACTTCAGATTAGCACATAAGTGCCCAGTTATGTACCAGCTTATAGTTTTTGTCCTCCCGACTTATCGGTAGTCATTTTAATGTTGACTTCCAATTATGTTGTCTAAAATGTCCATGTTTTGGATCTAGGTGCAGTTTTTGTTCGTATTGGTTTCGTGCTGGTTAAGTTGGTAGATATGGAATATTCATTAGTTTTCAATGTTTTTACATAATAAGCATAAAATGTCCCCACTGCTGGGACACAGGCCTCCTCTTTCTGAGAGAGGGAGTGGGCCGTAACTGACCAAGCAGGCCCAGTGCGGGTTGGTGGACGTCACATATTTTCGAACTTTTAGTTCTAGGACATGCTGGTTTCTTCACTATGTTTTCCTTCACCGTTTTGAGAGCAGTGGTGATGAAATAATTTCCACAAAGTAAAGCGCCTGTCTACGTTCGAACCCACGACCTATTACTCGTAAGTCGAGGCCATTGCCAGTGGGCCACTACTGCCCTTCAATGTTTTTATGTACCTAGTACTAGAGGAGATTCGAAGGAAAATTCAAATTTATTTTAGTATTTGTTGTTTTTGTCTCACTCTTTTCAAAGCTTTCTGTCAGTCTTTCTACACGTGCAGTCTTTGGACCCGTTTTACGCAGAGGACATATCGATCTGCGTGTCCAAATAATAACGCGTTTAGGATACTGTTGGGGCTGTTGTGGCGTTGTAGTGCGTCCACAATGTTTGCGGAGGCGTGCACAGATGATTTTTACACCATAATAAGAAAAAGCCGGCCTCCATAGCCGGCCGGCTGCGCGCCACCACCAATGGTCTTCTGAGCGTGTTCTCAGATCGGTGGGACTCCCCTATGCTGCGCCACTGGGTAAGAATCCATACTAGTTGATATTCGATGTATTATCTCCTTATTACTAACACTAGTTATTTAGTTATTTTGTTGATACTAACACTATGGAATCATTGTCTGAAAAAAAAAAAACATGCCGTGACTCCTCCCTGCCTCGGAAAGCATGTTAACCCGTCCCAGCTGTCATTCGTAGATCTTTGACTGTCGTTACGGGTTCTCAGAAGTCCGAAAGTCTGACAATCAGTCTTACCAAGGGGTATCTTATTACCCAGTTACTGGGTTGTGGAGGTCAGATAGGCAATGGTTTCATGTAAAATACTGGTATTCAGCTGCATCCGGTTAGACTGGAAGTCAACCCCAACATCCTTAGTTGGGATATGTAAGGCTAGGCAGATTGATTGATTTATTTAATTGCAGCTGGAAATCTTGAGAAGCATCAAAAACCAAGAGAAATAACGGATGCAAGTAAGCTTGAAAGGCGTAGACATGGGTAGTTTTTTTTAATGAAATCTAGATTCTCTGTCTTTGTAAGCACATAGTTAGTCTGGTCGTAGGTTATGGGATTTTCATGAGCTGCTAATGTTGATTTTCTTTTTCGCAACACTTGTCACTTAAGGCAGGCTCAATTGCAGTCCGAGAAAGATACTCATGTTAAGATTTTTTAAAATTTTAATTTCGAAATCAAGAACTACTGCCGTGGTTAACGTTTAAATAATAATAATTTGATTATGGATTTTATATATAATAGAATAGAATACTCTTTATTATGTACACCATAATAATTACAGATATAAATGTTGAAATTTTACATAGGGTGACACAATGGGCGGTCTTATCGCTAAAAGCGATCTTATAGTGATTTGATGTATTTGCCAAACATTACTTACCCAACCAACATGCAGGATTTCTGTACCTATCAAAACATAAAGAAGAATCCTGTAAAACGTAGTTTGAAAGAAAGAAACAGTACTTGTTGGGACTCATACAGGAAGAACACAACCTAAATAGAATAATAGAATAACACAATCATATAAAAGAAAAGAAAAAAAAAAAAAAATCTTATTTAGAAATAGTGAGGGCCCCGGTGAGTTAGTAGTAATTGAAGAAATAATTGATCAAACTTAATAATCTCTAACACAAACAACAATATCATAGATCTATAATGCATGTTTACATTATTACGGGCATAGGGTAGCTGTCGTCCGAATTAAAGCAATCAGTTCTCAATGCGGGTAGTTACACGTAATTCGAGCCTCCGTCATATAATCACCTGCGTTCGACGTAGAAGATCATTAATATAATAGTATTCTATTATCAGAATGGATTCGGTTAATACAGGATAGGGTTTTATTATAGGTTATCTTCTCTGAAATATAATTTCTGGAGTAGATGTTGGTTACCTATCAATTGTTACAATGTTATCTGTATAACTCAATTGCACTAGTGTGTAAATATTGCAATGTTAGTGCAGTTCCTATGTGAATTTGCTAGAAATGGTTTACCCATACAATACTGAATGATCTAATATAAATTAAACAAAGACTGAAAATAGAAAATGCAACAAGTAAGCGGTTAATACTGCTGAAAACGGGAAAGTATGAAGGTTTATGGTGACTTCGTAATTAAACTTGACGTATCACTACAAGCTCGCAATCCCAGATAGGCAAATTAGGGCGAATTTGAATAAACTTTTCTATCTAGTATAAAACTAGTATACAATTATTTCATAAAAAAACTGACAGATGTCAAAACATTATTCGCAGGACAAGACATAGGTATACTTGGTACAAAAGTTTGGTCGAATTGACCCTTAGTATATTTTCTTATCCACTTCTTAAAATCCTAGTAAAGTTATGTCTACATCCTCATAGATGGCTATCTATGGGTGATTTTCCATTGAAAGCAATTTGCATACAAATGAATTCAGGCAGTTTAACTTTTTAACAGTAATGGCTAAGTTAATTGCTGGTTAGATCTTAATTTGGAAGAGATTGGAAGTTAGATTATAAAGCTTTCACGTTTGCCTTGAGGTAATAGGAAAATATGGAATTTATCAAATTTTAGTTCAGGCAAGGTATTATCACCTGCGTTCGACATAGAAGATCATTAATATAACAGTATTCTATTATCAGCTGTCTATCTATGGGTGATTTTCCATTGAAAGCACCGCAAAAGGCGGAAGAAAAATCTTGAAATTGAACTAAGTTTACGAGGGTCATCGGTTCAACGGAGTAGTCCAATACTCTTAACTTCAGTAATTATAAAAAACTCGGAATTGATTTTATAATATTCTAGGTTGGGATTACATATAAACCACAATAGAATAGAATATAATACTCTTTGTACAAACAATACAAGACTAGATATAAAACAACCTAATGCCGAAAACGTTTGCTCTTCAGCAGTGCTATTCTGTAACCATCTCACCGTGAAAACTTAGATGATTTGAGCGTGGAGTGAATTGTCAGTGTCATCTTACCTGATTTACCCATTCTTCTCCATACGAAGCTACCTTTTGGAAGGGGCGACTAGAATCAATTCTATTTTATTTGTAAATTTTGACGTTCAAAAGTGGCATCTATGTGCCTATTTGAAATAAATAATTTGACTTTGACTTTGATGCTAGGGATGGACCAAAGATAACATTTACAATCATAATCGAGATAAGTGATGATGATGATGACGTCACGCTGAAGTAGTTGCACGAAGGCTGCGCTGACGTTCATACTCGGGTCACCAGTTTGGTGGTATGAGGAACAGGGTGTAAAGTTCACTCATCCACCATAGAAAAGGGAGGCTCCTCCGACCAGACGGGTGTTGTGTCTGGTAGGCAACTGCCCAACGTTTGATGTCGGGACGTTGTATATATGCTATTTGCGCGGTAAACTCTGCTTGCGCGATGCAGGATTTGCGTGACGTCAGTGTGACGCGTAGTTCGCATGTGGCGATGTTGATGCCGCTACAATCCCACTAACATACTGTGATTGTTACCTGTTGTAGTTGCCTTATGAATAAATAAATAAATACAACTTAGAAAGGCTATTTAGGTGGGATAGGTGCCTAAATTATAATTAAAACAAATGGTAAGTGATTCCCGCCAGCTATACACCTCAAATACCCCAAGGGGTTTGGCCAAACCTTTGCCAACAGTCGAGACTAAGTTGAAAATGTGTCTTGCAATCTTGCAGGCACCTAGAGTACAGCAATGCAGTGCATTCTACGAAAAATAGCATCATTGTTTTATATTAACCAATATAATTTATTCACTGAACGACATATAGTGCTGCCATTTTTAGAAATCTCATATGACGAGACTTGTCAGCAATAAAGACTGGAAGCTCGTATAAAGACTTGCTAAGTAAATTGTCAACTATTCCACAAAACCAGACACAATGAACCCAGAAACCCACTCGTTTCACAACAAACCATCCACAGAGCAACTGTCTTAGCTAAGTGATAACCGGTATCGTAAATAAGATGCATGTTAATAGCCTGTAAATATATTGAGGCGTTAAAACAGCCGGGAGCTCGAAGCTAACTAATAGTGAACGTGATTTACGTGTGGTGCGTTAGAAACTTTATATGAATGAAGAGCAATCTGCAAGTGTCGGGGAAGAAGTATTGTGGTTACAAAAAGCCAGCCCTTCTCTTTACTGCTACAACCGTGATGTCTTTTGGTACAGAAGTTTTAGTAATTGGAGTTAAGATGGCTGTGATGGAAGTATAGAGGATTGTGGGAGCAACCATTGATGAAAAACATGTTTAGTAACTTTATATGGATGAGGAGCAATCTACAAGTGTTGGTCTTTACCAACCCTTCAGAATGCTGTAAAAAAGACACAAAAGTTCAAAAGTTTTAGGATTTGGAGTTAAGATGGCTGCGATGGAAGTGTAGAAGATTGTGGGAGCAAGCATTGATGAAAAAACATCCTTAGTAACGTTATATTATGAATGAAGACCAATCTGCAAGTGTCGGTGAAGACGGAGTGGTTGGGAAAGGATTGGAGAGAACTTGCATTGTTTATAGGCGGAAAACTTTACACTTTTTTTACTTTACTTTTTTTTCGGGCTTTTTTTACTTTATATGTGTATTATGACTAAGTTTATAACCTATTTATGTACTTGTGTACCTATTATATTTATAATTAATTGTGTTATATTTTAGTATTTTATAATATTATTATGTTCTCTCAATCAGAGCACCCGCCATCTTATCTCTTAACCACCTTTGGTTGACTGGTAGAGAATGCCTAAGGCATTAAGTCCGCCTTTGTACATGATTGTGTGTGAGAAATTTAAATAAATAAATAAAACTTTTAGATTTTAGAAGAATGGAATATTGTGGACAAAATCTATATGCTTATACAGGTGTTCTTTGATCGAAAACAACAAAACGAAAAAAGGAAATGGATATTGGATAATGGTAACAAATAACGTACTGTAACACCCAATAATATGAAAAAGTATTCCATCTTTAGGTCACATTGGATTTTATATAACAAAAAAACTACTAGTTTAGTTCTCCTTGCCATTGTTATGAAGTGATATCAGATTCGATATATTAAATTTATTCGTCGTTATATCGCGATATGGTTCCACTTGCGGTCCAAATTGCTCTATACCTCAAGGCGATTGTTTTAGATTATCTCTGTGTAAATACCTGTTGCGATTGTCTAACGGTAGACCTTTCTTTTTCGCAAATATTTTATCTTTACGGTCTTAGTAAACAACAGGTTTTACTAAACTAAGATTAGCTACGAAGGTATGGAATAATATATAAATTATGTAGTGTCCCAGTCTTCACACATGTAACATATTTGGCCAAATATACCATATGGGGTATAGTATATTTGGCCAAATACACTTCATGTGTGAATACTGGGACACTACATAACTGAGAAATATTTTAATTTTGACTTACTACTATCATACCCACTCTGTGTTGCTAGAAATCTCGTCTAACTCTCAACAAAATAACGTCATCATCATCATCACCATTTCAGCGAAAAACGTACACTGCTGAATATTGGCCTCTCCAAGGGTCGCCACATCGACTGTTCCTGTGATTCTTATTAAAGCGGATTCCCTCAACCTTCACCAGGTCGATCGGTTCATCTTGTTTAGGAGAAACAAAACAGACTTCGTTTTAATAATGATCAGTCTGTAGCTGACGATGACGAGGCTAACTCATGGTTCATATCAGCCATGCTGTATCCTTGAAAAGACTGAATATACCATGTTTAAGACCTACAATTTAGTGCTGGTCACAATGTTCAGATAAGCATCTACATCCTGTTGATTTCTTATAATAAATGTATTATAAAAAGTAACAATGTACACGCACAATATCCCTATCAGATGCATCGGAAATTAACACTTTTATTGTACAAAGGAAACACGTTATAAGAACAAAAATAGATGGCCATTATGATTTTATAATTGGTAAGGTAACCTGAAGCCAAGCGTTGATAGCTTTAGCAATTAACGTAAATATAAGTTTTAATATAACGCTATTAAAGTACTGAGGAACGTTTGTATGTACTGCCGTGAAGATGGTTTACTGGAAATTAAAGTAACTTAGGTTAGCTGTTCAAATAATTGTGTGACTTAAGAATTATTTTTATTTAGGTCTTGTCTATTTCTATAAGCAATCTCAGATAATTGAATTCATAGACCACAATCTACCGAGCTGCTTTTCGAATAACAGAACAGATAATTTAATTATATTTGGAGCGAATAAGGAAATCGTGTTTGGCTTGATATGGGCATGTGATGAGGAGAGAGGAAACCCATGTGACTAAAAGTGGGATGAATACAAATGTTGATGGATGCAGAGGGAGAGGAATGAAATGAGAGAGAAGGGAGTGAATGATAGCATGACGGTTGACAGGGGAGAAAGAAAGAAGGAAACGTACTGCGCCGCCCCTAAGTAACATGGTACAAGGGCAGGACAATTAAATAATGATGATTTGGAGCGAGTGAGCTCTCGAGGGCTTGATTATCAGATCTTACTTAGTCTAGCTACTTTCGCGCGGATTAGAACAAATAGGCAGATAAAAAAAAATATTTGGTTATTACTTGCCCATTATTACATTAACATTAACTTGCTTCGTTCGTATTTGTGTCCAGTTACTCTGTTTATATCCATTTTTTCTAACTTGAAGGCACACATGAAAATAAACCAGATAAAACAGTTCTACATCCAAACGTAACATTTCTAACAAAACTTTACTTTATAACTCCCACCCTATTTACAAAGTCTGTCTCTATCAAAGTCGCTTAAGGCTTATAAAGATAACATTAAACCAAACTACTGCAAAACACGAACACGGACATTAGAGAAACAACATAATAATCACAAGTGGAACTCAATAAATGTATTTATATATACATTTTATCAATCTTGTACAATAGCCGGGAGAAATGTCGCAACGTTCAGCTAAACGCTGGTTGGAGTCGTAACGAAATCTAATAAACGCTCTGCTATGCAAATCAATCGTTTGCGCGAGCGCACACCTTTGTCAGTTTAGAGACAATGCAGGGCTGTAGGGCTGGCGGGTTTAATTAATGAAGGGATTGTGGTGGATATTCCTGAATGTAATGTGTCGAATTTTGAAACTTCAATTTATGGTTTTGAGTATATTGATTGGATTGTTTAAGAATTGGACGGCTAAGAAAAATAAAGTGATGGAAAGAAGTTATTTAGTAAACGGCAATTAAAATTTAATATTGAAATGATTAACCGCGAATCATTTTCTTTTGTCGGATAGTGTTGAGCCTTCTACAAAACGAGTAAAAAATATGACTGTGTTCACTCCTTTTAAATTCTAGGTTTTAAATGATGCATAAAATACGTTATTTGTTCACACATGGGTATATCGGATTGCATCAAAGTTGCTTAATCATTATTATTTTGATACCTGTAGAGCCCTAAATATCGATTATCATTAACCTGTTTTTTACGGTGAGAAGAATTTGAACAATTACGAAATAAGTGTATAACCAAGCCTTCTGGATACATCAATCAAAAAAGGAATGGGCACTTCAATTGTAGTACTAATAGAACTGTTTGAGGCACAGCCATAAATAACAAATTTTGATGAGTCGATTGCGACCAAGTAGACGATTCGAAGCAGATCAATAAAAATACGCAATTAAATCTCAACGTATCGGTTCTTTAAAACTGGACGAGACTAATATAAAATATCACACTCATCAAGATACGATACATAAAGAAACAAATTCTTCATAAGACCTCATATATCTTGCGTCATTAAAGAAAATCAGAAGCCAAGCCCTGGTTGTAAAGTATGTCAGAATGGACCAGATGGAAAGATAGTGAATGATTCTGAGCAAGTAATGCTACCAGGCAATAACTCAGTCGCTATTCTCCTTGCGGCTAAGAAACCATTTTGTGTTGATTCTATTGTAGAAATAAATTCTCGAGTAACTTTCTGTACAGGCGCTGCAGTAGCAGCAAAAACAAAAGGCAAAGAAGAACAATCGATGGATGAATTTTGAGCTTTATGAAAATAAATTACTAAGGACGATAGAAATAGAACACTAACTGTACAAAATGAATAACATCAAAATGAAGGATTTGATACAGACGAGTCTAAACTCAAGTCTGATCAAGATAAGGTTGAATTTGGAGCAGTTATATAAGTAATAAGAAGACAAGTAGATGAAACTGGTTGTAGTGTTAGTTGCTCGAGGCGTCGTTTAGTATGAGAGTAGGGTCTGCAAATTTATGTGGCATTAGTTTTACACTCAAAACGTTGTGCTTTGTTGTGACTTTCAAATAAATATATTAACATAATAAATTATGATCAGGAGCGGTTGATTACAGAATGAGTTGCATTACGCATGTAAATATTTTATCACTATGTTATCAGTAATTTAATACAGCGGTTATAAATGTTCCTGTTTTGGATTTACTTATCGTTTATTGAATAAATATTGTCAGAATCTAAATAAACTTCATAAAGACTAATATTACCATTTCAGTCCTAGTTCTTGTTTATTATGACACATGAATTTACCTGTAAATAGAATGTAATGATTTTAAATTAAATTTTCTCTCTATCTGGATATTCATCCAGATAGAGAGAAAATTTCACACACAACAAATGTTATGTGTGCTGATTAACATTATTATGTGGGTTATGTTAAAAACAGAAGATAGTACATAAAATATGATACTCAAAGCCGCAGATTTGTGGATCGATAATAGTTTATTCATTAGTTGTTTATTGATATTAATTTTGTTCTACTTTTTGGTGGCCAAAGTGACAGAAAAATGGAGGGTGCGTTGACTTGCGGGCACAAGGTTCATGATTTATATGATCGCAACTTCGACAACTCTAATCTCTCTCTCTCTCTAATCTATAATAATATCATAACGAGATAGCTTTTGTTTACTAGTTTTCGCGACTTCGCTCGCGTTCAGTGTCTATCCCTCGGGAGAAGTATTTTTTTCCGGATGAAAGGTACTCTATGTCTTTTTCTGTACCCCTGTCAACGTGTATGCAATTTCATGATGATCGGTTGAGTAGTTAAGACGTGACAGCGTAACAAACAAACACACTTTCCTATTTAAAATATTAGTTAGGATGTGAAAGGTACTTCGGGACCACAGCTCATATTTGGAAAATTCCTTTACCATTTGAAAGCTAAATTATTCCAGGTGGAGATAGGTTATTTATTATGTAAATAATAGGTTGGGGAAAAAGTTTCTTCGCATTTTTTAAGAAAATTCAAAACATTTTTTAATATAGTTTATTTACATTTAACTAAAGTATGTAGGTACCATTTTGTTCGATAACTTTTTGCCATCTTGTAGGTAGGGACATGATCCCATTGCTATAGAAGGGAGAATGCCGGCAAATATAGGGCGCCCTGTACCAAACGAAAAGTCAGCTGTCACAACCAAACCCAGTGTATTTGGAGAAGAATTCAATGTTCTGCCTATATTGTTAACTGTTTTTTACATGGATTTCCGCAATTTGTATTTATTTGCCATTTACCTATTTAATATTTTGAGGTTAGGTTCGTAAAAATGACTGATTCGAAATGGTGGAGTTGTTGATTTTGTGCTACTTTTTCCTGATGGATGATTATACAATACATCACTTTCATAGTCAATAATAATATTCATGCTCTGTTTTTTTAAATGTAATGAATGAATCAAGTAGGTACTTGCAGTAAGTGTGGGCTGAACAAACAATGGATTTTGTACTGTGTTTACTGATTCATAAGAACTTGAAACATAACATATCATTAGGTTTATTTTACCCGAAGAGTTAGGCAGAGGTGTATTTACATATTATTATAGTACACCCATATTTCGAACTTGAAATGTTAGTGTGATAATAGAAATGAAAAACGTAGATATGGTAATGGTTAATTAGTTATTTATTCATATTTACATAATGTATCGACCACAACTAGGGCGGAGAATAAAAATGTACAATTAAAACAATATCCTCCTCCTGTGGTATTATATCTTCCCTTCCTTGCAAAAATGGTCTACGAGAATTAGGCTGTCTTTCAAGCTGCACTACTCTAGTAGCAGCTGTGAAACATACGCGGCATACACTTTCCAGTCTTGATGCCTAGAACAATTAAATACATTTAATCTCACAGAGAGATCGCTATAAAACCTTCCTAGCTTTAGGGAAAGATCAACTGCTAAGTAGTTTACCTACCTGATGTTAAAGGTGTCCATCTTAATATCACGTTTCTCTGAGGACAATTGGGTGGCACTCGAGAACGCCTTGCAACACGTAGCATGGACTGTCCACATCCAAAGTACACATCACTGTGACCAAATGTAGGTTCAGGTATCAGTTCGGAATCTAAGGGAGTTTTTTCTTGAATTAATGTGAAACATTCATGGCACTACCATAAATGATCTGAAAGCATATGTGTTTTATGTTATAAAATGAAAACCTGAATTGGACAATAGTCCCGGAAGTGAGTATTAAGAAGCTAACTATAATATAAATACTAGGTGCGGTAATACTAACAGGCGCCGGAGCAGAATGATCCTGGATGAACTTAAAACACGAATTATAGCCACGGATATAATATATTTTCTGTGTCATGTACTCTAAATTGTTCTAACAATACCAGTGAACAGTTTATACATTGGCGACGATGACTTGCTGGCCGATATCTTACTCTAACTGTGGGCATCGTTAAGGATTATCACACAAACACTACGTTAAGAAAAAGCACTTGAACGCCCGTTCTCGTTATTTTAATTATAATCAAATAGTTCTTATGAAACCAACATTGAAAGATTGAAAGTAACGTCATTCGTGACGGCGTCAAAAAACTACAGATAATATTTTAAATAAGCCAAAAAACAATACGTCACAATAAACAAGACATTTTCTTTTTTGAGTCGGTCCTCTTTTCATAAAATGCCGCGACAAGTGGGCAGTCCTCTCGTGGTGTTAACCTGACACTGCCTAAAGATTTCTGAAGAGACCGAAACAGGTGGAAATCTGAAGGTGCAAGGTCAGGACTATACGGCGGATGCATTAACACCTCCCAGCCAAACTCTCTTAATTTTTGCTGAGTGGCTAAAGATGTGTGAGGTCTAGCGTTATCATGATGAAAAACTACACCCCTTCTGTTGATTAATTCCGGCCGCTTTCTCTCAACTTCTTGCTTTAATCTCATCAGTTGTTCGCAGTAGAGTTCAGAATCGATGGTCCTGCCTCGTGGTAACAGCTCATAATGAATAATGCCCTTCCAATCCCACCACACACACAGCATCACCTTGTTGCGAGTTAACCCGGGTTTCGCTACAGTCTGTGAAGCCTGACCAGCCTTTGACCACGACCTTTTTCGCACGTTCTTGTCGTACGTGATCCAGTTTTCATCACCAGTTATCAGCTTCTTCAAAAATGGTTCGGTTTCATTACGTCGTAATAAAGAATCACAAATGAGTACACGGTTCATTAGGTTTCTTTCAGTGAGCTCGTGAGGTACAGGTACCCAAATATCGAGCTTTTTTGTGTACCCAGTTTTTTTCAAATGTGCCAAAACTGTTTTGTGGTCAATTTCCAGTTCTTCAGCTACGTCGTATCTACTGATATCTATACTGTTATCTTGCGCCACTTTTTCAAAAATGGCATCCATTTTATCCGTAATATGACCAGAGCGACGTGCATCTTTGACATCAAAATTTCCGGATTGAAAACGCTTAAACCAACTTTGTGCTACTCTCACAGACACTGCACTAGGTCCATAAACATTGCAAATTTTTTCCGCGGCTTGCGTTTCATTTTTACCTTTTTTGTAGTAAAATTTTAAAATGTATTGAATTTCTTCATTAGATTTACTCATCTTGACAGTACGAAAAACAAATGAAAATCACACATTTTACTAATTTGAATTTGGAATTATGTTCTTTAAAATTTAAACTTTCAATGATACCAAAACCAGCCAGATACAAATAGTATAGCCAAAGAGATTTTATTACAAGTTCATACATACTATAATGCGAAAAGACTTTCCCCAACCTAAATACAACAAGAAGTACTTAATAATACTAATGAAATTCTAGGTATCTTGAATTCATGCAAGCCTAGTTCTTTTTGTTAGGTTACTGCTCAGAACGTGGGCACAACGTGTCTAGAACAGAATACCGACTTCACATGTAAATTGCACCCGTGTGAAGTCGGCTAGTTGAATATAACTGCGAAATTAACTCTGTCTGTTTTCACAGGTTTTCACGGTTTACTACAGAACTGGTCGTTATGAAATTTGACAAATAGACTGGGTCTTAGAGAAGGACATTGGCTACTTTTAATCCTAAATAATTGTATAAAAAAATTAGGAATGCAGAATACACTAGCTAGTTGCAAATAAGTGACGAAAAACACCTTCAAATCTAGCCAGAAACAGTTAATGATCTTTTGTATGATAGACGGATCGTTTTCTATGGTTTTAATTTGGGTTTAATAATCTTCTGGGGTCTCGTGGCAATGATAACAGCCGCACGGATCGATCGAACGTGGTTAAGCTGGGTTTCCCGCAGTCGGTTCTTGGATGGGTGACCATCAATACATGTCGAGACCAGTTGTTTTTTTTGTTTTGTTTAGGTCATATAGGCAGTCGCTCCATGTAAAATACTGGTATTCAGCCGCATGTGGTTAGACTGAAAGCTGACCCCGACATAGTTAAGAAAAGGCAGGCAGATTGATTCATTACCTTCTAGCTTCACACCTTTGGGGTAATTGCGGATGAAATATAATTACTATTATTAATTAATTTATTTCAGATAATTAGAATCCATACAATATATTATATTAAATAAAAAAAACAATTGGTACACTCATATACTAGCATTACATAAAATTTAAATCAATTTACAAAATACTAAAAAATTACATTAAACTTAACATTTAAACAATGTGTCAGTGAGCGCCCAAAACAATGCGCATCCATTTGTTTTGGATCGGGCAATCCGCACGCGCCGCGTATTATTTTAAATTCCAATCGTCTTCTTTAAATAACTTCAAAACAGGAGCAGATTATAAATTCATCGGTATTTTTTCTCTAGGTGGTATTTTACGATCGTTTAATCTGCAAAAAGATTAAGCTTAACGTTTCAAGATTTAGTGTTAAATTATGGATAAGCGTTATCTATTAAGCACCTATGTATTTATCATCCCAAACGATAGTAACTGTTTCTTACGGTCGCTTCATGGCAATTAAAATTTTCTTAAAAATACTTCAAAACAGGAGCAGATTATGTATTCATCGGTATTTTTTCTCTAGGTGGTAGTTTACGATCGTTTAATCTGCAAAAAAAATAAGCTAAACGTTTCAAGATTTAGTGTTATATTATGGATAAGCCTTATCTATTAAGCACCAATGTATTTATCGTCCCAAACGATAGAACTGTTTCGATATTTTATGGTCGCTACATGGCATTTTAAATTTTCCGATCTACAGCATGTTTCATAAAGGGGTGGACATAATTAATGTTGTGGTACAGACCATCAAACTGAACAACTTTCTCCATGGGACCAACATCGTAATCGCTAAATAATAATCAGCCGTCCCAAACATTTGGGTCGAGTACGTCTTAAAGTTTTGTATGACAGTTGATCATTTTTTCGGGTTTACGATGTTGGTCCCATGAACAAAGTTGTTCAGCTTATTGGTTTGTACCCTTTACTGTCTGTGTCCATTAATATGACCTGATGACTTTCTGATACATGCTGTATAGTGTTTTATCAGTTTAAATATCTTTACGGCTTCAATATTGTTCTTATTTCTTCCGAATCCTCATTCTCAAAAACTAGAGCGTTTTATGGTCTTTAATTTTTACTCGTTTCTAATCTTAATCTAAATTAAGCTGTTAGGCATAAATTTGATCAAGACTAGGTATAGAATACTAAAATTATTTTGTTAATTTTTGTACATTTTCTTTTTTAATGGGGTTTGTTCTTTATCAGTTATTGGCTCTGATTGATCATTAGATAGTGCAGTTTTATAAAGTAATTAATTTTAATTTTATTTATTCAACCAGTATCCTTATACTCTAGGACTATTCAAACTGGTAAACCGTAAAGGTTAGGTAGGCACTTCTCTAAGCTTAAACTAAGCAAAAGATTAAGCACCTAAAACTGGAATAACAGCCTAACAGGGCAGGTTGTTATTACAATTAATGCCAAAGTTAAAGACTACTCTGACATTATATATGGCGGGTTTATGGTTACACTATACATTAATGAAAGGTTACAAGGAATCCCTAGCTGCTTAGAGTGCCTTGGCACTCCCCCTCCCCCCCCCCCCCCCCCGGGCTAGCCCAGGGGTAGCGAACGAATGACACGCGACACAATACTGAATTACACGTATAGCATTTATTACTATAATCATCATTCTCCTGCCCTTATCCCAATTGATTTGGGGTCGGCGCAACATGTCCCTTTCTTCCATACTTCTCTCTATTAGTCGTCATGTCGGTAGTCACTCCCTTTCTAGCCATAGCATCTTTCACACAATCCTTCTATCGTTTCTTTGGTCTTCCCCTACTCTTATAGCCATCGTCGTGCATATTCAAAACTTTTCTAACGACATTTTCCTCATTCCTCCGCATCACATGCCCATACCATGACAACCGATTTCCACACAACTTTTCAGTCACCGGTGCCACTTTTAGACTTCCTCTTATGTACTCATTTCTTATTCTATCCATTCGTGTCACACCACACATTCCTCTTAGCATTTTCATCTCAGCTACATGCAATTGCCTTTCATTCATCCCTTTTGTGGCCCAACATTCTGATCCATACAAGACAGCAGTTCTAACCATTGTTTTATATATTTTTTGCATTTATTACTATAATACAGAGCGACTTTTTTTTATTTGGTAGTAAGGCTAAGAGTTTTAAGTTGATAGTATTTAGTTTTATTATTTTTCCAATGATCACTAAGTCAAAATTATTTGACGGCACGTTCATGGCCTCATAAAACATTTCTTTAGAAAAAATGGTATTACGATCCATAAAGGCCATTCACCACTCTCAAACTCAAAGCATTTATTTCAATGAAACCAAATATAGGCACTTTTGAATTGTCAAAGAAATGAAATGAAATTTATTTGCAAGAATTGTAGTACATTACAGATGGTCGGGTTTTTTAATTAAGTTTCAAAAACAATTCGCTAAAACTAGCATACAAAATAATTGATTACATAATAATTGATACAAATATAATTAACACATAACATAACATAACATCACGCCTGTAATCCCCGAAGAGTTAGGCAGAGGTGTACCTAATAGTAGACCCACATTTCGCCAGTTATGTTAAATAAATATAATTAAATCCATGATAATAAAATTGTAACAAAAATCCTAGATAATATATTAACAATAGAAATGTCACTCATTTGTCAAATTATAATAGTTAAATGTCAGTGTAAATCTTTAAAGTTTAGGTACTCATTCACAGAATACAATGATTTTTCTATAAGCCATTTGAATAACACTATTTTAAACCGATTGATTGATTTTTTTTTATTTATTTAAAGAAATTACAATACAGAGGGGTTATCTTAATTCTAAACTCGCCAAACTTTTACGTTTGATGGCGAGAGGCGCTCTTTTACATACTTAACAATGAACTAAGGTTACCACTACTTAAATATTATAGGTATTTAATTCTGTTTACGATCCTGCAAAAAGTTTTTTAATTTTGTTTTAAGTGATCCTTTACACATTTTTACCTTTTCTCTTAATAAATCTATTTTGTTAAACACTTTAGGTACCAAATACTTCGATGTTCTCTTACCATAATAATTTGTTATCTGTGGTTGTACTAGTCTGTTCTCTCTAACCCTACGTGTGTTGTACTTGTTTTTAACATTAACTTTATATTTATCACTATAATAATATTCCAGACCTACCAAATAATCCACTTTTTTATCTATCGGTATAATTTTACAGATGGGAAATAACTTGTCATACTCTTTGTTACACTTATCTTTAACATTTTTACTAACCAGAAACTTTATCAATCTTAATTGTATGTCTTTAATGTCTCTTAAATATGTGATAAAGGTTCGCCCGTATACAAGGAGCCCATAGCTTATTAGCGAATCGGCAAGTGCGAAATAGACAACTCTTAAAGTCTGTTTGTTCAATACAGTTTTTAAGTGGTAAAACTTACTTAGCACCAATCGTAGCCTATTACAAATATCATTCACATGTAATCTCCAATTAAAGTTCTTATCAATTGTTAGACCTAAATATTTAAATTGATCTACAAAATCCAATTTTTCACAGTTACAATTACATTTATTTCTATGCAAACATTCGTATGTATGTCCTATCACTGTGAGATATTCATTATTTACAGATTTAGCATTTCGATTATAAGGCGAGTATACTCGTAAATGCATACATTTAGTTTTTGTAAGATTTAACATAATTCCATTATCGTGTGCCCATTCGCTAATATTTTCAAAGTCACCTTGAATACACTTTTGTACACTTTTGATAGTTCCCTATATGATTTTGGTAATTTATTATAATATATATCCTTATAACTAACCAAGAGACGGTTAGGGTACATATTTGAACGTCGAAAATTAAAATACCTACGGGTAAAATGTCACTGTTCAAAACATCGAAAATTTAAATATCGATTGTATTGAAATATCGAAAATTGGTATTCCTAAGCTTAAAATGTCTAAGATTACAATGCCGAGTGATTAAAATATCGACTGATTAAAAATGTCGATACTCATTATACCTAAGTTCAAAATGTAAACATTTAATACACCTAAGTTCATTATATTTACGTTAAAAATATCTACTCGTTAAAATATCGAACAAATGTTGATTATGTGGTATTATGAGTGGAAAAAATGTAGGTAGATTTGAAATTATCACACAGCCAACACATTGCTATTAGTCATTAGTCTGTGCTCAACTGCAAACATTTAGAGAAGGATTATTTTGTTTAATATTTTGTGCGCCCAGATTGGTGCCCCGTAAAGGGCCATGCTCCTAAGGACCCCCTAGGTTCAGGAGGAGCCACGACAGGGCGTTCGCGGTCTTCAGCAGGCGCGTCGACAGTCCGCTGAAGTGTGGGCCGAAGCACCACCTGCTGTCGAGTACAAAGCCCAAGTACTTCATCTGGGCCTTGACCTCGATCCTGACGCCTTCCACGACAATGTGGACGTCAGGAGGGACGCGCCGTCGTGGCCTGTGGAAGTACACGGCCTCGGTTTTGTGGAGCGCCACCTTCAACCCTAAGCGGCGGATCCTTCCCGCCACTAAGGATCCGCCAGCAGAGGCCAGACTGGCCGCCTCCCTGAAGTCCCTCCCCCGGGCAATGAGGAGGGTATCATCCGCGTAGCAGATGATGCTCGTGTCACGGAGGAGGGTTCCCCGCAGGAGCCAGTCGAATCAAATGTTCCACAGCGATGGTCCTAGGACCGACCCCTGCGGAACACCGGACTCTGCACCGTATCACCTCACTCTGGCCGTCTTGTCCTCAAGGAGGACCCCCCGCCCGATTTGGGCGGCTGACCTGACGGCCGGAAGCATCGCAGTCCTGCGGAAGCCGCAGAGAGCGATGGCCGTCAGAGGCATCAGGGGATATCGCACGATCTCCTACGAGGCGGCTTGCGTACTGGCCGGATCCCCGCCCTGGGACCTCGAGGCGAAAGTACTCGCGTCACTGTATCGGTGGCGCGAGGAAGCGAGGGCGCGGGGCGAGTGGCTGATGCAGCGACATGTGGAGTTGCGTCGGTCACAGCTTCGCGCAGCCCTGGTGGCGGAATGGCGGGACAGGCTTTCACGCCCTACCGCCGGCCTCGCCACCATCGAGGCGGTCCGGCCGGTACTCGAGCCCTGGCTCGGGAGGAGGCACGGCTCCCTGTCGTTTCGGGTGACGCAGGTGCTCTCGGGGCATGGTTGCTTCGGGAAGTACCTGTGTCGCATAAACAGGGAGCCGGACGCCCGGTGTCACCACTGCGTCGACTGCCGGGAGGACACGGCGCGGCATACGCTGGCAGAGTGTGCCGCTTGGGAGGAGCCACGCCGTGCCCTCATCTCAGAAGTAGGCAGTGACCTGTCGCTGCCGGCCGTGGTCGAGTCGATTGCCGGCAGCGAGGAGTCCTGGGACGCGGTGGTATCCTTCTGCGAAACAGTCGTGTCGCAAAAGGAGGCTGCGGAAAGGGAGCGGGAGATCTCGTCCGCTCACCCGGCCCGCAGCAGGCGCACTGGGCGTCGGTAGAGGGCAGACAATGCCCTCTTCCGGCCCCCCTAAATGGGTCCAGGGACGGCGGACTCGGGGACGTCCGCCGCCCCCTATCACACTGGACCTGAGGTGGCGGCGCGTAGTGTTCCACGCACGCCCCTTTGAGTCGTCGCGGGGGGGTCTAACACCTCACCCCCCCGCAGACTTGAGGTGGCCCGCAGAGGCGGGCCGGCACTAGCCGGGGATCACGGAATTAATACTAGCTCCCAAGATCCCCGGCAAGATCCCCGGTGCAAGTGTGGGAAGGGAACACCGGGGTGGTTTTTAGTCAGTAAGAGTCTGACAGACCCCTCCGCCCACCCCTGGGCGGAGAACATCCATGAGGATTTTCCACCCCGGCAAAAAAAAAAAAAAAAAGGTATTGAGGCGCTCCGTGGTACCGAAGTGCCTCCAAGATTGTCGAGTGGGGGACAGAGTTGAAAGCGTTGGCTATGTCGAATGTCGAAAACACTCCGTCACCCGCCTCCACGGCCACCGTCGAACGACCCCGTCGGAAACCGAATTGGGCGTCCAACAGGTTCAGCCCCACCGTCCCAAGCAGGCTATTCAGCCGGTCGGCGATTATCTCCTTTTTTTTTTTTTTTGTTCCGGGGTGGAAAATCCTCATGGATGTCCTCCGCCCTGGGGCGGGCGGAGGGGTCTGTTAGACTCTTACTGACTAAAAACCACCCCGGTGTTCCGACTCACACCTACGCCGGGGGTCGCGGGAACTTGAAATCTTCCGCAACCCCCGGCCGGCCCACTGCGGGCCTCCTCGCGGGTCAGGGGGGGGAGTGAGGTGTTTGACTCTCCCCGCGACGTCTCAGAGGGGCGCGCGTGGAACACTACGCGCCGCCACCTCGGGTCCTGATGTGTGGGGGGCGATGGACGTCCCCGAGTCCGTCGCCCCTGGACCCATTTAGGGGGGCTGGAAGAGGGCGTTATCAGCCCTCCGCCGACGCCCGGTGCGCCTGCTGCGGGCCGGAATGCCGGAATGGAACGCCATAGCCTCCGACTTGCTGAGGGCCACCTCCAGGCCTAGGCGACGTATGCGGCCCACCACCTGTGAGACCGCAGCCGTCGCCAACAACGCTGCCTCCCTGTGCGAGCTCCCCCGGGCAGTGACCAGCGTGTCATCCGCGTAACACGTCAGGTCTACCCCGGCACCGAGCTCGCCCCTCAGCACCCAGTCGTATCCGATGTTCCACAGGAGCGGCCCTAAGACCGAGCCCTGTGGAACACCGCACGACATGTGGCGCTGGTTTCCGCCATCACGTCCCACGTAGGTGACACACCTCTCCGACAGATAAGCCCCAATGATGCGGCGGAGGTAGGGAGGCACACCATGATAGCGCAGTCGGCGTTGGATATGCCCAAGGACACCGCCAACATCACCCCGCCCCGAGACACCGCTTCCTCCGCCAGGACTCTAACCCGCGACACAGCGTGTATCGTGGAGCGCCCATGCCTAAACCCAAACTGACTGTCGTCCAGGTCCGGCACAAGTGGCCGACGAGGCGGGCTGCTATTACTCGCTCGAACAGCTTGCCCACCTCGTCTAGCAGCACTATGGGCCGGTACGCGGACGACGAGTCCGCCGGGCGCCCCGCCTTCCTGAGCAGGACCAGACGACCAGATTTCCACAAAGTGGGAAACTGGCCCCGCTCAAGACACGCTGTGTAGAGTCCTCTCAGTTGGGGCTCGAGCTCCTTCAGAGCGAGGGCCAACACGCAGCCGTGGATTCCGTCGGGCCCCGGAGCCACGTTGGCGATTATCCCCTCGAACAACTTACCGACCTCATCGAGCAAAACGATCCGGCGGTAAGCCGATGGGGAGTCCGCCGGGCGTCCCTCCTTTCGGAGGAGGCATAGCCACCCCTCCTTCCAAGGTTTCGGGAACCTCCCAGTCGTGAAACACGCGCTAAAGAGGTCCCGAAGTCTCTCCTCTATCTGTGAGGCGGCGATGGCCACCACCCGTGCGGGAACCGACGCCGTGACCGGGGGAACCTCCTCTTCCGGCGGAACTGACTCCCGCGGGGGGTCCATCACTGGCGGGGTGAAGATAGTCCTGGGCGGAAACAGGGACCGGACTACCCCGTCCAGCAATGGCCGGCTCGAGGGTCTCCGTCAGTGGAGGACCACAGGGGCGCAGTTTATCCCGCGCCACCTTGTATGGTCTTCCATACGGGTCCCTGTCGAGACCCTCCAGCATCTCGGCTCTCGCCGAGTCTTCGGCCGCGCACATTGCCGACTTGAGTACCGCCTTTGCGTCGACGTATGCGGCATAGAGGCCCGCCTCGTTGGTGGGGTTGCGGAGCCTGCGCCTTCGACTCCGCGTGCCTCCTGGCCGCTACACAGGCGGTTCGGAGCCCTGCCAGTTCCTCCGACCACCAATAGACGGCGCGGCGGGGAGGTTGGCGATGAGACCGGGGCATGCTGGAGTTGCACACCTCGGTCAGGGACCCCCTCAACTGGACCGCTGCGGCGTCGACGTCCAGGACTTTGACAGGAGCCGTGAGCCAGTCCTGGATTGGCCCGGGCGGGCCGTCCCCTGGGAGCTCTGGGTGGTGATGTCGAACCGAACGTAGCGGTGGTCCGACATGGTCTCCACCGTCTCCACCCGCCAGTTCATGACTTGGGCGGCTAGCATGGGGGTGGCAAACAAGACGTCGACCACCGACCCTCCCCGTTGCCGCACACAAGTCTGGACAGTCCCTCTGTTTAAGAGGGACACACCGCACGACGCCGCCCAAAATTCTGCGGCGCGTCCCCGGACGTTGAAAGAAGCGGCCGAGTTGCCCCAGGCCGTCGACTTGGCGTTCAGGTCGCCCGATATGGCGACCTGGCGTGGCGCCGCCCTCCCGACGACTGCGGTTAGGATTTCGAGAAAGTTCTCGAAATCCGAGAGACGGCGGTTTGGAGAGAAATAGCAAGGGCCAAGTCTCCCCACGTGGCGGCCACGTATCCCGGTCCCCTCTCTAAGAGCGAAAGGGGAGGGGAGTCTGTGGAAAACCGCGACACCAATGCCACCAAGCCGTCTCGATCAACCAGCCAACGGCCAGGAACCAAGTACGGCTCGGCAACCACCGCCACGTCCACTAACTACTCGGCCATGGTCTGCATCAGCAGATCCTGGGCTGCTCTGCAGTGGTTGGTGTTCGCCTGAAGGATGCGATGCTTGATGACCCTATCCATCAATCAGATATCGCACCCCCCTCCACAGCCGCCAAAGTCCCATCCTCAGGGACGGCGGTGGCAGCGACAGGCCGGATCGGCGCCTGCTCTTTGCCCTTCTTAAGGGGAGGATTGTACTTCCTCCCCATCATCACGTAACCCGCAGGGCAGCCACTGGCAGCACACACCACGCAATGCGGCGTGGCGGCCTCGCAGGGGGCGGACTTGTGCCCGTCTTTGCCACAGCGGAAGCAGATGTCCGCCCTGTACCTTGGACGGACAAAGGGGTCGAGTGTGTCCGATGCCACAACACTTGTAGCAGCGTAGAGGCTTGGCTACAAGTGCCCGGACTAAACCCGACGGCAAGCCGTCCCTTGGTGAGGACGGTTATAGCTGCGGCGACTGGGCACTCAATGCGAATGGTGCCCATGCCGCTGCGGCCGGGCCTGATGGTCCGACCTTGCACCGCTGTGACGCCACAGCCCCCGATTGCTGCGACCGCCGCCACCACCTCCTCTTTAGTGACCGAGTCGTCGAGGTTGGTCACCTCCAAGGCCACAGACTTCACGGGCCTGGTGACGTTGGCCACATTCGCGACGACCTCTTGCAACTTGGTTGCGAAGAGGTCCACGTTGTTGCCGCCCTGAGCCCCCGGGAACTCGAAAATTCGAGCCCCGGCCTGGGTCCGGCGGCACGAGACTGTGCCGAGCCCCAGTTTGGTGGGGTCGGCGTTGGGACGCGCCCGCGACATTATGGACGCGTACGTCTCCCCCCGCTCCGCAGCAGTGAGCTACACCACTACGGCTGCGGTCTTAGGAGGAAATAATTTCCTCTTTGGCTTGGCGGGGGCCCCATTAACTGCAGGAGTAGCAGCGGGAGCAGAGGCGGTGGGCCTGGGGGCCGACGTCTTCCCCTTCCCCTTTCCGATACCTGTTGTCTGGGACTTCTTCCCCTTTCTGGCCACCTTCGTCCATCCTTGCTGGTTGGATGGGGTGGTGGACGGAAGATGGGCGTCTTCCCCCTGGGGTAAAGGCTCCGGCTCGGGTTGTCTCTTGTCCGCCGCAAGCGGCGGTCGGAGGCGTTTCTCGGGCAAGAGCCTGTCTTCGATGCCCGCAAGACAGGCTCTCGTGAAGGCCCTTTCCTCCGTGACGACCTTGTGGATTATATCCTCAAGGTTGGAGGGGGGGACCTCAGCCACTGGTCTCGGCTCGGCTTTGTTTGGCCGGGCTGTGGCTTCAGCCAGCTTCTGATGCAGCTGGCTGACCTCTGACCGCAGGCGATCAACCCTCGCCTGCAGTTGCCGCGTTTCGTCGGTCGCCTTGCGCTGCACCAGCTCCCCGACGATGCCGCGCATGCTCGCGGCCCTGCATTTAAGAGACTTTTGAAAAGTCCCTTTCAAATTGGATGACTTAGAGGCGACCTCCATTATTTCCTCTTCGTCCTCCGCAGCCATCAGCTCCAGCTCCGCCAGGGAGTGGTCTGCGTACAGAACGCGGGACGCGCCGTACCCAGCCTTGGCCCGGGCGACGCGCGTCCGTTGCGGGTTCCTTGGCCGCAACCCGCTCCTCCAGGTCTTGCTGAAGCCGTTCCCGCCGGGACAGGTCCAACTGGCGTTGGGCCTCTGCCAGACCCACGTCGTGGGTGTCCGATACCGGCTTCTTGGCCTTCGCGTATGAAGGTCGCCTCGATTCTGAAGAACCCCCGGACCCATTTCTTTGGGGGCCCGCTTCCTCGGCTCCCGGCGACCAGTCATCGAACTTGCGTCCGACTCGCATAGGATGGACTCGTTGTCTGAGTCCGCCAACTCACCCGTCAAACAGTAGACGCTGTTAACCGCAGACGGCGTGCGGCTAGCCCCCGACACCGAGGCGCCCTCGGATTGGCCCTGATAAGGGCCTTTTTGTTGACCCTGAGAAGGGCCTTTTGGTTGGTGAGAAGGGCCTTTTGGTTGGCCTTGAGAAGGGCCTTTTCTAAAATGTCCGGAGACGTCCCGCGATAGTTTAGGCATAGCCTCCGCAAGTGTCGCAAATTCCATCAGTAAAATAAAATAGAATAAAATAGATTAAAATTTATGGTGCGACTGCACAGTGCACTTTAGCCGAACACCGGTCTGCCACTCCGTTACGGTGGTCAGAACCGGGTCGTTGCCCAGGGGACGCGACGAGGACGCAAGCACTATAGGTCCTAACCATCATCATCATTCATCATTTTAAACTGGGTGAAATAGGTTAGGTTAGGTTAGAACAGTGACTGCGTCGATTGCCGGGAGGACACGGCGCGGCATACGCTGGCAGAGTGTGCCGCTTGGGAGGAGCCACGCCGTGCCCTCATCTCAGAAGTAGGCAGTGACCTGTCGCTGCCGGCCGTGGTCGAGTCGATGGCCGGCAGCGCAGAGTCCTGGGACGCGGTGGTATCCTTCTGCAAAACAGTCGTGTCGCAGAAGGAGGCTGCGGAAAAGGAGCGGGAGATCTCGTCCGCTCACCCGGCCCGCAGCAGGCGCACCGGGCGTCGGCAGAGGGCTGATAATGCCCTCTTCCGGCCCCCCTAAATGGGTCCAGGGACGGCGGACTCGGGGACGTCCGCCGCCCCCTATCACACTGGACCCGAGGTGGCGGGGCGTAGTGTTCCACGCGCGCCCCTTTGAGACGTCGCGGGGGGGTCTAACACCTCACCCCCCCGCAGACTTGAGGTGGCCCGCAGAGGCGGGCCGGCACTAGCCGGGGATCACGGAAGTAATACTAGCTCCCAAGATCCCCGGTGCAAGTGTGGGAAGGGAACACCGGGGTGGTTTTTAGTCAGTAAGAGTCTGACAGACCCCTCCGCCCACCCCAGGGCGGAGGACATCCATGAGGATTTTCCACCCCGGCCACAAAAAAAAAAAAAAAAGGTTAGAACAGTGACCAACCTCGCGTGAGCCGAGCGAGCGCAGCGAGCGGTGCCGCGGAAGCGGCCGGCGAACGCTACGTCTAAGTTGCTCGCAGATTTTATTTCACCATTTTCTTATTATCCGGGTTTTCCCAATATCCGAATTATCTTACCCTGTGACGTACATAATAAATAAATATCCATATTTAAGACATTCGATACTCTGTACTTCGATATTTAGGACATTCGATACTCTGTTCTTTCGATCTTTAGGTATTTCGATGTCACTATTGTAGATAATTAGATTTTAGATATTTTGGGCGTAGGTTATCTAACCATTCGACATTATAAACTTACATTATTTTAATTTTCGGTTATATGGTCATTCGATATTTAAGTTTTCGATGTTATGTAGGTATTTTAATTTTCGACGTTCAAATATGTACCCGTCGGTTAGTTAGTCAGAAAGTTGAAGCTATTTGCCTATTCCAAAACGTAGATCCCTATGGAGAAGAACAGGCAAGAAACTCCAAAGACACTCTTTTAAATTAAGATATTACAAAATCCTGGGTACCTACATTATTCTTGTTGCTTGTAAGTGAGAACAATGTAAAAAAATAAAAACAATTCTAAATATAAGATTAAAAGATTACAAATAAGCCCTGGCAGTTAAGAGATGACCAGTCTCAACTGACGGCGCCTGTTCACGAACATGACGCGTGGATCAGCACCATCCAGCTCAACCATTTTGTAGGGAACCGAATGATCCAACACACCCCTGGGCCCTAGCTACCAGGGCTCGGAGACCGGTTTATTTTCTATGTAACCTTAACCTAAATAAAGGTTTTCGAACATATTTCGTTAATAATTTAATATTTTGTTACAAAATCACAGCTGAACTTAATGTGAATGAAGCAATCTTTGAAGCTAATATCAATTGTATCAAAAATAATTTGTATCTACGGAAATAAAATTTAACCGGTTTTAAGCCTTTAGGTCACTTTAGTTACAAATGCACATTATTTTGAGCGTAGATCAATCTTCTATGAATCTATATTTATCAATATTATAAAACAAAGTCTGTCTGAGTCACCGCTTCCTTTGCACCATCATTTTGAGAATTTATTCCGGAAAATGTATATTTTCCGGAATAAATTCTCAAAATGATGGTGCACTTGGTGGACTTTGTTTTATACGCATACGCGTATAATCATCTTTGTCTAGCCTGAATACCAGTGTTTTACATGGAGCAACTGCCTATCTGACCTCCACAACCCAGTTACTGGGTAACACGATACCTCTTGGTAAGATTGGTTGTCAGACTTTCGGGACTCTGACGACCCGTAGCGACTGTCAAAGATCCACGAGTTACATCCGGGACCAACGGAGGTACAGCTTAGAGCTTATTTTGTATTTAAAAAATCAAGATGAAATACATCATCTCGGACTGCATTTGTAGAAAAATCGTTTATCAATAAATTTTTGTGATAGGATTTTCCAATACCGCCTAAGGTTTCACGATGGCCGCGGTATAAAACCAAATGCACCACTTCCCATAGTGATTTGGTCATTGTCCTTTAAGTATTACTTTATTATTTTACCGTATTATATTCTAAATAAACTTTGATCATGGCCTCGATAAAATTGTGTCCATAATTAAAGTAAGCTGTGTGAATGAGTTCAATGTTGTGGTTTTTGTTTAGGTACAGGATATTGGGAATTACGTATCGAGTGATGAAGTGATTAACTGAAATCAAAATCTAAATCAAAAGTCAAACTAGACTCAAAATCAGCACTTTTCGAACGTCAAATATACATAAGACAGTTCCCCAAAAACGCCCGCCCTTCACCACTTCCTAGTGCTTTAGCTGGAAAGAAGAAGTGACGCAACTAACTCCCCAGCAGCACAACTGTCTGTTCAGTTAGAAAAACTGAATTCTATACAATAGTATGTAAAAGAATTTACATTACGCAACACATAACATTAAATTAAATTATTTGGCATATGTTAACCAGTACATGCCAACAATTACAACAAAAAACCTTTGTCGAAAGCTATACTCAAGCAGAAATAAAAAAATTAAAACCAAAAACGTATACGGAACGTACCTAAATAAAAGCCTCCAGGCATAATGGGCATGCCCGCTTACATAAGGCTATAGCTGTAACTCGAAGTCACAAATGATAAACTAGCACCATCAAAGTAAAATAAATAAACAGTTAATTATTAATAACAATAACAACACCATGATCAGCAAGACGACCAGTCACCACAAGCAGCACCCGTTCACGAGCATAACGCAAAGATCATGAAACTGAAACTGTGGCCCTAAGTTTCCACGGAGAGACTTTCACAGAATAAATCAGCGTATTTTAACCATAGCGAGTCCATACCATACCTGGACATAAGACACAACAGAGATAACTCGAGAACAACCCAAAATGATCTCCAATCTGCTGATAATGTCAAAATAACTGTTTGTTGAAAGTAAAGTAATGTAAAAAATAAAGTATTTTTGGTCGGAAATTGCCAACAGTTTAAACACTTAAAAACATCATCTGGTATATACGTAATTATTTTGGCGAGCCCGTTTTGTTTCGGGCGGCACCTGTATTTTAAATCATACGAATATGAGCCAGTCCATTACATTGAAAATAGGTAATTTATAAGTTATTACTGCAGGTTCTCGAATTTTGGTCTCATTTGGTGTCTTTGTCGTTGCTTAACTCATTTGAATACACATTCATATATCCATAAACTCACGCCTTTTCGAGTAGGCAGAAACTATAGAACACCACCTGCTACGCTCCTTACATACTCCTTTTGCTTCGCCTACGTTCATACATCTGTTCATCTGGTAAATGCTACTGAAAAAGTGGAATCTTGAGTGTGTCCAATCTAGGTAAAGGTGATCTTACATATTCTTCTATTCTTCTTCTTCATTTGTGGCACTTTTAATTCAAAGGAGCTTTAAATGGAACCTAGAGAGACCGTGAGACCTTAACTTTCCTATTCTCTTTTCTCTTGAAGTTTGCTGCCACCTTCCTCCTTTCAGTCTTCTATTATACTTATGTGATGTGTATCAATAGACACTTTACTCTCTTCGTTTGTCTGTTTATCGATACAATCTGGACACAAAATTGTTTATTATGCACAAACAAAACGCAAAATACAAAAAAAAAAAATACACACTTATAAATTAGCCAAAACCCTCGTGTTCAAACAATAAAAGTTGACAATCTTGTCTATTGCTTGATGTCAGGGCTCAGAACAATGAAAAGGGGTGTCAGGGCCAGGGACCAAAGACAATTTACATTATGTTACTACTTATTTAATCTGTTGTTGCGATACTGGCAAATTACCAACCTGTGATGACAACAAACACACAATCATAACAAAAACAAAATACCGATTGCAAAGTAGAAAAATAACTACTTTTTAACAAATAACTATCACACGAACAATCTACTAACTTTACCAAATTTTATTTTCTTCACCTCGATCGCATCTCGCTCCAAAACCGATAGTAATTATTTCCAACAATTTGGGCCCGATCGCCCGAGGTCCAAATACGAAATAACAATTATTTAGCAAATTTATTCAGATGATCGCCCTTTGTTCCAACATAATGAGTGGTTGTGCCGACCGAATTTAAAATGCCATTACTTTGGTAATGTCCACGGTGAAAAATATACGCGATAACTGTTCAGTTTTTGCGATAAAATCGTGTGCATGATCCAAGTAAGTTGTGTGAATGAGTTCAATGTTGTGTTTTTTCGTTTAGATACAGAAGATCGAGGTGACTTCACAGAAACTTTGGGCCTAACACGAACGCACGGAGTAAACACAACGTTAACTCGAATTATTTAAACTACGCGTTTTGCATATTATTATGTGGCCGTCCAAGCAAAAAGTGTCCAGTTCTGAGGCATTTAGTTTCCGAGATATTTATACGCAGTCTTGTAAAGTTGGGTGAAAAAATTGCATTTCGCGATATTAATTGAGTATTTATGATTATTTATTAATGAATGCTCAATTATCTACAAGTTAATATTATAGTTTTTCTCAAATCAAGCTTTTTCAGAGATTCAAATGTCTGGTAAAAACATTATGTGCCATTTTTTGAATATTTTTTCAATCATCATTATCAATTGACTATTCTTGTACTCGTATATGTATATCGAATCTAGCCATAAATCAATACCCCACTACTGGATGTTTTTTGCTGATGTGAGAGTAAATAAACGTGGGAGTCCAACCACATATTTACTCTTAGTTTTAAGACTTTATTCATATATTTCAGCAGCAGTGGCCAAGTGGTAACTGCCCCGGCTTACAAGTTATAAGGTCGTGGGTTCAAACCCAAGCAGACTCTTTACTTTGTGTAAATCATTTTAATTAATTAACCACTACTGCTCTCAAAACGGTGTAGGAAAACATCATGAGGAATGAATGTCCTAGCCCAAAAAAATTAAGATATGTGACATCTACCAACCCGTGGTAGATTACAGCCCACTCCTTCTCGAAGAGACGAGGCCTGAGTCCCAGCAGTGGGAACATTATAGGCTGATTATGCGTCCATAATCTATGCAAAAAATAAAACCAAAAGGCTTTGAGATAGTAGGAGTGTTTGGTCAACTGGACCCACGGGATCACTCAACTCAATGACATTTTGAATAGATCGACTGGACCCACTGCCCAATTTCATTATTAGTACAGTCACCAAGTAAAACCGAATCTTTTAGCTTTATTTTTATAACTTAAAATATACGAATATTATTCAATTAGGTTGTTACACTTTCGCACTACACTTATTCACTAACGGTAAAACTAAATATTTTTTGAGTGTAATAATGACTGGTCTGTGTGGTGCCGGACGTAAAGAATAGCACCACCCCATTTATTTCCGTGGGTGTCATAAAAGGCGACTAAGGGACTTACTAGAGAATGGGCAGAAGCGTTCTCTATGCATTTTAACACCATACTGCGATCGCCAACCCGCCTGCCAAGCGTGGCGATTATGGCAAACACCCCCCCTTAGGGGGAGGCCTATGTCCAGCAGTGGACGTCTTTTGGCTAAAATGATGATGATGATAATACCTAAATTAAGTGCACGAGCACCGCTAATAGTTGATCTATGCAACTACTACGTTGATTTGTATAATTTTATTCATAAATATTCTTTTATCTGACTGTGATTTTTAAATAGTACTTATTTTTGCTTTTATATTTGAGTATTACATTTAGTTAATAGTCTCGTTACAAAAAGGTTTATTTTGATTTTACTTACATGCACCCAATTTAAAAATATGTTAGATTTTGATTGAGAATAAACGTTTAAACCTAATTGAATTGCGTTTTATTATATTTTGACAAACCAATTTTGCGCTCCACTATATCCACTGGTAACTTTAAACAGTAGATGTTTTTTTAAGTTTGAATGTGGGTCCAGTTAACCAATAAAAATACAGAAAATAAATTATGTGCTCAAGTGGACCCACCAGTCCAGTAACGAGTGGGTCCAGGTAACTGAACATTCGTAGTATTTTCTATTAAAAAATCGTTCGAATTTACCTTAATACGCTGAGAACAGTTAAAACCGCGATCACTGTCAGACTGCATACGAAAGAAAGAGAAGCGCGATGACACAATGCTTATAATTTATTGCAAAATATGACGGAATTATCTATTTACTCAAAAATGAGTTGAGTAATCGAAAATAAAAAACAACCAAGTTCTGCATTCAAATAAAGGCTTCTACAGACTGGTGCGATATCGCGGGTGCGTCAAGGGTCCCGCTGTCTGTCGCGCCCGTGATATCGCACGTCGTCAACCGTACGTCGAAAATAAAAAAAACAACCCAGTTCTGCATTCAAATAAAACGTTCTTATTAATAAATTAATACCAACCGTACGTTGATATTTAATACTGATATTTTGGATTTAAACTCAAAGTAAAACGTTAGTTAACCGTTAATTTGTATCGCGATTTTTTCTAAACGTGTTTTGGTAACAACCAACTTCTGAGAAATACCTTCAAGAATAACATATATTTTTTCCGCTACCACAAACTATATAGAACTGGGATTTTTTTTTTAAGACAAGCCTACTTAGATCATTTGCTTCTTGTCAGCAGCGCCTTAAATTTACGTCGCGCGTGACAATCTCTGAAACTGGAACATGTCACAGTTTTTCCGTTGAATTAAATAAGCTAATAAGCACTACCTCTTAATTTTGAGAATTATCAACATATTAACATGCAAATTGCTCTATTAAGAATTAAATACTTACATTTAAAAACATTCGTAGGTATTTTAATATACCAGCACATGTCAGAATTCTCTACTAACAAGGTTATAAGTCACCGCTTATTTCTCACTTTACTCTCCAAATTAGAAGATTTACATGGAGAAATGAAAAACCTCGACTGTTAAGTAACGGGTTCATAATATAATTAATTTAAGCCTTATTAAGTGCCTACTAAATAATAATAATTTTGTACTTAACATTATGTTTACTACCTATTACGCTATTTGAGATATAAATTGCAATTATAAAACAATATCATAAAGTAATGTAGAATGAAACAGCTAAGTTTGAAAATAAGGATTTTTTGAATACGGCCATATTGTGAGATAGTTTTATGTGTGACATCTTTCCTCTCGCTTTCTGTGGGAGTGATTTCGTTAAAAGGGACGAAAATGTGTAACAGGATGTGACAGCTTGAGCATAGAATTAGTAAGTACTGTATATATTGTAAGTATTCGACCCCGTTGGGTCGAATTCCGACCACTGGGGTAATGAATAATAATTATTCTAATAAATATGTGTTCATCTTTTTTTCAATTTTGAGGTTAATTTCTGTCGCTGCTCAGTTGCTTATTAACGTCAGATGTTACACATCAATACGTGACTACTGTAAGGCTAGCTCGTATTTTATTTTTTATTTTATTTTGGTTTTTGTCAAAGTTTAATTTTTTATAGAATTTCACCAGGATCCCTCAAATTAAACAGGAGTTAACAAAACAGTGCTACTTTACTAGATAAAACCCTTTCACAAAGAGCTTTATTACAAAATATTTCTGATCAATGGAAGGTCCTCGATCTGTAGTTTTAAGTCAGATGCGAATTTCGACACAGAATGAATAAACAATTGTATGAGAATTTAGAAGGGTACAGGTCTCTTTATTATCAATCACCAGTATTTAGGAACTAATTGGACAATGTATTCACATCGTGTGTTTTAACATCTGTTAATTGCCATGAAACACAACCAAAATGCAGACCGAATATTTATCGATTTTAATTCTGTTTTGTAGATGTTTCATCCGTATGATCAAGAGATTCGTAGGAGAACCAAGATACCCTACATAGCCCGAAGAATTGCCAAATTTAAGTGGCAGTGGGCAGGGCACATTGCTTGCAGAACGGGATGCCGATGTCGCTGAAAGGTTCTGGAGTGGCGACCGCATTCTGGAATACGTAGCGTTGGAAGGCGTCTTACAAGGTTGACCGATGAAATGATAAAGGCCGGCTGCAGAAATTTGCTGGATGTGAGAAGCACAGAACAGGTCGAAGTGGCGATGCTTGGGGGAGGCCTATGTCCAGCAGTAGACGTCTTTCGTCTGAAATGATGATGATGATGATGATGCTGAGACGTTTCATCAAAATACTGTTTTCTTGATATTCCCACAACATGGCTGTGTCGGCCTTATAGAGTATTAATATTATGAGTACTCTCATAATTAAACCTTATTATAATATCTTTTATAGGTCGGTCTATGGTCCCCAGTGTATATGGTCGTCCATATAAGTAGATATTTATTACCGATTCTTTCAAACTTTGAGAGACATATTTACTATTATCTTGTAATGAATAATGTTATTATCATAATGAGAATTAATTTAATGATACCGTTTATTTATTGATTAGAAAATTGTGTTGAAATCTGTTAAGTTTGTTTGAATAATGTAATGTATTAATTGTGGAATTCAAATTCAAATATTTATTGCATATCTCATGTGTGTACAAGATCTTAAAAATATAGTCGGGCACAACAACATACTTTAAAATCATTGAGTAAATAGAAACAAATTTGTACGTAACTACGTCATAATAAAAAAAATAGGTTATATTCGGTTATCATTTGAAACTTTCAATTAAATTATACCAATACCAATTAAATTACCCACTTTGAAGAAAATACATAAGATATTAAGAATAACAATAATTGGCATCATTCAAAATTCAATAAAAATAAGAAATAAATCATAACGTCACAGATTAAAAAATTAAATTAAAAGAAGTAATACAAATCAAATAAATGTCAAAAATAGTAGAGTCATCCTATTTTGAAGTCATCATTAAAAAAATCATTCAATGTTTAACAGCATTTATCCTCCAGTAGTTTCCAATGTGTAATAGAATAAAATATATAAGATTGTTGAAATGTAATGACATTATGAGTAAATAATTGATCACGTCCTCAAAGACGAGAAGATTATTTGACAAAAGTTCTTAAAAAACTTTTACTTCTTTACTTAAGACTATATGCACACTCATGGGGTACCGTAAAACGGGGTGAATAAGGATGCAGGGGTGAATCGGGACGCAACTTTAAAATGGATTTTAACCTTGAAATAATTATAGTTTGTTGCCAAAACGGACTATAATGTGTTACCTGTATTATATTTAACGATTAAGTGTATTTGTTGGCAACAAACTATAATTATTTCAAGGTTAAAATCCATTTCAAAGTTGCGTCCCGATTCACCCCTGCATCCTTATTCACCCCGTTTTTACCATCTCATAATAAGTTTAGGTTAAAATATTAGGCAGATCAGATAGATAGAAAACTCTTTATTGTAGGTATATACCATTTATTGTAGTCATCACAATTATTACAAATAACATAAAATCACATAACATCACGCCTGTAATCCCCCAAGGGTTAGGCAGAGGTGTACCATACCTAGTAGTACCTACACCCACATTTCGCCAGTTATGTTTAAGTCCCATGTAATAGGGGGCGAGCCTATCGCCATCAGCCGCGTACAAATTCAGACTTCGGGCTGCTACTGAGAAATTTCTAATAATAAATCCCAATAACACTTTGCCCGACCTGGGAATCGAATCCAGGACCTCATGCTTGCGACCATTATACCAATGAGGCAGTCCAATTACAAATAAGAACTTTATAATATGCCTAAGTCTACCATAACAGGACAACAAAAATTAAATAAACTTTTAAAACAAAGACCACTCCTTTCCCAAATGTATCCCTAATTAAGTCATTACAAAACCCTAAAAGGCCAAAAACACTTTTTTTTCTACAATACAAGCGAGCAAACCCGAAAATTTACAAAGATTATCTGTATAATGTACTCAGCAATATCTTGGTGGAAGCTGGGCTTGGTCAGCATGTATGACTTGAATACAAATGTTGATTATGGCCGGGAAAAAGTAGCGGCCATTGTGCAGGCCCCGGGCTACCTCCTCTGAAGGAGTTGCCTCCGTGAAATGTTGGAATGGACAGGGCAAGAAGTGGAGAGGATAATCGAGTTTTTAATAGATTTTATAGGAATCAGTCGTCAGTTTTTTTAATTTGCCAGTTTCGTTGAATAGTCAGTTTCGCTGATTGGTCAGTTTTGGAGATTAGACAGTTGCGTCAACTCGACAGTTTCCAGTGTTCGCCAGTTTCGTTGATTCGTCAGTTTTATTCAATTCGTCAGTCAAAGTACAGTCGGTACAAAACTGACCACACGTCTGCTAATTTAATTATGACGTATTACGTAACATAACATCACGGCTGTTTCCTCAAAGGGTTAGGCAGAGTTCTTTTTTTTTTTTTTTGAAACATATGTGTTAAAAAGAATGAGAATGTAAAAATACAACTCGATTGATTTAACTTTGTTTGATTTAAATTGGGTTCCTTACATTTTCCACTTTTGTTTACTTAAACGTAAACATATCTTTTTCGTTGAGTGTACTAAATTGACGAATCGAGGAAACTGGCAAACACTGGAAACTGTCGAGTTAACCTAACTGTCTAATCGCTAAAACTGACAAATCAGCGAAACTGGCAAATTAAATAAACTGACGACTGAAGGAAACTGACCAGTGGTACGCGGACTCGCTCATAAATCTAAGAAAATTATTCCTATGGAAATTACAGTACTTATAAGTATACCGTAAACTATTTGCTACTGAAAATCTTGATAGGTAAATAATACATAACAATCAACAAGTTATGACTTACGGAGCCGAAACGTGGACACTCACGGTACGGCTGGTCCATAAATTCAAGGTCACTCAGCGAGCTATGGAACGGGCTATGCTTGGAGTCTCTCTGAGGGATCGAATCCGGAACGAGGTGATCCGGCAGAGAACCAAAGTTGTCGACATAGCCCACAGAATAAGCAAGCTGAAGTGGCAATGGGCCGGCCATATTAGCCGTAGAACCGATGACCGTTGGGGTAGACGTGTTCTTGAGTGGAGTCCGCGAATCGGCAAACGTAAGGTAGGACGCCCTCAGGCTAGGTGGAGCGACGATCTTCGCAGGGTGGCTGGTGGCAGCTGGATGAGAGTTGTCGAGAATCGAGCTGAATGGCGTGCAATTGGAGAGGCCTATGTCCAGCAGTGGACTGCTATAGCTGCGATGATGATGATGATAATCAAAAAGTAGGTTACTTAGTCGTTTTGTAGTACCTTCCTACCTACTTATAATTTATGCCATATATAATATAAAAAAATGGACACAGTTCCACATTAAAAGTGAATACAACCAGTAGCAATATGTGTGTTCTAGTACTATATTGTGTTCCATATTACCAGAAACCAACTAAGGCCTCCAAAACCTTTGTATATTTTCCATAATCTTTGAAAGTGCAAGCTTTTAGAGAAGGAAATCTCAACAAAAAAATTGTTATCAAGTCCACTCCAAAGCACCTCTATCCAACTGTCGTCTCTTAGCTTTGGGCGCGCATTGTCCGCGGTACAAATGTGATCAAATTATAAAGAGTGGCGGCTAGCCGGCGGCACTCCACCACAGGACGGAGGCGCGAATAATCGCAACACAGGCCCGTATTATAAATGTATTATCTTGTACCTACCTCGTGTATTGTGAGATGATTTTTATGTTTTACTAAAGGTTAAATATGGTTTTGCATATTTTGCTCAGAGAACAATGCGATGTTATGAATTTGTCATACGGTTGACATTTTCATAAGCGAACTACTTTGAAATCGAGACCACTTTATCCCCAGGAAGAAAATAATGGATCTACGCAACGTCATAATTAGGTACATGATGTGTCAAATCACGCTGAAATGCTTCAAATTCCAACAAAAAAAAACATATATTTTGTTGTAGAAGAAGATATTGAAGCCACGACAATATATAACTTATCATTGTTTGTTTAGATTTATGTCATCTTAGTAGATAATAATAACAAATGTCTGAACATCGACACACGTGTCGTGCTCCAGCAGTTTTCCCTAAAAGATAATCTTAATGGTATTACACAGATAACATCACTAATCTTCCAGCTAAGCGTGGTGATTATCCCATTCCCTTCCACTATAACTTAAAGCAACCTACTAAGAATTCATGTAGTGACATGAGTAGATTTGCAACAGAGACCAAGCTTCATACAACGAGAGAAACTCCACTACACGCCACGTCCGGCTAGTGTGTACTCGTAAACAAACTAGCTCTGTGGATGAATCAGCTCAGCGAGTTGACATAACTGACATCAGCCCAGCTGGTGAGAAAATTAGAGCTGCCATTGGACAAATCAGCACAGCTATTGGACGCATCGAGTGAGTAATTTAATCAGCTTGACAACCACACACAATAATAGCTGTGCGTAATTTTACAGAAGGTACCAATCGCCGCACGATTTGATGAAGTTTGCTCTCTGTCACCAAAATCTACTCATGTATTCCAATAATATATGTAGCAATTAAACACAACGATATCCAATAACGCTATATAAAAAGTTGCCATCATTAATTCGAGCCACAAATGATTCTTAAATGTGAAATTTGGTATGCACCGTAACTAATCAGAATCGTACGTATTAAATTATCAATAGGTAGCATACAAACAAACTAATTACGGCATTCATCATGAACGGGCGTACGGCACCATTTCTAATAGTGTTGCGACAGAGGACGTAACATTAAAATCGACTAATAACATCAATCGATTACTTTTGATGTTTTAGTCGATTTTAATGTTATTTCGACGTCGCCAATATAAAGTTAAGATAAGGTAGTGATTCAATGTAGATAGAGGGCCTTACATTTACATATTGTAATGTAAAAATAAAAATTCTACCAATTTTTCATGTTCAATTTCGTCGTGCAGACGAGTCGCGCACACCATAATCTACCTGTTTCGTAGGTTTTACGCTCTTCTTTGTACCTATCTGTAGTAAAGTCATTAGGATCATCGAAACGACGAAGAAAAAGAAGTTCAATGCTGAATAAATTGCTCGTCAAATACATTGTTGTGGCATAGCCTGAGGTTAAAACGATTTGTAGCAAAAAACCGGACAAGTGTGAGTTGAACTCGCGTGGTGAGCGTTCCGTCCAATGAATATGTTATCTACAATGTTTTATCGCAAGATAATTTATTCCAAGAACAAACTTAACATTGTAGTCTAAAAACATGTTCTCTTAAACATTCCACCTGCAAATTAATGTAAGTTTGTATGCACAATATTGCGCGACTTTCAATGTTATTTTAACACCATAGACTTCTTATAGGTTCTACTGTAATCTATATGTAAAGAATTATTTTCAGTATTTAAAAAAAAAAATCGGCTCTATAGTTTCGGAGTCCCGGTAAATTTTCGTCTATTTTGTTAAATTACTTAAAAACTGTTATTTTAAAATAATACAAAAAATATATTTGAGATCCTCACAATAAGCCCTTTCATTTGATTTATCAGAAGGAACAGTTTGCAAACTTTTTTTTTTTAATTTCTCATAAGCCCCAGAAAAGTGACGCTCATTCATAATTCATTTATTTACGTTATGCATCCGTGTTCAGGTCACAGAAACTTATATGTGAACTAAGTTTCAACTTAATCGGTCCGTTAGATTCGGAGAAAGTTGACTGTGACAGACGGACAGACAGACACACGAGTGATCCTATAAGGGTTCCGTTTTTTGCTTTGGAGGTACGGAACCCTAAAAACACATAACAAATTAAATGACATCTTTTCAAGCCAATCCACACTTAGCATATTGAGTTTATATACGTTCCCACTGCTGGGACACAGGTCTCCTCTCTTTGAGAGGGAGCGGGCCATAATCCAACACGCGGGCCCAGTATGGATTGGGGATATTATCACATGTCTTCGAATTTTTGGTTTGAGGACATCCTCGATGTTTTCCTTCAGCGTTTTGAGAGCAGTGGTGATGAAATAAATTACGCCAAGTAATGTGCCTGTCTAGGTTCGAACCCACGACCTGCAACACGTATGTCAGGGCCGATACCACTGAGCCACCAGTGCTCTTCATTCACACTTAATCTGCTTAATTTACTTTAAAAAAAAACCATCAAATAACAAAAAAAAAACAAAATATTCTCGCACAATTCGTATCTACCCAGCACTAGTTAACAATTTTCCTTAGCGCTGCAATAAATTTTATAATTTTATCTCTGAGATATGGCCAGCCATGGGAACGTTCGGAAGCTGCATTAATATGCAGTTTAATAACGAACCTTATGTATAGAAACCGCTATTATACAACATTATTTTTAGTATTCGCGAAACCTGAATATACTTTGTTCAGAATAAGGAACTGAATCGATTTCAATAATTTTTACACCATGTTATATTTTGTCCCAAAAATATTTAAGTGTGATGGAAAATGTTATCACCATTTAATTACTTAAAATAAAATCGCCGTAAGGTTAGGTACCTACTGCCAAATTATTATCAATGAGCGCAAGACGACCCTGGAGGCGCGGGGGCGCCGTTAGCAGGTTTTTACGGACAACCCGGTAACTTTACAACCTTATAATTTTTTATGATACAGTTTTGAAATTTTGTACATAGATTCTTTACACAAAAATACTAGACACGTGTTTCGGGTTTCGCATAAACTAAAACTAATATTGTATATTGGTATTATAACAGTAACTGTGTGAACTCTGTGACCAAAGTTGGCTGAGACGTGCTTTGTCTTATCTTTTCCGGATAATTGTCGTATGGTCTCATTGGACGGTTTTTTTTTTTTTTTGGGTGGGAAATCATCAAATAACTTCTCCCGCTCTGGGTGGAGCGGGAGGGCGTCAGACTTTTACTGACTAAAACCCACCCGTGTTCCTTCCGTTGCCGGTGTGCCAGGGCCACGATATCCCTTTCGGACAAACTCGCAACCCTGGCAGGCTCATTGGACGGCTGACCTCGATATCGAAGCCATTCGTATCATTCTTTTAGGCATACTTGTATGATAAACAGCTAAATATCGCGCTCATTACTATTGTGAAAAATCTGCATCTATAATAAACATATTATTTCATCGTTTTCTGCCTAGCCTTTTCCTAACTATGTTAGGGTCGGCTTCCAGTCTAACCGGATGCAGATGAATACCAGATTTTACATGGAGCGACTGGCTGTCTGACCTCTACAGACAGCCCAGTTGCTGGGTAATACGATACGTCTTGGTAAGACTGGTTTGTCAGACTTTCGGGCTTCTGACGACCTGTAACAGCTGTCAAAGATCCACGAATGAAGGCTCCCGTAGAGTGGCGCAAGACACAATTTCTATGAAAATTAATGGAAAGTGTTTTGCTGCGCGTCGTGCTGCCTACCGCGCTCACGATATCGCGCCAGTCTGCACGAGCCTCGACAGCCGGAACCAATTGGTCAGCTTCCAGTCAAACCGGATGCAGCTGAATTCCAGTATTTTACATGGAGCGACTGCCTATCTAACCCTCTACAATCCAGTAACTGAGTAATACGATACCTCTTGGTAAAGACTGTTTGTCAGACTTTCAGGCTTCTGACGACCCGTAACGACTGTCAAAGATCTACGAATGACAGATGACCAACGGCTTAACGTGCTTTCCAACGTTCGGAAGGGTCTTGGTATGTAAAGATAGTCACCCATCCACGGACCAACCGTGGCAAGCGTAGCTTAACCTGGTCTATCGACCTCAATCAATCAATCAACTCAGCCTATCGCAGTCCACTGCTGGACATAGGCCTCTTCCAGGTTGCGCCACAACACCATGTCCTCCGCCTTCCGCATTCAGTCTAACCCAGCCACAGGTCGTCGGTCCATCTAGCTGGGGGGCGTCCCATACTACGCTTGCCGATACGCGGTCTCCACTCCAGGACTCGTCTGCTCCATCGGCCATCGGCCCTTCGACAAACATGGCCAGCCCACTGCCACTTCAGTTTGCTTACTCTGCAAGCTATGTCGGTAACTCCGGTTGTTTTCCGGATAATTTCATTCCTGATCTTATCCTTCAAAGAGACTCCAAGAATAGCTCGCTCCATAGCACGCTGGGCGAACTTGAATTTGTGGACCAGCCCGACTGTGAGTGTTTACGTTTCGGCACCGTATGTCATGACGGGCAGGACGCACTGGTTACGATCGACCTGAGCGGCTTTTATTACTTAGCAATAAACATATTCATACTAGAGAAAATAGGCTGTACCTACTTTGGGCACGCCACAATTGTGGCGATAAGTCCCCTCTTTGAGAAGTGGCTAGAAAGGCGCCACGGCGTCCTCACCTTCCGCCTGACACAGGTCCTCACCGGACACGGTTGTTTCGGGAGGTTCCTGTTCAGGATAAAGCGGGAGGAAACGCCCGGGTGTCACCACTGTGTGAGCCCCCGGAGGACACGGTGGAGCATACGGTGGAAGTCTGCCCGGCTTGGACGGAGCACCGCCGTGTCCTCACGGAGGCGATCGGCGGCGGCGATCTCTCGCGTCCGGGCCTGGTTCAGGCCATGGTTCGGAGCGAGAGTGCATGGGAGGCCGTCACCTCCTTCTGCGAAGCAGTAATGCTCGCGAAGGAGGAGGCGGAACGCGTGAGCGTGGGGCAAGATTCGCGCCCTCGCGCCCTTAGTCGCCGCAGGAGACGCCCCGGGCGTCGGGAGTCGCTAGCCGATTTCCGGCCACCGTAGGCGCGGGTCTGCGGACGGTGAGCGATGGGTAGCTCGCCGTCCGATAAGGACCAGGCCCGGGTCGACGGTGCGCTGTGTTCCACGCGCGCCTCAAAGAGATGTCAGCACCAACTGACGGGGTCCAGTAGGACCAATGCCTGCCAGGGTTGCGAGTTTTTCCGAAAGGGATATCGTGGCCCTGGCACACAGGCAACGGAAGGAACACGGGTGTGTTTTAGTCAGTAAAAGTCTGACACGCCCTCCCGCTCCGCCCATAGCGGGAGAAGTTATTTGATAATTTCCCACCCAAAAAAAAAAGGCTGTACCTACTTATACACCGCGCTTGTAACGTGATAAAATATTGTATTTTTGAAGTGAAGACTTCCTAAGGCGCGTTGAGCACTTTTTGGGTGAACAAAAATCATGGAACTCGCGTCATCGTCACCGAACGCTTTCCATGAGCTATATGTATACTGTTTAAATACCTATGTGTACTTTTAGGGTGAACAAAAAGCGTGAAACTCGCGTCATCGTCACCGCACGCTTCTCTAATAGCTCGACGAAACATTTCACAGTTTATTTCGTTTTCACTTCTATCGGTAGTCCCCAAAGACTGCCCCGATTTTTTTTTTTGTACCTAAAAGCTCTCAATAAATAGTAGAAATTAGCTGAGATCACGACTTAACCAGTCAAAAATGACTCCCTTTTATGAATTTGCATAGTAATAACATCCTAACTAGCTAAGTCGGGACTTTCAAGTCAAAGCTTCGTAAAATCTCACCTAAGTTAATTTTAGTTTGGTTGATTCAAGTAAAGATGCCATGCTGCTCAGTGTGAAATGTTTTATAAGATAATTACAACATAACATAACGCCTGTATTCCCCGAATGGTTAAGCAGAGGTGTACATATACAGAGTGTTAAAGAAATTGCATGCCAAAGCTTAGGGATAAGTTTAGTATCGATAAAGGAACCCAGAAAAAAAAAATGCAAAATCAAGCAAATTTAGTACTACCTTTTTACCAACGCGTTCGATAGTAGGTAAGAAATTAAAGCATTTAAACAAATAAAATAATTTTAATTCTAAACGATTGCTATTTTAAGTTGTAATTTTAAGTAATTGTAAGTAATTTTTTTGTTTTTTTTTTTCGGGGTTCCTTTATCGATACTAAACCTATCCCTAAACTACGGCATGCAATTTCTTGAATACCCTGTATAGTACACCAACATTTCCCCAATTATGTTTCATTCCCATGTAATAGGGAGCGAGCCTACTGCCATCAACCGGGAACAAATCCAGACTCCAGTCTGTTACCGAGAAATTTCAGATGCAAAAACAGCAATAACACTTTGCCCGACCCGGGATTCGAATTCAGGACCTCATGCTCAGCATGCGACCACTACACTAATGGGCAAGAAGGCAGTCAAATAATGACTTAACTAATATAATAGTTTAATATAAAACAACTAAGTTGTCAAATTGAAGCCTTATCTGTGCCTCTTCCTCTCTTTTTTTTTTTTTAATATCGGTACTTACATGACGTAATACTTTCAACATCAGTTCTTTAAACCATATATCGTACCTTAACAGGTGTGCAAATATCTATTTTAATTAAAATATTTCTAACATTTTAATCATTCATTTATCTTTTTAAAATATTAATAAATATGAAAGTATTTATGAAAATTATTAATTATATAATTTTATTATCATTACTTATCTTAAAAAAATATTACATTTATCATTTAAATAATCCTTTACTTATAAATAGGCTTCAGAAAAGACTTTAATTTATTTTTAAATGATATCAAATTCTTTGGTTCCTTTATATTATTAGGTAATTTATTATAATTATATTCTACGGACCAACAAAATGCACTCTTGTCAAGCATAGTCGTTCTATGGCGTATTGCACGGAGTGTACTGGCAAGTCTGGTACTTTTCAACGTTGCATATTTATTATGTCTAATGCTAGACACAATAAATATAAAATGTTATCGTTAAACCATATTTTTTAATATTTTTATAAAAAAACATTTAAAAATATAATAAATAGTGGCCCATAGGCATCAGGGATAGGGTCCAAGCGGACGGTGGTAAAGGTTCTAGAACCCCTCAATGTGCGTGCCGTGTCCAGGAGTACTGCTTTCTGAATCAAGCGCTTGAGCCACGCAATGAAAGCCTCCTGAGGTGTTGGTCGAATCTCTCTGCTATTAGACCATTAACTGTAGCGATTATCGGTACAATGATTGCAGAGCCCACGTCATGTCTCACACGACATATCGAGAATTTCGTGTGCTAAGTCAAGGTACTAGCACTACTTGTACATTATGCTAATCGTTTCATCTGACACATTACAATGTAAATTATGCTCACAAACAATTCGCCCCCACCCGTCAGCGCAAGCGCGAGGTCACGTGGTTTTGGAAATGGTTGTTCGTCGGTTAAGTGATGTCTCACTTTAACGTGAGAACGTCGAGCTGTGGTTATAGAAAAATAATGGTTGACGTACACTGGGTATCATTTCAATACTACAGAATAACAAAGACGAATATTATTGACGCGGGGTTAAACTTCAGATTCAGACAGTATTGATAAGTAGCACGACTCACTCTCTTTTCAAGTCGATGGTTATATTTCATTATAATAATATAAAGTACCTAGTTAGCTAGTCCTAGCCCAGTAGAAATATATAGGTATTTTTAAAGCTAAAACTATAGAAAAATATAATATGTATCAATGTTGCCTGTAAGAGATCGCAAAAAGCTATAAGGCCGCCCATTGTATATTTTGTAGTGTTTGATTTATTTTTTGTTAAGTATGTGGTGTACAATAAAGTATAAAATATTAAAATAAAATATTAAAAAATATTATACAATTAATTTCATTAAAAGTATCAAAAAATCCTATTAACGTAGGCAAAAAGACAAATAAAATATAAAATAATAAATAAAATGATCGCACTAGAATTAGAGAGTTTTATAATTTTAAAAACATTTATCTATCATAATATTTTATGCAAAAATAAAGTTGTTATAATATAATCTAGGTGGTCAAGATTCACTTTGACTGGATAATTCACCCATTAAGTATTCTTTACCGGAACCAATATTTTTGTTGCGCGTGAGCACAATTAACTTTGATTCTATCAGTATCGTTTAAATATCGATCGATCTTTCAATAGATTTATGGACTAACGAATGCTTTTCCTAGACTTTTCCTAGAGCAAGTAGGTAGTTACCTACCTACTTGCTCTGGTTGTCAGTCAAAGATTTCACCTCAATCGTCTACATTAAAATTCGCGATCACGAAACCATCTTCTCAGATCTCCATACGTAACACATAACGTACCAATGCGGCAGTCGGTCGAGCTTTCCCACTGTCTGCTTAACTTTAATCTCTCCGCTCCGACTGACAATGATGTATTGTAGCGTAGAGTCAAAGGTTCGATTCTATTAACATTTTATAATTTGTTTATCCGCTTACCATGTGTGTTGGAGTTTTGTGGGGTAAATGTTGGGGCCAATGTTGGTTGAGACGATGTTACTTTTTTTTTGTGGATTGTTGCTCTTGAATCTGTGTCCGGGTTCCTTTTATTGATTTCCTGTTTAATTTGTTTACTAACAAAATAATTCAAAATCAATGGTGGTTTTGAATAAAATAAATAGATATCATAATAAATAGGTACATCGTATTTATTTATTCACAAATAATTGAGATAATATAATATAATTTTCAAGTTATTAAAATTCTCCAGATATTATATTTATAATAATGACGCATATTATATTCTCTTGATAATATACAAAAAACGTATTAATTTGGACCATCGATTTAAAAGTTCTATTACTATTACCAACTAATCATTGGCCCCAACGTTGGTCCCAACAACAGATTCAACCGACCACAATCAATTTGTCAAATTCGAACACATGTACTATTAGTATTATTTATATTTATACGAGACCCAAGACGTATTGACACGGCATTACAACAGAACAAATGTAGTTTAGTGATTTATACAGTATTAGGGAAATACCTTATTTTAATTCAAATATATAAGTTATGACAAAAGATTTGTTATAATAATATTTTGAATCATGTAGTTCGTTGAAATGGATTGACTAGTCAAATATCTTTAAGGATTACTCATTGTTCTGAATTTGCTTTTCTTAATTTTGTATCCGGTATGACGAATATACGTTTTCATACTACTTAGTTTTAACCAGTTATTTTTTTGTTGGAGAGCAGTAAATACAGTTAGAGTTGGCTACGATAATCTTTATCTTTAAATTGATTAGCTCTTTATCAACTGGTGAACGAATACATCCTTAACGAATACTAAAATGAACGGTTTTATCAGAGTTTTAATTTAAAGATCATGGCGTATGGTTTGGTAATCGCAGAACATATTCAGCTCAATAATAAAGATACTACCTACTGTAAGTATTTAAGCAGTGGTTGACCAGTGATAACGGCACCGAGTTACGAGTTGTAGGTCGTGGGTTCGAACCCAGGCAGGTGCTTTACTTTGTGTAAATATATCATCACCACTGCTTTCAAAATGGTGAAGGAAAGGACATGTGACACCTACCAACCCGCACTGGGCCCGCGTGGTGGATTACAGCACACTCCCTCTCCCCGAGAGGATACCTGAGTCCCATCAGTGGTAACATTATAGGCTGATTATGTACTGCAAGCTTTTATTGGTTTAATCATCTTGAAATTGACTTTGACAAAACCTTTTTTTCTGTACTTTGACAAATACATACTTAAAAAAAATAGAATAGAGGCAGTCATGGGACTGCCAACAGAAGTGAAAACTTACCACTCAACTCACATAGAAGTTTTCACTTCAATAAAATAATGAATATCTAAAACACAATATAAACAATGCACAGTACACACAAATTAAACGTGGTCAATTTAACTTTACTTACTGCTACTACAGCATGTCGGTGGCGCTAACGCGTACGTTTTTTCCCTACCAAAAATCTTTCAACGACCCGGAAGAAGTTTTCATAAAAAAAATACAACTGTGAAGCACTACATGAATATTTGGTACCTACTGGCCATAAAACCAATCTCAGCAATAGATTATAGCCACATTTATAACTACAAACATTACAACAGTAGCGTTCAACCCAGCGGACATCCTAAGTAGTTACGCCGCCGTGGTAGCACTGGTAGCGCTTTTGACAGCTCTAAACTGTTTAGTCGACTGTCGAGCCCTGAGGCAGAGAGAGATAATGCACCAGTAGTAAGGGGTAGGCTGTACGACAGTCGGTACTTGACTGCGAAAGGTAGTCCATCATCTACCAGATATCTATATAATTTAATGATCGATGATGACTGCCTCAAAATATATTATGAACTGGGTTGGTAACATCTATTTAAAAGAACTATTATAACTTGGATTTTCATCCCCGAATTTAAGTGAACACCAAAACATATAAATAGTTTTGACGATTTCTACGATACTTAGAAATAAAGTATCGGGTATCATTTTAAACTTATATGAACTTTAATTTGTAGTCCAGCCCCATCTATACCTAAAGAATCCTGTAGTTATACACAAACAGTATATTTAAACACACAAGAAGCTTAGCCAATAACTTCATTAAACAACCGCTCCGAAGCAAACTGCACATTAATATCGATAAAACACCTCATTACGATGAAACCAGACTAAGCAACATACATTTATAAACTCAAACAGTAGCAGTGCATGCTACACAAAAGTATTGCAATGACCATTTATAATACTTCAAGCCATTTAATAAAGACATCAGACGGCGGCGTACATGAAACGTTGCTTGAAACAAAAAATAATCGATCTAGAATCGATATGAGATCGAGAGCTTAATCGATTCAGTAAAACAATTTAATCGAGCGACATGCGAGTTGCAGATGCAGATGAGTTTCTCACATTTGTGAATGTCTGTTAGATGTATAAGTTACTTTGTTGCGTATAAGAAGTAATGGAGGATTTTAAATGAGCTTTCTTGGTTTATTTTTTTTACCGGAAATTCATTTATTTAGAAACGTTTGTATTTTGTTTCAGCTGCGCAGGTTGAAACTGCTATTAAATGATATCTTGCAGACGATGAAGCCACTTGTTTTTTGGATATAATCAGTGACAATGTCAAAATCATGCAAATTGGGCCTTAACGATCTTTCATAGTAACCTATTTCATCTGGCTCTAGACAGCATTCATGGAACAAAAATGTTCCTTAAACGTCTTGATTGAATTAAACAAGAAGGACGTATCTACACATTACAGACATTACATTTGAGACTTCACAATTTTCATACTCCGTTTCTTACGCCACTTATGCCTTAACCGCCTATCCTCCATTATTATGATTAACGCCATCTATCGGCTGATAAGATCAGCACATCACGGCGCATCGCGACGCCTGCGTGGACGGTAGTCCCCTCGCGTTTAATTGGCCACCAATATTTATTGTTGAAATGAACATATCACTGCAGGATGGGGACATAACTCAGAGCTTCTGTACATCGTGATTCTCCATTTTGTATCGGAGTGTGCGATAAGTGGGACTAGGAATGGGACGGAGACGAAAGTTGGTGAATTTTTGAGTTAGCAACAATGCTTATTTGTTTAAATAGTCAGTCTAGTTTTCAATCAGAAGTTTTTCAGTAGCAGCTCGGAGTCTGGATTTATGCCCGGTTGATGGCAATAGGCTCGCCCCTAATTATTACATGGGACTTAAATATAACTGACGAAATGTGGGTGTACTATAGATACACCTCTGCCTAACCCTTCGGGGATTACAGGATGTTATGTTTATGTTATGTGTCAGAGAAAACTTTTTTGTACGCACATGAGCCGAATGGAAAAGATGCAGTCGAAACCATGGGTTTAATTTTTTATGTAGATTTTCCCCAAAAAACAGTCGTAGGAGTGTACGTCAGAAGTGGAAACTTCTTAGGTTCAGAAACTTGTAAACATCTGTAATCACGCGAGTCCAGTGCTTTTTCCCCATTCCAAAAGTGCCCAACGTGTCTTCTAGACAATATTATGAAAATATGAGACGCAAAATTTTAAGATTACATATTAGATTTGGTTGAATTAATTTCCACAGAATATATCTAAGGAAAACTACATGTAATCCCCTGAATGCCAGCAAGTGTTTTTGGTGATTTTTGGTCAACTTCATATGAGAAAATAAAAAAAACTATACTATATTTCATATTTTTGTCGCTCAAACATTGTAAACACATTATCCGTGATAATACTTGTGTAGATAATAATTGTGTAAATAAACTATCTTCGTTAATATCAACTTAACCGTAACTATCCTTTTTTCGCTTTTTACTCGGTGCAGTCTTAAGAAATATTCACTTCAAATGTATCTGAGCGTGACGGTCACTCGAGTTCAGCGCTTTTTCCCCATCTCAAAAGTGACCAACGTGCCTAATGAAGTTTTGACATGAACAAAATTTTATTAATAGAAAAATATCTGATTTCATAGGCAAGTTGGTACCTGTTCATCCAATGATTAAAGAGTGACTGTTTCAAAAAAATGCTCTAAAGACACTAACTTATCTGAACCAATATTAATAGCGTTGGTGACAAAACATTATTTAAACCCTCAGGAAGCTTGATTTTAAAATATTCCTATTCTATTTCACTTCGAAAAAATATACAACGAAACTCTACTCCACCGGAGCACAGAGTCAGGAGATAGCAATTTAACGAACCGGCATCACAGCAACGTCTTCATTTATTCAATAAGAAACAAAAACAAAACGAAGCGAACGGATTACAATATCAATTTAGGAAAGTGAATCGAGTGATTTATTGTAATGTTTCATGTAAATATTGCCTGCGGCTCAGCCCGTATACGTTTTGTTGACGCTAATTACTGAGGTTCGATCTTATGCGGCTCAGATAAGTCATAAATCAATTGTGACAGATTATGTCATATTTAGTTTTTAATGGCTGTGTCTATGTTGTTGAAAAAAAGTCGTTTCAGAGTTGATAGAGTTGTTACAGTAAAAAAGGAACGATTTATTGTAATTGTGATGTCCGTTGGAAATGGTTGGGACTGGTTCCTACTTATACATATTTTAGTCCTGGTTTGTTATGTTGAACGCGGTTCAGTTGTCCTTTTTTATTTGCAGCAGCTATGTATAGTACGCAATGTATTTTAATTGAAAGCAGTGTACGCATGTCAGTAAAATTGCGTGTACAATGGATGTGATTTTTAGGGTTCCGTACCCAAAGGGTAAAACGGGAACCCTATTACTAAGGCTCCGCCGTCTGTCTGTCCGTCTGCCTGTCTGTCCGTCTGTCACCAGGCTGTATCTCATGAACCGTGATAGTTAGACACTTGAAAATTTCACAGATGATGTATTTCTGTTGCCGCTATAACAACAGATACTAAAAAAACAGAATAAAATAAATATTTAAGGGGGCTCCCATAAAACAAACATGATTTTTTTGTTCGTTTTTGCTCTATTTTGATAACAGCAACAGGTAGCCGATTGAAATATTCACAGAATATTTAGTTATATATTCACTTTAAAAATAAATAACTAAATTAAAATAAAACAAATATTTAACGGGGGCTTCCATACAACAAACGTGATTTTTTGTGCCGTTTTTATAGATAATGGTACGGAACCCTTCATGCGCGACTCATACTCGCACTTGGCCGCCTGCCTAACGCTTTGACAAAGCAAAACTACTCACGTCAAGGATACCCAAGTTTAAGTAAACTGCAAAATTACTTTGATGTTCCGAAAATAAAAGCTGACGTTATGGAGCTCTTTGGAAAGGACAACCATTTCACAGATAGCACGAGGCGTTGTCAAACACCAATCTAATGTTCTACTAAGTGTTTAAAAAAATCCTAAATCTTTTAATACACTCTGCAACATCTTAAAATAGTATCATAATCTTCTAATAACACATTTTACTATACAAGGTCAAGATGCAAATTCACAAAATGACATCATTTTATCTGCTAAAAACAATTATCCATCTTATTTAGAACCTGTTCATATTTTCCTCATAGATTTCATAGTATTTTACTATTGTGATCTAAAGGCTTTGTCTCCTAACACTTTCTATTAAAAAGCGACTATTTTTCCCCATATTCCAATTAATTTTTTATGTTTATCAAAATGTATCGTGTCATTTTTATAAGGTAGTTAAATAGGTACTAAAGTCGTTCGTTGAACTCGAAATCGATTTACACATTGTCATAAAAGGAATGGTTATGATTGGTTCGAATTTGGTATTTTTTTATTGTTTTAATTTCGATTCTTCGCACACCTGGCAAATATAAAATATTACGTATAAATCTTATAAATCTTTGATCATCTTACATCATTAATTATATTTTTTAAATAGTACAATACTTTATATAGCGAAACTTAAAAATTACAAATTAGTACATATTTTTGTGACTTTTAAAATAATGTTTATAAATACACGTTGAAAATGATAAGAAACAAATGAATAATGCTGATTCAATCAAACTCAATGGTGCAGAATTATAGGCGCTGCATTGTATCTCAATTTTCCGTTTTTTTGTAAAGTAAGTCCAATTTCACGGGCTAATAAACAAAATTAGTCCCCACAAGCAATATAGCAAGACTCCATCATTTTACATTTTACTGTGTAAACATAACCTCACCAAACTTTCTATTCCGATACTAACAACAAAATTCGATTTCCGTGAAAATGGAAACACAAAAATCCCCATTCACAAATTCGGCCGTGCACTATTCCATTCGCCTATTGCCCCATTGTTTCTTATTGCCCCTTTGAAGCATCAATCAACGGACATGAACAATTTGCTGTGTTTCAATAGGACACAGACTCACAGTCAGTGCATCAATGGCGTGTGATTGAAACTATTTTTGTACGCGAGTGTTAGTTGCTGTTCTGTGCTACTGGTTGTGGTGTGGTGCAATTTGTAAGCTGTGGCTTGCAATTTATTATAAGTGTGAATTTTTGCAGAAGAAACTGACAGATATTACATTTAAATGTTGTGCGTCCATGATACGTGTACAGTCAAATTCACACCACTTCGACTACAAAAAACGTCTTCACTGCTACGTACAGCCGACCATGGCCTAACGTAGTACAGAGTTTCAATCGAATGTGAGGCCAGTTTATACTGCTTTGTTACTATTGGCGTGCAGCCTACTGTACGACAAAGATGCTCTCTAAGTCTATCTATTAAGTGCGGTTGACCGTACCAAAATTTTCAACCGCTATATCCTAATTGTGTAGTTAAATATCAAAACCCGGTAAGTCACAACCCTACTCGAAATTGAACTGTGAATGGGGTCAAATTTAAAATGCATAATTATGTTTTTTTTTTTCAAATAATTAAATAAATAAATTAATCATTCTTTATTGCAGACAATTTTACAAATTCTAATGTACAGTCCATATTATAAAAACCAGAACAAAATTAACAATTACAAATCAAATTAAAAATATTATTATTATAAACATTAAAAACGGGCAACACGACACTAAATCGACACCATGTTCCCCGCCCGAGTCACCGAGCTAGGGGAGCTACTGCCTTAACGTGCAGCTCAGTGAATCGCCCGAATGACCCGAAGATCATGCCGTCAAGTCGCGTTGCAAACACCGACAATAAGGTGTTAGAGCTTCTCCAGAGCCTGTGAAAAGGTGTGTAAAGGTAAGTCACTAAAAACACTACTAAAATACCGTTTAAAATCGATGATTTCTTTCATATTCCGGTATGTCCATGGACATGTGTTTATCAAAGTCAAGCGCGTTCACCATATGAGGTCTAAGATGGCTGCCATTTCCATGAGTTATCGGGGGTGAAGCCGGCAAGTTTAAAGTGTTTTTTTCAAACTCCGGTACGTATCGCTAGTTTATATTATACAACGGTGTATGTCTGTACCGTCCGTCCGTCCATTCCGCGAGTTCCGTGTGGTGCTGGACGTAAAGGATAGCACCATCCTATTTCTTCCCGTGGGTGTCGCAAAAGGCGACTAAGGGATTACTAGAGGATGGGCAGCAGCGTTCTCTATGCATTTTAATACCATACTGCGATCGCCAACCCACCTGCCAAACCTTTTGGGGGAGGCCTGAGGCTCTTTTGGCATGATAATAATTGTTTTCTGTTTTTATAGTTATAAAGGTGTATTTCTTTTTTCCTGTAATGCCAATAAACGCATTTTTCTTTCTTTCTATGTCCAGCAGTGGACTTCTTTCGGCTGAAATGATGATGATGATCGGTATGTCCATACTTTAACCAGATTTTTAGCTTAATTATTGTTTAATATATTATTTTAATTTCTATTCTAATAAACACAATCTGCTACACGAGTGATCGTTTAATAAAACACCTCATAACTTAATAATATGCAGCCTGTTGGGAATCAAAACCCAACACACCACCTGCACGCAGTCTACACGCGCGGGCGACGTGATCAACGCGTCATCGGTACGCAGAGGTGCGGCGCGGTGGCGACACGGTAAGCTGGGTTTGTTGCGACGTAGTACGAGGTCCACCGTGACAGGTATAAATAATAATACGTCTAACAGTACACAGTCTTGTAGCATAACTATTATGTCCACCTATGATGACCATTGCAACATCTCCGTAGACTGCCATATTTTACCACAAATCACTAAAGCATTACCATCAGCCTATATCAACATTAATAACATTCCTCTTCCATTGGGAATAAGTCTAGCTGACCCATCATTTAATGTGCCGTCGGCTATAGACATCTTAGTTGGGGCCGAAGTATTTTGGTCCGTCTTAAGCAACAATACTATCGACTTGGGTAAAAATCAGCCCAAACTATACGAAACAAAACTGGGTTGGCTAGTGTCAGGGTACGTAGGCCGTCGTAAGTCACACACGTCTTCTCCCGTTTGTCATTTTTTAAACGAGAACGCTGATCCAAACTTATCTCGTTTCTGGGAACTAGATACCATTGCTGCCAAGCACACCCTATCACCAGAAGAGCGTCCCTGTGAGCAAAGCTTCAAAAAACATACCGCTCGTAACGACGATGGGCGCTTTGTCGTAACAATGCCGCTGAAGAAAGATCCTTCAGTCTTAGGCGATTCCTTACAAAAGGCAAAGTGTCGGTTCATGTCACTAGAGCGTAAGTTTCTGAGGGATCCTGTCTTCAAAAGCAGGTACGTTGAATTCATGACCGAGTATGAACAACTAGGTCACATGACTGAAAACAGGGAGTCTACGCCCGGCTGTAGTTATTTTTTACCCCACCATGGCGTCATCCGTGAGTCAAGTACAACTACCAAGCTACGTACAGTTTTCGATGCGTCAGCAACCACTAATACTGGGGTGTCACTAAATGACATCCAAATGGTCGGTCCCACTGTACAAGAAGACATAGTGTCAATTCTACTACGTTTTCGCCAACACAAATATGTTGTAACTGGCGACGTGGAGAAAATGTACAGAGCGATCGAACTTCATCCATCACAACGTTCTCTGCAACAAATCATCTTTCGCTCTGATCCAACAGAGCCCTTAAAGACGTACACACTCAATACAGTGACTTATGGCACGGCAAGTGCTCCGTATTTGGCCACAAAATGTTTGGTTAGTCTGGCTACAAGTGCTGCAGATGATGACGTCAAACAATCAATTCAAAGAGATTTTTACGTTGACGATTATCTAGGTGGTTCACATTCTCTAAATAAAACAATTGATATTGCCAAGGGAGTTATAGCAACATTAAAATCAGCACAATTAAATTTGAGAAAATTTAAATCAAATAGTCAGTTTATTTTAAATCAAATATCTCCCCCATACAGCAATACAGAGAACAATATTCAGAACCTGTCTGAAACAAATCCAAATGGTTCATCCAAGACTCTGGGCCTGAACTGGATTTGTGATTCAGACACCCTGTCATTTTCAATTAACATAAATTTAAACAAAAAGGTCACAAAGCGACACATACTTTCAGTAATAAGTCAGATTTTCGATCCTCTGGGACTTGTTGGCCCATGTATTGTTGAAGCCAAAATCGTCATGCAGAGATTGTGGATCGATCAATATTCATGGGATGATGAGGTCTCAGAAGACATCAAGCATTTATGGATTACATTTGCAGATACTTTACCACTTCTGAATCACGTAAGTATTCCTCGATGGGTACTTAGTGATGACTCAGGAATTCATGACATTCATGTTTTTTCAGATGCTTCAGAGCGAGCGTACGGCGCTTGCTTGTACATTCGTTCTGTGGATCAATCAGGTTCAGTAAAGGTACACCTCTTAACTTCTAAAAGTAGAGTAGCGCCGATAAAGCCAACGACGATTCCTCGTCTTGAGCTTTGCGGAGCCTTGTTGGCTGCAAGGTTGTGTACTAAAGTATTATCCTCTCTTACTATAAAGGTAAGCAAATGTAGATTTTGGTGTGACTCGACCATAGTATTAGGGTGGTTAACCTCACCCGCATTGCAACTGAAACATTTCGTTCGCAATCGTGTTCACGAAATTCAAGAGAGCACAGAAGGTCACGCGTGGAGCTACGTACCGTCTAAAGACAATCCGGCGGATCTTGTTTCCCGCGGGCTGAAGGCTGATTCCATCAGTGGTTCATCCTTGTGGTGGTTTGGTCCCACCTTTTTAGAGGAAGATGAACGTGAATGGCCAAAGATGCCCAATCATAATGAGAAACACGATCTACCAGAATTGGTATCTTGTTCTGTTGTAGTGACTGACAATAATTCTAATGTAGACTCAATTAGTAGTGTGATTAACAATAGATCTAACTTAATTTATATACAAAATTCAATAGCATATCTGCTGAGGTTTGTTCACAATTGTCGGAACAAAACCAATAAACTTACTGGTCATCTTTCAGTTGTCGAACTTAAAAATTCTCTAAATCTAATCTTAAATAAGGTTCAGTCGGAAATGTTTCCTGACGAATATGCTATTCTTAAAACGGGAAAGGTATTGCATAAAAAGAATAAACTTATTTCCTTGTCCCCATTTCTAGACCCTACTAACCTATTACGTGTTGGTGGTAGATTAGACAACTCTCCATACACTTTTGATACAAAGCATCCTATTTTACTGTGCAGCAAACATCATTTTACCAAGTTTCTTTTTGAGCAATTTCACTTAACTTATTTACATGCTGGTCCCCAGCTGTTACTAGCGAACGTTAGGCAGACTTATTGGCCCTTGGGCGGCAGAAACCTAGCCAAAGCCATTGTTAATAAATGCGTTCGATGTTGTAGGTACAAAGCCGAATCTGTGCAACCCATTATGGGGCAACTGCCGTCAACTCGTACTGAATTGGAGTATCCATTCTTACATTGCAGTGTTGACTACGCGGGGCCAGTGATGATAGCAGACAGGAAAGGCAGAGGTTGCAAACTTATTAAATGTTTTTTGGCGATTTTCATCTGCAATTCGACAAAGGCCTGTCACATCGAACTCGTCACTGCGCTATCTAGTGAGGCTTATTTAGCCGCTCTTAATCGCTTTGTGTCACGTCGAGGAAAACCTCAATGTATCACATCCGATAATGGCACAAACTTTGTCGGAACTTATAACGAGCTTACAAAATTTCTCGTGCAATCAGACCTTGAGGGTCAGATAGCTCAAGAAGGTATCGAATTTAAATTTGTACCTGCCTATAGCCCCCACTTCAACGGCTTAGCTGAAGCAGCTGTCCGCTCTACCAAATACCACCTAAAAAGATTATTGCAAACCACTCATCTTACTTATGAGGAAATGGCTACCTGCCTCGCTCAAATCGAAGCTGTCTTAAACTCCCGTCCTCTCACTCCTTTCTCCTCAGAACCCCATGACTATTCCGCCCTTACACCGTCTCACCTCTTAATTGGACGACCACTTAATGCTATTCCTCATCCACAGGTTACTGATGCCAACATTACCCGCCTGGAGCGCTACAAGAGAATAGAGCACATTAAACAGCACTTTTGGCAGCGGTTCTCTTTAGAGTACATAGCTTTACTGCAACAGAAGGTGAAGTGGCGAGCTACGAAGTCAGAGCTGAAATTAGGGTCTCTTGTCATAATCAAGGACAGAGCTCTTCCTCCTCTACTCTGGTCCTTAGGAAGGGTCATACAAGTCTACCCTGGCAGCGACGGAATCATAAGAGTTGCTGAGGTGAAGACAAAGAGGGGCACCATAAGGAGGGCCTTTAATAATATTTGCCCCCTTCCAGATTTTTGAAGTCTACACTTCAACCCGGGCAGCATGTTGGGAATCAAAACCCAACACACCACCTGCACGCAGTCTACACGCGCGGGCGACGTGATCAACGCGTCATCGGTACGCAGAGGTGCGGCGCGGTGGCGACACGGCTCGGCCCGACAAGCACTCGCTTCCACGGACTCCACCGCGACGGACGATACTCCTCCTTTTAAATCATTGATTGTTTTTCCACGAACCTTTATAATTTGTAATCAGCACGGCATTAAACCATTGCCTTTTAAATACAGTCCACTCATTTACTGCTCCCCGCGCTAACACAGCCAAATATATATTTATTTAAATTCTTGCATTTGATGGCATTATTATATGTGAAGATGATTGTACGCTAGAAGAAAAATACTTTATTACAATAAGTAAAAAAATAAAGTAATAACAATTAAGCATAATGACAGATAAATGAATTATGTTGATACAAACATGGTGTTATCATATTTACATTTTTTATTTATTTATTTAAAGAAATTATAACACAAAGGGGGGTTTATTAATTCTAAACTCGCCAAACTTTTACGTTGTATGTTACCGTAGACGATTTTTCCTCTTCTCAGCATCCTCTTATACTTTATACCGTACAACGAAACAACTAACAAGCACTCTGTCATCACATAGAGCAGGTTGTCGGTATGCGGGTCGTTGCACCGGCGCACGCGTTTGGAAATACGCGACATTTCACCAGCCTAGCCTCCGAATCTAATTGGTGAAGACCTAGAATCTAGAATAGTGTTATGAAATCTGCGACCACTCTGACGCTAGTTTTTATTATTTGGTTGAAGTGTCACAGTCCATATTTAATGGACTGTGACTTTGTTAGTAGGTAAATCATTAGTCTGGGGCCATAAAAGTGATGTAAGGATGCTGTCAAAATATAACTAATCTTATATAAAGGATTTCCATTATCTATCTTCGATCTATCTATATGAATAAAAAACCGGCCAAGTGCGAGTCGGACTCGCGCACGAAGGGTTCCATACTATTATCTATAAAAACGGCAAAAAAGTCACGTTTGTTGTATGTGAGTCCCCCTTAAATATTTGTTTTATTTCAATTTAATTATTTATTTTTAAAGTGAATATATAACTAAATATTCTGTGAATATTTCAAGCGTCTACCTGTTGCCATTATCAATATCGAGCAAAAACGAGTAAAAAAATCACTTTGTTGTATGGGAGCCCCCTTAAATATTTATTTTATTCTGTTTTTTTTTGTATTTGTTGTTATAGCGGCAACAGAAATACATCATCTGTGAAAATTTCAACTGTCTAACTATCACGGATCATGAGATACAGCCTGGTGACAGACGGATAGACAGACAGACAGACAGACAGACGGCGGAGCCTTAGTAATAGGGTTCCCGTTTTACCCTTTGGGTACGGAACCCTAAAAATCAATGTTTGTTTGTTCTCTATGGACTCCGTAAGGGCTGGACTGTTTGATGCAACAAACGTTTTTCTGCATACGCCCGGGAAGGTTTAGGGGTAGGGTAGAGTGTGGAACACCACGCGAACGAAGTCGCGCCGGGCAGCTAGTTATTTATAAAAGGTGAAAATGAGATAATCCACCAGATTTTTCAAGTGAAACACAGAACCGTTTCAACCAGCACTCGAAAAGTGATACTGACGGTCATCTGACGCAAATGTACTAAGTTCACCAAACACCGAAGCGGTTGGTACTTTACTGTGTTGTCAGAACTGAGTGAGTCACCGTGTAGAATCCAGTCTCCTTATGGTGCAACCTTTAGTCATCTGTAGTTAACCTCAGTCAGGTGACGTACATTATGTGAATTAAAAAAAAATTGTTCTTGATGCAACTTCACTACAGCAGCATCAATATAAATGTAGTATCTACTATGAATGACTGTACGATCACTTCAGTCAATCAATACCTACTAATACTAGCTGACTGAGACGTGGTCCTGTTTCCCAGAACTCGATCGCAGCGCCACCTACCTGGTTTAATTGTGAATTTAAACCATCCAGGAGCGCAATGTAAGGAACGCAACAGGTGGCGTTCTATAGTTTCTGCCTACCCCCATGGGAAGAAGGCGTGAGTTTATGTATGTATGTATGTTAAACCATCCAGGGATCCATTAAAACACACAAAATAATTCATCAAAATCGGTCCAGCCATTTAGGAGGAGTTCAGTGAGATACACACGTACAGAAGAATTATCCTTACATATTGTAAAACAAAATACCCCCGCCGCGTCTGTCTGTCTGAACGCGATAAACTCAAAAACTGCTGATCCGATCGAGGATAGAATATTGCCGAGTGTCAAATGTTGAATGTCTTATGTTAAAACAATACATTTCTCGCTGACGAAGTCGTGGGCCAAAGCTAGTGAGCTATAAAGAAAAAAATAAATAAAACAGTAATAAATAATATAACCCCCAATTACAGCAGTTATAAAAGAATCAAAAACATTTGATACACAAAACAATACTCTTTGGACAATGCACTTTATTTTAAAAGGTTTCGATCAAGCGGCTTCCTTTAAAAACATACAATATCTGGCTCTTACTCACGAATGCAATCAACGCTCACGACACGGGGATGGGCTAAAAAGATAAAAGATAAATAAAAGGTAACATTATAAAAGAAAAAAGTGAGTCTTAAAAATAAAGACACATTTAAAATAAGAATAATAAAGTTGCGTAAGCGACGCGTTGGATCGGATTTGCATTTTCGGCTACCGCGAGGTAGGGCGTGTTCGTACTGGCCATTTATTAACGCGTCCGAAATATGTTATTATTTTTCGATTATAACACTGCCTCTTGACTTAAATTGTCTGGATTACATGAGTTAAAGGTCTGACATTCTGGATGTATGGCTTTTGGATGCCAGTGATATTGTGTAAGCTATATGGTTGAAAAAATAATATGAATATTGTATAATAATGAAAATTATACTTAATATGAATTTTGTGTGGCGGGACATAGCAGACTTACCTGTAACTGTCACAACATTTTATGAACCTATGATCCACAATAAATAATTTGAATGAAAAAAAATTGGAATGGAGATAAATGGGAGAAGCTTCTGCAAATACATTTTCCTTACGTAGGTATTAGAAAAGCTAAATCAGTCTAATCACGATTGTCGTTTTAATTTTAATGATAGACAAGTTGCCAAGATGCGGTTTGCATTCTACAAAGTTCCTTCCAGCTTAGCATAGAATCCAATTGACGAGGTCCGAAAGGACCAATGCCTGCCAGGGTTGCGAGTTTGTCCGAAAGGGATATCGGGGCCCTGGCACACAGATATCTGAAGGAACACGGGTGGGTTTTAGTCAGTTTGCATATTAACCAAATAAAACACACGGCCTAAATAAAAGTTTTTTAACAAAAGCGAGTGTTGGAGTTTTTTTTATAAAACCCATGACCTATTCAGATTTTGTTGCATAATTCGTCACACATAAAAATATAATATCAGGCATTCCATGTAGGCAGGACTTCCATGCATAGTCATTAAAAAAAATATCAAATGCTTTTCATTCTTGTGAACATGCTCTTACAACTGTCGGTAGTTCGATCGCCCTTAACATGTTGTAATAAACTGCACTACCCGTACTAAAACTTTATACGCTTTGACATCTCAGAATAAGGCTCTAGAACTTACATTGTTGCTTCGTTGATTATGTCGTCTCGTCTCTTTGGCCTTCATTGTAGCATGGTAAATGTGATACGGCTCCTAAAGGAGGTTTCGTGGAAAAGATTTTTTGAAGAAACAAAACATTAAATATGGCTTTCTTCAGCATGATTTTGTGCATACAATTTGGGATCTCTCTGCTAAGATCCACCAAAACTGTAATAATAGTGAGGCCGCAGGTCAGCATGTGGCGAGCTGTTGGGCAGTAGCGACCCTACAGACCCTATCTTCCGGGAGAAGTCTTATTCCTCACCTCTGGCTTGCCTTTAATGGCCGGCCGGAGTGAAAACTGACAAGGAACAGAGCTTCTACCTCTTTTTTGCCTTTATTGGCAGGTTTGAGTGGAGATTCGCAAGAGCAAACGTGTTCGGAGGAAGGTAGTATTCCAGTAAGATGCTGGTGGTGACCTTGACGGTACTCCTGGGATTATCCTGATAGCCGTGGAATACCTCTCCACTCCTCTAGCTCCTCAGGACATGTTGCTCCCTTGTCGCTACGTCACTTTGTGCTAGCGACAGTTTCCAGGGGCCCATTCACTCTGCCATTTTATCTGTGTATATTAAATAACATTTGGCAGGCAGGAGACATAGTTCTTCCATAGTTCAAGGTACCCAACCCTCTATAGACACCCACACCCATAGCCCAATATGTTTTGTTTCCATGTTCTGCAATAGTCCTGCACCAACCGGGAGTTGTCATGGGTGCACTTAAATTGCATAGTGCGTACAGGGATAATCGTCTGTTGGTGCCTCCTCATCATTTAAAATTATCTAAGGGGCCTCTGCGAGTTGGCTTTGGCCCCTCGTACGCCTTCCAAAGGTCCGGGACTCCAGGGTCCCGAGATATGTCGGACATTAAAAAAAAAAAACCTGGAATTAGTGATTTCGACAACCTTGCAGTATGGTAACAGGAGCAAATGTCATGATCAGAAAGAGCCCACTTCAGGCCACATCCTTCAGTAGATCGTTGAATAGATCTCCTATAGTCAAAAGCTGCTTTTTTGCTATTACGAGTAAGTTGGTTATTTTCCTACCATTACTCTTTCAGATAGCGTTGAAAGCTTGGTCATACAAATCTTGGAAAAATTTTTTTTTTTTTTTTTTTTTTTTTTTTTTTTTAAAACATTGCCCCCCACACTAGGAATTTCTCCTGTATCGTGGGTGCGTTTACAAACATTTAAACTCACATACACAAACACCCAGACCCGGAACAACTACTTATAGGTCATACAAATATTTGTTCCGTGCGGGAATCGAACCCGCGACACGCAGCGCAGCAGTCAATCACTTAACCACTGAGCCAACCGTTAGTTGTTGTTACAATTAATTAAATTGTTAGTTTTATCCCAGCTTTTTCAGGTGATACAAATCCTGAAAAAATATCACTATTAGAGTTTTGTCGGAATATTCTGTAGTTTAAAACGATCTAAGGGGTCGAGTTTATAATACCTACCAACAAACCAAAGAGCCTGATGACCATTACACCATCAGTTTTAAAAATAGTCAAATAATACTGTAAAAATAAAATAAACATTTGCATCAAACCATGAACCCTATAGATAGAACAAGTCAAAAAGAATAAATTAATTGGTCAAAAAATATTAGTTCTTTAACTCTCCTCTTTTTATGAAATAAGTTAACTTAATTTTATTTCTATTAATCAAAATAACCCAAGCAATCGATGCATCTTTGCCAACGCAGTGGCAGTTTATTGATGCCCTTCTTGAAGAAATCAGCTGGACGCGGCAACAAATTCTTCAAAGGTATTTTGTACTGCCTCTCGGGTATTGAATTTTTCCCCGCCAAGAAGTTATCCAAATTCTGGAAAAAGTAGAAGTCTGTAGGCGTAAGGTCTGGTGAGGATGGCGGATGACGGAGAGTTTCCAACCCCAGCTCTTGTCACTTGGAGACCGTCTGCTATGCAGTATGAGGTCGCGCGTTGTCATGCAGGTGCAGTGGAGAAGAGCGATTCACCAAAGCGGGTTGGAGACGATCGCGTCTCCAACCCGCTTTGGTGAATCGCTCGACTCACGAAACCTGCATGACAACGCGCGTCACTCTCGCGTATCGACTGGTCGTCTTTAATGATTAACTGTTTTTTATTTTACTTCGATGGTGCTAGTTTATCATTTGTGACTTCGAGTTACAGCTATAGCTTTATGTAAGCGGGCACGCCCATTATGCCTGGAGGCTTTTATTTAGGTACGTTCTGTTTACGTTATTTCTGCTTCAGTATAGTTTTCGACGATTTTTATGGTTTTTTTTGGTATAGTGGCGTGTGCTTGCTAACATAAGGCAAATAATTTAATTTAATGTTGTGTTGCGTAATGCAAATTCTTTTACATTTTATTGTATAGACTAGCTTTTGCCCGCGGCATCGCCCGCGTGGATGTCGGAAAAATGTTACAGATTATAAACTATAAACTATGTTACCTCATCTAAATTCGTTTAGCCATTTTTGCGCCAATCCGAAATATAAAATCATCCCCTTTAAAATTGACTACCCCTTTCCACCCCGTTACGGGTAGATTTTTTGACAACCCTGATACACCTTTTCCTTTATTTCCGATCTTAAATATAAATACCGAGTTTCAAGTTAATCGAACCGCCCGATATATCTTTCCATACAAATATTTTCCCCCACAAAATTCAACACCCCCTTTAAAAGGATGTTTTCGAAAATGTATGTTTATGGTCGTTTTATTTATTAAGAAAATATACGGGTCAATTTTCAAGTTTATTGATAAAAGGAAACATCATTTTGATATAAACTGTGTCCCCCTTTTCACCCCAAAAGGAGCTTATTTTTGAAAAACATTCAATCATGTGTTATTCAATTACTTTGGAGTTTATCAAGACGCACAGTAAAATCCTTCCCTAAAACTTTTAGAGCATTAGGTATAATTATATCAAATACCGAGTTTCGAGTAAATCGGATCACGCATTAAAACTCTTCCATACAAAGTTAAACATCGCCCAATCCCTATTTAAAAAACCAAAAAAATACTAACGTTATAATTTACTTAGGTTAGTATTCGTGCCATGTTTCAGATTTATTAACTCAACATATAAGATTTTTCATACAAACGAAATCCCTCTTTTCACCCCTTTAAAGGTCAAATTCCCAAAAACCCCTTCTTAGCAGATGCCTACGTCATAATTTAGAGTTAATCAAGCCACAGTTTACTGTGGCTTGATTAACTCTAAATTATGACGTCCTCCCTTGTCAAATTGACTACCCCTTTTCACCCCGTCAGGGGTCAATTTTCGAAAAACTCTGATACATGTTATTCTTAATTTTTGTTACTAAGTATTAATACCAATTTTCAAGTTAATCAAGCCACGCAGTAAAGTCCTCTCTTGTAAAATTGACAACCCCTTTTCATCCCGTTAAGGAAAGATTATAAAAAAGCTGATACATTTTATTCTTTATTTTTGGTTTAAGTATAAATACTGAGTTTCGGGCTAATCGGACCGCGCGTTAAAATTCTTCTATACAAACTTTGACATCCCCCAATCCCCCTTCGGGGGAAACTTTGGAAAAATAAAAATGGAAAACTTTATTATTTACTTAGGTAAGTATTCGTGCCAAGTTTCAAGTTTATCAACTTTATTATTTTTATTTTATATTTTTATTATAATACAAAATTATGCAAATTAACAACTTCAATACATAACTTTATCCCCCTTTTCACCCCCTAGTGGGTTGAAATTAAAAAAAAAGAAACCATAAGCCGAACTATTAGTGATTTTAACTTAAAAAATAAAGAACTTTAATTAAAAACAAAATTTCATCCTCATTTTTACCCCTTAAGGGTAGAAATTCTAACAACTCCGTTGCGTTAGCTTCCGACCATAAGCCTAGATAATAAATTTAGTGATTTTTACAATTGAAGGACTTTCCATACACAACTTCATCCCTCTTTTTAACCCTTCGGGGGTGGAATTATCAAAAACACTGAAACACGTATATATCAATTTTCAATCATCAGCCTAAACACAAAATTTGAAGATCCTTACTTCAAAACTGACGGACTTTCGTATAAACTTCCATCCCCTATTTTACACCTTTAGGGGTGGAATTCCCAAAAATTATTTCTTATTCCTTGTCTGCATTATAACCTCTGTACAAAATTTCAGCTTTCTAGGTCCAAGGGTTTAGGCTGAGCGTTGATGAGTCAGTCAATCAGTCAGTCAGTCAGGACTTGTCTTTTTATTTATATAGATTCAAGTTTTATATCTGAACAGACAGCTGTGCTGCTGGGGAGTTTGTTGCACATCTTCTTCTTCCCAGCTAAAGCACTAGGAAGTGGTGAAGGCTGGGCAGGGTACTGTCTTATGTAATTTTTGACGTTCGAAAAGTGCTGATTCTCAGCCTAGTTTGAGTAAATGACTTTTGTTTTTCGTGTGAGATTCTCCATCATTATTTTCAGTTCTTCCCAGTACATATTTGCAGTAATGCTCATCCCGTTTGGTAAAAAGCTGTGATGAATCACACCGGCCCTAGACCACCAAACAGTGACCATTACTTTTCTAGAGGTAAGTTTTCGTTTAGGGCATTGTTAAGGTACTGGACCAGGATCCAACCAACTTGCTAAGCGCTCGTGATTGTCAACAGAATCCATTTTTCGTCACAGGTAACAATGCGGTTCAAAATTCCTTCGTTTGTGTGCCTGCTGAGCAGTGGAAGGCATGTCTCGACGCGTACTTTGTGCTGGCGATCATTGAGTTCATGGGGGTGCCATTTGTCAAGGTTTTTTACCTTGCCAATTTGACGCAAATGGACCAATATTGTTTTGATACTGACGTCGAAAGTTTCTGCTAATTCAGCTGTAGATTGAGTATCATCAGCTTCCATAATCGCCTTTAATTCGTCATTGTCAACCAAAGTTTTCGGACGGCCACGACCAAGGGCAAACTAATAACAGGTGGTGCGTTCGTTTATAGTGTTCGCTTCGTAAACGTCGTTGATGTTGCGTGCCACTTGCAGGGATCGTACAACCCCGGTTAAGAGTTAACCCATTCAATGGGTTACCTTTATCATGATGTACCCCATTAAATAGGTTTTATACTAGAAACCCAGTGAAAGGGTTACATGATAACCCATTCAATGGGTTCTAGACCTACTTGAAATCCAGTGACATGAAAAAATCATAATATTATGTTACTTCAATATGCGCCCAGCACGCGTAGCATGACCAATTCTATCTCTATTCTACCCAGGGACCATTTTGGTTATCATTTTAGAAAAACCCTATCCAAAACCCTTTCAATGGAAAGGGTTTTCGATAGGGTTTTTCTAAGCAACTGCAATTACTTACACCGTATGGGTTTTTGATTAACTAATCAAAAACCCATACGGTGTAAGTAATTTTGAATGGCTTAAATCAAGTCGTTAAAAAGGGTTACCCACACCGTATGAATTTTTATCGAAAACCCTTTCAACGGGTAACCAAAATTTAATTTAAGGCGTTCAAAAGGGTTACCCATATCGTATGGGTTTTTGATTAACCGCTTAGAAAAACCCTATCGAAAACCCTTTCAATGGGTAACCAAAATGGTCCCTGGCCGCTTGTGCGGCGTTGCTGCTACGACGGTACTCATATTCCATAATTACTCGAATTTTTAAGGTATCCATGATGACGAAAAAGATTCAAATGCGATGAAAACATAACGATAATCAGTAAACACTTGACTACTTGAAAAAACAATGCCATGTTTTTAAAATAAAATTAGAATTCTTAGCCAAACAAAAAGTATTTTGATTTGAAATGGCCAGTAGTACTGCAGAACGGCAATTTCATGGATAAAGATCTACGAGTATTATTATAATCCTACGACTTGGTCAATATTAAATCCACAGACCAACAAAAACAAGTTTTTTATTAATATTTTGAAAAATGATTCCGTTTCTTAATGTATGTTGCTAAACCAGTTGAAATCGAGTATACAAGACTAACCGTCTGCTGTTTTGCATTATTTTATTGTCTAACGTGCACTCCAACTTGATTCAAACCCTATAACTGGTCCTCTAAGATCTATATTTCCATGGTTGTAGTCTGGACAAGTTTACGGCGTATCATAGGAGATAACCTAAGTATTTGCATAGTAGCCACTGTAGATGTGGTTACGATTGCAGTTACCATTGATTTTTCATGCTGATCTCAGGATAGGACAGAGAATGTATTGGCTGTTGGACATGGCGACGAGGTTGTAGGAGTGAATTGTGGGGGAGGGTAATGCGTATTTGAACGTGTTAGTTAGTTTAATACCTTAGCGAAACATTCAATTTAGTCTAGATCTCACTTCATCACTTGGATGAACATCTTTAGAGGAATTGACGCGAAATTACAATTTGACTAAAATCCTTACCAAATTTTTGACTTGCTTGTCACCGATCACTTGTTCATTGGGTAGGTAGTGTCCTGTTTTTAGAGTTCCGTACCTCAAAAGGAAAAAACCCGAACCTTTAAAGGATCACTTCGTTGTCCGTCTGTATGTTTGTCTACCAAGACCCCTTTTTCAGGAACGCGTGGAAGTATCAAGTTGAAATTAATATCACATACGTAAGTTTAAGGTCCCTTGGAGCTCTAGCTTCTAAGTCAACATAATAAAAAAATACGGTCATTTATGCGACATGTTTTGATGCAAATAAATCAAAACTCGTCCCGTTGACCTAGAATCATGAAATTTGGCAAGAAGCAAGGTCTCACAGCACAAGTAAAGGAAACAGTCCGAAAATCATTAATTTGTAGTTGTATAAATTTAAAAAAAAAAAATTTGCTGTTATAATCTTACATTTGCAGTTGGAGAATTGACCGTGATGTTTATGGATGTATGGGAGTTTTTTTTTTCAATTACAAAGTTAAGTTGGTTCTTGGGATAAATTCATCCCAATTATAATAATAGTAATTATAATAATAATAAGGAACTCTTCATTGTGCGTGATCTGAAACGCACTTGGCCAGTTTTTAATTAGCCTAAGTATCCAGTCTGACTATTCGGATTCTTGAAACAATCTTTGAGTGTTTGATTACAATAACAATATGAAATACTATTATTAAGTGCGTATTCCAACGCTGGCAACCCTATAAACAAATTGATGTTTTTCGATACTAGCGTTTGATAATGCCTAAATTGAACAAATTATATTGAATTTGAATTATTATGTTGAATATCTGAATCATGTTATAAGACTGCTTTCCATGCTTTGGGAAAATCATTAATCATTATGTTTTTGTGTATATTACGTTGGGAAAGACTGTCAGCCGACTTGATTCGAAGTGGTGAAGGTCTGCTTCAATAAATGTAGACGGTGATTGCACATCACCGTCTACATTTATTGAAGCAGACCTTCATAGACCAATAATCTGTCCTTTTCCGAGAAATTTTCCTTTTTAAGGTTTTGAACTTAAAGGTCAAATTGCCATGATTTAGTTAAACCATAACTACATTTTTATACTATATTTCTTGCACACAAAAAAGGTACAATGGCGTACTTAACGCCTTAGGCATTCTCTACCAGTCAACCAAGGGTGGTGAAGAGGTTAGATGGCAGGTGCTCTGTTTGCGAGGAACAATGATGAAAAACATAATAAATTATTTTAAAAAAAGATAATAAATTAATAATAATAAAAAATAGATTAAAAAATAATAAATAATTATTAATTATATATATATATACTAGCTGACCCGGCGAACTTCGCACCGCCTTATACCGACAGCAGCGCCACCTACCAAAAAATTCAACCAAATCGGTCCAGCCGTTTAGGAGGAGTTAGGTGACGAACACACGTACAGAAGAATTATATATATTAAGATATACATATATATAGTACCTACTCCTTATCGATTTTGATAACAGCGACCCTGAGAAATCAATTCCTTGCGTGTGCCCTTAGATGACTCGCTAGACCGAATTTAGTTTTGAACACTCGGTCGCAACTAAAACAGTAACGTTGGCCTGCAGTGTTGAATGTATACGTGTAGGGCTTAGCTCTCTTTGCGTTCCGCTGCCGCAAGAAATCGCGGCACAGCGGACGGAGCTCCGGAGGGATCTCATGGCGACATGGAAAGTGCGATTGTCGCAACCCAGCGCTGGGCACGCCACAATTGTGGCGATAAGTCCCCTCTTTGAGGAGTGGCTGGAGAGGCGCCACGGCGTCCTCACCTTCCGCCTGACGCAGGTCCTCACCGGACATGGATGTTTCGGGAGGTTCCTGTTTAGGATTAAGCGGGAGGAAACGCCCGGGTGTCAAAAAAAAAAATGGCGCTTCTTGATAATAGGTTCGTGTCGCTTTTCTTCGAATGATTTGATGTTTTTGTGAATAGTAGACTGCCGAGACGACCGGTGTAAAGAGAACCTCTCCCAATATTTAGGATTAATAGCGCAAGCGTTAAGATGCCTTGTAGCGGAGATGTTGACAGCCAAGCTTCCGCTTCATTACAGCCGAAAGACGTCCACTACTGGACATAGGCCTCCCCCAAAAGGAGGGGGGGGTGGCTATAATCACCACGGTTGGCAGATGGGTTGGCGATCGCAGTATGGTGTTCAAATGCATAGAGAATGCCGCTGCCCATTCTCTAGTAAGTCCCTTAGTCGCCTTTAATGACACCCGCGGGAAGAAATAGGGTGGTGCTATTCTTTACGTTCGGCACCACACGGAACAACGCAATACGGTGCTTCCGCTTACCTTCTGCCATCTCAGAGTAAAATATAACATTGGGTAAACGGTGGTTTTTCATGCAAAGGACACGCCACACCTCCTGATATATATACAGGGTCAAATTAAATTAACTAGCGAAACTCCGCAGATGTGATGATAATATCTAAACATGATGAAGCAAAAAAAATACTTCAACCGCAGTATGGTTCAAATATCAGTTTTTTTTTTTATTATGCAAACTTCACATACTTAATTTTTATCGATATCTCCCAAGCAGCAAAAACTAGTACTATAAAAAACCTTAGAACGTTTTGTAAAAAACTGTCTTTGGTCCTATAAAACCCCAAAGAACGTATCTTTTATTCGGAAGTGGCGCATTTATATCTCTGTTCAGTGACAAAATAATTTTATTGCAGTGTTCCAAATGACGAAACAGTCCAATAAAATCTATGTAACAGTGATGCAGGTCTCAAAATAATGATGTACTGGCTACTGTAGGACCTTTTATAGTACTTTTTCATACTATACAAGAGTTTAGTTTCCTTTACCTCACATTTTTCATTCACCATTCATTATTTTACATTCGTGATAGTGCAGAGTGCAAAAAATAATTTTACAAAAGGATAGAAGCAATCTGAGGTGAGTAAGATCTTATTTTGTTATTATAATATTAGTCTGTTACGATGGAAAGGATGTGCGACTGCAACTTTACTGATAAACTAGGGATAGGTTTACCATGAATTTAAAGTGCCCCCCTCGAATTGTTAAGTTTTTACTAAAATATTTATCATATAAAGTGATTTCGATATTCTAAGAGCCATTATAGTACTTGCCGTGATAATGTTTGCACTGTCAGTCATCGTGGATTCAACCTAAAATTGGGGTTCTGTGTGAGCATGACTGAATATCTAATACACAGTGTTTTTTTTTACTATTTTTCTGAAGACCATAAGTAATGAAAAAAAAACTTAATTATAAACTGTTCACTGGCGAATAGTGTGAATTAATCATGTAACCAGTTTTTTTTTCTTCGGGAAGAACTTACGTAGTTATATCAAATTTTACGTACCTAGTGTTTATATTTCTTTATATGAAGTGCCTATGTATGTATCTAGTAGCATCACTGAACTTTAGAAGCAATACCTTAAATAAATATAAACTGCAGTCAACATTGTGTTTTTTCAGTGTACCTAATGGACGCCAATATGGATATCGATAAATTTCTTAGTCGAGACGATTTGATGCTGCTTGTAGCAGCGGAATGGCTGTCTTGAAATATCGACCTCTGGCTGTGATAGACTGATACGACTAAACCTACTAAGAACGACGACTTAGACTTGCCATTAACCGGGTACATATTCAGACTTCGACTGCAACTGAGAAATTCCATATGGAAAACCCAATAACACGTTACCTGACCCGGGAATCGAACCCAGGACCTCATGCTCAACAGAACACTTGAAACCAATAGACCTACGAGGCAGTTTTTTTTAATAAAAATGTGGTTGCTATTTGTATATAAAAAACAACGGACGAAGTCGCGGGCAGAAGCTAGTAAAAAAGCAGCTAGTATAAAGTAATGCTTCTCATCACTCAAATAAGACTAAATAAATTATTATATTACAGGTGAGCGTTACTGACTACATAATATGTGATGCATGCCACACATTATTTGATAATGATACAACCAATGGCCTTTGAAGATTCTGCAGCGTTTGTAGGTCATCAAAACGTGAAGAGAGAGAGATAACATTGAAGGCTTTCCACAAATGGAATATAATGTTATAGTTTTAATACCACTAGAAGTATATCAAATAAAACAGCCCGCTCTTATTGAGGCATGTAAGACAAGACGGTTCATATATTATTGAAGTATGCAGGGAGCTCGACGAGGAGTTACTACACTAATTGAAAATAACAAATGCAGAAAATACATGGCTACTTCGAGGTAAAATACGTAGCCACCATAATTATAAGCCAAAAAACATACTTTGTATACTTATGTTTTAGTAGACGCTACTCCAATTGTCAGTGATGCCATTAAACAGTACTGTTGCAACTGTATTGTTGGGTGCAGAACTATTAGTTGTTGCGCCCATGTTTTAACAATAATATGGTACTTGAGCTGGGCAAGACATCAAAACTCTATCGTCGGCCCCCTGCACAGTTTTTGGATGTTATTTTAGTAAAAAATATAGATGATCCTCCTGATGTGACCAGATAATGTAATGTCAGCATTATTCAATAAACATATTCTGAATCAAATCATTTTTGTTTTATTTTATGGAGTAGGTATTTAGATTGATCCCATATTATTTTATTTCTGAAATTTAAGTATCTATTGGTTCTAAATTTTGAGAATAACAAGATAACATTTTTTAGTTTAATAGCAATAAAACTAATAAAACTCCTGTTTTATACTAGCTTTAAATTGAATATTCCTGTGAAGTGAATATTCTAACATTTTATGTTTTTGACATATTTTCGAGTACCTTCCTAGTTACCTGGTATTGTATTATAAGCTGAGTTAATTATGTGGGTTGATTTTAACGTGAGATCAAGACTGATAGAAGAATGAGAAATGGAAGGTTTTCTTTTTTAGTTCAAAATAAAGAACCATTTAATTAATAAAGATTTGTATTTATGTATCATCTGCGTAAATAACCTTAGGAATTAGTAAAATGTCTTTATCACAAAATAAGTTGTTGAGTTGTAAGAGATCGAGATAAGTTTACACTTTATTGCGTCAACTCTGAATAATCTTTGAATTTTGTTCATGGGCTTAGTTTTGCATTTATATATAATATGTTCAAATATGAAGATTTTATTGGAGTTTTAAAGACCAAGTACAAATTCCCACGCAAAAAAAAAAGCAGGCTGTCTATGTTTATGTTCAGTGAAATGACGGGTAGATTGCGATCAATTTGTATCATTTGTAGGTAGTGTTCCAGTGTGTTTGTCAAACCGTTGTGCCAGTACTGTCCAGTTCCCACGGGATAACTTGTAACAGTCTTCTCTGTTTTAAGAAGCGTTCGGGGATCGTTAGGTAATGTATTTGGTATTCTATTGTTAATTAATCGTACTAAACTTTTTGTTGCTGCGAAATATTATAATTAATGGCCCAATTTTTCACGCCATCACGAAATTTTTGGTATTTTTCGAATGTTGAATCATTGCTTGAAGATTCAGAAAAATTGCTGGAGTAAGGACTCTCTTTAGAAATAATATCTTTGTAAGACACATTTTGTACGGAACCGTTTCCCGTGATTGTAATTCCAACTTGATTTTGGCTACTACTGCTTTGATTGTTTGATGATGACGAAGCTGCTTTTTCAAAACGATTATTCACTTCTCTTCTATAAGTTCCACTGCGTTTATATCTTTTCCAATTCTTTAAATCCATTTTTTTTTTGTTTTTAGGGCAGAATGCACGTCGCATTAATTCCGTATTAAAATGTCAGAATATTGTTGTAAAAGCGAGCCAATAATCCTTTTTGGGACTTATCTGTCATTTAATAGAAACATTTATCTACATGTATGTGCCACTTTTGCGTCATTATAGTGATAGATACCCATTTATAATACTAACAAGCGCATTGCTAGGCACCAAAAAGTTGTTATACAATAATTCTGCTCTATTGTAGTGTCTGGGTGATATTATAGTACACTTACGTTCTATTAGCGTGATCTGAAATTAGACTACATCACAAAAACACTCTATTGTAAAGTCTTTGTGACTACTAACGCACACGTACTATAGCAGCGATCTGAATATCCGCAATAGCACAATATCGCCCTGTAGTTGTGTGTTCATCACTGCTATATAATAACGAAACTACTATTGCAGTTCGTTTAGAACCCTTATTACGCTAATCAGATAAATAAGGGCACCTGTTAACAATTTTATGGAGCAATATTATTATGTACTAGTTATATTAGAACTTGCTATAGTACTTGACTATAACGGTTGTATAAAATGGCGTAGTAAACGTTTTCATCCTTTGTTTATAGGTATTTTTAGCTCTATAAGCATTTAGAGTAATAATGTACTGTCGAACGCTTTTATACAACACTCTGGCACCGCTAAAACCTTAATAAATCGTTTATAGAACTTTTTAGAGTTATGAGTTGAAATAATAGGACTGAATTGCTGGTTGGGCTGAACACGATAAAACAAAAAAAAAAACAGATTTTTCTAGTCATACTTCAGGTGACAAAAATATGGTTGTTGGTGGTTGTTATGAATGTTCCAAAACAAAATTATTGCAAGTATTGCATCAAAATTAAATCATTATCATGATCTGCCAAGCCTTTCCCAACTATGTTGAGGTCGGCTGCCAGTCTGTCTAACCGAATGCAGCTGAAATTTACATGGAGCGACTGCCTATCTGACCTCCATAACCCAGTTACTGGGTAACACGATATCTCTTGGTAAAACTGGTTGTCAAACTTTCTGGCTTCTGACGACCCATGACAACTGTCAGAGATCTACAAATGACAGCCAGGACCAACGGCTTATCGTGCTTTACGAGGCACGGAGGGGTCTTGGTATGTAAAGATGGTCACCAATTCACGGACTAACCGCGGCAAGCGTAGCGTGCGTGTGTGTATCGACCCGTGCAGCTGTTCTTACTTAGCCACAAGCCCCTCAACCTCGTAGCAACAAAATTAAATCATAATGTAGAAATACCTTCTTTCTTAACCAGCGTGTCTATGGCATTATCTCCTTATTTCTATAGGAAACGACTTGACTTCGATAGAAGTTAATGTCACTTCGCCGTCGATGTACTATGGGGTTCCTGATAGATGCGTCGAACACAATACCATTTCAATTGGACCACAATGATGCTTGACGATAAAACAGCTAAGGTACTAATGAACCCTGAATGAGCCTACGGTACCTAAATTAAAAACTGGCCAAGTGCGTGTCGGACCACGTACAATGAAGGGTTCCGTAGTCGGGATGACTTTATCACAAAAACAAGCAACATTGTAGTTGCAAAAACATGTTCTCCCATACATCGATATACGTCACGGTCAATTCTCCAACTGTAAATGTAAGTTGGCCGACTATTATTCGTTAAATTGTAAAGCCTACTTAGCTGTGATAGTTTTCCTTTTAACTGCATTAATACTAATGCCATGAATTTTTTCACATAATTATGTATCCAAAAACAACCATTTACTTGGCGGCTTACACATATTAAATAAAATAAAATAAAAAAGCCTCTTTATTTCATGCAAACTTTGTATACACATAACTCTAACAAAATTTTGCACTTTAAAGCTTAATATTACGCAAACGGATCCCTGAATCGAAAAATGGTTTTCACATGACACTCGAGATTTATTAACAGCCTATCCAACGATACCCCTTATTATGGGATAGACGAGAAAAAGAATATCATCCCCACTTTAAGCGTAAGAGTGAAAGGTAGGCTAAAAAAAATTGTATTCGTGATTTTAATTTACAACTTTGTCGGCGTAACCCATGCCAAATTACAGTTTTCTAGTATCTCTGAGCTAAGCTGGGGACAGACAGATAGATGGCCATGGTGAAACTATAAGGGTTCCCTGTTGACTAAGGAACCCTAAAATCCTTTGACGTACATTCCTTGCGGACAAAATCCCTTAAGCTGTCTTTTTCTGAGTTCCTTGGTGTTTTCCCATGGATTTGTTATGGTCTGATATGCTCATTAGCAAGTGCACGACCATTTCCTTTATCCGAAGCCTATTCCTACCTATATGGTGTTTATCTAACTCTTCGAAGAGCGACTTTTAGGGAAACTGGGTTGGAACAGTATAGAGATATCACTGTACAGGTGAATTCCTTCGAAGAATTATTTGAATTTATAGCTTAACTAGCTATTTTCGCAGCTTTTGAGAAATAAATGTAAATAATTAATAACTGTATTAATAAAATTCAAAGATGAAAAATATCTATATTAGAAAGACCGAAAGAAACGTTTACAATGCATTAATTTCCTTTTTCATCTGTTTTTGAGGTTCTGACCTAAAAAGGAAAATGTATCCTTTATAAGAACACTCTTCATCCCACTGTCCCACAGAGGCTTTTTCACCTTGATTATTCTCAAAACTCAACTTACTAACTTAGATGTTCGCAGAACCTACTATTATTACTAGAGACGGATATTGTAGTTACAATATCCGTCTCTACTAACTACACCAGCCAATCAACAACACAACCTGATTAACCCAACCAGTCTATCCACCTAACCTAACAATGACCATTCAGACCAACAATCCTAATCTATTCGCTTCATTAGCACTATCAAAATAAATACGTCACTCGATACCCGACCGTAACAAGACTTAGTTTATCACTTATCTTAAGGTAGGAAAGTGTTAAATCGTCGTGATTATTTTGATTGCTCCCGGTGGCTGTCCTCTAAGGAATCTGGTGTGCTTTAATTGCTTTCAAGCGGGATCTGTTTGCGTGATCTCTGGCTGCAGTCGCCATTAGTAACTGACTTGTGGTGGAGAGTAACCCTTTGTCTCTTTTGTGGTGATGTACTGGACGCGTTTGATTGTTGGTCGAGTGGCAATTGTTTTTTTTGACATTTGTCGAAATTGAGCTGAACGTCCGGCTGTGTTGTGGCTAACTTAATACAGTTGGACTTCCAGTGGTAAAGGAATTTCTGAAAGATTTTTAGTTCCTGTATATTTACATTATTTGGAATTTTGTCAGTTGTCATTTTTGTAGTTTCATTCACACTTATCCGTCTGCATTATCTTTCAAAAAATCCATCTATGGATAGTTTAGTATTGCTCTATTATTTCCATGAAAAACAATTCTCGTTCTATCTGCAATCATAGTAAAATATATGGTAAAAAAAAATCGTGAAAAATCAACACCGCTTTATTGCTTTAAATCATTGCGTAAATGAAATACTCCCATCTTAACGTCATTTCCGGACTAAGAAAATAAATGCGAAAATAACTCTGTCTGTTATCTTTTTACGCTTAACCACAGAACCAACTGTTATGAAATTTGACAGATGGATAGCCTGAGACCCGGAGAGGAGAGGCTACTTTCATCCTGAATATTTGTTTAAAAATCTGATGAAATACAAGATAAACGCAGACGAAATCGTTGGCACCAGCTAGTATTTCAATAAATACATATTTGCACATAGATATTTTATTATGAACACAAATAAGATAAACTTGCAACAATCAACTCGAGTCAAACTCGTCCCGCGAGTAACGAGTCGTGTCCCATCCCTACCGTTGGTATTTAGAAGCCAACTTTTTTCATTGTTGCTAAAAGCAGTCACATGTATGTATTTGTTGTTGTCAGCGTTAAGTATGTGTGGATTATTTTATTTATATGTGGGTATAGCCTTAGTAACTGTAAGCCTTTGACAGCAAATGTGCACGTTCGTCGAATAGCTGGGGAATCTTTGATGTTTTGTTTTTTTAAGAAGGTGAGAAGCAGATGTTGATGACTGGCCTTGTAGCAATGTGGTTTAAAGAAGAATATTTCTGAATCGACCAAAGATTATAAGGGGTATAGGGCAGAGTCTAGAATAGTAAATAGCTTAGTAGAAAGGCTATAATTGAAAAAAATGCCTTAATTTGCATGCGTGTAAAACTAGTTACGTAGTCCTTCCCATCTATCTTGACATTGATTTTGGCTTCCTAAACGTTTGGTGACTGATGCCGTCTGACTTTGCATTTATTTGCATTTCAATTTAATGACTTACTCTAAAAGTAATATATAAAAGAATATCAAGAAAGCCAATCAACCCCAACGTCAAGACTAACTTTTCCTACAAAATTGCTTGTAAAAATACTCAACAATAACCCAAATAAACTCAAACGGAAAACATTTTTCCAAGACATCCTACCCTCCTATAAATTAAGCAACAATAATCGCCATTTTCGTTCCTCGTAAATATGTTAATACAAAAGAACGTAACGACGTCCCCTGGGAATAACTGGGGTGACTGGGGACAGGGACGGATGGGAACAGGGGACATATAGACAATGGGACGAAATTACAACCGGCCAATTGAGCTGCTTGTAACTTGATCCCCTGTATTGTTTCCGCACTTGATATGGCGAGAGAACCAGGAGGATTTGATACTTGAAAAACTTGGAGTATTTTTTTATTTTTGTTTAAAAAACTGTCTTGGCTTTTTGGAAATTGTTTTTGGTGTATCATCAATAGATACTAGTTAGTTTAATTATTTTAAATTCATCATTATCAGTGACTCGTTATTTTTGTATTCTTGGACAGACCTCAAACCTAACCAGGCAATGTAAGGCTCAGAGCTTCCATGGCAAAGTAAAAACCTTGATGAAGGAGCCTGGCGCCATTATATCAGCCCGGTGTTCTCGTACGTAATCAAACTCAATTATTGTCTTATTTCACGAAAAATACAGTGTTACCTGGATTGGGAACTAGGATTATTTATCACTTATCCATCGCTCATTTACCCAGTTTCCCAAATAGGTTTAAAATTACAGTTGTCTTATTTACAAAGACCCCTGCCAAGACTGGTCCAAATGTACCGTTTTATATTTATAGGGGTGAAAATATTAATTAAAATGCATAATATCTTATATTCGCATTCTTCTATATTCTTTTTACTTGTCTCACTTATATAGACTATCCCACAAAATCCCTATAATAAAGGTAAAAACGAAAAACTCTAACAAATACACTCTCAGTTATAAAGTTTTAATTATTCCCAGTATATAAAGTGTCGGGACCTCATTGTATTTATCAGTAGCAGAGGTTTCTTACATAATTATTCAGGGCCCACTTAACTAGGTTACACTGTATATCTATGGATTAAGATCCATATAAACTTCGAGTGTCTTCTGTAAGTTCCCAAGGTCTTATAGCAGGTTGAAACAACAGCTAACACTAACTTTCACTGCGCTTAGTCTTCGCATCTTACCAGTAATTAGAACATAGATTTAGATACATCCTATATAGTACTTAATTACGTTATTTACCATATTGTAATATTAAGACATAAATTACCTGGCTAATAGCAATACTATAAATTGGTAACCTCTCATAAAACCGGGCTTTCTACACGGAAATTCTCATGGAACAATATAGAAAATACCGGAGCGACGAGTGATCATCAATTATGTTCGCTTCCTTGACATCTTTTATTATTTACATTATATTTTGTACAATAACATTTTGTTATATAAACATGCAGTTTGTTGTTAGAACTCTCTTTAGTTCGAGGTGTTGGATAATCATGATGTTGTCTAATGGTTTATTAGATTATAGAATGGGTGATGTCTAGTGTGTGGAGTGTTGTTTATCAAAACATGGGATTGTTGGGTAGCTTGGAGAATGTCAGAAGTTTACCTTAGTAAAATAACATGCCAGCTTTTGGGTATCAATTGTTAAATTTAGTAGAGTATGTTAAGATAGTGTTGAGCACTTTTCATAAGAGGCTGTTGTTATTTTTGATCGTCTTTAAAAGGTTTATGAACATTGATGGATAAACTAAAATTCGTAGGGCACTGCTCGTAGTTTCTTTTATAAAGAAAGAAAGAAAAAAAAAAAAATTTTTGTCACACAATAATACGTATGCACATACGAAAATATAAACTCGAGTGGGTAAACATTACACAAAACACATCTAATTTATAATCACGAGCACAAAAAAACAAATAGTCAGCAGCTTCACGTCATGACTGAGACAGATATAGAGAGAGAGAGAGAGATAGAGATGAGATAATGATGATGATGATGATTTGATAGAGTTTTTGCCATATTGGTGAGTACCCCATGTCAATCTTATCTTCTAATTGTTTATCGCACCGCCGATATTATTGCTAGGCTGTCGTTTTTAGGTAGGCTAGTTATGAAATTGAAATGTGTAAATAGTGAAGTTACAAAGAATTTCTGCGCATTTTCCTTGGATGGAGCATTCAAATTATACTCATAGTTTTATTAACAGTAAAACACAAACTGAATATAAAAAAAATATTGTTTTTTATCAAAGTATCAAATCTCATCGCTCGCACTACATAGGTGCGATACAGCTCGTCAATTTGTTCGCGTCAACGCGCTTCTATTTAGCCGCGCGTTTGTTCCGTGTGACACTCACTTTATTTTTTATTGGCTAAATTGAAAAAAAAAATAGATAATGTTGTACTTTATATGACAAACTAACTATTATATAGTTCGAACTGAGTACTGTTATGCATAGAACTTGAACCAAAAATGTAAAGTCAAGTAAAACCCATCTGTTTTGTGCCAAATATGCAGCAGCTTTTGCCAAATTATAAGTTTTTCAATTTATAATTGTACTTTCGAAGTTTTTCTTTGATATCACTGATATTGGTGAAAGAAAACATCTTGAGGAAACCAGGGCATTCTCCCTCGGGGTGGGGGGGATTCGGAATGGACATTCCGAAGATAAATCCGAAGTAACGGCCGTTTTCTGACTACGGCTGACTATGGCATTACGTGACTTGATATCGGTTAAGGATTCAAAGTCAGATAAGGAAACTATGGAAGTCAAGAAATGGCCGAACATTCGCCGATAGTTCAGATTATCGCTTCGGAGTAGGCCCCCTGGACTTATAAATATAAGTCTGAAATCGCAAATCCACCTAGAGCAAGCGTGGTGATCTATTCTCACGCTTTCTGTGTTTAAGAAGAGGCTTTTGCCCAGCAGTGGAAAAATAATGGGCCTTATTAGAAGGCTAAAAGGCACTCAAAGGGCAATGGAGAGGGCTTTGTTTGGAGTTTCCCTACGTTATCGAATCAGAAATGAAGAGATCCGCACGCGAACCAAGGTAACTGACATAGCCCGAAGAATTGCCAAACTTAAGTGGCAGTGGGCAGGGCACCTGCGGGCTTCTGTATCTCTCTTGGTCTGGTTCCTTACCCTAGACCCGTTCCGGCAAAGTAAACTCTACCGGCACAGACCTAGAGTTCGGAGCGTGCGCCACGACGTCAACGTAGAGATACGGCGGTTATTATTATAAATTTATCATCGTAGCCAGAATTCATGTGGTCACAGTATTTCAGAGAACCGACCATGACAACATTTTGAGCGAAAGAATACTCAATGAAAATCGCATCACACTAATATTATAAAGGCGAAAGTTTGTGAGTGTGTGTGTGTGTGTGTGTATGTTTGTTACTTCTTCAGGCTCAAACGGCTAGACCAATTTTGATAAAATTTTGTATGGAGGTAGCTGACACCCTGGATTAAGACATAGGCTACTTTTTATCCCGATATTCTCACGGGATCGAGACTTACGCGGGTGAAACCGCGCGGCGCAGCTAGTTAGAATATAAAAGTGATCACGGCCAAGTTTGCCACTACAAAAATTAAAGAAGAAATAAGATATTTAACACCAGTTCGATATGCACCTACACCGATCAAAATACCCTATCGACTAAAGCAAATGACCGATCGAATCGAATACAACATTAAATGCGTTTCCCAACTACAGAGCCTCCTCCATTATACCTATTGAAAGTGTCCACTGCTTATGCCTCGTCATTATAATCCTGGATTGCCTCAGATCCAGTTCTACGCTAAGTACTGGATATTGCGTCGCGTCGTCAATTCGTTACGGCTAGGATTAGCCATTCCTGAGATTATTAATTATCTCTGAGTGTAAGTGAAGGTTTTATATTTAGATTTGAAATATAAAGCGTTCAGTTATGAAAGTGTGGTGCTAATATTAAAGTTTGATGTTTATTGTTTTTGAGGCATCTGGGAAATTAATTTAACGGCTGTTTCTTTAGAACATGGATAGTAAATTGTCAATTAATAATTTGTTCTAGTAACCCTCCGTGTTTAATTTTTTTAAATATTTGAGTACTAAAATGACGAGATTTTTTGATACAGATTCAAGCTTGTGAGGAACACAGTAGAGTGACTAGTTTTTTTTAACAAATTGGATCATTTTATATACACACATAAACTTACACCTTCTTCCCATGGGGTTAGGCAGAATCCACAGAATGCCACCTGTAACGATCCTTACATACCTACTCCTTTTGCTTCGTTTACGTTCACACATCTGAAGGCCAATTCTCGTAATTTAAAACGTTCAAAATCTAGTCGCAATCTCATCTTGGCGACAAACAAACGTCAAAAATTGTCAAAATGTAGGGAAATAAGAGGTATTTTTGACAGATTGAGACTGAGATCAGACTGTGAACGTTCTTAAAATTAGTAGAATTGCCCCTCTGGTCATACACGCATGCTGTTTGCGAGTACTACGCATCTGATCTTTCTGAAGGACATTTGATCATTTTAATGTCGCGTATTTTTATGATTGCCACAAGAAGGTTCTATCGGAAATATTAGCAGAGATAATACAAACAAAAAATCGACGTATCACTACAATATTATGCATAACAAATCGCATTAAAACATATACAAATATAAAAAAAAAACACCCGCTGCGGCATACGAAGTTACAAACCAACGCACATTCATGGAAATTCTTCGACAGCTAACGAGTGTTCATTAGCTGCAAAAAGAATACAAAAATGCTTTCACAAACACCTCATACGTCCCAATCAGCGCCACATCAGCGCTAAAAGAAACGTCTCCGTAACAAATCAGTGGCAACCCTGTGTTAGTTCGTGAGACATACGGAGACATAGTTCGGCTAGCATTTTGGTAAAAAAAAACTACGTTGTTGTCAAGTTCGTAGTTTCTTGTTATGTGCATTGCTTTAGTTTTATAAAATCAGTTTACTCCAGACAATGTTCTAACGGGGAACTCTTCTTTTTATTCAGTAGTACACATACCTTTTGTTTTTTTTTTTGGGTGGGAAATTATCAAATAACTTCTCGCCCTGGGCGGAGCGGGACGGCGTGTCAGACTTTTACTGACTAAAACCCACTCGTGTTCCTTCCGTTGCCTGTGTGCCAGGGCCACAATATCCCTTTCGGACAAACTCGCAACCCTGGCAGAGTACACATACCTACATTTATACATTAAGGTTGATGTAATCTTAAACTCAATTAAGCACCTACTTTATTGATATCCATTGTTTTGTTCCACTTACAGTGACGGGCTGTGGTATTATCCTAGCTAGGCCTTACATCATACATCACTAAAAACGTTACGCGCTAAAAATATTTAAAATAATATTCTGTGTCTATAATGTTCATACGATTTACAGAAACAGAACGGTATTTAATATTGGTTTAGCGCTAAATGTATTTAGTTCAGATTTGGGGCGCAACCTTAGTCTTTCTTAACCAGTTTTACAGGGACAATACTAAGATTTTTTATAATAAGTTATCAAAATATTTGTTTACTTTAACAGTAACGATCAGTGGCCAATTAGCCAATGATTAGGTGGTAAGTACACAACAATTATACGCTCATGCATCATTTACTTTTATGAAGAAACAATGTTATCATTACCAGTAGATTGCACTTATAATATATCCGTTGAATGACTTAATCCATACCAAAGAAAAAGGCACACAGATGAATCTTATTCTAGACCTGTGCGTCGGTTTTTTATCTCATAATTAAATCAGGTTCCTGAAGGATGCGCATCAATTATAAAGTAGATCAAGGGCCGGATATAAGTATGTTGCTAGCTATATTTGCAAAGGTTTCTTAGACATTCAGTTTTAAAATAAATTAAAGGATTTGTGATGTATGAACGTAAACGAAGCAAAAGGAGTATGTAAGGAGCGTAGCAGGTGCCGTTCTATAGTTCTGCCTACCCCTATGGGAAGGAGGCGTGAGTTTATGTATGGATGTATGTAAAGGATTTGTTAAGATTTTTAAGTAGAATAATCCTTTTCATAAACGACTAATCGATAGGTACAGTTGCCGAAATATAAATTATTCAAATGGATTTCCGATACTTAATAATCAGCACTACTTACTCAATTTATTTATTTATATAAATTAATAATACAGCTGAACAGTTTCTTTGTTTGAACACGCTAATCTTTGGAACCACCAGTTGGATTTGAAAAAATATTTTTGCTTTTGGTAGCCCAATTCTTGAGGACGGATACAGGTTGTTAACATCACGGTGCAATCCTAAGGAGCCCAGTAAAAAGAAAAAAGTCAGAAAGAACGCTAAGCGAAAACGAACTAATAGCTCGGGCGCGCGATGCGATGCGATGCGACGGGGAAACAAGAAATTTCACGAAAGTAGCGGGCAGAAGCTAGTTACATAATTATGGTAGCTTCATCGCTGACAGTAAATATAACATCATCATTATTCTAAACTTTACGCCATTATCGAAGTACAGAGAAAAACAAGAATGCCTGCCACAAAAAGGCACTTGATTTTCCAACCAAAAATTTCCACATTTTAAAATAATTTAACAAAAATGATCAACCAAACCGCTACTCACCAATCCTTCACCCCGTGTGTCCACACCATGTAAAACAACGCGACACCCAATTAAGGGGGGTTGAAGAGCAAATTTTTCACTACACCGACAACCCTATAAGGCCTTACTCGCGCCCGTCAAAGTACTTCCCTTGCACTCATACAAACGCCTATCAAGTGTACATTCTTAACACTCCTACTGCTGTATAAGGAACCGCTTCTTAAATTAGTACGAGCAATTGTGTACAACTCTGAGCCTTGTTGCCGCGCGATTGTCAATCGAATTTATCATGTTGTTAAGCGAATGTTGTTTAAATAGTGTTTATTTGTGTGTGGAGTGTCGATTCATTAGGTGGATGTATGTAATTGTGGGGTTGAGGCTTAGATTGTGCGGTTGTGGAAGGGTTAAGTTTGGCAGTCGTATGCTATGTTTAGCGGGCCCTGTCGGTCAGTGCTATTAAGTTGGCAGGTTAAATGTTGTGTCTACCACTATCTCTCACTCACACCTAACCTAGGTAAATAGGGTTTATGGGGTATTGTGTTAAATGTTACAACAAAATACCTTGTGATATATTGCAATTAAATGAGAGAAAATTTAAAACACATACAAGTACACTTTGTAAACAAGCATATTACAAGTTAGAGGATTATATCCAGGACAGGAATGCTTGGAAACATGCTGGTCCAGCTCCATAGGACAATCTAGAGTCTAGACAAAATCAAACTGCAATGGTTGCTATTTTTATTGTAAAATTTGTTATTTTTATGATATTGCTTTTACATTCTGTGATTACATAAACTCTGATGACATAACTCTGACTGACATATTTTTTTTGATTTTTTTTTAGACCAAGATTCCTCCGTGCCTCGGAAAGCACGTTAAGCCGTTGGTCTTGGCTGTCATTTGTAGATCTTTGACAGTTGTTATGGGTCGTCAGAAGCCCAAAAGTCTGACAACCAGTCTTACCAAGGGATATCGTATTACCCAGTAACTGGGTTGTGGAGGTCAGATAGGCGGTCGCTCCATGTAAAATACTGGTATTCAGCTGCATCCGGTTTGACTGGAAGCCGACCCCAACATAGTTGGGAAAAGGCTAGGCAGATGATGATGATGACAGCTTTTGAAAACACGTAAGTACTTACGTTCAAAAGCATTAACTTCAATAAATTTGAACGCTGGTTTTAAAATAATATTGTCATTGTATTTTTTTGTTTAATAAAATATAGCCTTATGGTTTTTAATGTCATTAATAATAATAAAATAAGATATAAAACGATGCTTTAGGAATTATTGATGTTCAAAATGGAGTATTTAAAATTACTAGTTCAAGGATCAAATTAATACTGTCAAACAAAACTTCAAATCGCACGCGCGATTTCATAATGTGTCACAGACAATTTGTATTGGAGCATACAGAATATGACATTTCGATTCCTTGTCGTTACATGGGTGTCTACAAGACACGATATTGACGTGGTTTGCATTTGGTAAGATATAAGCGAGGAATATTAGTTACGATACAGAATTGGGGCCCTGGGGGTCTACTCCGAAGCGCTAAACCGAAGTATCGGCCGAATGTTCGGTCGCTCCTTTACTACGGCTAACTATCGCTGACTACGGTGAAAAAAAAAGGCAGTCGAAGAGATAAGCCAAAGTCAAAACTGTGACTTGAGTTCGGGTAAGGACTCAAAGTCAAAAAAGGAAACTATGGTAGTTATAAAACGGCCAAGCATTCGGTTTAGAGCTTCGGAGTAGACCCCTGTTTTGGTCCGAATCATTGTTTGATCAAGATACAACCTGACACTGACCAGCAAATTGCAAAAAAGGTAAGAACATTTTAAGTTCGCGGGATGCCACTACGGATCAGTTTGACATGAATCTGAAATGTTAAAGAAACCACATTGTAGATTATTCCTATACATGACCACCTATCGGTCACTGCTTACTTGAATCAAATAATTGTTCGTAATACCGGCTAACTTTTACTAAGCTATGCACATAGGGCCCAGAATCAGATAAGCCCCAATAAGGCATAGTGACTTCTACAGATGTTCTCCGTGTTCCCACAGTTCTTTCGCACGGCTACAATTGGAAATCGAATGCTAAAGCCACGGGGCAACTAGACAAATGAGGCAATTCGAAAGTGTATCATTTAAATAGAAAACTAGATTGTATGACACGTTGAGCGCTAGAGTTTCCAGCTTTACGACTATTTTTAGGACTGGACTCATCGTAACTTGTCTTGATGTGAAGACTACTTGCTTTGGCCAGGTGAATGCATGGCATTTGCAATAAAAAAAAAAACAATAAAATCCTTGCGCAGTTCTAATGGAGAATTTGTTTTAAGAAATAAGCAGTACCTTTGTACTCAAATTATAATTATGTCGTATCTCTGTGTATTTTTCATTGTATGAAAGTCACCGTATTATTATGAACTTCGTTAGTGTATAAACTCTCGGTATTATTTCCGTTAGATTATAAACTGTCGAAAAATTGTGAAATGCAACAAACCATTGACAAATTAAAAGCATTTTTTTCTATGGGAAACCGACAAATTGTGAACTGGTTTCAAACTTGCTTCCAGTTGCGACGTAATGCACCTTGCGCCAAAAAACGAAACCGCGCCACTAAAAAACCTAGCTAGCTGCGAGCAACTTGGAAGTAGCGCTCGCTCGTCTCGCGCGTGGTTGGTCACAATTCAAACCGAACCTAACCCATTTCAACCAGTTCACAATTTTTCAACAGTTCATAATCTAACGGAAATAATACCGATAAATTATATACCTACTAACGGTTCTCATAATCTTACGGTGACATGTATATAAATAATTATAATAAATAAATAAAATTGCTTCGACGGTTTGAGCTTTGGGAAATAGAAAATCTGCAAAAAGTGGTTTTGTCTTCTTTTTTAAGCTCAAAATTGTGAAATAAATACGAGTAGTAAACAGAATAATAAGAGAACATAATAAAAATAAATGTAAAAAGAAATAAAAATGAAGCCTGCTGTGGCAGACGAACCGTGTCATATTATTGCATTTAAAAGCAAGACAGACTGTGTCCATATCCGAAAGTAGATGAGGTTATGCGTATTGAATTGTATTAAATAGAATGTCACAAATATAAGTCGTACGTACCGATTTTGAAAAGGAAGATGATTGACCCCACTAAGATGTAGAACATTTATATATCAATTAGTCAGAGAAGTTTATAGAAGACGCACAGACTCCATCAAGAAATGCAAATCTTAAAATTAAATCGGGACCTTCTACAAAACTACCTACGTCTAACCCTCCCTACATCTAACAGTTACACCTCCGCTAATAACTCGCCACAGAAATTGCAACTCATATGAACGATATATCCTTTTAAACGCCTGTTACACTTAACGATCGTATCTATAGGTGTGCCCGAGAAATTATTTAGATGTTTGCTTTTCCTGCTGGGACCGCTTTTCGTTATGAGGTAATTATACGTTGATTTTGTAGTGTGCTGCATAGATTGGTAGTTTATTTTCTATATATGTATATTTCGCAGCATTGAGATACTTTTTTGCCTTGGTAAAGGACTTTATCGTTTTTATATGCTTTTGTTTTTTATTTTTTTCTAATTCTCTTTGAATGTGTCATTCTTGTACTGGTCCCAATTTATACATTTTTTTATATTTGAGAATATGAATAGATATAGAGCGCGGTTATCTTCGGAAAAGCCGGACAAATAAATTTTGATTGATCCTATAAGGGAGTGACAAAAACAGTGCGTCAACCTATTTTGACGGAAGTTTAAGATTTTGACGGAAGTATAAATCGATTTTTATTGGTCGCTAGTCACATTTTATTTGTCTTTCAGCTTTTACGAAGATAACCGATAGAACCACCTTCCAGCGTGGTCGTACATGTTTTGTTATGCAGAAAGGTTTGCCACTCTTTCTTTATAGATAGTTGGAGTAGAAGATGAATTGAGAGTTGTCAAGAAGATGTGCAGCATAAAATTGTGGAAGGACAGCGTTTAACTGTGGATGATTTGGTTTAGATCATGAGTTTTGTTAGCCTGAAAATGTTAGCAGATTTTGCAAGATAACATCCAACAAATGATGATACATAGGTATGTTCCTTGCCTTGCTCACAACATCCTAAGGCCATTTTTTTATATCATTTTTTTTTTTTTTATAGGAACACATTTGTCGATTGCATATTAATGGTGTATATTGGTAGTGTATTGATATTAAAACTTATTAATATAATGAAAGATGCAGCTAACCATCCACTTGACATAAAAGAAATAAACGCAAAGCTGTGAACTAATGTGAAGTCTATGGTCTCCAATCTGTCTACCAAATTTTGAAGGTATATTCGTAGTTTTATGGCAATGAGGAATGTAGTCTTAATCTATCCATGTAAGTGCAGAGACGGAAATCGACAGCCAGTTATGGAAAAGACTTATTAGATTATGATGAAATAGAATAACTTGAAAATTGCCTTAGGTGAGTAATCTATTCAAGTACCTACCTTTTAGTTTTCCTTAAGCTGATATCAGACGCCTCAGTCGATTGAATCGTTCACTCGAGTGAATTTTAATTTTGGTTCATTCCAGGTTGACACGAAACTGACAAAATTACATAGAATGAACGTTCATCTAATCTTCCATATAATTTTTCGGTCATCAAAATATCGTTGGCTCGGTTTACTAATGAATTCGTTATCCACTGTTGATTAATTTTGTGTTCAGACATTTTACTTCGAGTGAATAAAGATGCCAAATTAATGAAAGACAAAAATTAACATAAAGTGAAGCGTCTGATATCTGCTTTAATAAGCATACATGATGTCATGATTTTCATTGATAAACAAAACACAACTAGGTAATAAATCTTCTACCAATAAAGCGATCAACATCTAATCAGTAACAAGACCTCAATTTCCCACAATCCTTTACATTTGCACCACATCCATAACATGCGCGTACGCAGCGGAAAGTAACGTCACCGATGAATGATAGTGTGATAACATTTGCTATAACTTCCTTTGCCTCGACGTCTTATTGAGATACAACTTTCATACCGAGAATTATGATTCGCTCGTCGTGTGTGCTTGACGCACAATGTTACAGCATTAGTCATTGGAACTTTCTAGAATGTGTACTGCGATTTAGTATGCTGTGTGCTTTATGTGTGGGCCAGTTTGTCCTGTTTGTGGACTGTCGACTTCGTATGTCAACGTCGAGGGAATGGGTGAAGCCGTGTGTCAAAATGAGGATGAAAGTGGGGACGCAAGATATGTGTGGATTGGTTTTCTCCGCCCATGGCATTAGTACCTATTATAAGTTGTTTAAGCACTTATTTTGCTGAAGGCTGTATATTATTTCCATATGCATATTTAACTGCCATCAAGTTGCAATAAGGTTATGTAAACTATATTTTTTTAAATATATTATTATTAAAAGATATAATCGCTTATTTTGATAAGAGATTATCAACCACGTTTTAAACACAAACCAAAATTATTTTCTATAATTTTTAGTACTGTATAACTAAAAGTAAAAATTTATAATTAAAAACACGACTGCCCTGCCAAAAAATGAACTAAAATGTAAAATATACAAAGAGAAATGTCACTCATTTACTCGCTGACTAAATAGGTAAATAAAATTGTTATTACTGTCGGGGATACAGTCTGTGGAACACTTTTCAATCTAAGAGGTCCCACCGCCATATTGATTTTTCAAAAATATTTATAGCTTATGTCATGGGATGATGTAAGGATTCTAACGATACCCCATACATCGAAATCTGTTCAGGCATTTAAAATTTATGGTGGCACAAAGAAATTCACATATATACATACTTACATAACATTCATGAACCCTAAACAAATTACACTCCTTTTTGGTCAGTCGTGTAATAAAGACATTTCATTTCACCGAATCAACACTAGATTAAACTATGTACCTAATTAAAGTGGGTCTCCCTTGTTTGACCGAAAGGAATTTGACAAATTTTCACTTCCCAAAAAAATTTTCGCATAATTTCATTTGCTAAATTATTACTTAGCGAAAAATCTATTCACAAAAAATTGTAACGCAAACCTAATGTTTGGCAAGTGTACGTTTAAACAACAACTTGCTCACCAACTAGTACTTTTACCAATTTTAATGTAGCCAAATATTTGATATCGACAGTTTTCGATGTACCATTTCTAATCAGTTAATTGCAACCTACTAAAGTATTATTTTCTATTTATTGTAGTCGTTTCTGGCACTCGCCGGCCGCCGACGCGGCGCCGCTCGCTTCGCTTGCTCGGCTCGTGCTTAGAGGGTCACAGTTCTAACCTAACCATTTTTTTAATTTATAATTAACCTAATCTATCTAGTTTGGTTCCTACCCGGAACCACCTACGCATACTAAAAATAATGAATATTTAACTAAACGTTTATTGTCTAAAGATTTTTTACTGTAATAAATCATTTGATTAAAGACCAAATGCCATAATAACATTATCTTTGGTAATATTCTGCCGAGTAAAAATTTTACCAAATGAAAATAAGAAAATAAAAAAAGGTTGCTAAAATTTGTTTGGGTAGTGAAATTTTGTCAAAATCTTTTCGGCAAAACGGCAGGATCCCAATTAAAGTACATTCACATACATCTTAAAAATCTTTTTCTTCATTTTCAATTAATTTTTAATTTAGGCAGTATGATTTGATTTGATTTAATTTTTAATTTAATTATTAAATGTAACATAGTTAATAAGTCGTTCTGCTAACAATATTATGGGCCAAATATGTCTGATATAAAAAGATTTTAATTTTTAAATCCAATTCTACTTTTGTAGGTAAGTATGTTAAGAGTGCAGAGTAACCCAAGTTGTAGCCAAACGCGCACGAACGATAGTTTATTTGCATGAATAGAGTCCCTAATCAATTCTATCATGGTGCAAACATGGCATACACAACCAAATATTTTATTTATTTTTCTTTATTTTTGGAAGGCTTACAGACTAATAACATTATAATAACAATAATAAATAAATAATAAGCCCCCACAGATAAAAGACCCATGATCGGACATCCACCAACTGATCGAAATACCCATGTTTGTACGTCAAACTATTAGAAAGTTCAAACATTCAACTGAAGATTTAATACAGGAGTTTCAAATGATATACCAGGATCACATGTCAACAGTCTGGCATTACCGTTGCATGCTAAATTCGTGAAATAATAGACGTGGCATATGTAAATAGAGTCGGATCTACATACATCGATCTCCGACGATGCCCGATACCGGGAAAGGGGCACGACATTGCGTTTTCCACTGTTGACGATGTTGCGTCACGAAAATTAATTATTTCTTTTAGTATGACAGTTGGTCTACAACCCTTTATAAACATCAAAAATCAAATCAAATAATTTTTAATTCTGGCGTACACCCATTTTATAAGGCCGAGGAAACTAAAGATGATAGCAATTTTTGCAAGAATTAAAGTGATAGGTACCTATATAGATATTGATGATTAGTGCAAAGGTTTTGTATGACCTATGGATTAACCAGAAAAATAATAAAAGCCATGATAGCAAAAAAGTTGCCACTACCTTATAGCGGTATAAAACTCAAAATAGAACTATTCATTTTTGTGGTGCTGTGGTTCATAGGTACCTATTTAAAGTTTATCATTATTGTAATCTGAATGTGATATAAACAGTCTTTAATTTTATTAATCCAGTCTTAAAATAACATCTTTAGCGGATTATGTGAAGATAGGTGCCGATTAGTTCGAAGATAGAAGTAAATAATATCTTAATTTGAATTAAATTAATTAATATGTATCTATGAAATTAAAATATAACATGCCAAGCTGTATCATTTTTATCTAATTATTTATATTATGTGCTTATTAGAAAAAAAAAGAGAAAAAATTTGGAATGTGCTATAAATTTATTTAATTATTATGAACCTAAAAAATAAATGTTATAAATTATAGAAACCTTCATTTCGCATAGCTGTACCACTTTCAAATTATTATACTTTTTTCGGTCGAGTCGACGACACTGGACAACGTCACCAAAGTAGTCTAGATGTGGGAATGTCCTGAGAGAGATCTTCTCAACTGTTTTGAATACGGCACGTCGGTGGCCGACGAGACACACTTTTTGTTATAACCACCTTAATTTGGTTTTGTCTTTGTTACTTGGTTTAGTTGGCTAACATGAATCTGTAGGAGGAATGAATAAGTTACGAAGACAGAGTTCTCTATTTTGATTTTGGGTTTATTTCGTTTAGGATATTAGAATTGATCAAAAATGCTAAATTATCAATGAAGGGTCCCTTCTACAATAATTATTATGAATACATAGGTCCATTTTCTTATGTATTTATTTAATTATACTTTTTCTATTAATTGATCATCACATTTAACCAAGGCTTTTCACAACTTTATCAAATTTTAGGCAGTTTTGGAGATGATTTTAGAACATCTCAATAGTCGTGATTTGAGATTTGATTTTACAAAAAACTTTTTTACATCAAAATCAACCGCCTTCCAAAAAAACACTAAGAAGAAAAAAAATATTAAATTCGGAACTTTGTAAATCTATAAAGGATTTTTTGGCCTAAATCGTATGTGTTTTGGCCAGCCAAACTGCGAAATAATGAAACCATCAATGTACCAATACAAATATTAAAAATTCAGAATGTTAATCTTATTTTTTCCATTTTCAGATCAGTAAACAGACATCAGATGTTACTGTCACAATAACTTGTTTCGGCATTCTTATAAAACGCGAACTGCATTTATATTATACGAGAGATTGACACTTTTGATCAACGCAAGTGTCATAACACGCACTGTGAACATTTTGGGAGGCGCGGTTTGACAACATTGAATAAGACTTATATGCATCGCTTTTATGTTGCAGTATGAAAAGGTAAGTTTTGTAAAATTGCTGTTTTTGTGAACATTTTGCAGTATTTTGGAAATATAACAAAACTATGATAAAGCATTTTCATTGGATTCGTAATAGTTATTGAAGTGAAAACTTGTTATGGCACGATGAGCGATTTTCAATAGGGGCAAAAGTTATCCGCGAGACCGACATTCTAATCAATCAATCATAATTTATTTATAATGAATAGAATAGAATACTCTTTATTATGTAGGTACACCATAAAAATTACAGATATAAATGTTGAAATTTTACATAGGGTGACACAATGGCAACAAAGATCCACAATGTTAGCCTGTGCAATATTACCTTAAGCTAGTGTTAGTAAGCAAAGTAATATTATTATTATGAGTGTTTGAAGTACTTTGCACAGAAGATGACCAAGTAAGGTACAAGTTTCTCACTTGGCTATCCTCTCCACAAAATGCTTAAAAATGGGAGAACAGAAACTCTCTGACACTGTTAACAAACTCACACACACTGTGATGTTAACACTTTTTTTTTTTAATTATACTCTTATTAGAAGGTAAATTAATTATTTATTCGTTGCTTCAAAGGAACAAAAGGGTTGGAACATGAAATAAGTTGTCCTAAAAACAATGCTAATTGGTTCTCTATATAATTAATTTCAATAATTGTATATTTTGCAAGATTATTAATAAAATGAGGGAAAGAGCATTGGTGGCCCAATGGCATCGGTCCCGACTTACGAGTTCGAACCCAGACAGGTACTTAACTTTGCTCTCAAAACGGTGATAAAAAACATCGTGAGGAAACCGGCATGTCCTAGAACCAATAATTCGAAGACATGTGTCATCCACCAAACGGCACTGCAATGGGCTCGCGTGGTGGATTATGGCCCTGTATCCCAGCAGTGGGAACATTGTAGGCTGATTGTTTTTTGTTTTGTTTTTTGGGCGCGTTTATAGACATATCGTCCTAACATTTAATTATAAATTCAACACTACAGATGTAACAATATTTTTGTAACATTATAATTTAAAAGAGTGTCTATGGAGATTCTTGCCCGTTCTTCTCCATATGTACCTACTACGCTTTGGAATGGGCAACTAGCTTCATATTTCTAACTGACCTACTTCTGACAGCTCAAAATTGCCTGTAAATGGTTTAATTTAAATAAATGGTTTGACTTTGAGTTTGATTATGATTAATAAAATTATACGTAGCTTAGTAGGTACAAAAACTACCAATAGCAGTACTATTACAAAAGCTCTCAAAACCGCCACACAACATAAACGCTACCTTACCTCCATACACAAGACTTTCGGCGACTAACAGATGCCGAGATAACACTTGAATAATTGTTTCATTAATAAATTGCTTCTTTAATAAAGGTAAGAAGTTATGTGGAAACGTTCAATAAATAAACACCGCTGTAGATGCGATCTTGTGAAAAAAATGATCATTACCAACACGACATTTGGACTGTGTACCACTGGGAACAATGTGTGTCGGAATTTATAGAGATGATAATACCGAGTGCGGAGAAACCTCCACCTCTGTTTTAGTATTTTTAGAGTAGCGGAATGATTTACATCATAACTTATAAATTTTAGAGCCACATAATCCTAACTAATATTATAAATACGAAAGTGAATTTGTTTCTGCACGCTAAAATGGCTAAACGGATTTGGATGAAACTTGGCTAAACGGATTTGGAGGTAACTTCGTTACGGGTCGTCAGAAGCCCGAAAGGCTGACAACCAGTCTTACCAAGGGGTATCGTATTACCCAGTTACTGGGTTGTGGAGGTCAGAAAGGCAGCTTCATATAAATTACTGGTATTCAGCTGCATCCGGTTAGACTGGAAGCCGACCTCAACATAGTTGGGAAAAGGCTAAGCAGATTGTTTTTTTTTTATGAATGTATTCTTGATTTAAAACTGATTTGATTTTGATTAACTATAAGTCCAGGTTTTCTCACGATGTTTTCCTTCGCTGAAGTCCAAGATAAACTCAGAAAGAACTTCATTATCATCATCATTTCAGCCGAAAGACGTCCACTGCTGGACATAAGCGTCCCCCAAAGCGGGGGGGGGGGGGGGGAGGGGGGAGGGTTGCCATAATCGCCACGTTTAGCAGGTGGGTTGGCGATCGCAGTATGGTGTTAAAATGCATAGAGAAAGCTGCTGCCCATTCTCTAGTAAGTCATTAGTAGTCACAAACATTAGAACTTGCTCGAATCTGAACCCATAATTTCGTGAATGAGAAGCGAGGCCTTAAGCTCTTATGCTATACGAGACATAAAAATGTTTAAAAAAAATCTGCCACAATAAATAATTCGTGAAAGATTAATTTAATATTTTCACCCGCTAACTATTTTGAAGCAAAATTGTCACAGTCACTTTTTAAAAACACACTTCGTACAGCAGCTCTATAAAATCCTGATCAGCCAAACCATCAGTACTTGCGAATGCCACGAATTTTTACTTCGAATGTTTCCAAAGATATTAATTACGGTCTTTACCGTCCATACGATAGATTTCTTAAGATATTTAGATATGTGTTCTTAATGGCATCTATAAGCGACAAAGTCGACGAAATGCCCATAGGAAACACATTTTTTTCTTTTTAATAACATAATTAAAGATTCTTGAAGGACCAGTTTAGATTGGCCCTTGATTACTATAAGGTTAGCTTACGAAAGAGGTGTTATCTCTTTTGTTTTTCAAAATTCGAAAAAATGCATTTTTATTTCAAATTAGGAATTTTTGAACATACATAGATAAACTTGATGAATGTTGTCCGTTTGTTTTTCTCGAAATTGTTTCAAATTGTTGACATAGGTTTGAACAGGTCATTATTTTTAAAGATGGCGTTAATATAATGTCCCAAAAATATTTTAAAACCACCGTCTTCGATAATTTACTAGAATTTTACCGACCGAAACATAAATTGAAGGAAATTGTAAATTATGCAGGTACTTAAGTAGGAAATTAAAAACCTATCAATTTTAATCCAGGCTGACTTCTACACTACCGTAAACTTTAAAAACAGTCTCTATTATTAAAAAATAATCATAATAAACTACTATTATTGCATCATTAATATTCCCCCCACTCTTTGCCCCGACTGTACCAAGCTAACTACAGTCAGAAAGTTAATTATTATCTAAGACAGAAGCTGCTGCCTAGACTCGTTCCTAGGACAAAATAATAAATAATTCCAGTTATATAACAGGTTTCATTAAGACAGCAGTAAATCAGGCTACCTGAGATGCGCCGGCGCAAGCGTATAGCAACATTATGACGTAGCGTCCGCAGAAAAATATTGAAGATGTATATAAGATTTTGACATTTAAGGTAAAAAATAAACTAAAATACCTGGGACGAAATCAAAAGAAGAAATAAGTAGATAATTACTGCCATACCATTAGATAATTAGGGCTCAAAACATTACGTAGGACAGTGCGAGATATAGAGCCAGTTTCTCGAATTGAAATTATCGTAAAATAATATGACATACTGTCAAGCGCGCTTACACAGCTGCGATTGGCTGTTGATATATCATTCAACCAATCACAGCAGTGTACGTGCACTTAACAATTTTTCTCATATTAATTTTGCGATCAAAAAACTGGCCCATAGTTTAACAGGTATGATTTTTATGCTTCTAGTAACCGTTATTTGACTCGTCTAATGTCTTGCTACGTATAATTGTGTGCAATTAAAATAAAAAACATATTTTTCAGTAAATTCTATAAAGTTATTTGGATTATTACTAACTTCTGGAAAAATAAATGTTCGCAGATAAAATTACTAAGTATAGTTTATCGTCCTAAATATCGAAAAATTTAGTTAAAAATTTTGAGAAGCTTGAAATTTTCTCGAGAATAACTGAACACTTCGCAAATTGTTTCAGCCAGTACCTTTTAAACACAAACTTCGGTTATTGCCACAATTAGTTCCCGTAAAATATTCCCTCTGTGGCTAAAATTTACTGCTAAGTGTACGAGAAGAGATTATTATTATAATAATCTTAAAGAGACCCCTTTGACTTGGAATAATACAATTTTAATATTAAGGTTTGGCGTCCAAAGTTCTGTTTCATGGCTGTATAATATTAAAAACCAATTTAACGTTAATGCGAATAGATTTTATTAATATTATTACTGGTTTTCCTTTTCTTTTTTCTAAACCTCTGAAAAAGCTCAAAATTGACTGAAGTAATTTTGTTGAACGATATACAGTCAGGGACATTAATTGTGAAGCAAATTGACACCCTAATCAATTTGTCGTGTTACAGCGATTTTATACAACTTTAAAGAATATTATATGTTTTTATATGTTTATATGTTTTTTTTTTTATGTTGCCCTACACTAGGAATTTCTCCTGTATCGTGGGTGCATTTACAAACATTTAAACTCACATACGCAAACAGCCAGACCCGGAACAACTATTTGTATGTCATACAAATATTTGTTCCGTGCGGGAATCGAACCCGCGACACGCAGCGCAGCAGTCAATCGCATAACCACTGCGGCAACCGTGTCGTCAAAGAATGACACGGTTGTGACTTAATTGAACGGATAATTTAAGTTAATGGTAAATTAATTACTTTACAATTTATTTACCTGACTTTGTCTTTGCAAAGGAAAAGTGACATTTACGAAAAAACTTGGAATTCTAGAGAAAAAAAAATGCAGAAATATTTTGCGAACCGTACAATGCGTCTAATCTTTTTAGCTATTTGTGTTGGCTGGTGAGTGGAAACGGTTATTAAAAGAGTACATCTTCAAGCTTTATCCCTGGGGCATCGGCAGAGGATGCAGTATCGTTTTGTTTTAACTCCTAGCTCATGAAACTCCTCATTATGTGGTGTTTTTCTAATTATACCTTGCGTTAGACTGGAACACTGAGCTGTGATATAATGCATAATGCGTAAAAGTATGGAGGTCTGTGTTTAGTATTAGACGGTTATGTGCTATTATTAGCATGACGTTCTAAGTAGGGATAATATGGATTTCATGTATATATTAGGCACCTAAACTACGTAATGTGCAGGAGCAGCAGGCTATTACTGTCATTTGTTCAACCCATCATTTGCTGCTAACTACAAAAGTGACAAAGCAATTATATTATTTTACTGTGCGCTGCCTTGACATCAAATATAATCCGTTACTAACCCTTACCTAACTAACTAGTCCTTTGCGTCACTATAACTTGACGCATAACGCGATTTTGGTAGCACTGAATTTTGTTCGTTTTAATAGTGTTCAAAATGGCGACTGACGAACAGAACTACCAATCACATGACTGCAAAATTCAGTGCTACCAATCCCCTCACGCATCAAATTATAGTGAACGCACTTTATCAGACGCTATTGCCAAACTTTATTTTTTATTTTCTCGTATTGTCAAATATGAGGCTTTTTGGCTACTAACATTATTTTATGCTTATTCTATAACGTGCGTCTTATTTGTCTAGAATAAAAAAATCCTTTTAAATTTACTAGAAAACATTTTCATGTTGTTTTTTTCTAATTGGAAAACTTCACAAAAGAAGCCGAGAAAATCTCTAATCCAAAATGAATAACTAAAATTTCTTAGGTATTCTTCGTTGTTTAATGGTAATTAGATGCACTGCCAACGTAAATTTTTACTTGACTTTAACAACAAGGTTTTTAAAACAAAAATCAATTTGCCTAGCGTTTTCCCAACTCACTATATATGTTGCGATCAGCATTCACTATATATGGTGGTCCGCAGAGGTGGGCCTGCACTAGCCGGGGATCTCGGAAGTAATAACAGATCCTAAGATCCCCGGTGCAAGTGTGGGCAGGGAACACTGGGGTGGATTTTAGTCAGTAAGAGTGTGACAGTTTCCTCCGCCCCCCATAGGGCGGAGGACATCCATGAGGATTTTCCTTACCAGCAAAAAAAAAAAAAATTACCGTGGAGTTTCTTGCCGGCTCACCCAGAAGCTTACCGAGAAGAAGCCTGTTCAGTCTCACTTTGAAGACAACTCTACTCTCTACTTTACTCTTTTAAAAAGACTTGACATGAGGCTTTTACAATGTTTTCAAGTTACGGTGCTAAGGTAGATGACAGTGTAGGCCCGTCAACAAGTACTTAACAAACTTGAAAATAGTTCGCAAAGTCTATTAATCCTACAACGTTCTCAGATCCACAAAATAAAAAAGAATCTATAAAAAATATTACTAAAATAATAAAAATATAAACCCATTTAAACCAGATGACAAGATTGCCATTACAAATGTAACAAATCTGAATTAATATTCTGTCCACAAGTCACTAATAAATATTTTAAATTAAAATTGTAGGTATTTATTGTTAACTATTGAAGAGATTATGAAAAGGTATGTAAAAAAATAAAAACAATAAACATCATAATTTGGGAACAGTTAATTAATATACATTTACATAGCTAAGCCGTTAATGAGGTACCTTAATATTATATATCTAAATCCTTTTCTAAATAAGACAAAACTTACCAATTAGCCCAAACATCATACTGCTAAAGATTGAAATATCGCATGGCAGTGGGACTAAAAAATCTCATAAGTAAAATTTTAAGGGATCCCCTTCAAACTTTGAGATTGCTGGCTTGGAAGAAGCTAGAAACGCTTTCTTAATTGCATGCCCAAGTCAAAAATTTCCAGTTTCTTCAAATTCACAGAGGAGCTGGGACGACATAAAGTGCAAATTGACTTACGACAATCTTTTGAGCTGTACCAATAGTACAGGTTCGGCGCGTGCTAGGCTTTTGGCCGTGGATGCGCATGAGGCCGGCTACTGGCTTCACGCGTACCCTTCGTCAAATACAGGAACATTTCTTGAGCCTGACACGCTCTGAATCGCAACCTGTCTACGGCTTGGGGTTCTGGTCTGCGCTTCTCATAAATGTCTCTGTGGCAGTGATGTCGACAAGCTAGGACATCACGGACTGTCATGCCAAAAAAGTGCAGGCCGCTTCTCCAGACATGCCGCACTTAACGATATCATACGCCGGTCCCTTGCCACCGTCAACGGCAAGAGACCGGATGGTATAAGTTTGATTCCATGGAAGATGGGCCGGGTGCTGGTATGGGATGCAACCGGTTCAGACACGCTGGCCCTTTCCCATCTGCATGGAACCAGCAACAGAGCTGGTGTGGCTTGTGAAGTGGCTGAAAAAGCTAAAGCATCCAAATGCAGGGGTCTAGGCTCCGAATATGATTTTGTCCCATTTGGTGTCGAGACCCTTGGTCCGTGGGGTCCTAGCGATATAAGGCTTTTTAAGAAAATTACAAAAAGGTTAGTCGACATCACAGGAGACCGAAGAGCTGGCAGCTACCTCGGACAAACATTTAGTCTAGCTATTCAAAGGGGGAACGCTGCCAATATCTTTGGGGAACCTTGCCTAAAGGGACTCCTTTTAATAATATATTTTAGTTATATATTTTAGATATTTTTCTTTTAGTCATAATAGTTAGTCATAGTATTATTTATTTAATTCGCTTGTATTTTAATTTCTCAATAAATACAATTACCAAAAACAACGTAATATGTGGGCGTCCAAGCTAAACGGGTCCAGTTCGACGTAGTAGTATTGAGTTAAGACTAGATTCGGTATCGAGAATAGTCAATTGATAATAAGGAATAAACAAATATAAAAAAACGGGCACATTATTTTTTTATCAGACATTTTTATGTTGAAACTCAGAAAAAGCTTGATTTGAGAAAAAGCATTTTCAAATTTGACAACCACAGACACCTTTTTACTAAATTTTTCTCTTAAAATTTCTGGTACTTAGAAACATCATATAAACTTGTAGATCATTAAGCATTAATTAATAATCAATTAAAATCGCGAAATGCAATTTTTTCACCCAACTTTACAAAACTGCGTATATCTCGGAAACTAAATGCCGAGAACTGGACCCTTTTTCTTGGACGCCCCACATATAACAACATCACGCCTGTACAAAACCAAGGATTAGGTAGAGGTGTACCTATAGTATACCTACATTTCGCTAGTTATGGTTAAGTCCCATGGTGACGAGCCTATTGCCATAAACCGGGAACAAATCCAGAGTCCGGCCTGCTACTGACAAATTCCAGATGGAAAACCCAATAACACTGCCCGACCCGGGAATCGAACCCAGGACCTCATGCTCAACAGTAGCGCTTGCGTCCACTAGACCAACGAGTCCAATAATTATTAAGTTAAGTAGAATCAAAATAATTATGATGCAAATCTTCACAAAGTAAAAGTCTTAACTAAATCATTTCCTAATTAAGATATCCCTTCATAACTTACCAATTAGCCCCAACAGCATACTGCCAAAGATTGAAATATGGCGTTGCAGCGGGACAGCGGGACGAAAGACAATAAATAACAAAATCATAAGTGTCGGGCTACACGACCTCGCGTGCTCGTGTCGTTTGACCCCGGATAAAGGGTTAATCTTCTAAGGGGTTGCCCTATAAATCATGTTACGTTTTGAGTTAGTAGGGTTGGCGATAAAGAGAATTCTCAACAAAAACATTTGATGTAAAGTAGGTTACCAAGACTTACATAACGCTTTCACTGTTAAGCTAATCAACATAATTATTATTTATTTGTCTATTGTTACTTTTACATTATTTATTAATTTTATATAACTATTTTAGCACTTTTCGCCTCAAACACAGGATTATCTAGTTCAGGCACGTAAGTCTTAGGAATATAATTTACATTTAAGCGAAACTGTACTAATTTTTATGCCTTGTAATTTTTTAAATAAATATATTATTATTATTTTTTCTTTTATTTCACTAAATATACATATAAATTATATTTTTAAATATTGGAATATAAAAAAAAAAATTAAAACATTTATAAATATAAAAAATAGTAGCCCACCGTTATCGGGAACAAGGTCCAAGCTACCGGCGGTCAGGGCTCCAGAGAGAGGAACCTCCTAACTCCTCTTATTATTTTTATTATTACTGTTAAAAAATTATCAGATCTAAATTATTTACTTATTTATTTACATAACAATTGCTTGCTGCGCTTATACTCGTAGTGAAAACACCAAAGCATGCAGCAAGCCAACAACATAAAATTTAACTGAAAAACTTCATGCAAATATTAAACATATATTTACTGCTATAGATAAATATATTAACACCTGACTCCTGAGTAATCAGTGCGTTCAGTAGATTGATCGACTGGGCTATGGGAGCATATCGAGTAGTATGGGTACGCACTGGAGCCGCGAACAGGCACGGAGAGGTATAGGTGCGCGAACACCGCTGCCAGTCCGGAGCAAACAATGAACAGCGAGCTAGAGTAATCGCGTCATCGATCTTATTATTGAGCAATAAGTACTAGTGCATCCACTGCTGATAACCAAGGGCTATCGTATTACCCAGTTACTGGATTGGGGAGGTCAGATTAGCAGTCGCTCCACGTAAAATACTGGTATTCAGCTGCATCCGGTTAGGCTGGAAGCCGACCCCAACATAGTTGGGGAAAGGCTAGGCAGATTGAATGAAGTAGTACTCGTAGTGCATCAACAGCGCACACTGACATCTCAGAGATTAGTAATGTTGAGCTAAGCCCCTAATTCTACAAGGCCTAACTCTACAAATCTTACATCTTGGTCAAAATGTACGCTTGACCGTTTTCGGGTTATGGTGAGAAATTAAGTCACTGGTCTTTAATGTTGTGCCATGCAATAGTTCAATGTGTGTGTTTAGTGTGTTTTATAAGTCTGCTAACTACATCTTATCCTGAGAATTCGAGCTCTCTAGCATTATCCTGGCTGAAGGTATGAGGGTTTGAAAATACGACGAAGCGCTTCGAGAAAAGGTAGGTTGTTTTTTTGGCTCGTCTTGGGGCACTACCATGCTCCTAGATTGTTTGGTATTTTTTGGCACACTAATATCATGAATTTGTGTTCTAATGTAGGTACTCAAATAAATATGTTAATTGTTTAGATTTCCTAGAGGAATTAAATTATAAATTCATTAAGAAATTAGGTACTTAAAGAAACATTAGTGGGTATTTACGAGCTATATTTTGTTTTATTATGCGGATGTCTTAATAAGTAAATTATACATATTTTATGCTTATATTATGTTTTTTTATGTAAACCATCCAAAGGCACCATAATTTTAATAAAAAAATGAGGTTATTTTAAAATAGGCACATTGGATAGTCTGTCTAAAAAAAAACAAATTTAACTAAAACACACATTCCATTACAATTAACCTAAAACAATAACCCGAAACCGCACAGTCGTTTTACAACCCACAAAACAAAATAAGAGTCAACCCTAAAATAGCAGTATAATAACTCATTCAGTTGACACAGATGGCGCTGCTGTACATCAAAATGGCCGCAGATTACTGTCCTGCATGATTTATTCCCATCAACTATTTGTATGCAAATCTTTATAGCTCCCGGTGTTTAAGTCTTCATAGATTTCTCTTTTTTTGGTCGTAAAGTGTTTCTTATAGATAACGTTATGCTTTGAGTGAGTGCAATTTTAGTGTTATTATAATTTTAATGAATTATTTTGTGGGATCATGTGTGAGAGTATTTTTTTATTCATACATTCATTACCTACGTATTTTAATAGACTATTTTTTTTCACTAGAAAATATTACCTATCCTCACGGAACGCCACCTTTATAATGATCGAGACAGACTTTACAGACAGAAAGTTTCGTGTTCTAAATGTTTTAATAACTATTATTTTATTGGACTATGTGACCAGTTTTAGTTTTTCATTCTTTATTTCACATGTGGGATATAAAACAACTGTTAAATCATATTTGCAATCCCCAATGACCATTGAAGCACTCAACAAAAGAGCTGTAAAGTGCACAGCGACCAAAAAAATCAAACCAATGAAAATTCCATTGAACATGAGAAAATGAATTATGCACCCATCTCATTTAATATGCCGTATATCAAACCGGGGCTGTTTCGAAGTAATAATTCATAAATTGAGCCGATTAATTGATATCGCAACGAAGGGTTAAACCCTCCCGCGGGGTTGTAGTGGCGTTTGTTTTGACAAATACATGACGATGTATTTGAGGGTTGACGTAATGGATTGATGAGATGGTATTTAGTTCAATGGATAGATGGTAGCTTGATTTTTTGTTTGTTTGTTTGTTTTTTTTTGAAATCACACTGTTTATGTACTTATTCGTTATTATTTTTTATCTGACCCACATTAATTTTATTTATGTATGCATACACACATTGCAGTATAAAACTGATTTACATCCGTCACCTCACACTTTAAGGTCCAGTTGAAAACCAGCGTCAGGCACTAGTTGTCTGGCATTTTCGCTGAACTGGGCCTTTTTGGTGCAGCCGTGAGGCACACTTTACTACGAGTACTAATTTCTTACACCGCATTTTATACTTTATTTATTTATTTTTTATCTGCTGTATATTAAATTGTGTGCCTTTTAGTCAGTGCTAAATAAATGTATTTTCTTTCTTTCTTTCTTTTGTGGATCATTTATTATTGTTTGTGCGAAATCTTTAAGATTTTGTGGCCAGTATCTTGTCTCTAGTAGATTAACATAATTGTTTTTCAAGAATATAGGGTTGGCCGAGATGAGGAGCTCGTGGCTAAGTAATAACAGCCGCACGGGTCGATCCATCAGGTTAAGCTACGCTTGCCGGGATTGGTCCGTGGATAGGTGACCATCTTTACATACCAAGACTCCTCCGTGCCTCGGAAAGCACGTTAAGCCGTTGGTCCCGGCTGTCATTCGTGGACCTTTGACAGTCGTTACGGGTCGTCAGAACCCCGAAAGTCTGACAACCAGTCTTACCAAGGGGTATCGTATTACCCAGTTCCCGGGTTGTGGAGGTCAGATAGGCAGTCGACTGGAAGCCGATCCCAACGTAGTTGGGAAAAGGCTAGGCAGATAGATAGATAGGGTTGGCCGAGATGTTAATTAAAACCCATAAATACGAATCTGCCAGTCCTTCAGTGCAAGAATTACATTTCTGATGACTTCACCCCCACAAGCATGTCAGTTACGTATCGCATCAAATCATAGTCCTTAAAACAATAATTTGTTATGATTGATTTTCCCCTACATCAAATCAAGCATAAAAATGCTGCATTTAAGCTATAATAAAAATATATTTATGTTTGTCTCTCACCGTACCTATTTGGTTTTGCAGATGCGTCCATCGTTATTCTGTGTGTGGTGATTACGCTAATCACCAGTCGTTTCACTAATAACCGCAACGAGAATGTTACTGATGCAGTTTTTATTTTATTTGATGTCTAGCCATCTTTATTTTTTACTGCCTTCTGCCCGAGACTTCGTCTGCGTGAAATTTCACAAAAAATATATTCTATAAGACTTGGCAATACTATAGCTTCCCATTAATGAAATAATTTTCAAAATCGGATCAGAGGTTCCAAAGATACACCTTATACCCTTATACCCTATTCCCTACATGCAGACTCAATTTTTGACTAATATTAGTAAAGATATACCTAGATGTGACTGTGTCTAGATCTATTTAGAATATCTACTTTTGAGCAATCCGTGAATATATTGAAAATATCATAATATCTATTTATTTATTTAACAGTATATGCACATAGATATAAACAGACAAGAAGAAAGGAACAGAAAAATACGTACAACATGTGATGCTTATTTCTAAAGAAATCTCTTCCAGCATACCTGCGATAGGAAAGTAGTTACAGAGATCTAGACACCGTGTGTAAGAGTAGAAGAGAAAACAACACATCAACAAAAAAAAACCTAGTCACTAATTTAAATATAAAGGCTCTTACAAACACACGCGATATCGCGGGCGCGACATGCACCGACAAAAGAATTGTCTATGTCGGTGCCTGTCGCGCCCGCGATATCGCGTGACTGTGTAAGAGCCTTAAGAGAATACACTTACATAAATACATACTTCTAAAATAAATATCACTAAACTAATAACTATACAGGACGTCCCACGGATATGTCACATGGAGGGAAAGTACCTTGAATATTGTAGATGGAACATTTTACTGAAATAAGACATTATTTGAATTTAAAAATTAATTTAAACTGCATTCATAGACATTAAAAAAATTACATGGGTAAACCGGAAATCGAACCCGTTACACGAGAAAAATAATCAGCCTGTAGCTTTATCATACCGATCGAAAGGCTTCATCATAAGGAATTTTTTTTGCTAAATAATATGGTGTCACAAATAAAAGGAAGACCATGAATTTTAACATTCCCTCCATGTGGCATATCCGTGGGACGCCCTGTATATAAAATTATAATGTAGTATAAAATAATAAATCTAATAATCGAATCTATGTGCATTAATATTCAATTTGTGTGCATTTTATTTTGATTTCATAATAAATTGAATCATAAAATGTAAACCAATAAAATGGATTCTTAATTAATATGTTTTCTTAATTAACTCTATGTAATGATAGTTAGAATAAAGAATTTGCATTTTAGTGAGATCATGCATCGAAAAACACATCCATGTTGGGGTAACTGACCTGCATTGATAATATGGATGGTAATATCAATGTATCTTTTATTATTTTTGTGCACTTTTAGACTTTAAATTCTTCTAACTTCCCATAAAAATAAAAATAAATCTAGATTAACCTTATCTCTCGCTATTTCTAAATATTTTGGTTGTAAATTGAAGTAATTTGTCTTTTTTGATTACCTACATACACATACATACATAAAGTCACGCCTTCTTCCCATGGGGGTAGGCACAAACAAATAGAACGCCACCTGCTACGCTCCTTACATACTCCTTTTGCTTCGTTTAGAATAAGAATAATTTATTTGCAGAAAATATAGGTGTTACCAGTTGTAAGAGTTGGTGGTTTAAATACAGTCCATATTTATATAGTACGTTTACGTTCATACATCCGGAGGCCTAAAATGGACGCTTTGGCAGAATCATAATATGATCAGGGGGTCTACTCCGAATCGGCCAAATGTTCGGCCGTTTTATAACTTCCATATAGTTTCCTTTTTTGACTTTGAGTCCTTACCCGACTTCAAGTCACGGTTTTGACTTTGACTTATCTCTCTTATTTTTTGTTTCGCCGTAGTCAGCCATGGTCAGCCGTAAAAAGAAACGGCCGATACATCGGAATAACGTTTCGGAGTAGGCCCCCAGCATACAATTCACACATCCCGAAATTCATCTGTTTGACAGCTGCTATTTGACATTAGACTTCAATAAAGCAATTCATAATTTGTGGACCATTTTACGAAACTCCATACAATACTGTCAAACAAACGAATTGCGGGATATGAATTATACGCAGATCATAGTATGATTCTGCCAAAGCGTCCATTTTAAGCCCCCTGGTCATACACGCACGCCGGTTGCGAGTACTACACACCTGATCTTTCTGAAGAACATCAACAATAAGGTCCTTATAATATGACCTGCTAGGGCATCTCGCACCTTTGAGGGAGGGGTACCGTCGTTTCCACTTACTTCTGCCTTGTAAATACCTTTTGTTAGTCGCCTTTCATTCATCCTATTAATATGACCAAACCATCTAAGCATAGGTACTCTTTTCAATTTTTGTCACTAAATCACCAGTTTCCAAGTCTCAACCTTACAGTTCCCTCTTAATCTACAAGGGCCTAATAAGCGAGCTTCCGTGAAGACTTTATTGAATAATTAAGTAGCATACTTTGTTATAATCAAAACTGAATTAAAACAAGCAAATTACACATAATGCGCTATCTAATGCTTTCCGAATAGGGTCACGAAATCGCTGTTTAATAATGCATTTTGTTAACGAAGGGTGGTGAGAACCCTGTTGGAAATAGTGCTTTATTTTGAGTGTTTTAAAGTTGGATTTTAAATAAGGTTTGTAAGTAAAATCCCATGATAGATGACTCGTCTTTTGCCATGTGCGACGACGATTTAATTCGATTGTAAATGTTTGAAATCTTAGCTGCTCAGAAACTCACAACGTAATTTATAAATGTGTCATGTCTGCTTTGACAAATGGTGCCTCTGATTTATTTATTCGTTACACAATGTATGGTTTTGTTATATTGTTGTTTTATTGTTTACACGTCATTATTTATTGCTAACCTTTAGCTGTGTATTTATTAGTTTTTTGTGGTCAGTCCCTAATTGGTACGGAGAAGTAATGTTTTATTATAAGCAAATGGGTTATGCTTTGACTAGAGCATTTAATAGATGAGACAATCTACAGGAAAAGCGAAAGTTTTTACAAAAAATGGGTTTACTATTTACCCATTAACACCAAACGAACAAACGCATTCAAACAATCATAAGTAATTTAGGTAAAAGCGAATGTTACCCTCTGAGGTCAGGGTTCCAGACAGAGAAACCTCTTTACAATACGCGCTGTGTCCAAGAGGACCGCATCTGAATCAAGCCCTTGATCCAACGCCTTGAAGAAAGCCTCCCTCCTCCTTAACCAAAAATTTGGGGCAAAAAAGTACTTATAGCCTTAAAATAAAAACGTTTTTCTTTTATATTTTATACGAACTTGTTACCAAAAGACTGGTATTATAAATATCCAAGCCATTTTCATTTCAAACACATAACTTAATACCTCTTAACTCCTAAATCTCTGCACACCTTGAAACAGTCATCCATCACTGGTAGAGTCTGATTAGCTCGTACTGTTTTGGTAGAGTACGGCTCACTATTATTTCACCTTACATAGGCTGGATGCCTTCACAGGCTGAATATAATGATACAACCGCTTTAGTAGAGCCTAGGCTATAGAAGTTGTAGAGTTGACAAGGTTTTTGTATAGTTTTCATTGTTTAGTTAAGGTATGGGATATCTTTTTATTGTTGATAAAATATTCTAGGCTAACATTGAAAGTTGGAAACTGAACAATATAGAGCATAGTAAAAAACGTTTTATAAAAAAAACCTTATAGAATCGTTAGGTAATTAATCCGATTAATTTTATGACCATGCTAAAAGAATCTGCTTCGAAAATATACAGGTTACGCTATGCCATTTGTTTAAATTATCACGAGTACCTAATGGTAGAAGTCTACTAAACTTTAATTGAATCACACTGGGTAAACACCTCAAATAGTAGGCTATTTAATAATAACGCAATCCTGCAAAAGAAAAATAAAAGATCCGAATTTCCAACAATTCTAGCACATTTCAAACGCAACGACATTCACAGTGTACGCAACCTATCAGGAAACGCTCACATGTCAATCACCAATTACAGCGTATTTTGTCCCGCGTCACTCGCCGCCGACCAATCGGCGCGCTGAATTTAAATCATGTTTGGAATTCGAATCGCGCCGCATGGACCGTTTGGCACACAAAGTTGCTAGGTTTTGCTTAAAGTGGACGTGGGTACTTGTACCACTAAGCAACAATTAAGATAACAAAAGGAAGCCATGAATATTAGCATTATAATCACAATGGATCTCTAAAATGAAAATGGTCTGATTTTGACTCGTTTTGATTATACTTTAGATGTTCGACTTGAAGTCAAAGTTAAAGTAATTTATTTTCCAGAAACACGGTTCATATGATGTTCTGTTATTATTATTACGATATTTTTTTTTGTTATTATGGCGTGTGCTAGCTAACATAAAACAAATAATTTAATTTAATATTTTGTGTTGCGTAATGAAAATTATTTTATATTCTATTATAAAGATTCCAGTTTTCTAACTGAACAGACGGCTGTGCTGCTCGAGTTTGTTGCGCCACTTCTTCTTCCCAGCAAAAGCACTAGGAAGTGGTGAAGGGTGGGCGTTTTTGGAGGACTATCTTATGTCATTTTTGACGTCCGAAAAGTGTTGATTCTCAGCCTAGTTTGAATAAATGACTTTTGATTTTGTTCATACATTAAAACACACTGAACACTTAATTTATAATATCCTACTTTCAACCAATTCCTGTGGTGATAAAGAATGAAATGCACTGATAAAATCACTCCCGCAGAAAGGGACAGTAAATATGTTACACATCAAAAACAGCATCGTCCACTTAGCCTTTTCCTAACAATATTGGGGTCGGATTCCAGTTTAACCGGATGCAGCTGAATACCAGTATTTTACATGGAGCGACTGCCTATCTGACCTCCACAACCACAGCATTGATAAAAACATACAATCCTAAAAACCAACATCAATGAAGAAAGATTCCAGTGGTCATGAATACAAAATAATATTAATCAATGATTGAATGACGAATGGAAGACAGGGCCTACTTTCTTTCAAGAAAACCACATCATCCAAGAAAACCCCACGCATTCAATCGATTTCAAAAATTAACAACAAAAACGGAAACACGTATCCATCACCATAATTACAACATACTCCAAACTAATAATTATATTATTTTCACTCACAAGACATATTCATTACGAAAATATTTGGTAATACATAATACACTACATAATCAGCACCTATTAATTCTATTTACGCAAACATACGCTTACGAACTCAACATAGATTAGTGACTAATTATTTCCCTTCGTAAGAAAGTGAATTCTTTAAAGCTTAGTGCAGGACGTCAAGAATGCGCACGAGCACAGGTTTGTGCAGATATGTGTGGGAACATTTCTTTATTGGCGTACCAACATAGTAATAAAAAATAATAATAACCATTTTATTTCAGAAAAAAAAACATCCATAATTTGTTAGTAAGTGTTGGACAAATAACCGACGAGCGGGCAATCCAATTTTTCCGCAATGACATTCAGGAGACTGTTCGTGCTGCTCCGGACCGGCAGCCTTGCCAGCATCCTGAATGCATTGTTGTATTGAATGCGAAGAACATTGTTGGCTTTCTGCGTATAACTACAATAAACAACACGTTTAGTTTTTTGGTACAGTATTCTGGGAGGTAATAGAATTCATTAAATAGGCGGCAGTTATAGCGGAGTTGTGTCAGCAATGAAAACATCATGTTTCAGAGTATTCTATGTTTAGTGTGTTTTTGGCTACAGTTCCTTTTGACATGCCATGACAGAAAGAACAATATGTGGTTATTATGACTGCCTTCATACTTAAATTTATGTTTTAAGTATAAAACAAATAATAGGCTGAATCTAAAAGAATAATAATAGATAATATGTATGAGTATATTGAAACCATTTTAGAAAATATTATAGTCCAAGGAGTTTTTGAACACACACCATTGCAGCTCGTTGGCGTTTCGAACTGGCCTCATATATAAACAAATACAGAAATCTCCAAAACAAAAATAGAGAATGAAGTTTTAGAAACCTATCATATCATGCACACCTTAGGGTGAAGATACTATAAAACAATGGTTAGACCTGCAGTCTTGTATGGATCAGAAAGTTGGGCCACAAAAAGGGTGAATAAAAAGCATACAGCTGAGACGAGAATGTTAATAGGGATGTGTGGTGTGACATGAATGAATAAGAAATGAGTATATAAGAGGAAGTATGAAAATGCCACCAGTGACTGAAAATTTGAGAGGAAATCGGTTGTCATAGTATGGGCATGTGATGCGGAGGAATGAGGGAAATGTCGTGAGGAAAGTTTTGAGTATGAATGTCGATGGTTATAAGAGTAGGGAAAGACCAAAGACGCGATGGATGACTGCGTGAAAGATGATATGGCTAGAAAGGGGGTGATTACCGAGATGACGACTAATAGAGAACTATGGAAGACAGCGACATGTTGCGTCGACCCCCAATAAATTGGGATGAGGGCAGGAGAATGATGATCATGCCCAAGGTTCTCTCCAAGAAAAGCAATTGACATCTCTCATCTGAACCATGCTTTATCCGCCACACCCGTCCGTATTACTCCTAATAGGAACTACATTGCCTAATTCAAATGTTAACTATGTATATCTAGGCTAAGCTTCCTTCACACAAGCTGTATAAGCCACTACTGGTCAGTTTTTTGAATAAAATTGCCTATAACAATGTGTAAATGGCGATCAATTTGGTAACTGTTCCAATGCTTAGCTGGTTGGCTAAGTTTTTAATATTAAATACCTCTTATTTGAAGTCGGTATTTAGGTGGCAATATAAGTATTAACAACGGATTTGTGTAATTGAATTATCGTACCTTTTTAGTAAACGTGTTGCCAGAACAGTAATCAATAACCATTAGATTCAAACCGTAGCCATTTTGTTTCAATTTGCCTTATTTCAAAATTGGATGATTTATGTTTCCACTTTATTTCACTATGAGTGTTGTTAATATTCTTTGGTAGCCAATCTAGGCCAATGTACAAAGGAGGTGTAGATTCTCTGTACCAATGAGTTCCAGTCTGATCCCGAAATCGGTTCCACCGCTAGATGCATTATATTTGATTAACGTGATGTAACTGATGACATTTTTGTATGAAATTTAAAGAGAAAACTGACTGTGAATGTGAGTACATGTAAGCTAGATAGAATCTGTTTGCTGGTTTTGAGTATTTTTTTATATGTAATATATTTTAAAAGAGTGTGGTGGAGTTTGACCATTCTTCTCCCTAACGAAACTACCTTTTGGAAAGGGTCATCATCATCGTCATCAGCCCGTTGTAGTCCACTGCTGGACATAGGCCTCTCCAATTGCACGCTATTCAGCTCGATTCTCAGCAACTCTCATCCAGCCGCCACCAGCCACCCTGCGAAGATCGTCGCTCCACCTAGCCTGAGGGCATCCTACCTTACGTTTGCCGATTCGCGGTCACCACTCAAGAACACAACACGTCTACCCCAACGGTCATCGGTTCTACGGCTAATATGGCCGGCCCATTGCCAGTTCAGCTTGCTTATTCTATGGGCTATATCGACAACTTTGGTTCTCTGCCGGATCAACTCGTTCCGGATTAGATCCCTCAGAGAGACTCCAAGCATAGCCCGTTCCATAGCTCGCTGAGCGACCTTGAATTTATAGACCAGCCGTACCGTGAGTGTCCACGTTTCGGCTCCGTAAGTCATTACAGGCAGGACGCACTGATTGAAGACCTTCGTCTTTAGGCTCTGTGGAATACGTTGGCAGGGGCGACTAGAATCAATTCAATTTTTTTTGTAAATTTTGACGTTCAAAAGTGCCTATTCGACTTTTTGGGCAACGGTACTACAACTGGTACTGTGCCACTACGCTACGACGTAACTACTGCTACTCCAGCAGATATGGTAACGTCGTGTGAGGGGTCGCAAAATACCCAATGGTCAATAAATCATCATCATCATCATCATTTCAGCCGAAAGACGTCCACTGCTGGACATAGGCCTCCCCCAAGCACCGCCACTTCGACCGGTTCTGTGCTTCCCGCATCCAGCGGTTACCTGCAGCCTTCACAAGGTCATCGGTCTACCTAGGAGGAGGCCTTCCAACGCTACGTCTTCCGGTACGCGGTCGCCACTCCAGAACCTTTCGGCCCCATCGGCCATCAGTTCTGCGAGCAATGTGCCCTGCCCACTGCCACTTAAGCCAATAAATATGACCATTTTATTACACAAAGTGACAGCTAGCACATGTCAGATTACCCCAGTGAATGAATAATTCGACTTTATAGTCCCGGCGAGCTATCGCATCGTGTCTGTTTGCGGGAGCCTTAACAAGGCACGATTACATAACACCCAAGCCCTTCGCCATATCTTTAAACTTCACTGTAACAGTATTCGTTTCAGGTACTTACATACCTATCTATAACTAACTAAATGTCAGTGAACGACAAATACATAATTCAAAACATTTTCACACATAAAACACGAATTACAAATCCGATCGAGCTTAACATGCTGTATTCTCACGTTTGCATCCACAATTTAACATACAGCTTTGAACTGTGAGTTGGTATTATAATAAATTTCGTGTGGAATCAATTTTGATAGTGATAATGGAATCAGAAACCACATTTATCAGCTGTGGTGCACGCACCGACCTCCGTTCGCCATAAGTTTGGTTGTGTTTTTAGTTTTGACGGCGGGTAGTAGTAACATTGATAAGCTGTAGCGAGGCGATTTAATTTTACGCTCAAACTTACAATCCCATAGATACCATATTGCCTTTTTACTAATATTGATGATTAATTATAAAAAACATATGATAGAAAACTTTATTTTTGGAAAGAAAAAAAAAACGGTCACTATAAAAAACAGATAAACACTTTAGAGTCGAATAATTACTAAGAAGGTCCTATATATAACATACATAATATGGCCTCCTCGTTCTGTGAGAGGGAGTGGGCCGTAATCCACCACGCGGGCCCTGTGCGGGTTGGTGGATGTCACATGTCTTCGAATTTTTTGTTTTAGGACATTCCGTTTCCTCACGATGTTTTCCTTCACCGTTTTGAGAGCAGTGGTGATAAAATAATTTACACGAAGTAAAGCGCCTGTCTGGGTTCGAACCCACGACCTACTACTACTCGTTAGTCGAGGCCATTACCACTGGGCTACTACTGCTCTGAAACTTAATCCCAAAATCGCTGTCCGCTCCACTCACCCATAACCTCACCCTTATGTCAAAAGTCATCAGATATACATCACAACACGAATTTTATCTCAATTGTTATCACATTTAATGCCTGTTTGAATGGTTAACAAAATATATTGCGGTATTCGTATCAATTTTAATGCATTACCTATGATTTAGTGCGCCTATGCCACGCAATTTTGTAGATAATTAATTGAATTCATTCAATAAAGCTGTAATTATTAATTAATTGTATCGAATCGAATTTACGAACGTACTGGTAGGCAATAATTATAGTGGGTTTATGTGGAAACTTAATCGCATCATTTCATATTACGTATTATAGAAAACAGAGTTTTATCTAATTAGTAAGCTGTAACCCCTAAATCTAAAGGCTCGTGCAGACTGGCGCGATATCGCCCCAGTCTGCACGACCAGAAAGAAGGAAATCTTCAAAGGTCCCACACCCACAAAACTGAAAACGAAAGCGATAAACATCTGCCTAACGCCGGTTCTTACCCATGCAAGCTAGACCTGGGGGCCGATCGCGCTAATTTTGAACGTTAATACCAAAACTAAACCACAACCAAAACGTTACGTTAGACACATTTCGTACCGTTCGAACGGTAATTACGTTGAGAAATAGTGCGATCGGCCCCCAGGTCTCTCAAAAAATCATTCTTAAATAAAATAAGAGGCTGTCAAAGAGGAATAGAATGGAGTTACATGAACATCAAATTGAATTATAGTCAAAGTTTACTGTTAGGAAATAGCACAAAGGTGATAGATGCCGTCGAACAGGTCCTGACACTGAAATGGAAATGGTCAGGTCATATTCAGAGAGCTATGTATGAAAGATGGTCACAAATAATTACAAATTGTATCCATTATACAAGAAAAGAAGGAAGGGTAGACCATTTTAATGATGGAGTGACGACATCGTACAAATAGCTGAAAACTTAAGGCCCAGACGGGCGAAAGATAAAGCCACCTGGCACGGTTTGGAGGAGGATTTTACCGCGAAAACCCTTACACCTAATAGCTAACATAACTAACGAATAAATAAACAAGTACACAATACAAAACAGTGGATAAGAACTATATGTACCTAAGGGATAAAGATAAATATTTATTTTTCTAGGACTAGATTACATGACAAGGTAAAATATAAAGCACATGCATAAAGTTTCTTAATCTAGTTTGAACCTATCTAGGAAAATAGTACGGCACCCAGCCGTACTGTTTTCCTAGATAGGTTACTAACAAATTATAAACTACGCAACGTATGTTGATGCGGTTTCCACCATCATTTAGAGAATTTATTCCGAAATAGATCGAATGGTAAATTCTTGTGTTATATTTCAGCAGGCCCCGAAGAACGTCTTGATCATTATTTTAGTTTATTGACTCTATAATCTTCCCACTGCTGGGACACGGTCCTTCTCTCTGTGAGAAGGAGTGGGCCCATTGCGGTTTGTAGGATGGCACAATTCTTCGAATGTTAGGTTCTAGGACATGCCGGTTTCCTCAAGATGTATCCTCTACCTGCAACGGTTCGCGATTATTCCTTAATCATTTGAATGATGTCTCAGTGAGGTATTCTGATATCTTGTTTACATTTTGATTAATGCGTGAGATAAGTAAATGAGCATAAACATTATAGTCGATTTATTACTTCTTATAAGACATTAAATGGATATTTTACATTTACTGGATTGAAACGAGTAAATTATCACTATTGGAGATACACACGTCTTGGATTTGTCTATAAAATAGGACGTTCAGTCAATTTACGAGTCGTAGGTCATAGATTCGAACCCTGACATGCTCTTTATTACTTTCTGTAAATTATTTCATCACCACTGCTCTCAAAACGATGAAGGAAAACATCGTGAGGAAACCGGCATGTTCTAGAACCAAAAATTCGAAGATATGTGACATCTACTAACCCGCACTGGGCCCGCGTGGTGGATTATGGCCCACTCACAGAGAGGAGGTCTGTCTCCCAGCTGTGGGAACATCATAGGCCGATATAATATACCTTGAAACGTTAAGAGCACCAATAATGACATGGGAAGATGATTAAAACAGTTTTCTCAGTAGTTTAGCCTACCTACCTACTACTCAAGTTCAAGTTACTGGTAAGTTCTGTTAATGTTGAACTTCCTCAATTATTGGTTTCAGACAGCTTAATTAATTATGTGAATTAAGTTGGTCGATATGTGTACCTGTTTACTGGGAAAATATTCTCAAACTAATACTTGAAGGGATTTTTCTAAATTAACTACCAAATTTGGTTTATTTTTAGGATTCCGTACCTTAAAAGGAAAAAACGGAACACGTATATATGATCATTTCGTTGTCTGTCCATCCATCTGTCTGGTTTTCAATGCCCCTTTTCTCAGGAACGCGTGGAAGTATCAAGTTAAAATTAGTACCTATCAAAAATACGGCCATTTATGCGACATATTTTGATACTCACAAATAAATCAAAACCTGTAGCGTACTTCCCGTTAACCAAGAATCATGAAATTTGGCAATAAAGAAGGTTTCACAGCACAAGTAAAGTAAAGCTGACAAAACAAAAAAGATCTAGACAAAATCAAAGTGGTTGCTATTGTATAATTTATTATCATTTATTTTACATTACCTTCACTCACACACTTATTATTTAATTTTTTTTAGGAAAACATTTTTTTTTACGATGTTTGTAAATATGTGAGCTCCATGTATCTATCTCATTCATAAATTATCTGTCATTGCTTCATTTTTATTTTACCTTTTCTGGTATAGTAATTTTATTCTAGATGCATCGTCCTCACATATAATTAATTATCTTAAACAAAATATTGTAAAACCTCTTCTTTAAAAGAGTAACGGAGGAGATTCTTGCCCATTCTTCTCCATACGAAACTGCCTTTTGGAAGGGGGGGCAACTAGAATCAATTAAATGTTTTTTGTAAATTTTGACGTTCAAAAGTGCCTCTTATGTGCTTATTTGAAATAAATAATTTGACTTTGAAAAACTCCGAAAACCGTTAATTTGTGGTTTTACCACAAAAAAAAACTTTCGATTACAAACTTACATTTGCAGTTGGAAAATTAACCATGATTCGTGACTCGCATGACTAAAAGTCCTATCTCATTCTTTTGCTGAGGACAACTATATGTATTTTTCTATTCGTATTTTTTTTTAGATTTTTCACTAACCGTCGTTCTACTAATATAATAAAATACTATATTGTATAACATAGAGAAACGAAGGTTAGTAAAAAATGTAAAGAATCACGAATATAAAAATGTAGTTGTCCTAACTCAAACCAGCTAAAACTGAGATAGGACTTTTATTCGTGCGAGCGACGAATTATGGGAGAACATTTATTCAACTACAAGGTTAATTTTGTTGTTGGGCTATTCATCCCAACTACAGAACCTTTCATTGTACGTGGTCCGACACACACTTGACCGGTTTTTTACCGTTAACTATCTTATTATGAATTTATACGGAATTTATGCGGATAAGAACATGCTTGGTTAAAAAGTGAGAAAACGTCAAAAGTGCTACTCGTGGGATTCAAAGCCACGACTCCACGGTAGCTAAGCCGACACTAAGCGTTGGGCTACCACTGCCAAAGTGCTTTTCGCCTTACGAGTCGTGATCCTATTTCACTCAGGTATAAACTCGGTGTATAACATTTTAATTAAAATCATTTTCTTCTACAGAAACATGGATAGCTAATACATAATTTAACATTGACATTAACTTAGCACACATGAGCTCATTTTACTAATTTATGGTGTGAATTGGTCATGGTGTCACTACACGGGAAGCTTGTAAGCTATGTCTGTATTATTCCCATACTTTAAATCAATAGCTTGAAGGCGCGTTACTTACCTCATGACACTATTTTTAAATTAATATTTACGTGAGAAAAAGATATTTGGAAAGTAATAGTTACCGTCTATTTTCGGGAAATAATTGACTTCTTTGCATTTTAGTAACAAAGTACCTAATGATACTCGTACACAGCATAAGCATAGCATAGTAAGGCCAGTATTACAGAACGTAACTCAATACTCATGCATTACTTAAAACTAGATTCAAGCCATTTGATTGGTTGAAACTAGTTTTAAGTAATGCTTGAGTATTGAGTGACGTTCTGTAATACGGGACTTAGACTACAATGTACCCTCTGCTGAGACACAGGCCTCCTCTCTTCGAGAGGGAGTGGGCTGTAATTTACACTGAAATAAATGTTTGCATAACTGTAATAAAACTGCTACACAATCATTGTGATTTGCAAACTAGGTGTTATCTGTTACATCCCTGATTTTCTATTAAAAAATTCGTTTTGTAAAATGTAAGCAGTTTGAGTTATTTTTGAAGTAACTTAATTAGTTCGGCTAATTATTTATTCAGTGCACCACGCTCGCCCAGTGCGGGTTGGTAGATGTCATTCTTCGAATTTTTGGTTCTAGGACCTGCCGGTTTGCGCACGATGTTTTCCTTCACCGTTTTGAGAGCAGTGGTCATGATATTATTTACACAAAGGAAACCGCCTGTCTGGGTTCGAACTTAAGACCTACAATTCTTACTGCTGCTTATACTGACCACTGATACTTACTGCACGCCAAATATAAAATCATATTATTTCAAGCATTTTAAGAATAACAAAGGTTTCCTGCGGCCTATTTGAGTAACACACTATCCATGAAAATCTGAACGATCGAGGAGGAGGCGGAACGCGTGAGGGTGAGGCAAGGCTCGCGCCCTCACGCCCTTAGTCGCCGCAGGAGACGCCCCGGGCGTCGGGAGTCGCAAGCTGATTTCCGGCCACCGTAGGCGCGGGCCTGCGGACGGTGAGCGATGGGTAGCTCGCCGTCCGATAAGGACCAGGCCCGGGTCGACGGCGCGTTGTGTTCCACGCGTGCCTCAAAGAGATGTCAGCACAAACTGACGGGGTCCGTTAGGACCAATGCCTGCCAGGGTTGCGAGTTTGTGAAGGGATATCGTGGTCCTGGCACACAGGCAACGGAAGGAACACGGGTGGGTTTTAGTCAGTAAAAGTCTGACACGCCCTCCCGCTCCGCCCATAGCGGGAAAAGTTATTTGATAATTTCCCACCCAAAAAAAAAAAAAAAAAACACTAGGAATTTCTCCTGTATCGTGGGTTCGTTTACAAACATTTAAACTCACATACACGAACAGCCAGACCCGGAACAACTATTTTGAAAGTATATTGCTAATCCATTGCTTTATTTGTTCGAAAAAATTGTCTGCTCAACAACGTACACAACGCAATGAATGTTGTTGAACTGTCAACATGAAATCTGCAATTACCTCGCTGGTTAAGGTGCTTTTTCTCATAGAGAAGAACGTCAAGAAACTCCATCTTAAATACTTGGAAAAATGAGAGACGGAAGATAAGTACACATTGATTAAAAGAAGACCGTGTGATATTCTAATTTGCATCAACATCTTATTTATTAATATTAATTGGGCTACTATAGATTTCCATTTGTTTGTATGCCTCTGTCAATCTGCCAACCGTTTTCCCAACTGACAACATGACGGCACGGTTGGCGCAGTGGTTAAGCAATTGACTGCTGCGCTGCGTGTCGCGGGTTCGATTCCACACGGAACAAATATTTGTACGACCTACAAGCAGTTGTTCCGGGTCTGGCTGTTTGTGTATGTGTGTTTTAAATGTTTGTAAATACACCCACAATACAGGAGAAATTGCTAGTGTGGGACAAAGTTAAAAAAAAAAACTGTTAACACGGCGTCAAGTCTTACTGGATGCATCTGAATACCAGTATTTTACTTGAAGCGAATGCCTATCTGACCTCCACAACCCAGTTACTGGGTAACACGACACCCCTTGGTAAGACTGGATGTCATGACATTTAGGCTTCTGACTACCTGTAACGACTGTCAAAGATCTACGAATGACAGTCGGGACTACCGGTTTAACGTGCTTTCCGAGGCACTTAGGGGTCTAAACATGTATCTAATGGATGGTCATACAACCACGTACCACGTACTGATCGGGGCAAGCGTAGCTCATCATTACGCAACGAGCCTCATTTTGTTTGTATAGATTTACATGTACTTTTACGATTTTTGTAAATATGTGCACACCATGTATCTCATAATTAAGTTATTTTTATTGCTTAATTTTTAATTATTTTTACCTATTATGGTATTGTAATTTTATTCTAGGTGCATCGTCTTTACATATAATCATATAATTAATGTACTCAAACAAAATATTGTAAAATATTTTTAAAAGAGTAACGGTGGAGTTTCTTGCCTATTCTTCTCCATACGAAACTACCTTTTGGAAGGGACATCAATTAAAATTGAAGTAAATAACTTGACTTTCGACTTTTTTGACTTCTATAATAAAATAGTTAATAAACTTTCTCTTCGCAAATTGTGTTAACATCTCTGATCACACCTTACGACATCAACATCCTCTCAAGTATCGTGCACAACACGTCATTAACTTATATATCCACTCACGAATTCGTCTGGATAATAACTCGGTCGCTACGGTGGTCACAAAAAATGTTGACGAGAAATAGGGTTGCCAAGGAGCGGTACCACGCGTGATCACTTGTAATTGGCCTAGACTGATGGATGAGACAACCGCTCCTCATTACAGCAAGACAAACTTAAACATACACCCCAAAAAATCACATTTCAACTCTAAGCTTCAGAAATAAAGTCTAAAAAACGATTTGTGAAGTGAAAAGTTAACTTTGTTGACGTGGGAAACAGTTGGTAATTATTGGCAGCCCTGCAAGGTATCTGTTTCAAACAAGTTCCAGTTAATTTTGCGCTTTAACTATATAAGTATTTATTGAATAAAGTGTACTTATACTTGCTAATATAAATTAGATTTGATTTCATGTTTATGTGGGAACTAGCTTCTGCCCGTGACTTCGTTCACGTGGAAGTCGTAAGATACACAATAAACATAAATATCAGCCACATTTTTATAAAACTCCCTTGGCCCGTCCGCGCTATTACTTATTTTATGCTTATCGTCCTTTCTGGGTTTTTTCTTTTTGCTCATCTCCTTACGGTCGTAGCGTGATGTTAAATAGACTATAACCTTTCTCATGAATACAGCCATCAAATGCAAGAATTTTTCAAATCCGACCGGTAGTTTCAGAGATTAGCGCGTCCATACAAACAAACTCTACAGCTTTATTATAGGGAAAGTCGGGTAGCCCCGGACGGCGGGTAACCGCGGACATTTCAATTTCTAAGTAGTTAAACGCGTTGCGTGTGGTGTGGTGCCGGACGTAAAGAATAGTACCATCCTATTTCTTCCCGTTTGTGTCTTAAATGCGACTAAGGGACTAACTATAGAATGGGCAGCAGCGTTCTCTATGCATTTTAACACCATACTGCGATCGCCAACCCGCCTGCCAAGCGTGGCGATTATGGCAACTCCCCTTTGGGAAGCCTATATCCAGCTGTGGACGTTGCGTTAATATAGCGTTATTGTAAATGTGCGCCCTTTAGAGTAAAAACAAATGCAGCTCGGTTGCGGCGTGGCGAGTAAGTTAGTCGTGAGTATTTTAAACTCGCCAAAAAAAATCCGTCGCTCCTGTCAAACTTCATTGCAGGTTATCAAGTACATTATGAAAGTGTATCTTGTTCAATATTTTAGAAATTTTTATTAAAATTTATTTTAACAGTATACCTAATATGAATAGTATAATAATTTTAATTTAAATGTTCTAATGATATTTGTAACAATTGTTATACAATTTAAAAGCTTTGTTTAAAAATGTTGCATGATAACGATCGGGTACCCCCGGACACGATAATCGGGTACCCCCGGACATGCTTTTAAGTTTCCAATTTTGCAAAATTGTTTTAACAAACTACAATTGTAATGTTTAATACGTTTATTTATGTGTTTTATGTGTATTGTTTATATCCTAAAAAGTTACTATTGCTGCAGAAAGACTTGAAATACGAAATTTTAGGGGAGAATTAGTGAAAAAGGAAAAAGCAATGAAAATGTTATGTCCGATTGGACATAACATATTCATTGCTTTTTCCTTTTTCCGGCGGGTAGTAATCGGATATAGTAATCAAAGAAGTTTGGGTTTGGGTTTCTTATGACGCCAAAAAAAAGTTATTCTCAGTATATTTCGTTTAAAATATGATATGATGAGTAATATTTAATAATTAATATAATTAAAGAAGTTTCTAATTTTATTTTAAATATAAAATAAAGACAGAAATTTCGTGGGTTCTGGTGAACTGTGATATTGGTTCAATTCGGGGGGAAAAAAAGAAAATTGTTACCAAGTACACTTTTTTCATTCCAAAAACTTTTCCCATCCAAGGTTTGAAAACTATCATACGAATAACGTAACAGAACCAGTTATTACTGTGAACATAATCGCGAGAAAACTCAAAGTAGGTCTTTAAAAAAATTACAACGTTTTTTTGATCTAAAATCACACACGCAGTCAGCTAGCGTGGTGGTCTTAGGGCTTGTTTATTATTTGCGTTAGAAGAAGCTCTGTAACGTGACAGTTAAAGACACATAAAATTACGTAACCACTGCCTTAATGAGATCCTAGATAATTTTCCTATCAAATGCTACTACAGAATATTTCAGTTCCACTCCCAAATAAACCAAAACATACCAAAACACCGATACCCATCAATCCCGCCTTAAACACGCTAAATGCACATCTAAACATCCCATTGTCACACAAATGCGGCCCCCATAACCTCAAACAATTCATGGCATTATTCACTGTAGGCGATCTGTCAACGGCTTAATGGCACCGAAACAATTTCTCAACAAAAAAGGAGGAAACACACGTCCCTACACGCCACTTCCGTTTGCTTGCGACAACAAAAAAAGTAACAAAACTGAGTACGAAAAGAAAATCTTGGAGACTTTTAGCACTTTTACCCTACATTTTCTCTACAAGGGAATTTGAATCTCATCTCTTAAAAATAAGGTTGAGGTTTGTGTAAGGGATTTTTGGTGGTTAGGGTAAGTGCCTCCATAAAGGAAACCATTATTTTCGAGGGGTTATACCGAAGGCATTTGTATTGCGAATTTGAAGAAGTTCGACAGTTTGTTTTCGAGTGCATTTCGTCATTAATCAATGTTTTGTTCCCGTTTGGTGGGAGTTTCGCGGAAACTTTTATATTTTGTGTTTTACCTGCTTTCCCGCGAATTTCGCTTTGACAGTTTTCCCTTTGTAATTGATTGTTTGGTATAATTTCTTGTTTTATTTGTGCTTGTTTCTTTATGAAAGGTTTATTTTATTGTTGTGTTTTTTACGAGGAATAATTGAGTTCTCTTTTTTCCTAATTATCAAATCAAAGTAACATTGCATGATAATGTTTGTACAAAATATCGTAAGCTTAAACTAACGTTTTTTTGTTGTGATAATTTCTTTAGGCGCGATGAGCGATATTCGTAAAGGGAAAAACTAATGGGTTCGCGTCACCAACATGGCCACGCCGACATGCTGTAGCAGCAGTAAGTGAAATTAAATTGACCACGTGAAAAGTTTAACTTGTGCATACCGTGCATTGTTTAAATTGTGTTTTAGATAATCATTATTTTATTGAAGTGAAACCTTCTTTAGCTCGCACGTTGAGCGATAAGTTTCCACTTCTGTCTGCAGTCCCCATGACCTCCTATGTTTTTTTTTTCTTTTTACGTGTACTCAGCCGACGCGCGACGTGTCACTTGTTAATTAAAGCTAACCTCCTTATTAACACATCTTAAACTTCACCAAACTCATCAACAAAAATTACTATCAAAACTGATCAGTCTGAAAGATCCTGGGAATGGTAAAAACTTCTAGTATCCGTAGTTATTACAACGCGCGCACGGCTTTGAGCTGCATCCAACGTATTGAGAGATTTTCTATATCCGCTGGCTTTCCTTTATGCTACGTGCAATTTTATCCGGCGGGGCCGTTATGAACTTGCCAGGTAAGTGCTAACGTGGATGTGACTGAGTATTTAAGTTAGAGTGATAGAAAAGTGAGTTATTACTTGGTAAAATTGTAGGAAAATCGTATACTTTTACAATATTTGAAATATGTGAGTACCATGTATTTATCACATAGTTGATTTATGTGTCATTGCTTCATTTAAAATTATTTTTACATCTATTGTGGTATAGTAATTTAATTCTAGGTGCATCGTCTTCACATTAACATAATTCATGTTACAAGATATAATAATAATATACGAGATAAAAACTCCACCGTTACTATTTTTAAAAAGGGATATTTTTTTTTTTTCACTTTATTTAATTTTTGTATTCAAACGATAGCTACTAACCTAACGCAACTCCATACTAGTTTGTATAAATTGGAAAAGTTTTATTTATAAAGAGAGCCCTGGCACCCATAACTCAGTTTAATCTTAGCTTGGGTGTCGGAGGTAATAATCAGTGATTTATGCAGTTTAAAAAAAAAACAATATTGTCATAGTACTAACCTTTGTGTAAATTATAAATTTGGAAATAAAGTTTATTCTTATTCTATTCTTCTCCATACGAAACTACATTTTGGAAGGGGCAACTAGATTTTTTTTTGTCAATTTTGACGTTCAAAAGTACCTTTTAGATGTTAACTGCTACATTTAAAGTATAAACATAGGTAGGTACTATAAAAAACAAAGTTACGCTGAATCAAATAAAAATTTATATCTAAAAATTTCTGACTCCATGCAGAAAAATATTTTTCAGGTCTGGTGTTATCCCAAGTAAGTTAATATATAATTATTAACTAATGAATTAAGATAAAACCTCACGTAGCAAAAGCGGCGATATTCATTCACTTGTCCATCAATCAAGCGGAGAAAGCACTGGTTACTAAAAAGCTATATGAGGTAACTGCAGTGCCTTAAGTACTAGGAAGTTTTCTGGATCACAAAGTTTTTTTCTAATACTGGGATTTAAAAATAAAGAGAACCGGACCTTACAAAGGAAAACAAAAAAAAAACTAGCAAGCCTTTCAGTAGTTGTACATGATGTGTAACATCTGACATCACACCTTGGTAATAAGCAACTGAGCACCGACAAAAATTAACCTCAAAATTTAAAAAGCTAAATACTGAAATATTCGTATAATTATATATTCATTAAATAGTTGCCCACTAATCGAAATTCAACCCCCTCTACTTACAATCTATTATTATAGTATTATAGTACTCACAAATTACATGAGTACATAAATTCCATGCTATTTTGAAGTACTTACTAATTAAAAAATAGTTACTTATTCCATGTCAAGCTGTCACTTCCGATTACACACTTCCGTCCCTTTACAGGAAATCACAGGAAGCGAGAGAAAAGATCTATATCAAACCGTCGGGGGACCCCGTCAGGATCAAAGTTACTTACGCGATTCTCGCACGCACACACACCCTCGTATATAATAAAAAGAGACAGAGTGTGAGAGAAAGTCGTATGGAAGGGGCATAACGTTTTTTCCTTACGTGACGATTTTTACCAGTCAACTCCTACCGCAAACCGCGTTAAGGAACTTTGTTCCAAAAATGCATCTTTCCATACCGTATCCTCTCTAGTCTGTCATGTGATTGGACATCATTTTCTTGGTTCCTTTAAGAAAATGCAGCTGACTGGGAGTCTCTGTATAACTTTATCTATTAGTATACTCTTATTTTTATTAATATCCGAAGCAGGTACCCTATCTTGGCTCTTTGATAGCAAGCCAGCTTGGGCCTTTGAGCCAATCATGAAGATGACTTTTTGGTGTTTTAGTTATTGATTTTTAGTAAGACGAACTGATTAGATAGGTTCGAAGAATTTTTTTGTTCCTTAGGTCCGAAGGACCAAGTTTATTAGCACATATCTGCATAATAAGCCTATAATGATTCCACTGCTGGGACACAGGCCTCCTCTCTTCGAGAGGGAGTGGGTAACCCAGTACGGGTTGGTACATATCACATGTCTTCAAATTTTTGGTTCTAGGTCATGCCGGTTTCCTCACGATGTACTTCCCTATTTTGAGAGCAGTGGTGATGAAATCATTTACACAAAGTAAAGCGCCGGCTTGGGTTCGAACCCACGACCGGCGAATCGTAATTCGGGGCCGTTATGACTGGGCCACCAGTGCTCTCATCAAGTTTATTAACTAACATTATTTTATGTCTGAAATGTTGATGTTTATTAGTGTTTTCCCTATTTTAGTTGGCTTTGGTGTTATCTGTGTCAATGGTCGTCATGATCATCATCATCCTATCAGCCGAAAGACGCCCACTGCTGGACATAGGCCTCCCCCAAAGGGTTTGCCATAATCGCCACGCTTGGCAGGCAGGTTGGCGATCGCAGTATGGTGTTAAATTGCATAGAGAACGCTGCTGTCCATTCTCTACTCTAGTAAGTCCTTTAATCGCGACACATACGGGAAGAAATAGGATGGTGTAATTATTTACGTCCAGGACCACATGGTGTCAATGGTGTGTTTGGTACATTACAAGCTGATAGGCATAAAAAGTGAAGAGGCTTTTTCTCTGTAGTGGGAAAATAATTTGAAATCTCAGGACCATGGATCCCGGTTCTTTGGAAGGCGTAGGAGGGGCAGAACCCAACTCGCAGAGGCCTCTTAGACAAATTTGAATGGGATGAGGCACCGATTATTATAGGGACAAAAAAATTATGTGCATAGAGCTGCATTAAATTCATAAGCAAAACATATTTGACGATTTATCACCAAAGCCTTCGGTACTTGGCGCATAAATGCTTAAAAAATCAAACGATGATACTAAAACTTAATTGATTGAGAAGTAGGTAGTTACGTACTTCTACAAAATATCACAGCATTTTCCTCAAAGTGATATCTAAATAAAAATCTAACGAGGCGAGTAGAGATCACATTTAGTGCCTGGAGACCAATAAATTGAGAAACGTACACCCAAGGCGTAGGCCGTCCAATTTAACATGATACTCTCACAGCGAATATATATTTTTTGCTTTAAAAGAATGTTATTAGGAAGAAGATAATTTAATTAAAGTAGATACTTGTAGTTAGGACTTTGATAATTTGGGGTGTTTTTGTGGTAGATGGTTATGCAATTCATATAACTATTTTATGGATTTCTATTGGCGTGTAACTATGAAATTTTTTGCTTTAGTTTATCACTCCTAAACAAGTCCATTACTAGTTTAGATCTTTCCATATTTAAAGATGTTAAAGTAGCTTCATTAAACTTTGAATCGATTGATATTATGTCGAATTAAAGCTTGTTCATTAAGTTCTGAATCGATTATTTTTGTCCGGGTCCATTGATCATTAACACAAACAAATCCATTGCTATTGACTAAAACCAAATACACTGGTATTCCTCCTAGATGAAGACTTCCGAATTCACATCATGGATCCTTTCCATAACTTTCATGATTGCTATCATGGGCTCATACCTAACTGACATTAACGATCCACATAAAAAAAAAAAGTCACTCTCCACCACTAAGCTCTTTACATACATAACTTCCAACCATTTGAAGGGCTGTCACTAAACTACCACTAAATATGGTAACTATCTACATAGTGGCATCGTCAAAAAGTATTTGGTTACTTACAAGAACTACCGCGCGATGGTAATCTACGAAATCTATGTGTATACAGCTCTTAGTGTATGGTTTTGTGTGGACAACACTGTAATGTGAGACCTTTCGTACTTTATTATTGGAATATACGGGCGGGTTTTGCGACTAGCGTGTTAGCTGACTTTGGTGTTGGAAACGTTTTGTAATCGTCAAGATTCAGGTTATGTAATGGCTAGGGTATCATAATCATCATTATCATCTTTGGCAGCCTAGTTCCACCTACTGCTGAGTAAAGTCCCCCTTCCTTTCTTGCCATGCTTCCCTGGTCTGTACAAATCTCATCCAGGTCTTCCTCGCGATCTTCTGTATGCAGTCCATCCACCTGGGGATAAAAACTAGGTTATAAACATTGCTAATAGGTAAAAGTTTAATTCAACAGCCGAATACACGGTCTCCAAATTATGTCAAACACCAAAAGAAAAATGTTGTCTGACATCTAAAGAATAACATTTTATAGCTATTTTTCAGTTGTTGAAAAACTCGGTCACAAAAATTCTTAATTGTTACCACCTATGATAATATAAGAATTGTCAATCGTTATCTGGATTGATCCTTCCATAATTATTCTTAGTTGGCACATTCGGTCCCAGCCGGGGATCACGGAACTCGCACAAGATCCCATGATCTCCGGTGCAAGTGTGAGAAGAGAACACCGGGGTTGTTTTTAGTCAGTAAGAGTCTGACAGACCTCTCCGTCCGCCCCAGGACGGACGACATCCATTAAGACCATCCACCGGGGATCAACAAAAAATTTACATTCGCTTGCAATAATACTGGCCCTATGATCCAACAAAATTATTGTTGGATCACTTAAATCCCTACCTTCACACGTCTCACCAGCAAGCTCTCCAAATTCATCTCCCGTGGACCATCACCTAGAACAACGCGTAACTTCAGACCAAAGACCTATAAATCGACAGTTACTCCGTATTAATTAGTTCGCGTGTTCCCTTCGCTACTGTACGCCAGTGTAAGCCCGCTGAGATTTACACCCATACCAACAGATATTTAAATTTATTTATGAAAAATGTGTCCATTTATATTGTAGATGCGTTTGCGTGCACGCTTGTTTTGTTTTCATAAACAGTCGCACGTTCCTCTTCGGTTATGTTTGTTTATTTTATTGGGAATATTTGTTTTTTGTCTTGTTAAAGGTCCGTTTGTTTTCTTGGTTTGACAGTCTGTGAGTTATTGTTATGAACTGAGGTCATAAGTTTTACAAAAGCTTTTACCAAATCCATAATATATTCCGACCTTTTGAACTTTATCGCCTTTTGGATTTGACGAAGTTAGTTGTGTAACTATTTCTGGATTACTACATAACGAAGCAAGCAGAAGTTTATCGAAGGACCGATGGCTGGTGGAGCAGCTGAGTCCTGGAGTGGAGACCGCGTATCGGCAAGGGTAGTGGGGGATGCCCCCAGTTAGATGGATCGACTACCTTAAAAAATGTGGCTGGGACAGACTGAATACGACAGGCGGAGGACAGAGTGTTGTGGCGCAGCCTGGCTGAGGCCTATATCCAGCAGTGGACTGCAATAGGCTGAGTTGAGGTATTGACGTAACGAATACCTAAAGTATCACAAAACTAGAACTAAAAAACTATAAAACTAGAAACTATCCCCCTAGTCACAATACAAGGGTTCGAAATAGCACCCTACTTAGATGTACAGTGCTGCTATTTTCTTAATGTCTTTCGGCAAACTTCGTGTTTCGGCACTCGTCGGATTTCTAAAGAACTATAGAGATCCGATGACTGACGAAACACGACATTTTATACACAAAGAAACAATAAAGTAGTTCTGAATTCAAATTATTAAACACGATAAATCTAATAATTGATCGACATTGAAATACAACAATAAAGAACTTAGTACTGAATTCAAATTATTGGAATTATTACACACGATAAATCTAACGTGTTGCTCCAACCCCAAGCAACATGGGACAAGGACTGGTGATAATGATGATACACGATAAATCTAATAATTGATAGACATGGAAATTTGCATCCGTTTGTATTCGGAAATTTGATGATTGCCGAGGGACAATAAGAAAACAGAAGCACTGTAACTAATTGTTAGACCTAACTACATCTTAGGGTGCGAGCGGGCGAAACGTCGGGGCTGAACTTCGCTGCCGCGAGAAATCACGGCACTGGGTCTGGCTGTTTGTGTATGTGAGTTTAAATGTTTGTAAACGCACCCACGATACAGGAGAAACTCATAGTGTGGGGCAACGTTTAAAAAAAAAATGTGGCAATAAATTTCCTCTTTGAGGAGTGGTTAGAGAGGCGCCATGGCGTCCTCACCTTCCGCCTGAGGTCCTCACCGGACATGGTAGTTTCGGGAGGTTCCTGTTCAGGATAAAGCGGGAGAAAACGCCAGGGTGTCACCACTGTGTGGATCGCCCGGAGGACACGGTGGAGCATATGGTGGAGGTCTGCCCGGCTTGGGCGGAGCACCGCCTTGTCTTCACGGAGGCGATCGGCGGCGGCGATCTCTCGCGTCCGGCCCTGGTTCAGGCCGTGGCTCGGAGCGAGAGTGCATGGCAGGCCGTCACCTCCTTCTGCGAAGCAGTAATGCTCGCGAAGGAGGAGGTGGAACGCGTGAGGGAGAGGCAGGGTTCGCGCCCTCTCGCTAGTCGCCGCAGGAGACGCCCTGGGCGTTGGGAGTCGCAAGCCGATTTCCGGCCACCGTAGGCGCGGGCCTGCGGACGGTGAGCGATGGGTAGCTCGCCATCCGATAAGGACCAGATCGACGGCGCGTTGTGTTCCACGCGCGCCTCAAAGAGATGTCAGCCCAAAAATGACGGGGTCCATTAGGGCCAATGCCTGCCAGGGTTGCGAGTTTCTCCGAAAGGGATATCGTGGCCCTGGCACACAGGCATCTGAAGGAACACCGGTGTGTTTTAGTCAGTAAAAGTCTGACACCGCTCCGCCCAGAGCGGGGGAAGTTATTTGATAATTTACCACCCAAAAAAAAGAAAAAGGGTGCTTTAATTGATAAATCGTGTATCACAGTCGATTGTTAGCTAAGGCTCACAGGCAGTTTGTTAAGGCTTTAAACAAAACTACTAACATTTTATCATCATTTGTATCCAACACAGATTTGAAATATTAAATTCCAGCATTCCTCAATCACTTCTACTATAAAATATTGTCACCTAATCTCCATCATCGAACTATTTATAAACATTCATGAAAACATTAATTGTATCTGCAACAGGACCAGTCAAAAGTACAAGTATATATCATTCTAATGGTATATTTGCATACATGCAAGGTATGGTGTTCTTCTCCCGCCATCTTGTCGTCGCGTGATATCAAACTGCTAACGTAAAATGGCCGCCAGACGTAATACGTCTTACTGTCTTTAATTTTTTTTGTTTTTTTTTCTGTGAGTAAGATTAGATGGCTATTAGTTAACTAGTTGATAACTTGATAGTACAGTTAACAGCACATCAGTGGCTTATTGTAAGTTGTAACAATTTCAAAAAGCCGCTAAACATGTTTGATCTGGTATAATTATATTTAACACCATTGTATAGCATGTTTATGAAAATACATGATTTATTTATTTACAACTAGCTTTTGCCCGCGGCTTCGCCCGCGTGGATGTTGGAAAATATTCCACGGGAACATACGTTCGGGCCCTATCAGAATACCAGCGCTGCGGTATTTATCTTTTAAATATTGCAGCATTATACTGAGATAGGAGCCTTTTTGGCATCGCACATGTCTTGATTGTTTTTTTTTTGTATATTGTTAGTTTAAATGCTATTTTTGCCTTTCTTGTGCGTGTCTCAAAAAATATATTTTTCTTTCTTTCTTCTTTTACTAACGGGATTAAAAGTACCCTATGTGTTCCAGGTTATAAACTATCTGTGTGCCAAATTTCATCCAAATTTGTTCATTCGTTTTTGCGCCAATCCGGAACATACATACATCCAGGGCCACAAGTCTGCTATTACAATAGTGTCAGAATGGTCGATCATTGATTTCATAATTGTTGATTTTGACAAGTTTGGTAATCTACTATTATAATGGCGTCATTATGACTTTCCAATGGTCGGCAACTGACACTACATTGAAAGAAATTGCAAAGAAAATGATCGACCATTATGAATTTACTAGATTACGAACTTTTAGCAAAATGACAATGGCATGACAATGGGATCGTGTTGGAATGACTGAATTTATAAAAATAGCAGACTTGGGCCCCAGATAAACAGACAAATGGACAAAAATTCTTCATTACTATTTTATTACCTACTAGCTGCGCCCCGCGGTTTCACTAGAATAAGTCTCGATCCCGTGGGACTAAAGGGATAAAAAGTTATCTATGTCCTAATCCAGGTCATGGTCTACGCATGTGCCAAATGTCAACCAAATCCGTTTAGCCGTTTTAGCATGAAAGCGTAACAAACAAACAAACACACTCATTTTCGCATTTATAAAACCTTTATAAAAATAATAGATAATATTTATATAAAGCGTGGCGCTTTGGTGGTGACATTAATTTAACACACGTGTACGGTTTCGCCTTTACGTTTTATGAAGATATTTTAATTTAATTAAACGTTATTAACTAAATTTATCTATAAATATTGCTTTTTAATTTATTTCTAAAATATTTATATCATTTAAAAACTAACAGACTTAAAATAATAATAATAATAATACAATATATACAAGTATATAAAAAATAAGGGGAAATAATCATAGGGCATCAAAGAGTATTCTATTTATTCTAAAAATAGGTCGCATGATAATCTTACATAAAAACACCCAAAATAGAATACAAGTCCCTTATCTAAAGTTTGGATAACACGTAAACTTGAAAAGCACTTACTAACACTATGTCGATGTCTAGATAGAATCTAGATCAATTCACTTACAATTTCTCCGGTGAATAATTACTTTGCAAGGCCTGTTCTTCTTTATACGTTGCTGTTTTAGGTCTAAATATACCTATTTATATTTGTACTGATCTATTGTAAATGTGTCGCAAACTGTGTGTAGATTATTATCAATAATATAGGTAGGGCAGGTAAGATTGTCAATAACCTTGACAATCTGCTCCGCTACCCTAGCACCTTACTGAGTGGCTTATATTTTTAGTAAGTAAGGGTATTCACTGCAGAGTATTTCAAGCTTCCCTAGCTGTGTCTATACAGTGTGAGTCTTAATAATGTGCTCATATCAAAATTAAGGAAACTTAGCTTAATTTTATTGAGGGAAAAAATATTTTAAAAGTCTAAAGAAACAATTACTTTTTTAAAGCATTTTTTAAATTCTTGTTCGCTGCTGTGACCGCTGTGTGACCCAGTCTAACCGGATGCAGCTGAATACCAGTATTTCTCTCTTAGTCTCGATTACTTACTTACCTTTTTTATTACTTTAAATTATTTTGCATCGTATTAGCTTTCTAAAAGTAAAAATACCTTGTGTCAATCACAACGTTGCCTATCAACTGTTAAAGAAAGGTATTGCACTCGTCTACGTACTTTACTTTTGCAGAAACCCATTCTTTGTATTTTTAACCGACTTCCAAAAAGGAGAAGGTTATATGTTCGGCTGTATGTTTGTTTGTTTTTTTTTTTTTATGTATGTTCACCGATTACTCCGTCAATTGTTGACGGATTTTGAATTTTTTTTTTTGTATGGAAGGGTATGCTTCCTAGCATTCCAATGGGACCACTCCCATTGCCACCAAAATCAGAATCTGATGAAGGGATCCCATGGAAATCGAGGGAAATCCTCAAATAGGCATACCTATAGCGATTTGAGTATTTTTTTATAGTAACTCGTGCAAATGCACTCAAAAAGCACCATTTGCTGAAGTCGAACTGATGATGAAGACCACAGATGGCCACCGGAACTACTTAATACTAAGTATTTCACCGTTGCGATTCGATTGGGCGCTTTAATATGGTTGCTAAGCAATTTATGCTCGACAAAATGCATATGGTGAAGTCACCATCAGTTCTCCTGGTTCTTACCAGGAGAACTCCTCAACAATTAACGCCCCTGCATCAGGAAAAGCAATATTTTGTAAAAGGTGATGAGCATTTGACATTAGGCTATTGTAAATTACAAACTGACCCACTAAAAAGTGAAAAATAAAAAGCTTTTTACAAAAAAGCTTTAAAAATAACTTTAATTTCGGAAGCCGGTGGCAAAAAACTAAAATAAAGATCCAAAGCCACCGACTACCGAAATTAAAGTTATTTTTCACTTTGTAGTGTTTTTTTGAAGTCGGTTGTTTTTTTTTTGTAAAAAGTTTTTTTTTTATAGATTTATCAAGATCGATATTATTATGTGCACATTATCAAGACTCACACTGTAGATTGAAGGTCTTTTAGCTGAAATATTTAACAAGTTCATCCTCATGCCCTTATCACAATTTGTTTGGGGTCGGCAGCATACTTTCTTATTCAGTACATGTTCAGTACATGTCCATCAACCATCACCTCAGTATTCCCCCGTATTCTTTATTATTCTTCTGTATTAAGTATCAGCCCGTTGCTAGCCATATATGTATATATACATTGCCATCCAGTTTTGTACTCATCATAACTATAACTTCTCTAAGTCTTAAATCCATAGGTTTTTGCTTAATCATCAAATTACTTCTCCCGCTCTGGGCGGAGCGGGAGGGCGTGTCAGACTTTTACTGACTAAAACCCACCCGTGTTCCTTCCGTTGCCTGTGTGCCAGGGCCACGATATCCCTTTCGGACAAACTCGCAACCCCGGCAGGCATTGGTCCTAACGGACCCCGTCAGTTTGTGCTGACATCTCTTTGAGGCGCGCGTGGAACACAACGCGCCGTCGACCCGGGCCTGGTCCTTATCGGACGGCGAGCTACCCATCGCTCACCGTCCGCAGGCCCGCGCCTACGGTGGCCGGAAATCGGCTTGCGACTCCCGACGCCCGGGGCGTCTCCTGCGGCGACTAGGGGCATGAGGGCGCGAACCTTGTCTCACCCTCACGCGTTCCGCCTCCTCCTTCGCTAGCATAACTGCTTCGCAGAAGGAGGTGACGGCCTCCCATGCACTCTCGCTCCGAACCATGGCCTGAACCAGGGCCGGACGCGAGAGATCGCCGCCGCCGATCGCCTCCGTGAGGACACGGCGGTGTTCCGCCCAAGCTGGGCAGACCTCCACCGTATGCTCCACCGTGTCCTCCGGGCGATCCACACAGTGGTGACACCCGGGCGTTTCCTCCCGCTTAATCCTAAACAGGAACCTCCCGAAACATCCATGTCCGGTGAGGACCTGCGTCAGGCGGAAGGTGAGGACGCCGTGGCGCCTCTCTAGCCACTCCTCAAAGAGGGGACTTATCGCCACAATTGTGGCGTGCCCAGCGCTGGGTTGCGACAATCGCACTCTCCATGTCGCCATGAGATCCCTCCGGAGCTCCGTCCGCTGTGCCGCGATTTCTTGCGGCAGCGGAGTTATGCCCCGGAGTTTCGCCTCTTCGCGCCACACCCAAATGTGCGCGAGGACTTTCGCCTCCAGATCCCATGGCGGTTGATGTTACCCCTAAGGTCTCATAAGAGTCAATAAATTCAATACAATAAAAGCTTTGTATCAAGTCCCGTATTTCATGCAAGTGAAACCACATGCTACAGCTAGTTATATAAATATATGTGCAATGGTTATAAATAACTATGGTCTTGGTGTTTATGTTAATTAGAGTAGCCGATGCCACTGTAACGAGAAGAGACCGGTGATACTGTGCGATTAACTTACTTTAATTTAAGTGTTAAACTGTACTGACAAAATGGCAGCTAAGTCGAAATCTAATAGGGAAAATGTTTGACTAATTGATCCACAAACTGTACAAGTTTTAACTGTAATTTAATTTAGTGAGAATGTGATGAATTTTGAAGATAAAGATAGTATCTTCATTAAAGTCGTTAAGTCAAAATATTGTGATGTGGAAAAAGGAGACTAACCTAACAGTAGGATTTTCTGCGTTCATTCATCCGTGTATTGTTTATTTCATAGAATATTTTAGCCTATAAAATGAGTATAAAGCGATGCAAAAATATACAAATACAGCCATTTACTTTTAAATCTGGTTTCGATGCTGATTTATGACGCTGAAACTAAGCGCTTTATATTCATGTTTAGCTGTTATAAATCGAGACATATTTTTGCCTTGCATATTAATACTAGGTTTTAACACATTAATTATTTTGATTTACATATTAACGACAAAAAAGCCAATGTCGGATGGTAATTATATTTTGAGATAGTTATTATGATAGTGTCTAAATAAATGATTGGGTGAAGAAAACTGAGAATTCACACGGCCGTAAATATCTATTTCCAATTTTAATTCATTCAGAATCCGACCTTATCGAAGTTAACAACACAAAAATAAATTAATTAGGGATTTTATATCTCCATACCTACATTATAAAACAGGCTTTAAAGTAGTTTATTTTAAACTCATTCTCACACTTATTACAAGCAAGCAAGCAAGGGTGTAAAACTACAAATTACATGAAAATCATTCATTGTATTTTTTTTTAAATATTTTTATACAATTATGACTTAAATTTGTGTGGCACTGTTATCAAAGCTCACGAATCACGATATTCATGGTCAGTCTTCACGTAACATTATCGTCGGCTTAAAGAATACTCCGCATAATATTGAAAGAAAAAAAATAATTTTATTTGTCACAGAAAAAACGTATTGCATAAGTGCTGCATTGACTATTGTTATGATTTTAAGTAGAAACATCTTGAAGAAAATATAACCAATAAAAATAAATCCACGGTAACTTTAACTATTAATTAAGCAGGTGTTGCTGTGAAATCGGTCAGTGAACACCGGGGCTAAATCTTCTTCGACCTCTAGCAAGACTAATGTTTGTGCTGGGCTCCGCTCGTCGCATTGTGCTTTATTTGTATTCGCTTAATGTATACAATCTCTAATTACACGCAACGCCTTCCACCGTTTAGGGCTGCCAGATTGTGTTAGATTTAGCATTGCGATCTTTGATCCTAAGGTTTATTGCTTAGCTTTAGAACAAGCAAAGTAAAAGTTTAGCCGTTAAATACACAGCGTGTGTGGATACGTATTTCGTGATTCCTAATCCATAATGATATTATAAAGTGGTAAAATTTGTTTGTAACTTTGCATGTAAGGGTAGTCATTTTAGCTACCAGTCGGATTAGAAAAAAGTCTTTTTGCATTTAATAGCCTAATTCTTGAGGAAGGTTATAGGCTATTTAACATCAGGCTATGATCCTTGGAGCCGATCAAACAGCTAAAACGAAGTAACAGCGCGGGCTGGCGATGTAATGCGACGCAGTGGGTCGGGGGAACAAGAAATTTCACGCGGATGAAGTCGTGGGCAGAAGCTAGCTTACAATAAATTGTTAACATCTAGAGATGTATCATGTTCTAAAGGAGAATTTACATACCTATGAGATACAGCCACGTATATCTACGAATATACCTGGGTAAAAAAAAAAATGTTACTATCGTCTCATTGACTATTTTGAAGACAGTTCTTTGAAATAAATGTTTGTATACTAGTAACATGATTATTTATGCATGACGACTCTAGTAGTAATAGTAATTCTGTGGACAATATCAATTTTAAACTTTTTTCATATCAGTAACTTATTGACATTATAATTATTATCCTTTATTTCATTATATACATATAAATTACATTTTTAAATATTAGAATATAAAAAAATATATATAAAAACATTTAAAAATATAAAAAATAGTGCTTCGCTGGTATCGGGAGCAGGGTCCAAGCTACCGGCGGTTAGGGCTCCAGAGATAGGAACCTCCTCACGATGCGAGCCGTATCGAGGAGTACTGCCTTCTGAATCAGGCTCTTGATCCAACCACCTAACGAGAGCCTCGAGAGATGTTGATCGAGGCTTTCGGCCATCAGGCCATTAGCTGATACGACAATCGGCACAATGACAGCCGAGCTCACATTCCACATGTCAACAACCTCGTGTGCTAAGTCGAGATATTTAATTTGTTTCTCTTTCTCAGCTTTCACGAGGTTCTCGTCATGTGGAATAGTGACATCGATAATCATTGCGCGGCGCGCTAATCGGTCTATCACCACTATATCGGGCTTATTGGCGACAATAGTCCTGTCAGTAATGATAGACCGATCCCAGTACAACGTGACATGGTCATTTTCGAGAACTGGGTCGGGCACATACTTGTAATACGGTACCTCAGAATCCACAAGTTTATATTTCAAAACAAGTTGCTGGTGAATTATCCTGGCCACTTGGTTATGCCTGTGCAAGTACTCACCGTTAGCCAGACGAGAACAACCAGAGATTATATGTCTGATGGACTCACCCGGACGGTGGCATGCCCGACACACGTCAACCGTCCCGTCCTTCATAATATGTCTCCGGTAGTTATTCGTCAAGATAACTTCGTCCATAATTGCACAGACAAAACCTTCAGTTTCCCCGAAAAGGTCACCAAAACGTAGCCAGGATACGGACGCTAAGAAATCTACACCGGGCTCATGAAGAGCCCGATAGAAGCGTCCGTGAAGCTCCTTGCTTTGCCATAACTCCTTGCGGTCATCGTTAGTAAGTACTACAGGTTTGCGCCAGTTCTCTTTAGCCATGGAGAGTGGGGTGAGTCCCTTGTCAACTGCCACCACATCACGGTGCATACCCAGTTCGGCTTTTAAAAAATATTCCCTGAGACTGCACACCTCGCGATTGTGGAGGGTCTTCGCATTTAAAAAGCCTCGACCCCCGCACTTCCGCGGGATGTACAGTCTCATCACCGATGATCGTGGGTGATGCATCCGGTTTGCGGTCAGCAGTGTACGGACCCTCCTGTCCAGGGCGTCCAGCTCGGTTTGAGTCCATTTGAGTATGCCAAAAGAGTACATCAAAACTGGCATGACCCAACCGTTGAAGGCGCGCACCTTGTTCCCGCCCGAAAGAAGACTAATAAGTACTTTCTTCAGGCGACCAAAGAAGCGCTCCTTCAACGATTGCTTCATGTCAGCAACGTTGATCCCTAATGCTTCTGACATACCCAAATATGTATAGTTTTCGGATGAGGAGAGGGATCTAAGGTGTATGGAATCCGAGAGTTGGGTTCCTTCGGATTCCATAATCTCCCCTCGCTTTACATGCATGACTGCACATTTATCCACACCAAATTCCATCCTGATGGCGCTACTGAATGTTTCAGTTACCTTCAGTAGCTCGATCAGTCGCAATTTGCTGGGGGCAAAGAGTTTCAAATCATCCATGTAGAGGAGGTGAGATATGACCTGACCTCCTCTCCTCAACCGATAGCCTAGACCTGAATCCTCCAGCAGTGTACTTAGAGGATTCAGGGCTAAGCAGAACCACAGTGGACTCAAACTGTCGCCCTGAAATATTCCCCGCTTAATCCATACAGGCTCATCATTCCCCTGCATCTGTTGACATCCTGGATAGCGAAGGACCGTCCTCCATTGCCCCATACACGACATCAGGAAGGTGCGTAGAGTTGCATCTATCTTGTACAACTCTAGCACCCTCATGAGCCATGAATGAGGCACCGAGTCGTAGGCCTTCTTATAGTCTATCCAGCATGTCGACAGATCCTTGCGGGACCGACGAACCTGTTGGCTAATGGCCATATCGATGAGGAGTAGCTCCTTAGTACCGCGGGACCCATTCCTACATCCATTTTGAGAGGCAGACATAATCGAGTTATTGTCAATGTGCGTATTAATTTTCACTCTCAAAATGGATGTAAGAAGTTTATAGACCGTCGATAAACACGTAATCGGTCTATAGTTCTTGGGTTCCGCGGGACTACCTGACTTATGGAGCAGGTGGGTAACGCCTGTTGTTAGAAATTGCGGCAGCGACCCAGACTGTAAGGATGACTGGAACTGAGATGCCAGGCAAGTGTGTGAACTAATTAACCATTTCAACCAGAAGTTGTGCAGTCCGTCCGGTCCCGGTGATTTCCATTTCGGTAATGGGCGGACTGCTTTGGCTACGTCTAATGGTGTAATCAGTACTGGTTCCATTTCTGGTATAGTCTCACACACTCGCTCGACATCCCGCATCCAACCAGCCTCAGTGTGACAGACGGGAACCGACCAGATGCTGCGCCAGAATTCACTCGTGACGGCATCATCCGGATGGCAAACGTCTGTCACATTTTGTTTAGGTCGCTCCCAAGCTCTGTATACCCACCTTTCATCGCTCTGGAACATGCGATTCTGCGTGTACCGATCAACCCGCCGCTTATACCGCCTAATACGGCTCGCCCATGCACAAACTTTCTGCTTCAGGAAGTCGATGCGCTCTGTGACATGGGACATGTATTCTCGAGGGCTTATTCCAGTCCCCGAGAATGCCCGCCTCACAAAGCGCATCACTCGTGGTCGTGTATTGCCCTCCCTGAAGCAGTATAGTTTGCCGATGAGTGCCCTCGCCCCATCGATACGACGCTCGATCCTGCATTGCCAGGCTGGTACGGCTGGTTTTGGTCGAGTAGCTCCGTCCCAGATTGGGAACTTGACGTTTGCTAAACGACATGCCGCAACAGCTGCGCAATACAGGATCGAATGTGTATGCTCGCTGCTCTCGAAAACCTGTTTGAGCTGCGAGTCCAAGGCACACACCAGCGCCCTATTTTTCTTGTGCATGGGTAGGCGTGGTAATCGGGGTCTAAGTTCGGTCGGAGTTGACCTATACTCGTGAATCGCATCTTCCAGTGAGCTCCTCAATCGGGCGTTGCACTGGCTACTTACTGTGTCAACCCTATCATCCTCCTCTTCAACACCATGATTGGACCGCAGCGGGATTGAGTCAATAGTTGACACTTGTGCCGCGGTTTGTGCCGGAGTTGAGAAGATATGGTTGCTCAGTATTTCTGAGCGCAGCCTATCAAGTGCGGCATCGTCCAACCTATGATTGCGTTGGATGACCCGCACCTGATCCGACAGTCGTTGGGCCGAGACATCGACGGTTGGCTCTAGTTCCTGGAACAGAGACAGCATCCTAACACGGTACGCAGTGAGGTTAGTTCCCCCCTCTGTAGACCCGTAATATGCGCGCATGACGTTCTCGTTCATAGACTGAGTCCATCTCATGCGCTGCACACAACCACCGGCAGCGGGGACCCGGCTCGGGACCGGTTGGCCCCTAAGTCCCAAGCTCCTCGGTGGCCGGCCTCTCCCCTGCCGACGTACAGGTGTTGGCGACGTCGGCGGGGAAAAATACTCGTCGCTCGAGCTCGACGCAACTACCGCGGCCGGTGTTGTCACAGCGCTCATGATGGTGCTGGGTGCCGGCGGCGGCGAGGCGGAGCTGAGCGAAGAGTCCGGAGGTGGTAGGCGTGCGTGGCGAGCTGCTGATCTCGTCAACATTCTGTTAATTCTTGTTATTCATCCCATGTTTCATTGTGATTGTTGGTCAAATTGACAGCGTCATATTGCTGTTTCGATATGTTTATAACTTTTTTATTTTCTAGTTGTTTATTGTCTTCTTGTTAATAATAGTAAAATTAAAAGGTTTTATTGAATGTTTTGAATTTTTTGGGACTAAATGTGGCTGAGAAAATACATAAATAAGGAAAATATGGGATATGAAAAATCAGACGCTTGTTGACTTGCCAGTGTTGCCAGTTATATATTATAATTATTTATTATTGACATTATCTCATTTCGTTAAATATTATTGACATTACCTATTTGCATTTTATTAAATTATATATTTTTTTTATTGACTTTTAGGCCACTTAATTACTATAAATTAATTTACTTTATTGGCAAAAGCATAAGACTCACATAGAGAAACTGTAATATAAAAATTGTAACATCTTGCACACTGTTGTAACATATGGTTACACATAAAGACTATTGATTGATTGATCGATAAGATAATACCTAATAGAAGAGAGGAGTAAGATTATTATCGGATTGTCAATTTGCCTACCCATGTTACTTTAAACTTTCAGGTTTTGATAACTTTAAACCACCTGGACCAAGTACAATCTATCACTAACGCGCCAATGACGGGCAGCAGCTTCACTTGTACAGCAAGTCAGGCTTTGATGTAACTAACAGACCAGTATGGTCACTTCAGTAAATAAGGCTTTTTTCGGGAGAGTCCGGTAGACTATGATAGGTTTTGAATTGAGTATGTCATCAGCAAGGACTGGAACACGAAGTGTCGGTCGTCCGGTAGGAGATGTGTGGACGACATTGTTACAATTGTGGGTAGAACCTGGATAAGGCTGGCACAGGACCGTGGGGATTGGCACAAGAAGAGATAGGCCATGCTCAGCAGTGAAGCAGCAGCAGGCTGTGGACAATGATGATGATGTGGCATTCGCCTGAGTCCCAAAGCCAAAAGCTTCCCAGTGCCAAAAGTAGCCATAAACATGCCAATGCCAACCAAATCCTCTGACACTCTTTTTATACTTTAAAACCGCATCAGTAGCGCTTATATGCGTATGTTATCAAACATCCCAGTTAAGGGTCCCCGAAACAATAAATTGCAATTGTTAATTTTTATGCGATTGATATCTACACATTGATGCGCAAATTGATCGTCTACCAAGTGCAATTGAAGCGATTGACAATATACCAGTAACTACAATAGAATTTGATGACAATTAATGAATTGAAATCGATCGTTTCGAGGACCCCGTACTCCATAATTGAAGTAGAAAGTAACCAGAAGATTTCCCGAAAACGGTCCAAAGTAACCAATCTAATAAATAAATATCGAAGGCGTTAGTTTTCTCGTTTTCCCACACTACGTTCTGCTGATAACTTGGGCTCCATAAATGTTATATGCAAATTAGCTGCTACACTCTACGGAGCGATAAGTAGGACATAGGTTAAGTTAATAAATTAAAACGGTGCAGATAATGCTACCTAATGAGTGTGTTTTGTCAAAGTGTGTGTGAATCTAATGGATCGGTTGTTTCTTGGTACTTGCTTCTGGTCCTAAAGGTGGTCCTTTGGTACGGTTTACGAGAAAATTTATTGTTTTGTAATTGTTTGGTTTTTATATTGGCAAGAGCAGTGGTGGCAGAGTTGTAGGTCGTAGGTTTGAACACAGGTAGATACTTTACTTTGTGTAAATTATTTCATCACCACTGCTCTCAAAACTGTGAAGAAAAACATGGTGAAGCAACCGGCATGTCCCAGAACCAAAACAAATCGGAGACATGTGACATCCACCAATCCGCACTGGGCCCGCGTGGTACATTACGGCTCACTCCCTCTGGCAGAAAGGAGTCCTGTGTGACCTGTGTCCCAGCAGTGGGAATATTATAGGCTGATAACGCTATATCAACAAGGGCTAAATGCTTTTACGTTGCAAACTTTAGAAACAAGTCCAAAAGTCGATATGAAACATGTAATTTAAGACGCTGACAAAAGCTAGAGTGCGGTTACTGTCAGACTGCATACAAAAGAAAGAGAAGCGCGATGAAACAACGCTTGTAATTTATTGCAAAATATGCAAAAATGAGTTGAGTAATCGAATATAAAAAAGTTCTGCATATCAATAATATGTTCTTGTTATTAATTAAATACCAACCGTACGTTGATATTTAATACAGATATTTTGGATTGAAACTCAAAGTAAAGGGTTAGTTTACCGTTAATTTGTATCTAGATTTTTTTTCTAAACGTATTTTGGTAACAACCAAGTTCTGAGAAATATGTTCAAGAATAACATATTTTTTCTCCACTACCACAAACTATATAGATTTGGCAACTTTTTTGTTTAAGACGAGCCTACTTTTATCATTTGCCTCATGTCAGCGCCTTAACCGAAATCCAATATATTTTAAACTGGGACATAGCAGTGCTGTTTTGACGCAGAAACAACTATTTTGGATATTTGCAGACGAACCATAATCTAAAAATTGCTCTAGAAATGCATTAAAACCACGTTTTTTATTTCCTAACACTTAAACATAACTGGCGAAATGTGGGTGTACTACATAGGAACATACACCACTGCCCTACCCTTCGGGAAAATAAGGCTTGATGTTGTGTTATGTATTTATTTCTTCGTCATCCATAGTTTTATGGTGACAGACATTAAAAGGCAGTTTTTAGGGTTCCGTACCCAAAGGGTAAAATGGGAACCCTATTACTAATGCTCTGCCGCCGTCTGTCTGTCTGTCTGTCACCAGGCTGTATCTCATGAACCGTGATAGTTAGACAGTTGAAATTTTCACAGATGATATATTTCTGTTACCGCTATAACAACAAATTAATAAACCGAATAAAATAAATATTTAAGGGCCTCCCATACAATAAACTTTTTTTTATTGCTCGTTTTGCCTCGATATTGATAACGGCAACAGGTAGACGCTTGAAATATTCACAGAAGATTTAATTTTATATTCACTTTAAAAATAAATAATGAAATTAAAATAAAACAAATATTTAATGGGGGCTCGGTTACAACAAACGTGATTTTTTTGCCATTTTTATAGATAATGGTACCCTTCGTGCGCGAGTCCGACTCGCACTTGGCCAGTTTTTTTATTAATGACTGCCTGAAGCGGAAAACTATTAAATAATTTAAGATCTCAACAGTCTGGTGTAGCAACCCTAAAACATTAACGCCTAGGCGTTAGAAGCAGAGTCCTGTAGGTGTTGTCCTCCTAATTAGGAGTACTTAGGTGTTGGAATCCGTGTTCTCATTCTATTCTGGAACGAGTTGCAGATGCTTTTGTTGAATTAAAAGCTGGTGGTGCCATTTGTTGGTCCAGGGTCAGCTGTATCCGCATAGCCGGGTCAATTCGTAATCTTGTAGGCAATTAGGAAACTGGTGGGAATGGCTAGGTTTGCACGCATTGCGATTGTAATGTGGCGTTTGTGAATATTTTGTTCTTGCGGTTCTGCATGGGAATTTACGGTCGGTTTTATACTTTATAACTCTTTGTCTCATAAGGCTGATAAGGCTCATATAATTTTGTCTGAAAATAATTATTATTCGCTGGCTTGAATCATGTTATGAATTGCAAACGTCATGTAAAAACAGCCATGGGATTTATATAATTTAACTCGTATCTTGTCCAGTATTTATCCCTCTACCAAACCGATAGTAGGTACTGTCATAATTGGGCACGCCACAATTGTGGCGATAAGTCCCCTCTTTGAGGAGTGGCTAGAGAGGCGCCACGGCGTCCTCACCTTCCGCCTGACGCAGGTCCTCACCGGACACGGTTATTTCGGGAGGTTCCTGTTCAGGATAAAGCGGGAGGAAACGCCCGGGTGTCACCACTGTGTGGATCGCCCGGAGGACACGGTGGAGCATACGGTGGAGGTCTGCCCACCTTGGGCGGAGCACCGCCATGTCCTCACGGAGGCGATCGGCAGCGGCGATCTCTCGCGTCCGGCCCTGGTTCAGGCCATGGTTCGGAGCGAGAGTGCATGGGAAGCCGTCACCTCCTTTTGCGAAGCAGTTATGCTAGCGAAGGAGGAGGCGGAACGCGTGAGGGTGAGACAAGGCTCGCGCCATCGCGCCCTTAGTCGCCGTAGGAGACGCCCCGGGCGTCGGGAGTCGCAAGCCGATTTCCGGCCACCGTAGTAGGTGCGGGCCTGCGGACGGTAAGTGACGGGTAGCTCGCCGTCCGATAAGGACCAGGCCTGGGTCGACGGCGCGTTGTGTTCCACGCGCGCCTCAAAGAGATGTCAGCACCAACTGACGGGGTCCAGTAGGACCAATGCCTGCCAGGGTTGCGAGTTTGTCTGAAAGGGATATCGTGGCCCTGGCACACAGGCAACGGAAGGACCACGGGTGGGTTTTAGTCAGTAAAAGTCTGACACGCCCTCCCGCTCCGCCCAGAGCGGGAGAAGTTATTTGATAATTTCCCACCCAAAAAAAAAAAAAGGTACTGTCATAATCACTTGGTTATTTCAGTGTGTATTTATCTTATCAATGTAACATTATCATCACAATCATCATTCAAAGAAAAGAAAGAAAGAAAGGAAAGAAAATACGTTTATTAAACGTAACGTATACGTCGTATCGTAGTAGGTATACGTTTGTTCGTACATTCGTTTGTTTGTCATTTCAGTCGAAAGACGTCCATTGCTGGACATAAGGTCTCCCCAAGCACCGCCACTTCAACCGGTTTTGTGCTTCCCGCATCTAGCAGATTCCTACGGCCTCCAACACAAAGGCCCCGCCTTCCAACACTACATCTTCTGGTGCACGGTCGCCACTCCAGAAACTTTCCACCCCATCGGTCAGTTGTTCTGCGAGCAACGTGCCCTACCAATAAAGACTGGTAATTATTCAATACTTCGTCAATGTAGCATAGGGAAATGTTAATACTTTACCTATAGAAATATCCCAGACACAGTGACTGGGTGACCTTTCGTTTCTAATAAAATTAATCTTGAATATGACTATCACAAAACATAAAAGGTAATGGAACAATCAACCTTTTCACAGATAAGAAAGAACCTTATAAATAGTTCGTGCCCTATGTAAATGATCTTTAACGTATTATCAACAGTTTTACATATTAGGAGAAGCTACATGGAAGCGGATTGTAAACATGTTCAGTTGCAAGATCTGATAAAACTTGAGGATGATTCAAGTTAGTGCACTTAGTACGGAGTATCCATACTTATTATGTAACCCGGGGGGGTTAAATTATAAGTATGGATACTACACACACACACACACACACACACAAGTTTACGACTTGATAGAACATAGAGATTTATTTTTTATATATTCATACATAAACTCACGCCGTCTTCCCATGGCGATAGGCAGAAACTACAGAACGTCACCTGCTACGCTCCTTACCCCCCCGCTCCTTTTGCTTCGTTTCATCATCATCATTTCAGCCGAAAGACGTCCACTGCTGGACATAGACCTCCCCCAAAATAAGGGGAGGGGCCACCATAATCGCCAAGATTGGCAGACGGGTTGGCGATCGCAGTGCATGTTTCTTGCAATGTATCTTTTGCTTCGTTTACGTTCATACATCTGGTTAGACATGCACGCTGGTTGGGAGGACTACGCACATTTTTTATTATATTAACTTCTTTTTTTAATGGTTTTTCTATCCATCGATCTATATAAAACAGTAGTAGACAATTGGACATGTTTCTGGAGGAAACGAACGCTTTATAGGTATTTTCTGTTTTCTTTGGTGAATCTTGTTTCAGAAAACATTGGCACTTTAACGATTGACTTAAAATAAATTCACGTTTGAGATGCGTACAGCATAAATAAAATGTTGTGACTAATATACCGAAGTACTTTGAAATGATTATTCACAATGAAGTTACAGACGGTGTTTCGTCAGACTCATTAGCATGAAGTATAAATACCATTTAAATTATTTAAGTATTAATATTTACAAATGTTTTAAACAGAGGTGCTAATTGCCAACTAGAAAAATGATTTCACCGATAAAAACCGACGAAAGCCGAACAGTTACGAGTTGAACTACCACGAATTAGAACGTCGACTCGAGCGCAGAAGAGCGTGACGGAATTTTTTATGTTCTATTGTTTTTCAAATGACGTTCGCTGATTGGTTGAGAAAAGTATGGGAGGCGCGTTCTGACACCTTATTGGCTGAGATGGAATGAATGCAAAATAATGATGGCTGCCCGATTGGTGACAAGACGTATTGTGGAATAAGTTATTAATGTTAGCAATAGTAATAGTTTTATCAGAACCTGTTCTTTTAATTGTTTCGTTCCAGTGAGTTTAATAGTTCGGTTCAGTTTACAGTTAGTCATCGTGTTTGTATGTAAAAAGTGAATGATTAATGTGTGAATTTGTTACGATATTCCGTTTAATAACTTGCTCGTCTTTATTTGTCGGCCTGATTACTTTTCCTGTTAGGTCGTAGTGGTCAGTTTTCCGACTTTTTATTAGGTACTAGTAAGTACAGTCAGCATCAGATATATATACCTATAATTATAATGGTCATGGGTTCATTTTAGGGTTCCGTACCTCAATAAGAAAAAGCGGAACCCTTATAGGATCACTTCGTCGTCCGTCTGTCTGTCTGTCAGTCTGTCAAGACCCTTTTTCTCAGGAATGCGTAGGTTTTTTATTAAATTAATATCAAATACGTAGGTCTACGGTCCCTTGGTGCTCTATCAAGCTTCTATGTGAACGCAATAAAAAAATACGGTGATTTATGCGATATATACTCGCAAATAAATCTAAACCTATACTTACCGTTGACCTAGAATCATGAAATTTGGCAAGAAGCAAGGTCTCACAGCAGAAGTAAAGGAAAAAGTCCGAAAATAGTCAATTTGTAGTTTATCACATAATTTTTTTTTTTGCGGTTACATATTTACTTTTCACAAATATTTTTCAATTACAATGTTAAGTTTGTTAACCCAACCCAACCCCCTCAACTATGGAACCCTTCGTTGTGCGTGGTTCGACACTCAGATGGCCGGTTTTTTGTCTACAACCTTTGTTCTATATTCAATCAATGTCAATCAATCTGCCAAGCCTTTTCCCAAATATGTTGGGGTCGGCTTCCAGTCTAACCGGATTCAGCTGAATACCAGTATTTCACATGGAGCGACTACCTATCTGACCTCCAGAACCCAGTAACTGGGTAATACGATACCCCTTGGTAAGACTGGTTCTCAGACTTTCGGGCTTCTGACAACCCGTAACGACTGTCAAAGATCCACGAATGACAGCTGGGACCAACGAGTTAACATGCTTTTCGAGGCACGTAGGAGTCTCGGTATGTAAAGATGGTCACCCATCCACGGACCAACCCCGACAAGAGTAGCTAAACCAGCTGGATCGACGCATACAGCAAAATGTTATTACAAATTTTCAATTTTAGGACTTTTTCCTATATTTTTACTGTAAGACCTTGCTTCTTGCCAAATTTCACGATTCTAGGTCAACGGGAAGTTTTGATCTATTTGCGAGTATCGAAATATGTCGCAATAATGTCACTTATTTATATTTGATATTAATTTCAACTTGATACCTCCACGCGTTCCTGAGAAAAATCTTGACAGACTGACAGGACAACGAAGTGATACTATAAGGGTTCCGTTTTTTCCTTTTGAGGTACGGAACCTTAAAAATTTAATGGATTGAAAGCGAATGGAGTAAGAAACTAGAAATAAAAAACATTTTACTTCAGTCTAAGATTCAGTCCAAATTTAAGTATAGGTATATCGCCATTAAATCTGGCCCCGTCCGATAAGAAAACATATCGACGGTGAAGTGCCAATAACTTCTAACTGTCAAAGTCAACACCCATGGAATTTGGGAGGTAATGCCAGGTAGAGTCGGTGGTTTAGCTAAGTGGTATTTCAAAATCTTGATTTATGCTATTGCATTGTCTGCAATTAAAAATGTAGATACGAGATTTTGCTAGAACATGCGAATTTGACCTTTAAATTCGAAACCAAAAAGTGAATTTCGCAAAAAAAAATCGCATAGCAGGTTGACACGCCGTCGATATCGCATTTATTTGCCTAACGCAAAATTAAACCATGATTTTTTCCCAGTAAACTTTTCACAGGTCAGGAGGGGCTCATGGCTAAATAATAAGATCAACTTTAAGGTTAAGCAACGCTTGCCGAGGTTGGTACGTGGATGGGTGACCATCCATGACATACCAAGACCCCTCCGTGGCTCAGAAAGTAAGTTAAGCCGTTGGTCTCGGCTATCATTTGTAGATCTTTGACAGTAGTTCCGGGTCGTCAGAAGCCAGAAAGTCTGACAACCAGTCTTACCAAAGGGTAGCGTGTTACCCAGTAACGGGGTTGTAGAGGTCCGATAGGCATTCGCTTCATGTAGAATATAGGTATTCAGCTGCATCCGGTTAGATTGGAAGCCGACCCCACCCAACATAGTTGGGAATGATGAAACTTTTCTACAGGTGCCTAGTTAGTTTTGTTCGTATTCAGTACCGTAAGATTCGCACTCAGTTTTTCAGCCACTACACTACTGAATCAAATCATGGATAAGTAGATATACATGCTGTATAAACACCAACAAATTCCATCACAACTTGACTCAAACCAACAGTCTAAACATCACTATTTCATTAAGCTTCGCCAATCCTTAAAAACCTGCAATATAACTATTGCTGAAATGCGTACTGTATCAAACTAAAAAATAATAACATGGCTGTTATGCAGTAACTCATAGAAAAACACACAATAATAAGAAATAATCTAACAAAAACTGAAAGAACTAAGATTTCTTTCGAAAAAAAATTTCTTAGGGGACCTACCCAGTTTAGATTTAGTAGGGTAGGGCGGGGCTAGTTGAGCATAGGGGTAAGTTGGGCAATCGAAATATCTCAGAAACTATACACCGCACGCTAAAGCATCAAATTGCGGAAAGAAGCGGTGAGGGGAGGGGAATGCATGGCGCGATCTCCGGTGACGCGTTGGCAATCGAGTGAAGTACACGCAGGCTTTGTTTATTTTGCAAGCAAAAAGTAAAAAAAAGGTAAGTGGGAATATTTCTTCTGTACGAGTCAAATATTATCCGTTTTCAATCAAGTAAGTGTTTAACTTCTATAAATTCAGTATATTTTCGATATGTATAAAGGTTCTGGATGTAATTCTAACAGTTTTTTCATAACCTCATTTTTGTTTCAAATTTTCGTGTTGGGGTTAGTTGAGCAATAGTTGCCCAACTAAGTAAGTAAGTAACTAAGATTGTAAGTTTCCAAGATCTCATTATTATTTTCTTAATATAAACTTTATTGATAATTATACATTTTTAAGACTGATTTTAAGTAGAAAGACTTAGTCTAATCCAAAAGTTAAGATTATTATATGTTGAGTTTCTGTTGATTCTATTTTTTGTTTAATATTAACAGAAAATTACTTGTAAGTTTCCCTGTTATGCCACTGAAAAACTATAAATAAAAAGTTGATTGTCAAATATAAGTTTTATTTCATGTCTAGTAAACATTGAACCCATGGTTTGCCTTTAATTTGTAACTGCTCAATTTGCCCCATACCCTTGCTCAACTTACCTCACCTATGGGGTACGTTGAGCATGTCTGACTTTGTTCACTTAAACGGCCGTGGCTCCTAAATGCGATTTGTTAGAAAATAAATACTATAAACACTTTGGCAAGGGATAAATTACTTACCCATCAGTATAACTACAAGCCATTTCGACCTATCGTTAAGGAGCTATGACCGATCAAGTGAAAAATTGCTCAACTAGCCCCGCCCTACCCTACCTCAACATTCACAATCACTTTTTCAGCTGATTTAACTACACATAGGTACTGTCAACCCAGAGCAACATTTTCATATAGGTACCAACGAGGTCATTTCGAAGCCTCGGTTCTCTTCAGGTAACGATTCGCATGAGATCTGATAGCAGCTTTCCAAAGTACGGATGTAGGAGGTCGAGAGTGCCTAAGGCACGACGAAATGACATTTCATACCGGACTTGTCCATGAAACAAAATACCTCAAAAATAGCATCAAAATGTTTAGAAATTCCGAACACTCAGAACTAGAGATGTAAATTAAAAAAAAAAACAAATAATTTATTTCACAACTTTTTTTTTTACAACTCTTTTGAGAACTCTGCACACTCTCTGATGTAAAATAGCTTGTCTGATCAGATGGGTGCCTTAAGCGGTCAAGACCACCTCCATCTGTACTCTTGAGAGCTGCATCAGATCTCATCTGAATCGTTACCTGACGGAGAACCAAGGCTTCGAAATTACCTCGTTTGTATGAAAATATTGCTCTGGGTTGAGACGGTAAGTGTATTAAATCTATCCAATAAGAAAAAGTAAACACAATATACAGTGTTTACTTTGAAGCAAGTTTCTTACGTATCGTAAGTTAGCATCAGCAGTCTTAGAACCACCTCGTTTCTCTTCCATTAAGCTTCGCCAATCCTTAAAAACCTGTCGTATATCATGCTACTGCCGCTGAAACGCGTACCGTATCAAACTACAAAATAATAACACGGCTGTTAAGTAGTAACTCACAGACAGACACACACAAGTCCGTGTACGCATAGTATCTGTCCGTCCATTGCTGTCAATATATCATACCAGGGCTAGACATTAGCATTGGGTAGGGTTGTCGGTTGACCTTCGTCGATGAATGGAATAAGTTATGGTGGTGAGGTGCATCCCTATTTGTTGTAGAGTAGTAGCTAGTGGGCTTAATTTAAGGGTTGTCAACTCTGATGCTATACTAATGAGCTTATGTGGTGCTTGTTTGGGCTTAAAAATATCTTTCCAACTGATGACAAGACCGTTATTTTCATTTTGTGACATAGGTCACAAGGCCGCATATTGTTTATGGAATGTAGCATCAGATTTATCTTTTTTGGAAATAGCTGAAAAAAGCCAGTGTCAAAATGAAGTTCCACACATAATCAATCAGTTCCTGGATCACAGGTTTCATACAATACAGAATGCTCTAGAAATTGTCATGATCTTTCAGTGCAACAACTCAATCGTAATTCATTTCTACCATTTTAAATTAAAACATTACTGTAAACATAGCCAACCCTACGAAAAACCGCGCGGACGCACATCGGCCATCTTTTATTTAATATCCATGCGCTGGCGCACGTGGGAACACGCGTGAGAAATTATACGCGTATGATGCGCGTGATTGTGATTGAGCGGCGCTGGGATAGGTGGGCTCAATAGGAACTGTTCAGAATGTTGGTGGCAGTAGCGCTGAAGAAGTATTTGCATAATAATTTATGCTAGTATCCCCTTGTTGAGTAAAAAAACAGCAATGTCAACGTGAGCGGTCAATCTCTGCTATCGCGTTGATCCATGATAGCCGTGTTTTTCTTTTAAACAGCACGTCAACTTTTCCATCTCAAATATCTCTCATCTTTATTAACCGTCACTCAGAAGTCAAAACTCAAAAACTCAAAGCATTTGTTTCAATTAAACCACAAGCACTTTTGAACTGTCAAGAAGTCGGTCAGTCAGAAAAATGAAGCTAGTTGTCCATTCCAAAGCGTAGTAGGTTCCTATGGAGAAGAACAAGCAAGAAACTCGTCTGCCACACATATCATCCATCGTTTCTTTGGTGTTCCTCTACTCTCATTTCCTCTTTCTCTATCATTCCTCGACGTCTTATTATAAGTAGGTAGTGCCATTGCAAGTGTGTCTTTGGCAGGAGAGGTTAACATTCAAAAGCTTGTGATAAACTATGTTAATGACTTAGATATTATATCTTTCAAATCTTGAAAATTCATAATACAGTATAGCCCTGCTCAAAGTGCAGGCGAGTCTACGGACGTAAAATTTTCAAAGTACCTTGCTTGAAGAAACTTCACGCTACGACCATACATTACGGTACTAACTGTACCTCTATAATTGATTTCTGTTCAAGTGTATACGGAAGAAAGTGAGCCTCTCATAATATATTTCCAACTATTAATTAGCATGTTAGGCCCAATCTTACATCTATTGTAGGAGTGCTCAAAGGCCAGGCTCGAATACCTGACCTTACACTATCTTGTAATTATTGACAATTCAATTTCGCACATTATCTGATCCATTCGCTCGGGGTTTAATTTCGCAGAGTAATTAATAGAATGGACAAATTGTGTGCTGTGTTGATAATGTTGAAATTAATTTGCTGGCACTGTTTTGTTTGGTACTAAAATAATTATTGTGTTGTAATTTTGTTGATTTGTGGAGTTGTTTCGCAGAGGTGCAAGATTTTGAACTAAACTCTGATTTCTAATTTGCTAGACCAAAATGACAGCAACGATCGACGTTTTTTCTTTTAAAATAACATGGTAAAGAAATTAATATTACAGAGACAACACGACAACAGTGAAGGTCCTCCTGCAGAGAATGATTTAGTGGTCCTTGGTAACTAGGTTATTTTTATGTCGACACCACAAGTGATTTTAGTCTAGCAATTAAAAAACAGAGTCTAAGTTATTTATTAGTTTCCATTAAAAGTTTCGGATCTACGTGGCAGATTTGACATAGACTAAGAGTAAATAAACGTGAAGCCTTCTGAAAACAACTAGCCTATATCAGGTATAAAGAAAAAATAGAGCGAAGTACCTAAGTACCTACTAACAGAGGACACAAACGAAATTTGCAAATGTTTCAGGTTTTTTAGCCTTGGTGTTAATGATTGGTCTTTTCGTACAGAGACTCCTCCGTGCCTCGGACCGCACATTAAGCCGTTGGTCCTGGCGGCCATTCGTAGATCTTTGACAGTCGTTACGGGTCGTCAGAAGCCCGAAAGTCTGGCAACCAGTCTTACCAAGGGGTATCGTATTACCCATTAACTGTAACATGTAAAATCTATGGACGTCAGATAGGCAGTCGCTCCATGTAAAATACTGGTATTCAGCTGCATCCAGTTAGACTGGAAGACGACCCCAACATAGTTGGGGCAAGGCTCGACAGATGTTGTTAATGGCCCCCAACATACAGGTCCAGGCCTAGTTTGAGGGTTAGGATCAGATTCTTGGGAATACATTTTTGTGCTATATTATTTCGACCTACTTGTTTGTAACTTGTATTTTAAGTGTCAAATAAATGTTTATAATTTATTTTTTTAGTTCAGTTAAATGAAATACAAGGTGTAAATAGAAGCTTAATGTGCAAATCTTACTACAGAAACATATGCCGTTAATCTACCTCTAAGAGAGAAAATCACAATACCTATCTTACCGAGGAACGAATCCATCAAGTGTCTGGACCCAGCGGTGTCGATTAGCAGTGCGTACGTGAGAGAAAGGTGTAGTAGGTACCATACGCAGCACGCCAGTCTAACTAACATCACTGGCCCGTCTTGAATACTAAGGTAAACTAAAGTATCACCTACTTGGAGGAGCTAACAAGATGTCAGGAAAGCCTGTAGAAGGACTGATTTTGGAGTTAAGAAAATCGACACGAACAAAAGAGGCTGAAGATGGAATGGCCTACAATTTTCGGGAAGTTTTATCGACAAGTACAAAATAGGAATTTGATTTAAAAAGTTTTAAGCTATTTAAAACTATTTCAAAGCAAAAAGGCATTAATTCACTACTCCTGTCACGAACAACGATCTTTTAGAAACTTTCGATAGCCAAGTTTTTAATTTGTACGAGTAATATCTTTTCATCTCGCTGTCTGTGGGAGTGGTTTCGTGAAAAGGGACAGAAATGTGTAGCAGGAAGTGACAGCTTGAGCATGGAATAAGTAAGTACTTTTTAATAGCATGGAATTAGTAAGTACTTTATAATAGCATGTAATTAGTGTACTAATGGAATTAGTAAGTACTATATTATAGATTGTAATTTTAATAGGTAATCGCAATTTTTTAAATATTTGCACTGTATAGGTACAAAGTTTGCATGAAATAAAGAGGCTTTTTTATTTTTATTTATTATATAGACTGTAAGTAGAGGGGGTCGAATTTCGACCAGTGGGCGACCAGGCGACAGTGTAATAAATAAATAGTTCAAAATTTTGCTTTAAAAAAAATCTGAGGTTAATTTCTGTCGCTGCTCAGTTGCTTACCAAGGTCAGATGTTACACATCATATTATGCGACTACTTACCAGTAGTCGCGTAGTACGTAGTAGTACCTACAGTACTTTGTAGTAGGCCCCCTTTTTTTGTTTTAAAAAGTCGAAATTATTCATAAAACAACAAAAACAGTGCCACCCCCAGTCTAACAAATTGTCAAGATTAATCACCATCCAATTCATCTACATTTTAATACGTATTCTTATCCCGGAATCTCTCATTAAGACGTAACTCTTTACAAAACCCGCTAAACTACGATAATGGTGATAAGCACATTTATCACCACTCGGGAGCAGCGCCGAGTTCTAGCGAGCTAATCACCGGCGCAGTGACTGATCACCGACGTGGGATCGCATCCGACAGACGTCAAATAGTTTCCTTTATGAGCGTGACATTGGGCTGGTGTATTTATTGGACGTTAATACTATGTAGGCACACTTAGTTAATGGTCTAATAGCGGCTGTTAAGGAAGTCCGTGTACTTTGTGATGCTTCGGATGGAGGCTGTGAATGTGGCTAGCATTTTAGCAGTTTGTGTTCGCAGTGAAAGGCCTCACTACAAACACTTCGATAAAGGCTGATTTTTCAATCGTCAGATTACTTTGCTGATGATTAATTGATGAATTATACCGTAGTAACATATTTATGTATATCTTTACATATAAATAAAATTGAAGTGTCTGTTTTTAATTAATTTTACTAAATGCATGTAAAAGTATAAACAGTACTACGTAATAACAAAAAAACTGTTAACATTTTTGTCTGTCTGTTTGTTTGATCCGGCTAATCTCCGAAACGGCTAAGTCGATTTTGACGGGACTTTAACTGGCAGATAGCTGATGTTATAAGGAGTAACTTAGGCTAATTTTATTTTAGACAAAGTCACGCGGGCGAAGCCGCGGGCTGCAGCTTATTCCGATAGATAAAAGTTATCTGATGATTTAAAAATCGGCGCTTAAAAACACTTTTTCTCTATTTATAATAAACTTATAAAGGCAATTGAAAATCAGGTAATTAATAACCTTAATCACCACACTGAATCAGCGGATTATAACTTGTTTTTTTTCCAGAAACCTATTGTCGCCTTTTATTAGGGGAATCCTTGCCCTAACTATATTCCTCACTTCTATATCGGTATTTATAGTTTTAATAGGTATATGTATATCTTTATATTTAAATAATATTTATTCCTCAATTCTCGCTATTGCACCTACTACTGTTTGTCTCTGCATCGCCCAAAGGTTGACTGGTAGAAAATGCCTATGGCATTAAGTCCGCCTCTGTGCATTTGTGTGCTTAAAGTATTAAGGCGGAGATTTCTTGAAATGGACAAAAAGGTGGTTTTTTAAAGCAGTGTATCTCTTAAACCGTAAATATTTTTTCCAAAACAAAAACAGTATGATATTTTCAAGTCTTTTGTGCATACGGTGATGGAACTCAAAACATAAATTGAATACATCAAAAAAATCTTGAAAGACAACTCTTAATTATTTTTAAAAGCAGTTTATCGCTTCGTTAACAGTTATAATTATAATTAAAAGTATACCATAAAATTACAAATGCCAAACTGCATCCGGTGATGGATTAAGTTTTATTAATTAGTTATTAGTATATCTAATTTTATACGATTTTATTTTCATTTTTACGCCATACGTTGTGTCATCGCGCATCTCTTTCTTTTGTATGCAATCTGACAGTGACAGCGGTTTACCTGTTGTCAGCCCCTTAAATAAATAATATACCACCTTGCCAGTTCACTCATACATAACATACATAGCATCACGCATGTAATCCCCGAAGGGTTAGGCAGAGGTGTTACCTATAGTACACCCACATTTCGCCAGTTATGTTTAAGTCCCATGTAATAGGGGGCGAGCCTATTGCCATCAACCGGGCACAAATCCAGACTCCGAGCTACCACTGCGAAATTCCTAATGGAAAATCCCAATAACACTTTGCCCGACCTAGGAATCGAACCCAGGACCTCATGCTCAACAGTCGCGCTTGCAACCACAAGACCAACGAGGCAGTTCAATCATTCTAAAAAATATCCAAGATTCTCGTCAAAACAGACTGACCAAAAAAAAAACTTAGGTACCTAAGGACCATCTCAACCCTATTATTGGCTGTCACTTACCGTTGCATTCAACGTTGAACCTGAAATTGTATTGTAACCAGCATAATCGGCAGTACGTAAGTAACAATGAATGAAGTTTGCGCGGGCGTCGCTCCGGGCAACGCGCGCACCTGTATCAGAGTGCACGCGATCTCGGGTCGAGTGCACGGTGGAGCTGCGTTGATTTGTAGTTGAATTAGTTTATTGCTGGGTTTATCTGAATGTCTACCGGTTGGCTAGGATGACGATTAAATATTACTAGTAGGACAATTAGAATGATGAAATTTGAGTCTTAGGGTTTCTTTTGAATATTCCGCGAGTTCGTTTTTTCTTTCTTCAGTGACTTGCTGAAGACTTGCTTCGTTGACTGCAATGATGCATTCTGTTCCTTGTGACTCTTAGCTTGCATACAGTGTTAATGTAGAAAGGTCTCGCTTTAGTCCGACATTCAGCGAGAATGTTAGCGTAAATGACTGCCTCGGACTCATTTCAGTATCGTCTCTTGTAGAGGCTATTTGAATGGCCAGGTCGATGCTGTATAAAATCAAATTATTTCTCATATGAACGCATCCTTGTGCTCGGTTCACGTCGCCTGTGATTACCTGCGAACGGCCTCCGTTTAAACGATTCCTTTTTTTAAAACTTGACGTTCCTGTTTCAAGAACCAGCGCCATTATTCCCGTTCCTTCCTCGTTTTGAATTTGGAACGGACAATGCACGGTTTTTCGCGGGTAGTTATTTTGTTTTCTTTTTTGATTGTGACTAAAATGACGGGACTGTCATGCAAGGTGTTGCTAGTTCAGAAAAATATTCTCAAGTGGCTTTTGCAAAGACTTAAATAATTTTTAGGAAAGTGATGACCATGATGAAATGCAACTCACGCTTAAGTTTTATGAACAATATAATTATTTATTTTCCATCAAAATAAAGTAAATAATGTAGAGAGTACAGACTATTATACTCGTACAAGTTTATCAATATTTTAAGTAAAAAAAAAAACTGAAGTTGGTGTGACAATATGTGCGCACGTTTTCGACAGTATTTTTTTTTAATATTTAACATCTGGCAACTTATAAATTCTTGTGATGGGCCTACGGACTCACAACAAAGGTTTACAAAAAAGTCACTTAAGTGAAGACCAGTAGTGCGAACAAACCTCTTTTGTCGAACTCTTTGAGGTTTCCAAATAAGGTGCATTTAAACAATTCGTCGTGGTTCCCTTCCAATTTATTTGATTTTTTTCTTATTTACGTCTTTGGCAAATTGAGAAAATTACTGCGACGGAAAGATGGCAATTTTTAGAGCTCGCTTTGTTCGGTTGAATGCTTCCGTAAGTAGGTACCTCATTTAGTTTCAAATTAGTAAGGTACTTGGAAAATACCGACGATTACTTAAAAGAGGATGGCTAAAAGATTTGGAGGAGAAGATTATAGAATCGATGAATGGATTCTATAAAAGATAACATGGCCAGAAAGGGAGTGAATACGGAGACAATGGCCGACAATGGTTTTTGTAGACAGGAATTGAGATAATTGTTACAATTGTAATGGCAATCATGTCATTTGGTTAAAATAGATTTTTATTATTTTATTGATATTTTAATTAGATTATTTTATATTTTGTGAATTTGAGAACGTTGTAGGCTTAATAGACTGTAGACTTGTAGGCCATATTCTATTTATTTATTTAATTTATTTATTTATTTAATTTTAAAGAAAGCTTACAGACTAATAACAACTATGAATATCATGCATAAGTAGTGACATTTGCTAATTACAAGCTTCCACATGTATTATATCTAATTAGGTATGAGTTACTTGCGTTAACCAGTTACAGCGATTTAAGTAAGTAAAATAATTACAATGTAAACATATATGTTGCGATAGTATACTAAGTATGTCAAGTCGTGCAGTGTCAAAATCACAATTAAAGCTATTTATGATTGTCACCAAAATACTCCTTGCTAAGTATCTTTCTAATTTTGTGTGCGCTGGTGCAGAATAAATCGATTTCCAGGTGTGATGGTAAACTATTGAAAGCTATAACACTACGTATGCAGAAGGCGTTGCGCCTGTACTTTGTCGAAGTGAATGGTACTTGGAGTAGAGGCCGTTTTCTTAGGTTGTTCAGATTAGTGCGAAGAAGTATTTTGCTGAGTAGTTCGGGACAATCAACTGAGCCGTTTGCGATGTTCACCAAAAGACAGACATCACTGATATTACGCCTTACTTCCAACGGTAAGAAATGATATCGCTTACAACGGTGTTCATAGTCGACTGAGAATTGCCCAGCCTTAAAATCCAAGTACCGCAAAAATTTTCTCTGAACAGACTCAATACGAGATTTGTAAATCTCATATTGAGGGTTCCATACTTGCGAAACGTACTCAAGGTGGCTACGCACTAAGGAACAATAAAGAACTTTTAATGGTTTTAGGGAACGAAAGCTAGAACAAGCTCTAATAATGAAGCCCAAGGCTTTGAACGCCTTGTTGACAACTGTTTCTATATGATCATCAAAAAGCAGCTTGCTGTCGTGTACCACACCAAGATCCCTGATACTTGTTTCCTTACTTATGTAAGTACCATCTAGTGCATACCCTGGCCCAATAATAGAATTCCGGCGAGTGAATACTACGTGAAAACATTTGGATACATTTAGTTGTAATTTGTTGGTTTTGCAATATTGTACGAATCTGTCAAGGTCGGACTGAAGTAGCTCAGTATCAGATAATGTGCGTATGGACTTTAGAACCTTCATGTCATCTGCATATAATAGGATATCTGAGTTTCTAAAGCATTTTTTTATATCCGAAATAAATATTGTAAACAATAACGGTCCTAAGATTGAGCCTTGGGGCACTCCCGATGGGACAGATTTCCATCCAGACGTGTATCCACGTAAAACCACAGCCTGCGTTCGATTATCTATGTACGATGAAAACCACCGATATAGATCACCATGAATTCCTGCGGAAAATAGCTTTCGAAGAAGCACTCGATGATCTATACGGTCAAAACATTTGCTGTAATCCGTGTATATCGCGTCGACCTGGCATCGTTCTTCCATCCCAGTGGTTATAATCTCGTTGGATAGTATCAGGTTGGAGGCGGTTGACCGTTTTCTGAGGAAACCATGTTGTTCGTTGCCGAAATGGCGTTGCATAGCTGAGTAAACTTCCGTGTGTACTACTCGTTCAAGTACTTTAGAGAAAAGACACAATTTAGATATGGGGCGGTAGTTTTCTATTTGAGACTTATCCCCCTTTTTAAAAATCGGTGTAATAAAGGCAGATTTCCACATCTTAGGGACAATACCCTCCCTCAGCGACCGCTCAAACAGCACACAGACAGGCGCCACCAAGCTCTTTGCACAATTAATTATGAATATGGGGGGTGTCAAATCTGGCCCACCAGATTTAGATGGGTCCAAACCTACAAGTAGCTTGTATACCGTCTCCGGACACACGCTGACCGTACTCAGGTTCACCGAGCTGGCAGGATGAATGTCATTATTAACATCCAGATCGTCAGAATCCGAGTCAGGTTCTTGGAAGGTAGACCGAAAGTAAGTGGAAAAAAGCTCAGTGATACCCTCCCCGGTGTCTGCGGACGAGTCCATGTAGTGTAATACGTTAGGTAATGTATTACCACTTCTTTTGCTTTTGATATACGACCAGAAACATTTAGGATTTTTGGCGATTGAGAATTCTATTTTTTCCATATAAGCATCAAAACAAACCGCCTCTAATTCCTTAGCTCGGTTTCGCAAGAGAGAAAAAGAGTGGTAATCGGATAAGTTGCCGTAATTTTTGTATTTGTTATGGTATTTGTGTTTTTCTTTTAGTATTTTTATTAAAGCACTAGTGTACCAGGGGGGGTGTGTCGATTTTCTACATGGTTTAACGGGAATGTACAAGTCTCTGAGCTCGTATAGCTTGGAATAGAAAAGGTTAAGGGCTTGGTCCAGGGATCCAGCAGACAACAACATATTCCAGTCTATAAGATCTAGTGCAGACATAATTGCAGTGTAATCGCCTTGATAAAATATGTATTTTGTGTTAGGTTTCTCAATAAGTTTATGAACTTCAACGAAGTCAGCATTAATAATCAACGGTTTATGGTGTACATCAACAGGCACCGCCAGCGGGTCATCACAATCCTTTACTTTTATTGCGCTATTTGAGAAAACAAGATCTAATAGTCTACCGTTGACGTTACGCTCACCATTAAACTGGGACAAGTTACACGCATTTATTGTGTCAAAGAAATCCAAAATACATCGAACGGACACATTCTCAGGGTACAATCCAGAACTATCGTCAGACTGCTGCCATTCCACATCGCCGCCGAAGTTAAAATCCCCTGTTATTATAAATGTATCCAAGGGGTAGCCAGATACTAAGTTGTTAAGTTTGGCGTGGAAGTTTTGTAATTGAGTTAAGTACGAGTTACCAACATTTTCTTTGCACAAATACAGGCCACAGATATTGATATTGTAACTTACCGCTGGTCTAGATCGCTTCAGAACGATGGATACCCATATATCCTCGGCCGAGGTACGCCAGTCACATCTTTCCACAACGGTCAAGTCATTCCTTACCGCGATCAACACTCCACCTATTTTGTTTAGTACCTGGTACTTTTGGACAGGCCTACACTGTCCTCCCATACCTATTAACACTGTGATTTGAAAACATTGTAAAATCCAATTATTTTTATTTGAGTAACCGTAGAGTTTCTTGCCGGCTCTTCACCATAGGAAACGACCTATTGGAACCGTGCACCTAACTACTGACGTTTCATATATTAAGTGCCCATGTAGGTTTATGTGAAATAAACCATTTTGATAACATGGAAGAAGAAGACGTTCTGGACTGATCCCAAATAAATCAGGATATGAGAAGGAGGATGCTTTCAGTTCTACACAGATCACTTTAGTTTGTGGCGGCATCTAAAACGCTACATGCGAATTACGCATCAAAGACCTGACGTCACACAAATCCTGCATCGCGCAAGCATAGTTTACCGCGTGACTGGCATATATACAACATCCCAACAACAACCGTCAGGCGCCCGACAGACAAAACACCCGTCTGGTCGGAGGATCCTCCCTTTTCTATGGAGGATGAATGAACTTTACACCCAGTTCCATAAAGATATAGAAAGATAAATAATATAATCAAAAGGGATTACTGTGTTGAATATTGTTATGAATTTTATTGTCCTACAATTACCATAAACTATGAGCTCATACCGCCTGTGATACAGGTTTATCCTAGTACAGGCATCTACCATTATCATACCTTTGTAAATTATATTGTTAATATTTTACCAATTTTAATACTGAATAAATATTTATTACATAGAAATAAAATAAGAAAATACGTAGGTATATTTGCCGGGTAAACAAAGCGCAAGGAAAGAACATAAACACGAAAAAACAAGTTGGGGAAAAATATGCGTCACATCCATGCAAAACGGCCTTCGCTCAGCATAATGCTGCGACCATGCGAGACAGAGGCCCAGCGCTGGTTTTCAGCGACAGCGATTATTATTATATTAAACTGTCCGATTATAAGGGGACAAGTACTGGGTAAAGACCCAGTAGTCATCATAATCAAGTATCGCAGAGGCCTATAAACCCAAGGACCACACAAAAACCAACAAACCACAAAATCACGACCACAATATTACAACGGGAGCTAATTTCACAACTTGCTCAAACAACATCGAGGTACAGCGATAAGAATCGCGAACGATTTTTCATAAACAATAGCCTTTTTAATATAGCAAAAAAGTCGAAGAGTATAAGGCTATTGATAATGCAAAAAATGCAATAATAAATTACCGGGCGGTGTGGTATAAACAGCGATTTGCTTCGGGCGACTGAGGGAGCTACCAGTGTGTTACAAAGAGGTAGGAGCAAAAAGGTTGAGTTAAGTTGTGTGGTGCGGTGAGTGGCGGGTTCCGTTAATAAGTTAATAGTGTGTTGAGCATTAAATTTGACATTATACCTGCTACTAATTTTAAATTAATTGACTCTTGAACACACTTCACATCAATTTTAATTAGGCATTTGAATGTATTGTTTCTGCATGTGATAATTTTATTAATATGTAATGTTCAACACAATGTTAATTGTTAATGAATAAATAAATGAATGAATGAGAATGTCTGACGGTTTAAATATGCGTTGATTGAGCTTTTTGGCAATAATTAAATACATAACATTTAAGGCAGTAAAATTATCCCCCTTTCCAGGCTACGTTCATACAATTCTACTTGTAGAAAAAAAATTAAACTTTCATAGTTTTTATTTTTAACAGACTTCATAAAAAGGAGGTTCTCATTTCGTCTGTTCACGTATATATTTTTATGTATGTTCATGGATATATTCAGCAATTGTGGACCGATTTTGAACATTCTCTAATTTTTATTAACTTTGCTTGGGTAGTTACAGTTATCTTCAATATTATATTTTTTACACTTTGTGTATGTTGACGATGTAATATTAACTTCCCGTCACTGATGTTTTTACATACCTAGTAAATAATGGAACTGACTTCCGAAATTAAAGATATTTTTCACTTTGTAGTGTTTTTTTGGAAGTCTGACCTGCGAGAGCGAAATCTGACTTCCGAGATTCTCGCAGCAATATTTTTGTATGTCAATAAGTAACAAGATGAATCTTTAAAAAAAATATATAAAATTATAAAGCTTCCCGGAAGATAGAAAATCTGAATCAAAATCAGCTTTAAATCTCATCCAAAGGAACCCTAGAAAAATCAAGTAAAAAAATAATACACTTAATATCAAAGAAGGTGTACTTCGTTAATGCATTCGCCTTGAGGCCCGTCAGTCCACTGAACATTGTTTTCTGGAATGCGATTTTAAAAAGTTATCGTTCTTTTTTTATTTTATTTTTATTTCACCGAATTCGCTCGAGATATTTTCGGGTTGAATTCAAATGACATAATTAGAGTTTTATTAACGTATTGAATTTAAATTTTTGCAGTTGTATGAATATTCAGTGTTGTGGTTTTACTGGTTGTTTGAGATAAATAAACAGTTAAATATGAGGACCGAGATTAGTCCTACTGCTACCTACTAATTAAATGAAGATAATGCATTAGATAGAATCAAATATCTCGCTCTATTCTCTAATCGTGTAACGGTTCTTTATAAAAAGACTAGCTTCTGCCCGCGACTTCGTTCGCATGGAATTCGTAAGATACACAATATACTAAAATAACAGCCACATTTTGATACTCGTATAACTCCCTCGCCGGCCCGTGCTATTACTTACTTCGTTTTCGGTTAGCGTTCTTTTGGACTTCTTTTTGCTCCCAAGGGTTGTAGCGTGATGTTAAATAGCCTATTACCTTCCTCAAGAATTGCGCTATCAAATGCAAAAAGATTTCTGTTATCAAATCTGACTAATAGTTCCAGAACGTACAAACAAACTACATATTCAGCTTTATTATATTATTATACAAAGTACAGATAAGTTCTCTACAATCATTTCATCACACAGATTTCGCCTCCAAAGTGTTACACGTAAAGAAAAACCACGCTATTCAAAATTATTATTCCACCCGACGTGAAAATAATCGTCCCCTCACACTTTAAATAATTGCATTGTTTCTCATAGCCACACAATTAGCTGACTAGTGGCTGGGACACACCGGGGTCGCGACTGCGATTTGTCGCAGGTAACGAGCAACAATACGCGCGTTTCGGTCGCGGCCCCCCGTTGCCTCGCATTTGTATCGAAATGTTCCTGTGGCATACTGAGGTAGGTTTGTATGTAAATGTTATTATTAAAATATGGAGCAGTTTTTTTTTTGTGTGAATACGATTGAGTGGTTTTGTAACTTAGGGGTTGACTTATAAATATAGCATGCAGTAAGTAATCGCGGATTGAAAGACCTCAGTTGAAGATTTTTTGAGAAAGCCTGGGGCCTTCTGTGTCTTAGTGGTAAATATTACTATCTCTTAATAATTGACGATGAAGATTAAGAAATAGTTAACACAACAAACTAAATACCAACGTTTTTCATGAATGGATTAAAACATCTGTCATAACCACAGCGCTTCTTTCGGAATTTTCCCAGATTAATAATAGCTTCCGTTGAAAAAACCATTGAATATTACTTTATTAATATAGAGAAACAAAATAAGCAGCTATTAAACATCCTACAATTTAATACCAAGACAAATGACACCATAAAATATGCAGTTCAACAAAAAAACAAATTCGCATAACTTTACGCTCGATGTGCCCTCATCCGATGGGCAGGTTGCACCGCGGCCTCGTTAGAGTTAACTAGGCAACAAACTATCGGTTATCCATAACAGTTATTGTGTTATTCTTTTGACAAATGTTCCGAACACTCCTCGTTAATACGAGACCCGATACCTGACGATTATTTGTCTTTTAACTCATTGTTTTGTATCAGCATTGCAATTGTTGGCAATACGTTTTATAAAATACTGTATTTTGCTGATCGGATTTGATTTTGTGTTCAGTTAACGATCCAATAACGGTTGTGATGACCTTATAGAACTATTCTCCTGGATAAATCAGCTGTCTCAACTTACTGTGCAACATTTTTATTCATCAGGTTCTAAAAGCCATTTCACTTGCTAAGCCAGCAGTACAAAAGCTACCAATATGGGACACTGCAATATTAATTTGTTTAGTGAGGAATCAACCCCAAACGCGCTAGCACATAATTATAGTGATCTTATTGGTGATGTTCTTCAGAAAGGTCAGGTGTGTAGTACTTGCAACCAGCGTGTGTGTATGACTAGATTTTTGGACATAAATGAAGCAAAAAGAGTATGTAAGAAGTAGCAAGTGGTATTCTGTAGTTTCTGCCTACCCCCATGGGAAAAAGGCATAACTTTATGTATCTATGTATGAGGAATCAATCATAGATTTTGTTGTTACCTAATTATGGTCGTGTAAATGAAAAAATGCGATGAAGCGCAGTATTCTATGCGTCAAATTAACAGATTATATTCGCAACACGCCCTCGACTTACGGGTAGTAAGTAGGTCATGGGTTCGAACCCAGACAGGCGCTTTTCTTTGCGTAATAATTTACTTCATCACCACTGCTCTCAAAACGGTGAAGGAAAACATCGCGAGGAAACTAAAAAATCGAAGTCATGTGACATCCACCAACCCGCACTGGGCCCGCGTGGTGGATTACGGCTCACTCCCTCTCACAGAAAGAGGAGGCCTGTGTCCCAATGGTGGGTACATTATAGGCTGTTTATGTATGATTATGTATTTGCAACACCAAACTGCGCTCCAAAACACATATTACTGACATTGCTTAAAAAGCCGCATAGTTGAACTGGGACTGGGCTGTCCACGTCGGCCGCATGTCCAAAGAGCTTTGGGCCAAAATAGTGACTATGTGGAGAACCCTGAGCCAACTGAATACCAATATTTTACATGGAGCGACTGCCTATCTGACCTCCACAACCCAGTTACTGGGTAACACGATATCCCTTGGTAAGACTGGTTGTCAGACTTTTGGGCTTCTGACGACCCGTAACAACTGTCAAAGATCTACAAATGACATCCGGGACCAACGGCTTAACGTGCTTTCCGAGGCATGGAGGAATCTTGGTATGAACAGATGGTCACCCATCCACGGACCAACCGCGGCAAGCGTAGCTTAAACCTGATCGATCGACCCGTGCGGCAGTTATTATTTAGCCACAAGCTCTCACAAGTGTATTGGGAAACTATGGAGTGTTTTTGTCAACTCAGCTTATCACAAGGCACTGCTGGACAAAAGACTTTCCCAAATCGCGTCACAATACCCGGTATCTGGCCTTCCGTAGCTAATCTAAGTGGTACCCTAATCGCGTAACATACTATGAATAACATACTATGAATAACAAACTGAATGATTTTGATGTATAATCCATTGCCTCTTATGTTCTAAATATTTGTCTGTTCAACAACGTAAATAACTCAATGAATGTGGTTGAACTGTCAATTAAAAAACCGGCCAAGAGCGAGTCGGACTCGCGCAACGAGGGTTCCGTACGTATATATGATGTTGATGATTTCTGAAAAACTGTGCTATTTAGAGATATTTTTATTTTTTCTGTAATCTTTATTTAAACTTCTATCACATACAATAATTTTTCTCTATGTTAACTTCGGAGATAAGGGGGGAGCGGTTTTTTTTTTACATTTTTCTTCAAAAGGCGAAAACTATGATCCCTAAAAAAAAATTTGAAAATGTGCAAACAGTGGTCTTTCATATATGATACCCCACATGCCTTAGTAGACTCCATTCGAATTTTTAAGACCCCCTTTCAGGCCCTGTTGCAAAAAAGATATATTTTTTTTAAATTTCTTTCTTGTTTGCAAAATAGTTGGGTAAACGTCATCTAAAACTGTTCCAAATTTCAAGTTGATAGCATAAGTAGTTCTTGAGATATCCAGCTGTGACAGACAGACAGACAGACTTAGTCTCACCATAAGGGTTCCTTTTTACCATTTTCGTACGAAACCCTAAAAACTGCAACTACTAAGCCGGTCAAAACTGTTGGTATAGTGGCGTGTGCTAGCTAACATAATTTGGCAAATAAATTTAACTTAATGTTTTGTGTTGCGAAATGTACATTATTTTACATACTATTATAGTATAGAATCAACCAACTTCGGTAGGTCCAACTTCGAGAAAGAGGTCAATCGTCGAATCCGACTCGGCTGGGCAGCGTTCGGGAAGCTATGCAATATCTTCTCGTCCCACATACCGCAGTGTCTCAAGACGAAAGTCTTTGACCAGTGATGACTTATGGCACGGAAAGTGCATCGCAATCGCTCACAATGGGCCTTCAGATGGCTAAAAGTCATCCAAAGGGCAATGGAGAGGGCTATGCTTGGAGTTTCCCTACGTGATCGAATCAGAAATGAAGAGATCCGCAGGCAAACCAAGGTAACCGACATAGCCCGAAGAATTGCCAGTGGCAGCGGGCAGGGCACATTGCTCGCAGAACTGATGGCTAATGGGGCTGAAAGGTTCTGGAGTGGCGACCGCGTACCGGAAGACTTAGCGTTGGAAGGCCTCCTACAAGGTGGACCGATGACCTTGTGAAGTCCGCAGGTATCCGCTGGATGCGGGAAGCATATAACCGGTCTAAGTAGCGGTGCTTGGGGGAGGCCTATGTCCAGCAGTGGACGTCTTTCGGCTGAAATGATGATGATGAATGATATATAGAATCAAGTTTTTCTAACTGAACAGACAGCTGTGCTGCTGGAGAGTCTGTTGCACCTGTTCAACTTCCCAGCTAAAGCAATAGGAAGTTGTGAAGGGTGGGCGCTTTTGGGTGACCGTCTTATGTAATTTTGACGTTTGAAAAGTGCTGATTCTTAACCTAGTTTGAATAAATAATTAACATAACCCATATTTTAAAACATCTTTAAATTATTTAATGATAAAGACAAAATCACACATAAATTAGCACAAACGAATAATTACAATATAAATACAACATCAAAACACAAATTAATAATCAAATTCAAATTCAATCATAGCTCGTATGAATCATTACAGTAGTCAAAAATACTTGACTTTATTATAAATGACTTTTGATTTTGATTGACTACTGAAACTTGCCACAAGTTTTAGACGCTAAAAGAAATATTTATGTATTAACTGCAAACAAACCATTTGTAACTTTATTCGAACGCACAATCCAGTCTTTAGTCGTTGTATTATTATCAGATAGATCTGATATAAAAAGCCTGTTTTTGCAATAATCTCTAAGAAACAAAGCCTTCCTTATAATATTACCTTACACGCGTAACTTATAGTCTACACATTCAATAAACTATTCGCTCGAAATCTTCCGACTTCGGCCGGATTCGTCCGATCAGCATTGGATTCAAATTACATGGAACAGTGATGTTATTATCAGTGCGTTGCAAGTGCGATCACGTGCGATCGGCTGCGATCGTCCGATCCGATCGCATTGTGGCGCCAATGAATAGATCGTCCACCTCTATTGTACGTTAATGTATCGCGACAAGAGTTGGGAGACACACGGCTGGTAAGTTTGGAGAAAAAACTGTTTTCAACTTTCAGGTTTTCAATAGTTGCTTTGGAGAAACGATTTGCGGAATGTGTTCGTATGTTGTCTGGCGTTTAAGGCGGATCCGTCAATATAGCCCGTGAAATTCAGAGTTCGACAAGTGAAATCGTCATATTTTCACAAAATAGTCTTGTTTGCAGTAAATAATAGTTTCGAGACCAATACTTATATTGTAATTTAGGAATTATTTTATATAGGACTTATTTCAAAAACATTCAGAAATCAGACATTTGTGATTCTTCTTAACTAATTGCCTTCAATTCAGTGATGAACATCGCAGAATTTTATTGTTTTGCTCTTGATCGTACTTAGATCTTCATCAAAAACCCACTGCTCTTTTAAAAAGCGTTTACATATTAGTTCTCTAGCTCATGACTCTACACCTCACCATCTTTTAACTTTTAGTAAAAAATTGACCACTACAACGAAGTTGCCCATTCTCTCCACCCGTATGTCCGCCCGCGAGTCGCCTCACAAGAATGGTGATGCAGCTTCAACAGGAAGCCTTCAAGCTTTTGTTCTCCGCACGAAATGATAAAAACGTCAAGCAACGCCGCGCGGCCAGCATTGTTTTGCAACCGGTTTTTAGTTTTCTTTATTGTCCCTTTATTGTAGCGTGCGGTGGCCACCGGCCATCTTATAAAATATTATAAGAAAATCTTTTTTGCAATTAAAACAATGTTGCAAGTTATGAATTTTGCCTTAAATTGATTTTTTTGCGCTGGTAATAATATGAAGTCGTTATATTTCTTTCTTATTGCCACAGAGCTCATGAATCAATTTGAAATTTAATGTGAGTAATAAAATAAAGGAAGTTTTGTTACCGTATTAATTTTGTCGTTGAATGAAGGTTTCAGTTTTTAAGTTCGGAGATTCTTTTATTGTTCAAAGCGTGGAAATGTTCGGAGTTTATTTAGACAATTACGTTTTTTACGATACCGTAAATTAAATTCCACGATAAAACTTTAAAATCACGGTAGTTACTTGAATGTTGGTAAGCAGAAAATAATAAAATGTCAGACGTGTAATCCATACTAGTGGTCGCCCACTGGTCGAAATTCGACACCCTCTACTTACAATCTATATAGTACTTACTAATTTCATGAGTACCTACACTAATTCCATGCTATTAAAAGTACCTGCTTATTCCATGCTCGAGCTGTCACTTCTGTCACCTATCTAGCTGTCTGCACTCCTCCTACATATAAACTTTAACTGTGCCAAATTTCATACTCCTTCGTCCGCGTAATTTTTGTAAAAAGAGGTACAAAGTTTTCGTTTCACGTATTAATATATTGATAACCTTTTTCTGGATAAAACAGTTTCGATGCCATGCTATTTTATTTCAACGCGAAGGGTTATCCATGGCTTTCAGTCCATAAAACATTTCCTTCACCTCAACTACGTCATAACCTCCTCGATTTCGTTTAAGTTGACCCTAGTTCATTCTCAAAACTTCCAGAATCTTCTAACGGCGAAAAATATCGAAACTTTACCCTTTACCTCGCACACATACACGACAATACAGCACCTGCAGTTGCCTCTGCGGCTGCGCCTGATTGCGGCATTGTGCCGCTCACAATAACTCGATTAGACGCGGACGGGCACCGGACGTGGTCCTCCTGGCTATGATAGTGTGGATATTCTTAGGACCAATTTCTTGCTAGTTCTAACTTCTAACTAAATATTATAATATTTCTAGATAGACAGTCAAAGCTGTGAACTCGTCGAAAAAAATTGCGTCCTACTGTTGGCCGCTAAATGCACGCGCACTAGAATAACACAATGACGTGGCGAGAGTGTAAGACGTAGCTGTCACGGCACACCGGGCTATCAAAGTTGGACCGTTTGTTTTAGTTCTTTTGCAGCGCGACACTCTATCTAGACATAAATATAATCAAAGCTTCTAACTATGAAATTAGCAGTACGTTTAATCGTGAGCCTTTGAACAATTGATGTAGGTATCTGGTCACAATGCAACTTAGTTTAAAAGCTTATGTCAGTGTAAGTATACCTATTAAAAAAAAACTCCGAAAAAATACTGTTCATTTAATCTTAGACCTTTTCCGAAAGCAGTGTAGGTAAGTACTTATCTGGTCTACAGGTGCCGATTCTTAGGATTTATCCTTGAGACTATGGGTTTCCAATCTAAAGGTCAAAAGTTTTATTTCGATCCATGGAAGCCCTTTTAAACGCCACGGCAAAAATGTAATAATTTTTAAAGAAAAGAAAATAAAGAAAAGTAATACGTTTATCTGCGGTAAACATGACGCAAGGAAAGAACACAAGTACAAAAAATAACAAGTTGTGGGAAAATATGCGTCACATCCACGCAAAACGACCATTGCTCAGCATAATGCTGCGACTCTATGCGAGACAGAGCCCCAACGTTGGTTTTCAACGACAGCCGATAAAGATAAATCCGCAGGAACGATTTAGTTTTCTAATACCGTATTTTCGTGACCCGTAATTTTGTCTGTATTCGTCAATAAAGAAGTTAAAAGGTACAGCGTTTAAAAGGTTAAATTATAGTCCTTGTGTGGTAACCGGTGTCCTATAGCGTAGATATATGTATAGTGTAAACTGGATAAGTGGGATCTCAAGGAAAAAAAAAGGTTTATTTTAATGTCTAATCTTATTTCAAATGGAGTATAGGTTACTCGTATACTCCATTTGAGATAAGATTAGACATTAAAATAAACCTTTTTTACAGTCCGTTCAACCGATCTTGACTTATATTACGTTAGTGGCATGACAAATGGCAGTTGTAATAAACAATTGGTATTGAAACTAAGTTTTAGGTTTTATTGTCATCCATAATGCCTACGGAATAGTAGTCAAAGTCGGTGGAACGGATTGTAAAAAGTTTATTTAAATTTCTAATCTTATTTCAAATGGAGTATAGGATTATTTAACACTTAAAGAGGCTCCTCATTTACTCAGTTTCCCAAATAGTCAGGTTTTAAATGACAGTCTGTTGTCTTACTTATAAAGGCCCCGCTAAGACAGGTCGAAATGTAGGTCCCGTTTTTCATTTATAGAAGACAGAACAAATGTGTCACGACCTACCCAGAGCAATATTCAAAATGATAAATTATTATTACATAGTTACTACTTAAAAAAGAACTGCAAAGTATACAGATAAAAATTGAAAAAATCTAATAAATGCATTCTCAGTTATAAAGGTTTAAATATTCTCAGTAACAGTGGTATTTTTATGCATAAGTGTCGGGTCCTCATTTTAATTATCAGTATTGTTTATTGTTTTTCACATAACCAGGGCCCACTTAACCGGGTTACACTGTATTACGTTTATCTAATCACGGCTAGCTGACACTGAAAGTCAAAACAGCCAATTGAAGGATCAGATAGTCGCCGTTGACCTTGCCAGACAAATGCGCGTCGCGGTCACGCCGAGCAACCATTAATTTTCATAGGAAATATTTATTTATAGTAACGAACATATGAATATTTGAATAAAATCACAGATATAATTATAGATAATAAAACAGTTTATTCATACAAAAAAAAGAATGAAAATATCTTAAGTAGTTTGAAAGTAATATCGTTTTTTATGCTTTGGGTAGACATTACTTCCTGAATTTATTTCATAAAGTATTTTATTACAATACTTAAATATTCACATAATTATAGAATTGATGTGTATGCGTTCTGGTTTAACATACATTTTTGCATAACATACTTGTATTATATGAAGGCGTAATAACAGATTTAAAAGTGAATAAAATCATATATCTGCGCCTTAAAAGAAAAAATCATAGACAAGCCACATCCACAAGTTTCCAACTCCTTACTACCCCCAATTAGGTGAGGACGAGGCTACCAAGCACAAAGGCAAAGATAATGGTCAGTTAACTTAGTTCGGAAGATAGTTCACTTAGAGCCAACTTAACTTTATCAAGTTGCAATTAAGTTCGCCCGCTTAATTGAATATTCTCACGGCCCATATCACAATTACGACCTCCTGAACTAGACAGTATCGATTCGGTCTTTCGTGGTGACGTAGAGTGCTTATGTTTTTGGGTGTAGTGCGTTTTGGCAACGATTTTCGTGTATGGAAAATGAAAATGGAGTTCAATGACGTAGGCGGTTGGGATATTTTTGATTATTCAAAAACTGACTGTATGGCGTCTGGAGTAGATTAGGTAATCATTTATTAAATCTTCTACTAAGTTTTTTTTTATTTATTTTGCAGAATGTATGAAAAAGACGGATGAAAACCAGCGTTTATGGATTCACTGAAGATAAGCTAGAACGATTAAGTGCTGCTTCTTGCTAAGGGATAGTATCTAGTGGAGAGTTCACATTTTAAAAAGTATTATGTAAAGATTGATGTGTAAAGCCTGGAGTAAACTAGTACGTAAGTAGTGTGTTGTTTCATTATTAATTAGGCTGATCCCTCCGCTAATCATTATTTTGTAACCATTATTGAAAGCTCGATAGAGCATGCTGCTTTAATGGCGACATTAATTTAAGACCCCTATACGGTTTCGTGTTTTCTTTTTATGAAGATATTTTAATTTCATTAAACGTTATTGTTTCTTGATTTATTAACAATTTTCTAAAATAGCATTTTGGAGCAATCTGTACTTAAAGAACTGTAGCGCAGTGGTCATTTGCCGAGGTCACGGATCAGACCATCGAATCAATAAAATTAAAGCGAATAACGTGCAAAGAGTAGGTGAATTGAAGGAAAGAGAGCTTTATTATTTAGTTTGTTTAAAATTTTAATTTTTCAATGTATGTTTTATTTTATCTTATTATATTTTTTATGATTACTGGGCACTAGCCCTACCCGTGTGTTAAATAAATGTCGCCATTGTAGCGGTACGTTGTATGCATTTAATTATTTATATTGACTAATTTGCAAATATTTTGGTGATTCATCATCAGGCTTATTTGGTTAAGGAAAGGCAATGTAATTCAAAGCAAAGTAACAATGCAATTCTTCAGTACCAACTCCAGAACATTTTACAACGTTGTTAAATCGTTACGAACGAATCTGAAATCTTCATCTCATAACGTTTTATTATCGATTTTAAACATTATTTTACTTTAGTGTTAGCTGCCGTAAATCAAATCGAACTTTATTATTGTTTGTATACACTTTCAATTGTTGTTCAAAATGACCTAATACCAGGAATTAACTGCAGTAAATAATTATTGTTACTTTCGCATTAAGATTTTTATAATGTTGTTTGTTGTTACATGTTTGTAGATTCATGCTTTTTGTTTCTTTCAACAGGCGTTTGCAGTTTTTTATTGGACGAAAAAGTTTTTTGAATGACGGATTTGTCTGTAACAAGAGGTAGATTTTAAAAACTATTAACACTAGCTTTGGTGATAAGTTTTCTCACATCACGATACGCCAAATCTACACTTCTCTAAATACCATTATTATGAAGAGGTAAAATTTGTGAGTTTGTATGTAGGGGTAATCTTCGGAACTACTGATCCGATTCCGAAAATTCGTTTATTATTACGAAGCTACAGAATTGCTAAGTGTCATATGATGAGATTTTTTGTTCAAACATGAAATTTCACGAGGCCGAAGTCGCTGGCAGAAGATCGTAGATTATTATACATAAATTATACAGCCTAGTTAGATTTCGTAGTGGATAGCTTCGCTGACACGCAGCAAATAAGTGTGGTAAATAATATAATCTTATTTGGTCATTTTATTAAGTATTTTTTATTTGCTTATATTGTAATAATTTATTGAATAGTTGTTCATCTTTTAATAAGAATTTTCTGCATATAAGTGATGTATTTGAACAGTATTTAAGACTCGTAATTACCAACTGTTACTATCGTTGTAAATATGTCGTTGGTGTGCTTTGCTCAATAAATAAATAACAAAATAAAACGAAGAAATAAAACTTTGGTAAAGCAATAAAAAACCGGCCAAGTGCGAGTCACTCTCGCGCACGAAAGGCTCCGTACCATTATCTATAAAAATGGCAAAAAAAAACACGTTTATTGCCCCCCTTAAATATTTGTTTTATTTAAATTTAATTATTTACCTGCTACTGTATTATTTGCCTGCATTTTTGTTTTTTTAACCTGTTGCCGTTATCAATATCGAGCAAAAACGGCCAAAAAAACACGTTTGTTGTATGGGAGCCCCCTCAAATACTTATTTTATTCTGTTTTTTAGTATTTGTTGTTATAGCGGCAACAGAAATACATCAACTGTGAAAATTTCAACTGTCTAACTATCACAGTTCATGAGATACTCGTACAGCCTGGTGTCAGACAGATAGACGGCGGAGCCTTAGTAATAGGGTTCCCGTTTTACCCTTTGGGTACGGAACCCTAAAAATTACGCTGAAATTACTTGCTGATATTGTAAATGTTAAGTTTATGCCTCGTTGGACTAGTGGTAGCAAGCGCTACTGCCGAGCATGAAGTCCTGGGTTCGATTCCCGGGTTGGGCAAAATTATATTGGGTTTTTCTATCTGTAATATCTCAGTAGCAGCCCGGACTCTGGATTTGTGCCCGGTTGGTGGCACTAGGCTCGCCCCCTATTACATGGGACTTAAACATAACTGGCGAAATGTGGGTGTACTACAGGTACACCTCTGCCCGACCCTGGGGAAACAAGGCGTGATGTTATGTATGCTATGTTAATTTGATGCATATTTTAACAGAGAATGATCTCTATGCTAAAGTGAAGCTGTAATAAATGTAAATCGTTTAATTTGAAGCACTTCTTCATAACCTTCATGTAACTCATTATTCATCCCCTCAAAGATTAAATCGAAAATAATATCGTTTATACATAATTGTAGTTTACAGCCTTGTCAAGTAATAAAGTAATGAATTTTACAATATTTATGGTAATAACATTGCACCTGAGATCCCGAGCCTCCGTGTGCAATTTTGATAAAATATGTCTTTAAGTATCGATACTGATGGTAAATAAAAAAAAAATGTCTTCTCTAACTACGCTACAGACAACTTCGTATGTATTTGCTATCTGACAATAGGAACTTTTTATTTTAGCATATTGTGTCGGTGTGTATGTATATTCAATTTTTAACAGTTTTAGTACGGATCCCTTTAAATGTAATAGGTTTCTTCGAAATAATAATTTGTTACGAATGTATTCAAAATGCAGTGAGCTGTGGTGGCACAGTGGTAACGGTGACTTACGAGTTGTAGTTCGTAGGTTCGAACCCTAACAGGCGCTTTACTTTGTGTAAATTATTTCACCACCACTGCTCTCAAAACGGTGAAGCAAAACATTGTGAGGAACGGCATGTCCTAGAGCCAAAAAAATCGAAGACATGTGACATCTATCAACCCGCACTGGCCTCGCGTAGATTATGGCTCACTCTCGCAGAGAGGAGGCCTGTATCCTAAAAGTGGGAATATTATAGGCAGATTATGTGTATTCAAAGTGCACTATATATTTTTTTTTAATTCCGGGATTTAATCGTCATGTTTTTGATTCCGGGGTTTTAGAGCGGGTATTATCCACTCTACGTTACTTACAAGTACTTACCCGAAGTAAAGGTAAATAATATACTCTATCTATCTCTAAAATACTTCCTCAAGGAAAATATCTAAATAATCATAACCAGAAACCTAACAGGCGGTTTTTCTTTATGGTATTTCTTTGTAGAATAAAGAAAAAGGCAATCCAAACAGATTTGTGTCTCCTTTTAAATTCAGAACCCATACAATAGTCAAACCAACATAATTGGCTAATGTCCATCAGTTTTGAGTGAACAAACGGGCGGAGGCGACTGATACACCATGAATAGTGAGCAATTATATTCATTTTGCGAGTAAGGAGCATTTTTCCCAGCCGCCCACATCGCACTAAGTACATGCCAATCTGTCAGGTTATCTGTCCCCTCGTAGTAGATAATATGCAACAAATTGGCACTATTGCCCCGTGTAAGCATTTAACTGAAAAGCCGCATCGATAAGGGCTTGGTTCGAGGCATACGAGATAGCGAATTCAAAGTCAAACTATGAAATGCCCAAAAATAATCTCCCTTAAATTAATTAGTAAGAATTATGCTCAACATTGTACCAAAGTCAAAGTGAAACCATTTATTTCAAATAGGCACATAAGAGGTACTTTTGAACGTCAAAATTTACAAAAAGATAGAATTGATTCTAGTTGCCCCTTCCAAAAGGTAGTTTCGTATGGAGAAGAATTGACAAGAAACTCCACCGTTACTCTTTTAAAAATGTTTTACAATATTTTGTTTGAGTACATTAATTATATGTGAAGACGATGCACCTAGAATAAAATTACTATACCATAATAGGTAAAAAGAATTAAAAACTAAGCAATGAAAAATAACTTAATTATTAGATAGATACATGGTACTCACATATTTACTAACATCGTAAAAGTATGTTTTTCTAAAAATAAAAAAAATAATAACCATTATAATACCCATTTTGTATAATAATATTTTTTCTAAGGAAGAAATAATTCCATGGTCAAGACGGCTGGTAATTCGTGATCTATTGACCACTACACATCACAAATTAAATACAACTATTGACAACCGTAAAAAAGTCAACCTGTATCATCATATAGGTTGACTTTTTAACAGGGTTCATAATGGCAACTTATGCTTGTCAAAAAGGGAAATTATTTTTTTATATTCATTTACAGCTTTTTAGTAGGTGTGTATATTAAATAAAAAAATAAAGGTTTTTCATGCCTAAAAAGAATTCTAGACTTTTATGAGACAAGTTCCATCTAAACAGTTTCATGCCCTATCAACTTCCTTCAGACATGCCTCATAGAGCTCTATTTACACCAGTATCTCCGACAACGTCCAGCTGGGTCCCATTAAGGAGTGCCCCGGCTGCTCTTACTTACCTTACCTTATCTTAGCTCTCAATTGTTCGGTAAAACATTAAAAGGTATCTGATTACTGCCGCAACTACTGCAGTGGACTCCTGAAAATAAAAATAAAATGTTAAGTTACCCTTTACAACTTAATGTAAGGAAAAAAGAGATTGTCGTTTGGTCTGCTAAATGTTTTATGGGATAAACTAGGTCTATTTTATCTTAAGGTATAATACAAGAACCTCCTTGAGTGGACTGTTCAGTACCAACCTACATAAGTCGCAAGCTCATTGGAGTATCGTCCCAATTTTTGGTGTCTGGTTGATATTTTTACTGCTCGAGGTGATAAGAAAAAAAAATAACGCACATTATTTTCAAAATCAACGCAAAAATATGTGTTATATCACCTACAGTAAATTTAATAACGGAAGCAACTAAATTACTGTGTAACATCGGCTAACCATCGGGAGCGGGATCACTTTTAACGATATGACCACCCATTGTGTCACCCTATGTAAAATTTCTACATTTATATCTGTAATTTTTATGGTGTACATATTAAAGAGTATTCTATTTTACTCTAACAGATTTAAAACCATTTTACTACGTATAATTCATTTACTCAAAACCTCATCGACATTTTACTTACAATAATTTCATCACAATCTAAAACACAACATTATCTCCTTTTCTACATAGATCTCTTCTCTTTTAATCCAATTCAGTATCTAGGATAAACCTAGGATAAGTGTAAAAATAACTTAGTGGCTAGTAATCAGCATCCTCTTATCTCTTATATGGCGGACGGTGGACGAAGCAAGAAAGCTCCGGTCGGCTACACCTGTTCGTCAGGCCTTTTAGCTTGCCGCGAGCATTGTCAAACTTTGTCGTTGGATAGAGGTGCGGTGGAGCTGATTAGAAATTTTGTGGAAAGTGTTTGTTAATTTCAAGATCTAAATAATTAAGTTTCGTCATGATAAAGTGGGGCTAATAGCTACTTGCTAGTCTGTTGTTATAAAATTCGTTTGGGATTTTGCAGACTTCTGTAAATAAAAACAATCATATTGTTCAAAAAATATATATGTGTAAAAATAATGGCAATTATTAATTTAAAAAAAATATATAAGAAAAACTTTTAAGATTATAAAAATTACTTTTAGTAACGATTTGGCTACATTTTTCTTGTACCCACCTCTTTATCTAATTTTGACAGCTGTCACAAGTATTGTTATTAAAAACAGTTACTGAAGAAAACTTTCGTATCATGCAAAATAAAAATGGTAAATTATTTTGTAGAGAATAAGTTACAGCAGCTCCACAGTTTTCCCAACGAGCTTTAATCAATTAAAGCGTAGCTGCAACCCTGTATAAAACACATGACATCCATATCTGTACGCTGACGGATCGCCGGACGCAGCGACAAAGGATGAGTGTGAACGACCTTAAAGTGAGCCCTATCTAATCTTTTGTTATGTTTTAATAATGACTTCGATGTTTAGGTACAGGGTTTGGGTATTGTTATCCTTCTTAATTAATAATTAGATTGGTAGGAATTATGATGACTTTTCATTTTATTTAATTAGATATGACTGTATCCCTAACTTTTAGATTAATACTTCACCATGCTGTAGAAACTCCTAGTGAGTTACGAAGTTTTATGTGAAATAAAATATTTTAATATAAATTCTATATTTTTCATTGCAGGTAACACCGTAAAGCCGGTGCCGCGTCTGACTGTTGGATAAGAAACCGATGACACATCGAGACTCTGCCATATTTCGGAGAACACGTACGCATCATTGCATCTGGTTATATTCTCTACTAACCTGCACAGAGCAGCGTGGTGGATTACTGCCCACTCCTTCTCACTGAATGGAGGCCTGTGTCCCAGCTATGGGAAAATTATAGCTGAGTAAGTAATACACTACCTTCTGCGGCTTACCTAACGGCCGGTAGCATCGCTGTTCTGCGAAAACCGCAGAGAGCGATGGCCGTCAGAGTCATCAGGGGATATCGCACGATCTCCTACGAGGCGGCTTGCGTACTGGCCGGATCCCCGCCCTAGGACCTCGAGGCAAAAGTACTCGCGTCACTGTATCGGTGGCGCGAGGAAGCGAGGGCGCGGGGCGAGTCGCTGATGCAGCGACATGTGGAGTTGCGTCGGTCACAGCTTCACTCAGCCCTGGTAGCGGAATGGCGGGACAGGCTTTCACGCCACGCCTCGTCACCATCGGGGCGGTCCGGCCAGTACTCGAGCTCTGGCTCAGGAGGAGGCAAGGCCCCCTGACGTTTCGGGTGACGCAGTTGCTCTCGGGGCATGGTTGCTTCGGAATGTTCCTGTGTCACATAAACTGCCGGGAGGACACGGCGTGGCATACGAGAGCGCTGGCAGAGTGTGCCGCATGGGAGGAGCCACGTCGTGCCCCCATCTTAGGAGTAGGCAGTGACCTGTCGCTGCCGGCCGTGGTCGAGTCGATGGTCGGCAACGAGGAGTCCTGGGACGCGGTGGTATCCTTCTGCGAAACAGTCGTGTCGCTGTAATAACAAAATACCGCAAAATTCAAGAATAACTGCCTCATATCAGCTAACTACGTGAAGATCAAAGTAAGGCAGATAATACACTATAGCCAGCTAAATTGCTACACAAACGTGTTAACTAATTCCTTGGATGCAACCTGGCTTTAGAGTAATTCGAAATGGTTTGCAAGTAGACTATACCGCAAATTAGTTAGCGTATCGTTGTTGCTTGGTAAGTTAAAGTGATTTGCTTTTATGAAAGTTGCGTTTTTAAGGTACAGTAGTAATAGCTAATTGGTAATTCTCTGCGTAAGTCAACCGGACATCATAAAGGTGCTATCAATGTCAAATTGTGTCCACACACAATTTGACATTGACAGCACCTTTATGCCTTTATGTCGTAGCACTAAGGGTGATTTCAGTAGTATAAAGCCCCATTTATAAGGTGCAAGTTTTTGGAACGTTCCAGAGCAATAATCGCATGCCATAAAGCACGTTCAATTATTGCCATTCAAGAATTGCATGCAAGTGTTTATACGCGTGCGATTTCCATAAACTGGCATACAATAATTGAATGCAAATTTCGCCGTTCAATAAAATTGTATGGGACTTACACCAAAGCAATGTTATTGCAAGGCGATTATTGCATGCAAATTTTGCCTAACACAGAGTAGCACGTTCTTGTACAATTGATTCATTGTTGATGTAAAAGCTGTTCATAATGACCCCATAAGAGATTTCGTGTATGAATAGATACACCTTATATAAATATATATGTACGTATACATGTACACAGTCTGCTGCGCATCACCAGTCTGGCTCAACACGTCACATTAGCATGGCGATGACGCAAACCCATAGGTTTTTCCTACCAAAAATCGTTCAACGCGCCTAAAGAATTATTCACTTCAAAAAACGCTTGAAAATATACAAATTGTAGGTACTGGTGACCTATATACCCACTACTAATATAAGTTTACAAGAAAGTGTAAAATTATTAAAGCTTAACCACATTTTTCATCATCATCATCATTTTAGCCCAAAGACGTCCACTGCTGGACATAAGACTCCCCCAAAGGGGGTGTTTGCCATAATCGCCACGCTTGGCAGGCGGGTTGGCGATCGCAGTATGGTGTTAAAATGCATAGAGAATTCTGCTGCCCATTCTTTAGTAAGTCCCTTAGTCGCCTTTTACGACACCCACGGGAAGAAATAGGGTAGTGCTACTCTTTAAAACACGGCACAACATTGCCAACAATTTTACCCAAACAACATTTTTACCACGTAGTAATCGTATTTAAAATTCCAAAATCAAAAAGCGAGCAATTTGTAAGAATACTAAATAGCGGTTGCATTTGACAACCCCATAAAAAGGTAGTTTAAAGGTATGTGACCAACCAAGCACACTTAATTTTTTCAGTTTAATTTAAAGTAACCCATATCAGGAAGCATTCTTTGTTCACTCTTAATTGCGTCCTAATTGATTTTAAAAGTTCACATCATTTGTATCAATTAACTTAAATTTTGAAACAAAGAAATGAAATACAGCCTTAAATGAAGCAATTCATTTAATTCACTCATTTGCATTTCATTAAAAATTAATTACGAACCAAATGTCGTTAAAACACGCGACAATTCAAAATAAAATTTAAGGTTTAAAGCAACAACAATGTATTTCAAAATTAAAAACAAAAAAGACAAAGCAATAAACACTATAACATTATAAGACTGGTTGAAATTTCATATGACGAAAAAAAAAGAAAAAACCAAGATGGTGGACAAAAGTTTTCGAAAAAAGAACAAAATAAAAAAGGATCTAATCTGAGCTGTCATCGGTAACAAAAATAAGGTAGAATATGAAGCCGAAGTCTAATGAGACAAAGGGTTAATGAGAATAACAATGGCTGGGCAGTAAACTATTGGATTTATTTACACTGGACAGGCTGGACGATGATCTGATAACGCGGCAAATGCTCAGTTAAGGTGCTTGTGTATTTCACGGTTTTTATGTTTAAAAAATTGTAAATTGTAGTTTTACCACTGAAAAATATCTAGTAGAGTCTGGACTGTAAAGGGTTTTGGTGTACCTAGTTATTTGAAAAAATAAAAATTAAATAAGACTATTTTCCTTACTTCTGGTTTTTTTTTGTAGGTACACCTTGTCTCTCCTTTATAAATTACTTTCCTTCCCACTTTTAATACTTGTAACCAAGCCTCAACGTAGTTCTTCGTAAAAAACACTTACCTATTCTGTTTCAGGTCCATTTTAACACCCGTCCTCTGAAATAATGGCTGGATATTGTGTAATTCAACGTGGGAAACATAATCTGATTCTTGAGTCTGCAAATAATTGAGTGAAAAAGAGACTGCAAAACCTGGCCTGCTGGTTGACTAAAACACAATTTATTCTTTACCTATCAAAAGTTCCAGTACTATAGGATTGGTTAAGCTTTGTTAAATGTATATCTTTATTAAAATTAAGGTCAAACTTGTGACATCAGTTTCCTAATTCCTATCAAAATTCAGACAAAAATCCAAGAAAATAATATCAAAATCAGCCTCCCCTTAACGGATCACCGTAGCGTCGGCTGCAATGATCAAATTTCGTTTTTATTGTTAATCCGGGGCCTCTAAATGAGCAACCACATATTGAGTTCAAACAGCCACATCGGAGTACAAAAAGAACAACAAGAACAACACTTAATAATCCCGGATTCCGGGATTCGACGCCGCGGCGTTTTGAGACATTTTATATTACAATTTTATTCTTTAGCTTGTGTTGTGGTTTTGTAGTTAAAATACCAGAATGCAAGGTGCTGTGTACGTTTAGGGGACTTTGTGAGTTGGTACTTTTTGCATGGCGAATTATTAGATGTGTGAAAAGCTTGTCCGTGTGGTGCCGGACGTAAAGAACCTCCCTATTTCTTCCCGTGGGTGTCGCAAAAGGCGACTAAGGGACTTACTAGAGAATGGGCCGCAGCGTTCTCTATGCATTTTAACACCAAACTGCGATCGCCAACTCGCCTGCCAAGCGTGGCGATTATGGCAAACCCCCCTTTTATGTCATTATTGGTTATTTTAGGTATTATTGGTAGATTTTTTTTTTTAAATATTTTTGAATATTTAGTCAGTGATTGATAAGTCTTCAAATAACCTTTGTAAAACAATAGAATACCTACTTGGAACGAAATTTTTAATTTTAGAGCTGTTAAATATGGTGGTAAGAATATTCCCTTTGCCATATTAAAGGAGAGTTATAACGCGATAAGCGTGTTGTCATGTCAAACAATATCTTCTTGAAAATGTAAAATATTAGAATTAAGAGAATTATCAAAGCCATTTTTATTATGAGCTACCCCCTCTCGACTTTTACCAGCCTTTTGCAATTTTGGGTCAATCCTTCAAAAAGTTAGACAAGCCATTAACTATACTATATTTTAAATGGTTTAAACTATAAATATTTATATCACTTATACAATATAAACATAAACTATTCTCGTGATAATATTAAAAAACAATATTCTAATAAATACAGGATTTCAAAGAATTAATTTCTTTAACATAATTCCTATGTAAATTCAACTAATGAATGTATTGAACGTTGTAAAATTATTTAAATTTTAAGTCTAGACTGATATTTTGATAACTTAATAGTTTTACTAACAGTCTTGTTTGGTATTTGTGCAGATAAGCACACTAGGCGCCCGTTAGGTAGGTATCACTATCATTTTTTTTTATCACATTTAGACACGAGATTAATAAGTAATGCCGTTAAAAGATTAGCTATCAAATTAGGTTTATTCGTTGGTTATTGCTTATAGTGATGGACTTTTAATGCACCTTAAGGGGCTGACAAGAGGCAAATGATCGAAGTAGACTTGTTTAAATATATATTTCCAAATCTATATACCTAGTTTGTCTATATAGTTTGGATAAGTTCCGTCAACACTGGAAAGAGGACGCGCGGGCTCGTGAAAGATGGAAGGAGTGGAGGGAGGCCTTTGCCCAGCAGTGGGACAGCGTAGACTAGAGAAAAAAAAAGAATATAATTTGTGGTAGCGGAAAAAATATATGTTATTCTTGAACATATTTCTCAGAACATGGTTGTTACCAAAACACGTTTAGAAAAAAAAAAATCTCGATACAATTTAACGGCAAACTAACCTTTTACTTTGAGTTCCAATCCAAAATATCTGTATTAAATATTAACGTACGGTTGGTAGTTAGCTCATAACAAGAACGTCTTATTTGAATATAGAACTTGGTTGTTTTTTATTTTCGATTACCTAACAAAATGAGTAAATTGATAATTCCTTAATATTTTGCAATAAATTACAAGCGTTGTGTCATCGCGCTTTTCTTTCTTTTGTATGCAGTCTGACAATGACCGCGCTTTAGCTGTAATGTTGTCAGCGTCTTAAGTCCCCGATATAAAACAAAAAAACCAGTATCATTTTTTACTGAAATGTTACACATAGTTGCGTTCAGTTTAACTAGAAAAGGTATGCACTTCGACAATCTTCGTGTTTATTAATTAGCATGAACTTCGCGCCACAGAGTAATCTCCTACAGAGGTAAAGCTTCTTAGTTATACACTGCCGCACTTTGTAGTACTGCGGCTGTCATTGCACGTACGTATGAAGTTTTCTCTGCGTCGGATTATCTTCTAATGTCGCAGATCGGCCTGCCAGGGTTGCAAATTTTGGGCACGCCACAATTGTGGCGATAAGTCCCCTCTTTAGACCCCTCTCCTAAGACCCCTCTTTGAGGAGTTGCTAGAGAGGCGCCACGACGTCCTCACCTTTCGTCTGACGCAGGTCTTCACCTGACACGGTTGATTCGAAAGGTTCCTGTTTGGGATAAAGCGGGAGGAAACGCCCGGGTGTTACCACTGTGTGGATCGCCCGGAGGACACGGCTGGGCAGACCTCCACCGTATGCTCCACATACGGTGGAGGTCTGCCCGGCTTGGACGGAGCACTGCCGTGTCCTTGCGGAAGCAATCGGTGGCGGCGATCTCTCGCATCCGGCTCTGGTTCAGGCCATGGTTCGGAGCGAGAGTATATGGGAGGCCGTCACCTCCTTCTGCGAAGCAGTAATGCTCGCGAAGGAGGAAGTGGAACGCGTGAGGGAGAGGTAAAATTCGCGCCCTCAAAGAGATGTCAGCACCAACACACGTGGGCCGATAGGGCCAATGCCTTCCAGGGTTGCGAGTTTGTCCGAAAGGGATATCGTGGCCCTGGCACACAGGCAACTGAAGGAAAACGGGTAGGTTTTAGTCAGTAAAAGTCTGACACGCCCTAGCTCCACCCAGAGAGAAAGAAGTTATTTGATAATTTCCCACACAAAAAAAAAGTCACTGATCGCCATTTCCCACTATTAAAGTTTTTTTTCTATCTGAAATTTTTGAATGGTTATACAAAATATGCATGTACTTCCATGAATGCAACAGCTCTATATCAAATCTCGTAACCACGCGTTCGTATTTCCGAAGATAGACGATGATTCCCGAAGAGCCTACTTTTCTTGGGATATCTGTCATTTGGCAAGCACGAAGAGCTTCAAAACGGCCAGTCAATAAAATAATTATTGCAAAAGTCATACGACGAAGCTTGCGGCGAAGTTTGTGCCGTGCACAAACTTCTGGCATTATTGCGACTTCGCATTGAAATGTCAAATGAAAAAATGTCAACGCACGTCCACTCCTGACGAAGTCAATTCACAGAAACAAATTGAAATGATTCTGTTTACGTTGAGCACATCACTAAATGGCTGGGGTGACGTCATCGTAGGTATAAAAAAGATGACACGCTCGGTTTTCATACTATCTAATGAACATGCGGTATCTAGCGTACTCTAAATCTGTGGTCGGGACCAACGGCTTAACGTGATTGCCGAGGCACGGAGGAGTCTCGATATATAGATTTTCCCCAATCATAAACTTACACACACACACTTAAACTATTACACGACATGTCATTTACAATATATAATGTTACAATACACTATACACATAACAAAGTTACAGAAGCTTAATAACATCAACACCGTTAATTTGTTGTCAAATCATGTTAAGATAATTATTTGACAGACCACTGTCTCTTAGAACCTCCTAGGCTGTCAGGCTGTCCTAGTCTAAAAGACAGGGCTATATACATTTTGTACACATTTAGCAACTTCAAATGAATTTTAATGTACAACATTGTAAATGTGTTTCAGTATTTTTTGTGAATAAATCTTATATTATTGTATTATAGTTGATGGTCACCCATCTACGAACCGACCGTGGCTTGCGTAGCTTAACTTTCGATCGACCCGTGCGGCTGTTATCATTTAGCCATCACAAATAATCATATTCCGTAAACCATGTTCATCAACAAACTAATCAATCAAGACGAAACTACTATTAAAAACCGAACAAGTGCGTGTCGAACCACGCAGAATGAAGCGTTCCGTAGTTGGGAAGAATTTATCACAAAAACAAATTTAACATTATAAATGAAGTTGGTCGACTATTACTCGTTAACTTGTAAATGTTTTTTTTTCAGATATCCAGAAACAACCATTTAGCTGCCAGGGGGGGTCGACACTAATAAAAATAGCACTTTCGCACAACGGATCCCTGAATTGAAAAATGGTTTAAAACCCGACACCATGGGAAAGACGAGAAAAAAATATATCATCCTCACTTTACGTAACGCCCTCCCCCCCAACCGCACCCTACCCCCCCGTACTCTAAAAAAATTTACCACTATGTCAGCGTGATTAAGATGTATACTATGCCAAATTACAGCTTTGTAGTACTATAAGGGTTCCTTGTTGACTACGGGACCCTAAAAACCATCTTCTGAACATGGCAGTAATATATGCTTTACATGAGATTCGCGGGCGAATCTGTTTGTTCATTTGTCACTAGCAATCGAAACCATTAGCGGTAATTACTGCCCTTGCTCACTTATCGACGCAATAAAATGAACGGCCCGTGTGGGGAAAGGCATGAGATGACGCGGGTTGGGAGTTGACCCATGTGGTCACTTGTATTTTACGTAGGTAGAGGCCAGGGGAGAGGGGGAGCTTGGGGGGGTGGGCGGGAATTGGCGAAATGTTTATGTACTATAGATACACCTCTGCCTAACCCTTCGGGGATGTTCTTGGGTCCAAGCCTGCTATTTTTATAAATTCAGTCATTCCAACACGATCAAGATGTCATGCCATTGTCATTTTGCTAAAAGTTCGAAATCTGGTGAATTCATAATGGTCGATCATTGGTCGGTCAATGTTCTTGTAATATAATTGTGTTATTATAATGGCATTGTCGTATTGCCATTATTATAAAACCCATTAGTAGAAATGTCATTCATTTGTCATTATGTACGAGATTACCAATATATGCAATTTCTTTCAATGTAGTGTCAGTGGCAGACCATTGGAAAGTCATAATGACGCCATTATAATAGTAGATTACCAAACTTGTCAAAATCAACAATTATGAAGTCAATGATCGACCATTCTGACACTATTGTAATAGCAGACTTGAGGCCCAGGGCCTCAAGTCTGCTATTTTGTTTTTGTGTATTTTGTGTTTGGTAATCTACTATTATAATGGAGTCATTGTGACTTTCCAATGGTCGGCCACTGACACTACATTGAAATAAATTGCAAAGAAAATGATCGACCATTATGAATTTACCAGATTACGAACTTTTAGCAAAATGACAATGGCATGACAATGGGATCGTGTTGGAATGACTGAATTTATAAAAATAGCAGACTTGGGCCCCAGGTATGATGTTCTGTTACGTATGTACAAGCCTTTTGGCCTTTTTTGTGAAGTATGCAAGAGTTACATCAAGAGTCAACCTAATAATTATTATATCGTTTAAAGATAAATTAATAAGATATTTATAATAGCAGAGCACATACGTGTGTGAAAACGGAATAGGGGGAGTTTTTTCTGCTGTTTGACATTATATGCTTTTATTAGGCACTAGCCGACCCGACAGACATTATCGCGTCGAAATTTCAATAATTCATACAAAATTCCTAAAGAAAATGCAGTATTCCCGAATTTTCCAATTTTCCCGGCAACTTTTCAAATTTTTCTATCCGTAAAAACGAGTACCGAGTCGTATGGTTACTTCACTAGTTACGTCGCGATGGTCAATCGATACTCACGATAAATCGATTCAAGTTAAATATCAAAACGGGCCTATTATTTTTTGACAACTTTAAAAACCTGATTGGGTCTATTACAAACATTTTAAAACAAAAAATTTCCAAATCCGATTTGATGATGCGCTTACAGAATTTAATTTATAACCTATATAGAAATAGATAGATATTTTTATAATACAATCTAATTAAAGACAAAAAGGTATTTTTGATTCTGATCTTGATGAATTTTATAACTTAAATGTGTGAATGAAAACTTGTCTAATTGAGAATAGGTATTCATTAAAAAGATAACTCCAAATTTGCAATTCAAAAGTACACTTCGTAAATTGTTAATACATAAAGCATATTACAGTGTAACTGAGTTTTTAACGGACAATTTTTATCAGACCACCTCGAACTTTTAATTAATTAATTATTGTTTTGCGTATGGAATATTTATGGTGTGTTGTCTATGACCTGGAATTTTGATGTTTGTTTGTTTATTTATCTTCGGACCACGATTTGTATTTCTTGTATATACCTACTGTTACTGACAATTTAAATTTTTTTTTTTTTTTTTTTAATGAATATTTGAATTTTAATAATTTGAATGACATAACTAATTTAATGTTCCAACAAGAGTTTAAATTTTAACAATTTCATATAGGTAATGAAAATGTTTGCATGCCGAATGGTGAAATATGGCAGAACTCTGATGAAAACCTACTGCTACCTACTTATGTATAACCCATATTTGCAAATAAATGCTATTTTATTGTATTCTATTCCAACCTACTTTTAGAACAGGTAAGCTACAATTGTAGTTTACATAAATATACCAAAATGTTTATAGACAATTATTGCTGACTCTATTAAGTGAAAGAAAAAAATATTATATTATATTTATTATGCCAGCGAGTTGACAAAAGTTGCAAATGATGGTGATAAAGTGTATAAATAGGTAAAGGTGTGTTTGTTAATAATTATTGGGTAAAGTCTGCTCGTATCAACAATGCATTATGTAATAAACAACGGTGCTAATCCATGCGTCATGTTCGTGAACGGGCGCCATCAGTAGGGACTGGTCATCTATTACCGGCCATGGATTATTTTAATTTTAGAATTGTTTTTTAATTATTTTTATTACGGACGCTTTTGACGTTTTGCATCGTTCTCACATGTATAATTTCAACACAAATGATGTAACCAATATTTTGTAACCATAATTATGTCAATTTAAAAGAGTGTCCGTGGAGTTTCTTGCCCGTTCTTCTCCATAGGTACTACCTACTAAGCTTTGGAATGGGTAACTAGCTTCATCTTTATGACTGAACGACCCCTTGACAATTCAAAAGTGCCTGTAATTGGATTATTTGAAATAAATGCTTTGAGTTTGAGTTTGAACGTTGAATAAGAAATAACTAACGGAGAGCTTACAATAGATGGGTCACCCAAGTTTATGGTAGGAGAACTTACAAAACAAAGGCCGTTCAATTACATCCTTATTCCATTTTTGTAAAGGCAACACTGTCACATCATAACACATAACATAACGCCTGTGATCCCCATAGGGTAGGCAGAGGTGTACCAATAGTACACCCACATATCGACAGTTTAAATCTCATGTAACGTTACATCACAGGAAATATTTTGAGTCTTCTCTTACCGAGATATAGATATTGTTCAGTCATTAATAATAATAATAAAAATGTTTATTTGCACCTTCAAAATTACATAAAGAAAACAGGTTTACAATAAAATAGGCCGAAAGATGGTTACATTATTTCACATGTTTGAGTTGCAACTAATATCTGAGCTAATTTATCTTAATATTGCACGGTTGGCGCAGTGGTTAAGCGATTGACTGCTGCGCTGCGTGTCGCGGGTTTGATTCCCGCACGGAACATATAATTGTATGACCTACAAGTAGTTGTTCCGGGTCTGGCTGTTTGTGTATGTGAGTTTAAATGTTTGTAAACGCACCCACGATACAGGAGAAATTCCTAGTGTGGGGCAACGATTTTTTAAAGAAATAAAAAAAATATCTTGTAATATAGGTACCAGTACCCACCCTCATTTGCATACACATAATTATTATACATTAAAGACAAAAAGCTTAATAAAGGAGCATTATAAGTACAAAATAAACTAGGTGAATTAAAACAATTAATTTTCTTTATTTCCTCGAAAAATAATTTAAAAATAGTTGGAATGCTTATAAATTTACCATGCAAGAGGAAAAAATTGAGGTAAGTAAATAACACTAATAAGGAATTCTTTAAGAACTAAAAAATAATTTAAGAAAGAGAGAGAGAGTAAGGTGATATCTGAGCTGGCTGTCTAAGTTGCACCAGACGTATGTATATTTAAGTATCGCCTGTACTTGTGGAGGCTATTTTAATACTCGCTTTTGTATTCATATATTAACAGTTTAATAAACTCATATACAGTTTGCAACAATGCTTACAAAAAATCAAATATAAGCAACAAAAACAAAGTAAGTACCGTGACATTGACAAAGACGTTAAAAGGATGTCATATTCTGAACATACATCATACATCGACTGAACATTGGCCTCTGTCATACAAATGTATTAAATCATTCAATAATAATGACAATGCGCAAGAGTACACTGACCACGAACACCGGCGCAGGTGTAATGATATATTTTTTATGAATATATTCGATATTATAATAATGTAATATTTTAGACTGCCTCGTTGGTCTTTTGGTCAAGCGCTTCTGCTAAGCATGAGGTCCTGGGTTCGATTCCCAGGCCAGACAAAGTGTTATTGGAATTTTCCATTAGGAATGTCTCAGTTGCAGCCCGGAGTCTGGATTTGCGCCCGGTTGATGGCAATAGGCTCGCCCCCTATTACATGGGACTTAAACATAACTGGCGAAATGTGGGTAAGAGCTTATTTTTTTTTCGCGATTTTAACTTTGGTCCCATAGTAAATGTTGTTCACAATGATGAGTACAATGACCCTTTAAGAGATTTCGTGTATGAATAGATACACCTTATACATATAGGTAGACAATATTTGTTATATTCAGAAACGGGCAAAAATGGTAATTAAGAACAATCTAACGTTAGCACCTAGAAGAGCTTATTGAATTCGCAAAACAATTGTTCTCAGAAGTACTGAGTAACACTGTGTTCCTGTGATAGTCAGAGGGGTTGCCGATGGATATCACGTCAATTTCTTCAGTAACATTATTGTTTAGAAACATCCTTGGAGCCTGCAGATTTCCACAGGTGGCAGTAAATTCTTTCTCACGGGCAACCAAAGAGCCTGTTTATAATCACCATTATAATTGGAACATCTTCACTCGTGATCTTTTACGTAACAAGTATGCGTTTGTTTGTAAGCCTAATTTGAATTCATCAGATGTTTTCCTCCTGTAGTACCTAGCAGTTCTCTTCAACACTTTAGTGTACTGACTCTTTCAGAAATAAAAGCGTGATAACTGTTTAGAAAATAATCGATAAGATAATATCGCTCGTCAATTTTAAGGTACACGTTTTTCGTCTAGTCCCAAACTCAAAAACTACAATGGGCCAAAAATCTGCAAAACATTTCTTCATCACTACTTAGTGTACTGACCCTCACAGAAACAAAAGCGTGATGAGAGTTCAGATAATAAGAAGTGTAAGGGAATAGTTACTTGCGTAGTTGACGAAACAATGTGATACAATGTATTTTACTATTACATTATGTTCACAAAGCTTCGTTGAAAACATATTCTAAGCTAGCTAAACTTAGTATCAACTGCTCCCTTGAAATATCGCTCGAAATCGCTCGTCAATTTTAAAGCATACGTTTTTTGTCTAGTCTAAACCACAATGGGATAAAAATCGGAGAAAAAAATCTTGAACGCTTCTTAGTATACTGACCCTCACAGAAACAAAAGCGTGATGAACTGATGAGTGTTCAGATAATAATAAGAAGTGTAAGCGCATGCGCAGTGACGTGTGCAGGTGACGGAACAATGTGATGTTGTATTTTACTACTACATTATGTTTACAAGGCCTCGTAGAAAACATATTCTAAGCTAGCTAAACTTAGTATTAACTGTACTTAACAATACCTCATTTACACTAAGTGACTATAATGCTACGACTGTGTCCCTTGAAACATCTCTCGAAATCACTCGTCAATTTTGAGGCATACGTTTTTTGTCTAGTCCCAAACCACAATGGGATAAAAATCTGCGAAAAAATTCTTCAACGCTTCTTAGTATACTGACCCTCACAGAAACAAAAGCGTGATGAGTGTTCAGATAATAAGAAGTGTAAGCGCATGCGCAGTGACGTGTGCAGGTGACGGAACAATGTGATGTTGTATTTCACTACTACATTATGTTCACAAGGCTCTACGGTGTCCACTTATGTTCGAATCGCAGTAAGGTTGGGTTCTATGGGGGACATATTTTTGTTGCTGGATTAAGAATTATGTGAAATTAGTTTGATTGGTACTTTTGCTCCCGTTTCTTGTCCTTAGCTTAATTTATTATTTTCTAAGCTTTCTTTTCTAGTATCCAAGGTTCAGATTCTCCAAAGTCTATACTTCTATGGGTCGAATGGCTGGGTCTTTATTGACTTAATGCAATGTTCTAATATTAGCCTTTTTACTATTATGAATTTTCCCACTCCTTGAAAAAACCTTCCCCTATTTCTTACACCGCTCTCAACGTTGTGCTTCTTCTCATCAATTCTTCAAAAGCCATCCAAGCGTTCCGCCATCTAATCATCGGTCTGCAGCGACCCGGTCTAGCTGTGTCACGGCTCCAGTCTTTCGATATACGGCCCTACATGTTAACATGAGCAATCTCTAATCACCTTGGTCACAATGACAGTCTGAATAAGTTCAGCAGTATTCTATCTTTAAAAACTCTTCGAACTTCTGAAGAACTCGAAGAATTTCTACTATAGATTTCAGATACTAAATATAGACCATGAAAACCTGAGACCACCATGTAGCTGTGTGTTATCCTAATCCTAACCAATATTACCTATAAATAATTATTCAAGAAATTTCACTGAACACAATTTGAAAAACACAACAAAAACAATTTCAATTAAGTCGAGGGCAAAAGCTAGTACTCAACTAAATGTGGCCAAGTAAAGTAATCACCAATTCATGGCAACATTCTCACCAGCATAAAAACCAAGCTTAACCCCTCTCATTGTGGCGGCATTATCCATTGAAAGGGCTACCTATTGTTATTTCACTTTAATATAAAACAATACGCAAACCTTTTACATTGACTGTTTTCTTTTATTTGCTCTGCCATCCTTTGTGGTGCCGCCGCGGCATTTTTTTATCTCTGGCAACTCATTAAGACTGGAGACGTTTTTGTATGTCAATGCTCATTGAGTATTTTTATTGTGTCGACTTAGATGGATATTCCATTCATTCATAGTTGATTATCTGTAGACGATGATAATGTTTATCTATGGCAAAATGGCGGACGGGGAATTAACGTGGTGGGATCGAAGTTTTACAAAGGATTATAATAACTTTACAGGGATCTGTCTCAAAAACAAAATTGTATGGCCTTTATTTAATGCCGTATATAACTTAACAACTCATGGAAAACTGTATACGTACCTATTGCAAAATATATAAGCCACTGGATAAGCATCTAGGTTGATAGCACTGTGCACACCGGCAGGAGTAACAGATCCAACTGTAGAATTTAAGGCGCAGATATATGATTTTAGTGACTTTTAAATCTGTTATTACGCCTTCATATATTGTAAGTATGTTATACAAAAAATGTATGTTAAACTAGAACGCATACACATCAATTATATATGTGAATATTTAAGTATTGTACAAAACGATATTACTTTCAAACTACTTAAGATATTTTCAACATTTTTTTTGTATAATAGACTGTTCATATTTTCGTTACTAAAAATAAATATTCATTATGAAAGTTAATGGTAGCGCGGCGTGAGCGCGACGCGCATTTGTTGGTCAAGGTCAACGGCGATTATCTGACCCTTAAGCACAATATTGTTTATCTATTTTGATGAAAACTACAATCAATTATACGATATCTTTAATCTCAATATTATTATAGGAGGACGAATATTACTACACGCAGAATGATCTGTTTCAAAAGGAGAAACAATTAATTAAATAACTGTCCTACATACTTTCATTTAAGCACAATTCACAAAGAGTGGACCAGACGTGGACACTGAACAGGTAGACACGACCGGACAGCGACCACCTTGGTTACTGTTATCCTGAATTTTTCATAGCTTGGTTGGCATATGACTGTCCATAAATAGTACATTACTGCAACGGCCTGCAAAAGGGGCATTGATGGACGAACGTGAAAATGTAGGCAGAGGCGAAGCCGAGACACTCATACGTGAGTCCATTAATGCCTGGTTGCGGCCAGGGCTTGTATAGTGCTTTTCTCAAATAATGCGCGAAAATTCAAACTAAGTAAATTATTTATAAATTCCAGATTCAATGACGAACAATGATAATATTCCACGCGCCAATATGTTTATTTGTTTCTTTTTTACTATAAACAGCTTTATTTGCATACTAGTTTGAAATTTAGGCAAAACCTTTGATAAGTTACCTCCTTGGTTGCCATGTATGAAAGTAAAACACTGCCGGCCGCCTCCTCGCATGTATTTGACCAGTACCTACAGCATTTTCGATTTATCTCGAAGAAGGTTGTCAAAATAATGCTCGAATTTCCAAGCATGTTTGAGAAAAATAGTTAAACCAAAATTCATCCATCATCTTTTACAGATATAAACTAATTACATTGCATCAGAAAATAGGACCTCCTACACAGCACCATATCATGTATGCGCAATCTACACACAGATAGAAAAGCTCATCTTGTCCCATCCGCCCTGTGTGAACCGCGTCTTATTTCACCCATCCGCTCTCTGTGTATTACGGCTTATTTCAATTCATATAAACCCTACAGATTCACATAAGACCAAAACAATGTTATTGCTTGTATGCAAATATCTTTAGTAATACCATATACCACGTCCCTGATTGCATTATATCTTTGTATGTAACTTAATACAATTGAAAAACATATACTGGCACTGGTACTAATGATGTCTTATCGTGTCTCGTTTGTGCTGGCGTTATCTTTTAACAAAAGGCTATTGCTGGATAGGTAGGTGTTATTCTGCCTATACGTGAGTGTGGCTGGAAGATAGACGTAATATTGTGAGATGGTGTTGATAACTTATTATTTTTATGATATTGATTTTACATTCTGTGATTACCTATACTCACACACTGACTCACCTATATATATTTTTTTTTTTTAGAAAAACATACTTTTACGATGTTTATAAATATGTGAGCACCATGTATAGATCTATCTCAGAATTAAGTTATTTTTCATTGCTTAGTTTTTAATTCTTTTTACCTATTATGGCATAGTAATTTTATTCTAGGTGCATCTTCTTCACATATAATCATATAATTAATGTACTCAAACAAAATATTGTAAAACATTTTTAAAAGAGTAACGGTGGAGTTTCTTGCCCATTCTTCTCCATACGAAACTACCTTTTGGAAGGGGCAACTATAATCAATTATATTTTTTTGTAAATTTTGACGTTCAAAGGTGCCTCTTATGTGCCTATTTGAAATAAATAATTACAGTTTGAACTAGTTTTGACTTTGACTTTGAAGTAAAATTTATGCGGTAATTTTTAGCACAACACATAGGTATGACAATGGCTCGTGGCGTCGGTCATCCATGACATATCGAGACCCCTCCGTGCCTCGGAAAGCATTATAAGCATTTGGTCCCGCCTATCAATCGTAGATCTTTGATAGTCGTTATGGGTAGTCAGAAGCCCAAAAGTCTGACGACCAGACTTACCAAGGAGTACCGTATTACTCCGTATCTGGATTGTGGCGAAATGAAATGAAATCGTTTATTCTGTAAATAGGATATCGGAATCACTTTTACACTTCATATTAAAAAATAAGCTAGATGTAGTCGACATTTCCAATCTGACTACCCCTGAGAAGAAATGGCGAAACAAACTCAGGGGTCAAAGTCTCTTTTAAAGTCCAGACATAATCTTGGTCAGATCATGTGAGGACCATGTAGATCCGTGTCTGAAATGGTCTTTTGAGGAAAGAACCACACAAATTTGAGTGGGCCTGTCCAATCAGTGCAAGCATTTGTCAGTAATCGTGCAGCTCGACTCAAGATTTAAGGAGCTCAACGACTCAACGAACAATACCAATGAAAGGACATTTGGGTAGGCCCATAAAGTGTTCAAAATGCCAAAAAAAAAGGAAAATATTTAAAGAAAAAAAAATGACCCACATAGTGCTCACATTCACAATAAATTAAAGCAGTAAATATTATATAATACTTTTCAAAGTAAATATTCATGTAATATTGTTTAAATAATATTCTGCAATGTCAATATGTATATAAAATCATGTATAATAATTAAAAATGTCAAGTTTTCCAGTTTGATCACAAGGCTAGCAGAGCAAGCAGCTCAATCCCAAGCTTTCTTGTCTTCTAAATAATCAGAAATTTTATAGTAGCCTTTTTTTACAAAGTTTGGTTTTAATACAGCTTTTAAATCGTTTAATGGGTAAGTTTCGAATGTCAGTAGAAAGTTTGTTGTGGTCAGATTGACAGTCACTCCATGTAAAATACTAGTGCTCAACTGCATCCGGTTAGACTGTAAGCTGACCCCAACATAGTTGGGAAAAGGCTAGGCATATTGAATTAGGTATGACAATTATAATGTGCTCATTGTATGACCAAAACACAAAGCCACATAAGCGAAAGATTCTCTTTAGGTTCTATAGGCTAAACGATAATCCTGAACACGGTGCATATTTAAGCATACAAGATTCTTTTCTAGATACTTTCTGGCGCTGTTGTCGAGACTGAATTCATAAATGAGATGGAGTCAAACAGATAATTTCTTATAATCTCTCATCTCAATTACCTATTTTCAAAGTCAAAGTCAAAGTCAAATTATTTATTTCAAATAGGCACATAGATGGCACTTTTGAACGTCAAAATTTACAAATAAAATAGAATTGATTCTAGTCGCCCCTTCCAAAAGGTAGCTTCGTATGGAGAAGAATGGGCAAGAAACTCCACCGTTACTCTTTTAAAAGGTTTTACAATATTTGGTATTTGGTATTGGTACATACAAATTCAAGGAAATCGGTGTATCTAACACCGATTTCCTTGAATTTGTATGTTTATAATTATAATAATGTAGGGAAATATTATAGTAAATGTGTGTATACGTGTATTATAAGTTTATAACCTATTTATGTACTTGTGTAGCTATTTTATTAATGATTAATTTTGTTATTTTTTAATTATCTATTGTTTTGTCACAATCAGAGCACCCGCCATCTTATCTCTTCACCACCCTAGGTTGACTGGTAGAGAATGCCTCAGACATTAAGTCCGCCCTTGTACCTTATTGTGTGGGACAAGTTTAAATGAAAAAATCGGTTGTCTGTAAAGTCGGTTTACTGACGATAGTTGAACGTGACAACGTCATAAGCCTTAAATGGAACGCCTCAGGGCGAGGTAACGCCGCATGAGAGGTAACGCCGCATGAGAGGTACTCGTAACGCCGCATGCGTCATGTTTTTTCGTGCGTGCAGCCGGCTCCATCGAATTATAAGACGTTGTCACGTCAAAAATAAATATTTAAAGGTGAAGCCAAACGAGCGTAATTTTGTGAGTCTTGAGTCACAGAAATTCGGTCGCAAATATTCTGTTGGGATGCCAGACGAGCGCATTTTATTTAGTTACTATCCAACGTTTATAGTGGGTGTTTTGTGTCATGCTATGGAACCAATTTCTTGGAATCAATTTCAATTATTTTTTTTTCTGTGTCCAGCATTTTGTGAGTAAAAATACGTGTCGACTCTCACGCAATCTGTACCTGACTGACGCTTTGCTCGGCCCACGTCGGCCTTCTCGCCCCCCGCAAACGCAATTCGGTCCGAATAATGCGTGTGAGTCGGCAGACAACTCATTTTGCGTCACCGTGTGAATCAAATAGGACTTTTGACGTGACAACGTCTTATAATTCGATGGAGCCGGCTGCACGCACGAAAAAACATGACGCATGCGGCGTTACCTCTCATGTGGCGTTACCTCACTCTGAGGCATTCCATTTAAGGCTTATGACGTTGTCACGTTCAACTATCGTCAGTAAACCGACTTTACAGACAACCGATTTTTTTATGAAACCGAATGCAGCAGAGTTTCTGCAACGGAAATTCTGCGACTCACGAATCACAAAATTACGTTCGTTTGGCTTCACCCTAAATCGTAGCCACAAGAAATTATGACAGAAAGACCGTCTCCGAGTTTAGAATAAAACTAAACCAACTATGACTCATTAGGCAAAGGCATACTTAATAAGTAACTATCTCTTACACATTGCTGCCATGTAAGAAGCAAAGGACATGAAAATACTACAGAAGTCCAACTAAACTCTAATTACTTTCTCATAAATGTATTTCAATATTAATAATTGTACCAATAAAAAATCAAGCACAATTTTACGGCATCATAAATAAATTCGTGGTTTAATCATTAAAGTGGTTACCGGCCACAATATATAGTCCAAAGATAGTATTATAAAAGCTAATACAAAGCTTTATCTGGGTAACAAACGTCGACCAATAAACCGAGCGATGAACCGAGTCGGTAGTAACGTATATGAGAAATGTCGACGCGTTCAAGGGAGTTTATAGAGAGGTTTATACCGCACGAGTATAGTGTTTGAACTAAACATTTATTTCATCATAAAAAAAAATTGCTAACTTCTACTTCTGCTGCTTCTTCTTCTTCATCTTGTAGTGGTTATTATTTATGAAATAATTTGCACGCCCTAAGAAAGACTGTAGCTGATCTCATTAATTTATGTACATTTCTTATACCTGTACATAGCAAATAAAGTTCTGATTGTGATTCTCTCGATCGAGCTTGTGTTATCAGGACAAAAGCCATCCTCATATTTTTATTAACACTTCTATTCTCTGTTAATGCATGGCTGTCCTTTCAATTGGAGTTATCATTGGCCTAAAAAATCGCATGCTGCGAATCATCATTTCAAGCGAAAGACGTTCACTGCTGGACGTAGGTCCCCCCAAGCACCGCCACTTCGACCGGTTCTTGCTTCCAACATCCAGCGGCGTAGCGTTGCGGCCTTCACAAGGTCATGAGACCTTGTGAAGGCCGCAACGCTACGCATGATTAAGCATGCTGCGAATAATTAAGCTGAAATAAAAATGGGCTATAGACAAATTTATACGTATTGAAAATATTCTGAATGAAACCCTCCACGAATGGGCTAAGGATGACATGACGAAGACGTGTGACATTTAACAACCAGCACTGGGCCCGCGTGGTGGATTACGGCCCACTCCCTCTCACCGAGAGGAGGCCTGTGTCCCAGCAGTGGGAACATTATAGGCTGATTATCATGCTATTAAACAGCACTATTTTAAACACTATTAAAGAGCCTTATTATGAGTAAGAGTTATTTTAGAGAATATAAAGTAAAAGTTTATTTCAGTCCTTACAAACCAAAACAACTTGTCACTCCTAAGTTTCATCAGCTCTATATACATACCTCCAACCTTGTGAAGTAAGCCGACCGGCGTGTTGCCGATAATATGGGGACAAATACAAATTGATAAACAAAAAGAAACACATTAACGTGCATACACACATATATTATAATATGTAGCTCGGATAGACGCCCGGACTAAATACCTATATATTTAATGGATGGAACAACATTTACAGCTTTTATACGATTTTTATGCAATACTTCTTTGAGAATTTTCCATTAAAGATTTTGATGCACTTTACTGGTCTTACTATCTGTGTCTAATTAGTATTGTATCTGGACGTCCACTCCTGGCACATTACACTTTTCTTAGACTACTTTCTTTATACCGATCGTTAAAATTGTTATATAGTCATTGGTTTTGGCTATCAAGATTTTATTAGGGCAAGATGTTCAATGATCAAATTGATCATTGTATTTTTTGAAAAAAGTGGAAGCTGATATTTGTTTTTACGTCCTGACATGACACAACAGAAGCTGAAATTGTGCAATAAAAAAAAGAGAAAATAAAGAAATAAATTTTGAAGTTTTATTATTAAATCGGGTGTGTACAAAATAATGTCACAAACCTGATCCTGAGGGGCCCGCAGTTAATTACTGGGTTTTCTTGCTGGGAAATCCTTAGTAGAAACCAAATTGTCAATTGCCGGTGTTATAATACACCGGAAACTGACAATTTGTGTGTGTTAATAGGCAAAGATATAAATAAATACGTCTAGCTAGTCAAAGCTGTCAGCAAAAAAAATGCGTCCAACTGTTGGCCGCAATATTCACGCACACTAGGATAACACAATGACAGCACAATTACGTGGTGCGTGTGTAAGACGTATCTTTCACGCACACCAGCCTATCAAAGTTGGCCTGTTTGTTTAAGTTCTTTTGCAGCGCGACACTCTATCTAGACATATAAATAATTATAATCAAAGGTAAAAAGAGCATTAAATTTTTTTTAAACATGTCATCTCAAGAATTAGGTTCTTAACTTAACGCAAATGAAATTGCTCAATTTAACGTAATACCAGATCCAACAATCGTAATCCCCGATGCAAATACAATCGCAATAAAACAACCTGAATAACAAGTGTTTGCAATACGAAATAATAGTGTAAATACCATTACAAAAATCATCTATCACCCAACTCTTGAAACACGACTGCTAAATGGTCTTAGGCGCCAACCGCGCCATTGTACGTGTACAGACGGACGGATCAATGGCTGCCCCTAACTAGCTGAGCCGTGAAAACGTACAAATGGCCGCCGGACATCGGAATTCAATTCTAAGGTTAGTTGTCTTGTCATGTAACCGATGGTCACTTACTAATTGGTGTTCGAATCCATTTTTCTTTAGAATACTTTCAAAAATAGTTGGTTATCTCGGTAAATTTTATTCAGCGCTGGGCGTTCTGCATCCAGCATAATTATGCAAATTTGGTAAACCTTTCGGTTAGAGCAGTAGGTAGTACTTCTTATTTTATCATACTTTTTTCAGATTTCAGTTTATTGTTGCCCGCTCCTATTAGTTTATCATCTGCCTAGCCTTTTCCCAATTATGTTGGGGTCGGCTTCCTATCTTACCAGTAGCAGCTGAATATCATTATTTTACATGGACTATCTGACCTCCACAACCCAGTCACTGGGTAACACAATATCCCTTGGTAAGACTGGTTGTCAGTTTTGGGCTTCAGATGAGTTATTCTTGGTGTTTTTGTTTTTTCTAATATGCTAGCGTCCTATTTCAAATTAAAGTTTTTATAGGTATTCTATTCCAACGTAATTGAAGTTAGCAGTTTTTGCAATGTCTGCTGCTTAAACCAATTTAGTCAAATATGAGTGGATAACCACACAAAAAGTACTTCATCTTACAAAAAAAAAAACTACATTACATATTTCTTACAATAGATTTCGCAAACATTATTTAATTATTCCACTTATTAAATCAAATTAATGAGTCAAATGATTTTTGGGAGCAAAAACTAGTCTTATAACTCTTTTATTTTGTAAGCAGACAAAACCTAAGTCATGATTCAAATTGTTAGACAAAAAACGGGTACAGCAATTTTTTTCTAACATCGAACAATAACGTTCTTCTCAATACACAATCTGAAAAAAGGCAATAAATAAAATGGACCATAAAATCTGAAATAATATCATTTAAATGGTTGCACACGGTGATAGTTGAGCAATGGTATGGTCAATATAATGGTCAAGTTTGAATCGTATCTGCTCAATGCAGGTTCATGCTGTTTATTTTTATTTTACTTTATTATCTACTTATTTGTGGACAAATCTTTAACAGACTTGGTTTCCGTACGTCATTTTCGGGTGACCAATGAAAATCAGCATTGTGCTATGGGCACACCATCATGCTGAGTGGAAGCCTTCTTGTCACAGTCACGACGACGACGTGCCAGCAGCTGCCGACTATTTCTGTTCTGCGCTGATCTATTTTGATTCTATTTTTTCTTTAATAATCGAGGTAATTACATTTTTGTATGCACATGTTTGTCCGTGTGATGCCGGACGTAAAGAATAGCACCATCCTATTTGTTCCCGTGGGTGTCGTAAAAGGCGACTAAGGGACTTACTAGAGAATGGGCAGCAGCGTTTTCTATTAATTTTAAGAGCGTATACGTGGTACAGCATTTCATACAAACTTTCAAGCCATTGTTTTTCGAAATGACTGAACCGATTTTAATGAAACTTCATACACATAAGCAGGACACAAAGGTATAAAAAGTTAGTTAAGAATATCTTCAAAATGTCTTATATAGAAACAGATAACTGGAAATCTCTGTTTCTATGGAAAATTTAAAATCGGTCTAATTTGGCTGTAACACTATTTTTCGAAAATGTTTTAACTAACTTTTTAGACCTTTGTATCCTGCGTATGCGTATGAAGTTTCATTTAATCGGTTCAGTCATTTAGAAAAAGAAAGGTGTATTAAATGCCGTACCGCGTATACGCTCTTAACACCATACTGCGATCGGAACCCGCCTGCCAAGCGTGGCGATTATGGCAAACCTAGGGGGAGTTTAGGGGGAGTCTTATGTCCAGCAGTGGACGTCTTTCGTCTGAAATGATGAGTGATGCACATGTTTCTGTGACAAACTAAGCTATTTTCTTTCTTACAATAGAAGGAACCTTTCCTGCAAAAATGGCATAAGAATTTATTTATTAATGATTATTTTTGAATTTTCCCGTGAAACCACATTTAAAGTTTTTTCTGGGAGCTTGATTTTGTCTTATAAAAAATCATTTAAAACGACTATGGCATAGTTTAGGATAACATGAACTAGTGGGGATTTTGCTACAGAACTACAGGAAAATATAAGTCTAAGATAACTTTGCACCCGTTGTGATTAGCAACATGTATTTTCGCGTGAACCTTCACAGTAACTTTAAATTTTTCTCAACTTAACCCTAAAATATCTAGCCAAAGCCTGAGGCCCCAAAGTAATATGAAATCAAACACCTATCTTCGCCATACATGATAGTCTAGTATCATTCGTAATTACACAGTATAACCCTCAAACGCGTGCCCGCCATTACTTTTACAGCTGGTAATAACATGGCACTTATCAATTATTTATAATTGTAATGTACATTCGGCACAATAGACGTAAGTTAATGGTAAACATTAAGATTTACAATATTTTTTACGATATTGGTTTGGCTGTTTGGAATTTTTATTGAATTGTTCGAAATATTTTTTTGAGGTTGCTTGGTACTCTGCATGTTTCCTTGTTCGTAATAGAAAGGAAAAAAAATGTTAAATTATTTTAAATAAGAAACAAAACTAATTAAAATTGAATATTCCTAATTATAGGTTACTAAAATGTATGTAGGTAAAAACTAACCTTTAAACATGTAACAAGTCTTACAAGTATAAATCAATTATTTTAAACCTAATTATAAATAACCTTTACAATCATTTTAATTAAAAAACTTGACATAATTATAAATAATCGTACACATCGCTAAAATCAACAAAATCGCACCTTGAATAAAGAACACACATTCAGGAAAAAGCGTTAAAACAAAAGAAATTAGGTGTAAATTGTATGAAACGAAAATCAGTTCAATTATACCGACGCCCTTAGACATTCCATACCAAAATCAGAGCCTTAACGCTTCGATGCACACGCGATTTACCGTCCCCAAAACTACACATCACCCTTACGCCAAGAGAAATAAGGTATAGAATTGCGTCGAATCTAGTTTAGTAGCAGGAATATAGAAGTTAGCAAGACTATAGTGCGAGATTGCACGTAATGCACGCGCTAAGTATTTTTTATTACAACAATTACAGGGTTAACAGGGCATGTAATAGCGTGATGATTATTGTTGATTGGTGGAACAAAAACTGGGTGTGTTTGTTCGCATTTATAGACGATTATAACCATTGTGTTGTCACGCTCTGACGGTTTTTACATTTTTAATATATGACTGATTTTATCTAAGTGGCTCGTTTAATCGGCGACACGTTTTGTTGATAAACGTTTGTAATATAATTAGCAGGTATAGTATGAAGTTTTTAAGTGTGTTAAGGTTAGTGAACATGCCGTGTAAATATAATTAGTTGGGATTATTTATTGTGTTGCTTTTGTTGAAGTTATGTGCATTAAATTGCGCTTATCGGTGATGGATGACGGGTTATCATTGTTTGAATCTGTGCCAGCGCATGTAAGGTAGGTATTATCGTACTATTCTCATTGAATAATGTTTTTGCAATAGCATATGAAGGGTTAAAACTTAGTGGCATCTAATAAATTTAGAACAACAAGAAATCAGGATGGCAACCAACCGACTAACCTTTAAAGTTAAAGTTCGCGAGCACAGTAAGAAGCTGGCAGTATCATCACAACGGTAAAGTTTTCCCATATTTTTTTTTTGTATTTTCGTTAACAAACAATTTTATTGGTACACAAAATTTTGACAAAAACGGCTTTTTCTCAAAACTATCATTGTGTGGGTTAAGTAGGTCCAATTGAGCTTCGTTTCTTTCACTTCAATTGAATACTGTCACTTAGACTTAAAAAGATCTAAAATACCCCCATCTAGGTCTTCACTTTTATTTTTAGCTATACAGTTCTAAAAAAATAGTTTTTATGCACGTTAGTAGAACTACATTGATAAAAAATCAAAAGTCATTTATTCAAACTAGGCTGAGAATCAGCACTTTTCGAACGTCAAAATTACATAAGACAGTCCCCCAAAAACGCCCACCCTTCACCACTTCCTAGTGCTTTAGCTGGGAAGAAGAAGTGGCGCAACAAACTCCCCAGCAGCACAGCTGTCAGTTCAGATATAAAACTTAAGATAACATTTTATATCAAACCAAATCAACATATTTTATTTCACATAAACCTACATGGGTACTTATGTAACGTCAGAAGCTAGGTGCATGGTTCCAATTGATCGTTTCCTATGGAAAAGAGCCGACAAGATACTCCACGGTCTCTCTTTTAAAAATAATTGGATTTACAATGTTTTCAAATTACAGTGTTAATAGGTATGGGAGGACAGTGTAGGCCTGTCAACAAGTGCCAGGTACTTAACAAAATAAAAAATGGTCTACAAATCTACAGTCTATTAAGCGTACAATGATCTCGCAACTGTAACCAATCTGAATTAATATCCATAACGTCCTTATAATTACCAATATATTGATAAAGTATTAATTTCCACTACATTTTCTTTCTTCAGCACAAAGTTCTCATGACCAAACCGTCTAGTAGATTGTAGTAGCAACTAACTACTAACAAATCAATGATCGAAACACATCCAATTAACGTTAAAGTGGTATCCGACAACGCGACTTGTCAACAACGTGTCGCCGACGTATTGTCGCGTCGCATTCAATGTTGCGCTTGCGACGAGACGACGAGGAAAAACGCGACGGAAAAATGTCGGCGCGTTTGAATAGAGCCTGTCCGTACTTGGTGTTTTTATGCAAACTTGTGTAGTTGTGTGTACTTATGTGTATAATTTGTGTGGTTAGATTGAGGTTCGATTTTCGAAATTGAATGGTTATTTAATAGGTTCGATTTGATTTGTTGCGTCTAATGAGGGACTGTTTCTGTTTTGTTTTTGTAAATAAATTAAAATTGTGAAGAAAAAGAAGAGAATTTTAGTAATGTTTTATTTAGGATGAACGTCAATGAAATAATTAGTAGATCTGTTGAAAAAAATGCGAGCTAACTATGATACATTTTCTCTTAGTTGGCATTAAAATGTTTGAAATCATTGTTTATTTATTTACTATAAACAAGATAGTATATTTGCCAGAACAAATTCATTTTATTTATATCGACAATGTGACATGTACAGAATAATCACTGGACTTTGTTAGAATATCATACATGCTTTGTTTGATTTTACTTCTTCACTTTTGTATATCAAATAATAATTTAAGTTGATGCTATCAAGCAACTTGTTAGCATTATATCATTCTTAAACTGGCTAACATGAAAAAAAAAAAAAAATGGTTAAATAAATAAATAAATAAACATTTGGGTTAAATTGTAATTTAAAAAATTAAATAACTATCCGTAAATTTTAAATTAAATAACTATGCGTAATTAAATTAATAATTACTTAGTAGATGGAATTATGATAATTTAACAAAGTTCTCCTAGCTTCAGAAGTCAAGATCTTGTTAGGCTCGTATGGAGTCAAGATGCGTGATCACATTAAACAAGATTTTTGTTAAAGCAAACACTTTTTTTTTCAGTTTAAAAAATAACAGTGTTTAAAAGGTTTTTAAATTATAATCTTCACCACAATAAGATATTGTGTGATTATCATTCCATAAATCACAGCCATGATTAATCAGTTGTACGATTGCCCTTTTAGTTATTAACAGCAACTGCCTAATTACATAATCACAATGACCTAATGACGGATTAACACAAGGTCGTGATCTCATCACGTATTTTTAATAAATGAACCCGACACAAGCTTTAATACTTAAAAGCCACTGTTTTGAACGTAAAGTTTATAATCAAACTAAGAAGCCAATAAAACCTTTTTAATAAAAAATAAAAAAAAAACAAATTGATTTTTTTTAAATAAGAATTTAAAAGAGATTCGTTGTCTCGATTACAATTCGAATTTCGAATTCGGGTGACGCTATAAAACCGTCAAGTTTTTGACTTTCACCGTCAGTGAGGCATCGTCTTCCCACGATGTTAGTTGTTTAGTAGGCAACAATTAGACAATTGTCGGCCATTTTAACGATCAACCATAAAATCGGGTTTCAGTCTCTCATTAACCGCATTCTTGTGATACTTCCGCTTTTATAGTTTTACTAATCAACGCTTTGAGATTAATACGGTCCCGTATGTAATGGCGTTGGTTGTGTTCAGATTAATTTTATTAGTCCGGGCTTCGGACAATTGGTCGTATAGATAATTGAGTTTCGGACGCCGCGGCTTTTTTAAATCTCTATGTTTACTGTTAAGCCACTTTGGTACAATCTACCGGCTGCAAGCGACTAGAAACTTCTAATTTAGATTAATAAATGGGACCTGTATTTACTTCTTAAGTTGTAAACGTATATAAATGTAATTTAACCACTAAAAAGCTGTGTTTTACTTGTTCACAAAGCGGCCGGCCGATTTATTTTATCGGTACTGTAAAATTTACCACTAAAAATATCATAAAACTTTGATATTGCTCCCCGTTATTTGGAGACAACTTTATTTACGTTTTAGTAATAAACAGCTGATCTAAAATTACAATTTCTAGTTTGTTGAGAATTTTGTATGAAGACGTAAAAAAAACAATTTTACTTTTTCTCACACACAAACTATTCCTTGTGTATCATCATCATCATTTCAGGCGAAAGACGTCCACTGCTGGACATAGGCCTCCCCCAAGTACCGCCACTTCGACCGGTTCTGTGCTTCACGCATCCAGCGGATACCTGCGGCTTTCACAAGGTGATCAGTCCATCTTGTAGGAGGCCTTCCGACGCTTCGTCTTTCGGTACGCGGTCGCCACTCAAGAACCTTTCGGCCCCATCGGCCATCTGTTCTGCGAGCAATGGGCCATGCCCACATTCCCTGGTGTAAAATGTGATGCTTTCAGAAAGGTATAGAATTTTTTGTAATACTAAGAGAATGACCTGTGTAGGTCGTTGTAGTTATTAATTTAAAAAAATATCGAAAATGTTATAGGGGTTTTTTTTGCGAAACTAAGTTCCAAGTAGCCATTAAAAATAACTGTTAAATCCGCTAGAAAAAAATAATCAAGTTATTATCGTTTTAACTTCATCTGTCTACAAACAAGATAAATAAAATAAATAGATACATTTAATCACTTGTCAATACATCAGAGGTCAAATAAAATAATTATCGGTAAAATACCAAGAGTTTTTGTAACGGAAACCAATAATATACATACTTATATAGAGAAAGAGTTATTAACGATTTTAACTTTTCATTTTGATGGCCAGTAATTATATTTTTGGTTAAAAACGCTTCTGATTTTTGATTAATTACCCATCATAATTTTATCATTGATCATTTTGTATTTGATATCATTATTTATATTTACTTATACAATAATGTAGAATCCAATTATCCCATCAGCTCCACGTTGATGGGTAACGTATGAATGTTTTACATGTGTTCAAAAGTTATGGTTAAATATTCATGAATTCAAGGGTTTTTAGGGTTCCTCAAAAGGAAAAAAAACTGAACTCTAATAATAGGATCACTCGTTTGTCTGTCTGTTTGTCACAGCCGATTTGCTCCGAATCCACGGGACCGATTAAGTTGAAATTTGGTACTCAATATGAATTTCTGTGACCCAAACACGAATGTGTGGCGTAAATAAAAGAATTCTGAATAGGACGTTCACTTTCGGGGGCAATTTAAAAAAAAAGGTTTGCAAACTGTAGCGGGTGACATATCAAATGAAAGATGTGAGGGATTTATATTTATATATTTTATTCGATGTTTTTATGTCATTAAATTTTTTTTAACGTTATTAGAGACAATAGATAAAAATTGACCATTCCCCCCCCACTTATTTCCGAAACTGCTGAGCCTAAAATTTTGAAAAAAATACAGAGAATTCAAGTCCTATACTTACAGAATACAAGAAACCGTATAAGAAATCTGTGGTATCAAAATAACATGTACACCACTCAATAAAGTGCGTACAAACTTTAATTTGCAGTTGTAATGTATGGGGGAACAAGTTTTTCAACTACAATGATAAGTTTGTTATTGGGATAAATTCATCACAACTACGAAACCCTTCATTGTGCGTGGTCGGACCTGTTACAATTTCCTATTACCTCGATCTCATATGTAATTTCTCAGTAAAATTCTAGTTCAGTATTTGAAAAAAAAAACATGAAAAAAATAGAAGTTGACAGCATGACTGTCGGCTTGAAGCCGTCCATAAATTATATTTACAGCGGTCGCCAAGAATAAAACTATTTTAATTCTGGAAAATGAGAAAGAAAAACGTGAGTTATAATAATTGTAGATAAATAGCCTTAAAGATATTAAATCTGGGGAAATATGCTCGAAATCAAAATCAGTCAAGTCATTTATATAATTGTATTTGTGTTCTGTCTTTGCGTCATGTTTATGGCAAATAAACGTATTTTCTTTCTTTCTTTTTGTTTTTTTGTATTCAAACTAACCTGAGAATCAGCACTTTTCGAACGTCAAAACTATATAAGACAGTCCCACAAAAACGCCCGCCTTTCACCACATCCTAGTGCTTTAGTTGGGAAGAAGAAAATTGATTTAGCATTTTAGCTACAATGCGGCTGTAAATTCGGGGGAAATTGTTTAGGAAAATCAGGATTACTTACAAGTTTCTGAAAAGACAAGAAAGATCACAATTCTCCTATATTTTTTTCCCCACACATGCACCAACCTGGTGGTCCCCTATATTTGTTAATAATTGACACAATAATGAAATACAACCATTTTTAATTATAACAGCTGGTGTAATTTCTTATAATTGTGTTTTGTATTGATTTATGCGCATACGCCGTTGGGCGGGGCGTGGCAATTTTATTGTTTCGGTAACAGTTAACGGTATCTGGGTGCTGTTAACTTTGGTCATCGTGGGTGACTTTTTGTAATTATTTTTATCGGGGAAATATTGGCTGTCATATTAAAAATGGATTGCACAATTATGGAGACAAGATAAATGTGTCGGACAACCTCTTCGGTTTAGTGTTTGCCAACACCAACGTGGATTTGGATACCGTAATATTCACTTACAAGTTTTTCTTTGAGAAAATTCTTAGCCAATCCTGCCAATAATTGCATTTACTTTTTAAGGCGCTGACAAGAGTCAAATGATAAAAGTAGGCTTGTCTTAATCAAAAAAAAATGCCAAATCTTTATATTTTGTGGTAGCGGAAGAAATATATGTTATTCTTGAACATATTTCTCGAAACTTGGTTGATACCAAAACACGTTTAGAAAAAAAAATCACGATACAAATTAACGGCCTTTGCTTTAAGTTTCAATCCAAAATATCTGCATTAAATGTCAACGTACGGTTGGTATTTAATTAATAAAAAAAACGTTTTATTTGTATGCAGAACTTAGTTGTTTTTTATTTTCGATTACTCAACTCATTTTTGAGTAACTAGATAATTGCTTCATATTTTGCAATAAATTACAAGCGTTGTGTCATCGCACTTCTCTTTCTTTTGTATGCATTCTGACGGTGACCGCATTTTAGCTGTTGTCAGCGTCAGTTTTCCGAATAAAATAAGTACCAAGGTTCAAATTAAATTAGCTAGCGAAACTCCGCCGATGTAATGGTTATCGATATCAAAACAAAATATAAAATTTGATGAGTTTTTTGGGATCATCAACCGCAGGAAATGTAGTCACTTGATATCCATTTTTTTTTTGTTTAAACTCAGACGTGATGGGTTTTGATATCTTAACGCGATAAAACAAAAAAAAACAGATTCTTTCAACTCATACTTCAAGTAACATCACTACAAATCATCAAATATATATATTTAATTTTTGTTCGTATTTAGATATTGATATTCATAAAGGCTCGTACAGACTCGTGCGATATCGCGGGCGTGAAAGGCACTGACAAAGATATTGTGCTACTAGAGTCGCGTCGCGCCCGCGATATCGCATCAGTCTGTACAAGCCTTAACATCTGTAAAGTTACGCTAGCTAATTAAATATGACTCTGTTTAGAGGCACATAGCTATGTGCCTCCGTCTACTTCTTCTTCTTGAAACTTTCTTTGATAACCAAAAGGGTATTTAAGAATAAACCTATCCGTCATCCTCAAAAGACTTACCTACAAATAACCATAATCCTTTAAAAAATAAAGAACTTCCTATTTAACCTGGGGATAACGTCGAAAATAAATCTTATTAGAAATAAGATCTAAGAGAAAATTAAGCTATTTTTAGATCCGCAAATTTTTTGCACACTATCGTCATCATCTGCCTAGCCTTTTCCGATAATGTTGGGGTCAGCTTCAAGTCTAACCGGATGCAGCTGAATACCAGTATATTACATGGAGCGACTATATTCACTAAAATGTCCAATCATTCAATCCTGCCACATATTATTTTTGGACCCATGACATCATTCTCTCATAATATACGTTTTAAAAAACCTATGTGACATATCCGGTCGAGTCGTTACTCAAGAAATAAAGTTTAATTTAAACTAATAGGTGAATAATTTAATTAGTAATCATAAAATATTTAGTCATAAACTTATAACTTATATACTTAGGTAATTGGGGAGTTTATTGTAAATTAAGTTGGAAATTATTAGTATGATTTCTTCAACTTAATTTTAAGGTGAAATTATAACTTTATTGTTACAAATATATTAAATAAGGTGAAAAGAAAAAAAAGAAAAAGAAAGAAAATACGTTTATTTGCGGTAAACATAACGCAAAGAAATAAAAACACAAACACGAAAGAGCAAGTAGAGGGAAAATATGCGTCACATTCACGCAAAACGGCCATCGCTCAGCATAATGCTGCGACCCTATGCGAGACATAGCCCCAGCGCTGGTTTTCAGCGACAGCCGGCGTTGACGTGATGACGTCAACCGGTGCAGCATAATGAGATAAAAATAAACAAAATAAAATAAATGCAATACTAATGCTGTAGTTTCCACGAAATACGGCATTTTCAATGTAAACCACTTTATCCTGTCCTTGACGGGAACTGACTCACTCCAGGGCAAAGTAACATATATCATAACATTAGGCCTGCTTTTTACCAAAAGGTTAGGCAGATGTGTACCTTGTAACGGCTAAGGCTTTGCATGTAGACTGCGCAGGTCGTTAACGATTAGGTAGGAGAGAAATTAAAAAAACAACTAGAAAACAAGATAGAATGAAAATACGTATATTTGCTGTAAACATAATGCAAAAAACACGAAATAACAAGTTGGGGGAAATTATGCGTCACATCCACGCAAAATGGCCTTCGCTCAGAATAATGCTGCGACCCTATGCGAGACAGATCCCCAGCGCTGGTTTTCAGCGACAGAAGGTGTTGACGTGATGACGTCGACCAGTGCACCATTTAGTAAAATAAAAAAAATAAAAAAAAAACAATACTTAGTTCTAAATGTTTATACACCGTGGTATTTTAGTCGTCTTACAACGGCAGCCCACTTCATGTATCCAATGACTATTAATCATTAATGAAAATAAAAAAACTTTTTACAAAAAAAAAAACAACCGACTTCCAAAAAAACACTACAAAGTGAAAAATAACTTTAATTTCGGAAGTCGGTGTCTTTGGATCTGTATTTTAGTTTTTTGCCACCGACTTCCGAAATTAAGTTATTTTTCACTTTGTAGTGTTTTTTTGGAAGTCGGTTGTTTTTTTTTTTGTAAAAAGTTTTTTATTTTTCACTTTTTAGTGGGTCGGTTTGTAATTTACCTAATTTACAATAGCCTAATGTCAAATGCTCATCACCTTTTACAAAATATTGCTTTTCCCGATGCAGGGGCATTGGATTGGGATTGTTGAGAAGTTCTGCTGGTAAGAACCAGGAGAACTGATGGCGACTTCACCATATGCATTTTGACGAGAATAAATTGCTTAGCAACCATATTAAAGTGCCTAATCGAATCGCAACGGTGAAATACTTATTATCAAGTAGTTCTGGTCGCCATCTGTGGTCTTCATCATCAGTTCTACTTCACCAAATGGTGCTTTTCGAGTGCAAATGCACGAGTTTCTATAAAAAATACTCAAATGGCTGCCTATAAAATTTGAGGATTTCCCTCGATTTACATGGGATTCCCTCATCAGATTCTGATTTGGTGGCAATGGGACTACCTCGAGAGCATACCCTTCCATACAAAAAAAGAATTTTCAAAATCCGTTCAAAATTGACGGAGTAATCGGTGAACATACATAAAAAAATATATATATTTACAGCCGAACATATAACCTCCTCCGTTTTGGAAGTCGGTTAAAAAAATATTTAATAACATTTGAATATATTTTTAAAAATATTATTCATTATGAGGCACGACGTAAGTACTTTGAAACATCGCAACCAAAACCACCACACATTGCAAGGGCGGCGCGGAATGGAGCGCAAGGCTCGCACCGCGCTCATAACAGGATATTTAAAGTGGCAATTAGTTAGCTTCATATGTATAATAATTCTAATAGTAGTACGCGGCTATGTCGTAGGTAAGTCTCTGACTAATCTGAGAACTTGCTTTAAAGTAAGAAGGTTATCGTCCTTGGCAGCACGTGGCAGATGTAGGGGTCTGTTAGCACAGGCTCAGCAGGTGGCCAATCAGGTTAGGTAGCCTACGGCAATGGCAAGGGGCACGCGCGTCAGCAACGCGTGCTGATCTGAGTAACGTGCAGTTCGGAGCAGCGTGCAATATGAGATGTCCTGTCCTTAGCCTGGACGTAGAACCCTGGAAGACTCGTTAGGGAGCTCATGTTAGATGCGGTGAGAAAGCAGCCAGCCGCGTGCGATGTGCTTATAGCTTCATTACCCTTTCAGCGACTAAAGAATGATGTTGGAAGCAGGATAGGCGGAAGGTCAACACATCGCAGTGATTTACAGGCAGAAGGGTGCAATAGCAGCGTGGCACAATGACAGATGCACCATGATGAGGTTATGTAGATGCAGATGCATGATCATTGCAGATGGCAGACTTAATACCTTAGAGCACACTGTAAATACTATATCACACTAATATTATAAAGGCGAAAGTTTGTGAGTGTGTGTGTGTGTATGATTGTTACTTCTTCACGCTCAAACGGCTGGACCAATTTTGATAAAACTTTGTATGGAGGTAGCTAACACCCTGGATTAAGACATAGGCTACTCTTTATCCCGAGATGCCCACGGAATCGAGACTTACGCGGGTGAAACCGCTAGCCGCAGCTAGTTAGTCAATATAATGATGAAGTCTCCCTAGACTTGGAGCATAAGGTGTATTCCAGAGGGTTAGGGAATATCTTTTGCTAGCTAAGCAAGTGACTGTCGAAATGGCAGAGTATTCTTAGAAAGTTTGTGTTGTTCCATGATTCATATATTATATTAGTAACGCGCTTATCACACTATCCCATCACACCAATATCATAAAGGCGAAAGATTGTGAGTGTGTGTGTGTGTATGTTTGTTACTTCTTCACGCTCAAACGGCTAGACAAATTTTGAAAAAAAAAATGTATGGAGGTAGCTGAGACGCTGGATTAAGAAATAGGCTACTTTTAATCCCGAAAAAAAAATTCCATCAGTTCATACTGCTCTGAAAACACACCGTTCCAACCTACACACCCACATTTCACCAGTTATGTTTAACTCCCATGTAATAGGGGGCGAGCCTATTGCCCACAACTGCGCACAAATCCATAATATAATACCGTCCATCCATCTGACTTGGAAATTGACGCCAAGACCTCATGCTCTGCGAGCTCAGCTCACCAACGAGGCAGTAAACGCCAGGCCACAGTGTGTTCTTCTCAAACAAAGAAGAAAAACATCTATGAACACGCTTGGTATGCTTTACACGAGATCAGCTTCCGTAAAAGGGTATTACCGTTAGTCAATAACGCTTTAGATCAACATAGAAAGTAAGCGATACCTATACTTTATGAATGATATGCGATAAATTAACAGCACATTACAAAAGGTTCTACTACTTTCTTAGGTCCTGTTCCCGATACCCTACTTTTTCTTCAACTCTAAAATCAGCATGGGCACAAATGACAACCATTACCATTTACCACTGTACTCATGTAGAATACTGCCGCGCCTCCCCTGCAAATGTTCCGTATTTGCCATAAGTGTTAAACAAAAAATCTCCTGTTATACTAAGTCTACAAAGATTGAAAAAAGAGTACAGAAGGGTCACTCCTTCTAAGATATTAAACTGGCGCATTTATAAAAAAAATAAGCCAGCCTTACATTAGCAGCATATGATGTGTAACATCTGACATCTCACCTTGGTAATAAGCAACTGAGCAGCGACACAAATGACCTACTTATTCCATGCTTGAGCTGTCACTTCCTGTTACACACTTCCGTCCCTTTTCACGACATCACTGCCACAGAAATCGAGAGGAAACTTGTTACCACAGACTACAATGTAATACTGGGTTTAAAAAAAAAAAAAATTCACTCTGCAATCAAGCATTATACTTCTAGGAACACAATTACTAGTTAACTGGGTTGCGCTGGCGCTCGCTGCAGTGGTATTTAGCCGGCCAACACCATCAAGAAAAGCTGGCTGCAGGGTAGAAGATGAAACAATGTTTGGCTTTACATAGCTGTAAGTAGTGCAGGCAAATATACCTTTATTCTAAAAAGCCATAATGTACGATACGATGCATAATAATGATGTAATCTCCACCTTCTAATAAGCTCCTCCATTCACGAAAGGAAAAAAATTGGAACCGCACTGTAATAACATTTTCAATTTAACACGACAACCCTACATACTTACATACCTGCGCTAGCGTCGTTATAAGACCTGAGATTAGGTATTGTGGGGATATGCAGACCTAGAGGTATACCAGTGCAGGAGACAGAAAATCTATATACATCTCCCGGAATTAACGCACACCACCCAAGACCCCATTTAGAATATCTATACTAATATTTTAAAGCTGAAGAGTTTGTTTGGTTGAACGCGCTAATCTCAGGAACTACTGGTTCGAATTGAAAAATCTTTTTGTGTTGAATAGTCCATTTATCGAGGATAGCTTTAGGCTATATAACTTTACGCTACAACCAAGAGGAGCGGATCATCTATGAAAATTCACACTAATATTATAAAGGCGAAAGTTTGTGAGTGTGTGTTTGTTACTTCTTCACGCTCTAACGGCTACTGGACCAATTTTAATAACATTTTGTATAGAGGTAGCTGACACCATATAGGCTACTTTTTATCCCGATATTCTTATCGGGATCGAGACTTACGCGGGTGAAACCGCGGGGCGCAGCCAGTTATTTTATAATCATAAGACATTTACACTGAATTTTTACTATTATTAAAACATTGTTTATTTATTAAATTAGTTACACTGATTAAATTTTTATTTATTTATAACAATTGGTCCTTAATTATAATATACAAGCTAACTCTAAAATATGTATAATATGTACAAGTAGGTATATAATAAAATAATTAAAAAGTGGAAGTGCTCATTGGGCATCAGTTACACTGATTGTGACACTTACAAATCTACGCATGCACACAGTCGCACACATTGAAGGGTCTAGCTTAGTAGGTACTTCATCCATTTTGGTTTGTTTTAATTGTACATCGGAAGTGTGATCGTAATTAACGTAGTTAAAATTATTTTTGGGATAAAAATGACCTAAAATAAAAATGACAGATATCGATTCAGTAAACGATTCTGAATAAACTATTTTCATAATGTGCATTAATTCAGTTACACATTGTTTATTTGAAGAGAACTTCGTAGTCAAGAATGCCTAAGGATACTGCCTTTCTATACCTCCTTGATCTTTGCAACAAAACACTGGTAACGACGTTGGCGACGTGTAAGGCAACCACTCGACTGACTACCGTCTGTTTGGGGAGCGTCCACTTTTTATCCCATGACGGTGCGCGGGCGCATTGTATTACAAATTGTAATATTCCCCCTGTAAGGAGGTTGTTTGTTTAAAGGTGAGTTAATTAGGTATTTACTGTCACTAATGATATTATATGCACTTTGTATAATGTATGCGTTGGTTGAAGTTTATTTTTAAATTCTGGAATTTATGTCATGCGATGTATGAAAATGGGCTGAATTTAAAGTACTGTTTAAAGGATACCAATTTGAAAATTGCAATAAACACGAGAATACTGTTATACAGCCAAGAAAACTTTCCTCGTGGACTAGATGAGCCTTTCATTGTGAAATAGACGGGAGGGGAGAAGAATATTTCTATGGGAGAGGAGAAAGACCAATGTATGCATAACAGCTAATAACCTTCTTCATAATTATCTTCTTGGTGGTATAACTTTCAATGATAAGTCGTGCTAAAAAGAATAGCCAGGCAGGTTCATAGTAGGCCCGATTGCCCTGGGTGCGTTAGAAGATCCTGTACAGCAACATCACTCTGTAATTTGAAAACATTGTAAAAACCAATTATTTTTAAAAGAGTAACCGCGGAGTTTCTTGCCGGTTCGTCTCCATAAGACACGACCAATTGGAACCCTGCACCTAGGTTCTGACGATTCATAAGTGCCCATATAGGTTTATGTGAAATAAAATATTTTGATTTGTTTTGATTTGACTCTTAGAGACTCTTTTCAGCCGAAATACGACTACTGTTGAAGGCTAGACCAGTAGCAATCACTTTCAAATGGTTTGGTATTTATACAAAGACTTTCAACAGGATGATTTTGCCAATGCTTATGCCAATGCTTAAGCCCATGCTTATGCTTACTCTTCCATCATAGTAACCGCTCATACAATGTGACTTTGTCTAGGCCCTCTGGATATAACTATTCTTCCCCGTATTGTATTTATTTTATTTTTGTCTAATTATATGCTGCACCGGTTGACGTCATCACGTCAATGCCGGCTGTTACTCAATCAGCGCTGTGGCTCTGTCCCCCCCATAGGGTTGCAGCATTATGCTGAGTGATGACCATTTTGCGTGGAAGTGACTCATATTTTCCCCCAACTTGTTGTTTTCGTGTTTGTGTTATTTATTTCTGTCATATTTACCACAAATAGACGTATTTTCTTTCTTATATTTTTTCCAATTTATTGTTTTGTTTGTGCCTTAAAACAAAAAAAATAAATTGGAAAAAATCTAACAGCTAATTTTCTATCTATATTCTGGTTACAGAATAAGCAAGCTGAAGTGGCAATGGGCCAGCCATTTTAGCCGTAGAACCGATGACCGTTGGGGTAGACGTGTTCTTGAGTGGAGACCGCGAATCGGCAAACGTAAGGTAGGACGCCCTCAGGCTAGGTGGAGCGACGATCTTCGCAGGGTGGGGCTGGTGGCAGCTGGATGAGAGTTGCCGAGAATCGAGCTGAATAGCGTGCAATTGGAGATGCCTATGTCCAGCAGTGGACTGCTATAGGCTGATTATGATGATGATGATGATTCTGGTTACAAAAATACGGTATAAGTTAGTGGCAAAATGAGGATGTACTATAGGTACACCTCTACCTAACCCTTCGGGGATTACAGGCGTGATGTTGTGTTATATTATTCTAGTTTAACCAAGTGACAAGAAACCGCATCAACTAGTTCCACAAAGATATTGCATTGTGGCGCTTATTATTGTAATTTTCCTAACGTTCACCGCAGTGTAGTGTCCTCAGACCACAGCGATGATCGCTTCTTTGTTTTTCCGTATTTATCGCGCACAGTCCATACAAAGTCGCTTTGCATGTCTGTTTGTGTGATCGCTTTCTTCTGAACTGCACAATGGATTTGTATGCAGTTTTCGCCATCATTTAGAGATTTTATTCCGGAAGTTTTTTGATTATTTATTTATGTTACATAAAGCAGTGGTAGCCCAGTGGTAACAGCCCCGACTTACGAGTTGTAGGTCGTGTGTTTGAACCCAGGCATGCGCTTTACTTTGTGTAAACAATTTCATCATCACTGCTCTCAAAACGGTGAAGGAAAACATCGTGAGGACACCGGCATGTCCTTGGACCAAAAATTCGAAGATATGTGACATATACTAACCCGCACTGGGCTCGCGTGGTGGATTACGGCCCACTCCCTCTCACAGAGAGGGGCTGTGTCCCAGGGAACATTATAGGCTGATTCATCATCATCTGCCTAGCAAAAGGCTACTAAAGGCAACTATGTTGGGGTCGGCTTCCAGTCTAACCGGATGCAGCTGAATACCATATACACATCTGACCTCCACAACCCAGTTACTGGGTAACACGATATCCCTTGGTAAGACTGGTTGTCAGACTTTTGGGCTTCTGACGACCCGTAACAACTGTCTAAGATCTACAAATGCCAGCCGGGACCAACGGCTTAACGTGCTTTCCGAGGCACAGAGGAATCTTGGTATGAAATGGATTAACGTATAGAGTTACTTTTATCCTGGTATTGTTACGGGATCGAGACTTATGCGGGTGAAACCGCGGGGCGCAGCTAGTGATTACATAAAGTACAAAAATCTCGATGTTTTGGCATTTTGCCATATCAATACATTGCTCCCGTGTAAAGCAGGGCCGGGTCGCTAGTGTTAGCATAAGCAAAGCTATATCTACGCCTTAGTATCTGCTGTATGTATAATAACGTGTGGTTTTTCCAAGATAAATCTTTTTTTTTTTTTTTTAACGTTGCCGTGGGGCAACGTTTAAAAAAAAAAAAAAAGATTTATCGAAAAATTCCTAGTGTGGACTAGGAATTTTTCCTGTATCGTGGGTGCGTGTACAAACATTTAAACTCACACACAAACAGCCAGACCCGGAACAACCACTTGTAGGTCATACAAATATTTGTTCCGTGCGGGAATCGAACCCGCGACACGCAGCGCATCAGTCAATCGCTTAACCACTGCGCCAATCGTGCCGTCATTTATTTTCGATATAACACACATAACATAACATCACGTCTGTAATCTCTGAGGGGTTAGGCAGAGGTATAGGTACCTATTAGTACACCCACCTTTAGCCAGTAAAGTTTAAGTCCCATGTAACCGGGAGTGAGTCTATTGCCATGAACCGGGCACAAACACCTACCCCGGGATGCTACAGAGAAATTAGTTATGGAAAAAACCCAATAACACTTTGCCCGACCCGGGAATCGAACCCCAGACCTCGTGGTCAGCAGTAGTGCTTGCTACCCCTAGGCCAACGAGCCATTTCGATATATTAATCAATTATTGTAATACTCAAATTGGGAGTGGAAACTGTGTCTCCTAAATTCAGATTAGTAAGTGATCTAGCAAGGAGAGCAGTGATTGACCCAACAATTAATTTGTGTACCAACACCATGTAATTAATAATGCATACTTTTCAAGTCCCTCATGTACTACGAAACTTTTACGTATCTAAAAAAAATATGAATTAAATGATATAATTTGCAAAATTATAAAATATAGGTCATTTTCTCGAAATTTACATTAGATTTACCTACTTTAAAATTGAAGAAGAGTTTCTAATGCTTAATTTAAAAAAAATTGTTGAAAGTTTCTCTTGATCTTGTAAACATTGATGTTTGATTCATCATTTCAACCGAAAGACGTCCACTGCTGGGTTTGCCACAATCGCCACGCTTGGCAGGCGGGTTGGCGATCGCAGTATGTTGAAGTTTGATTATTGCTTCCAATATTGTCCGTAAAGTCAAATTGCTCATAACAACTACAGTAGTCAATTTGTACAATTATTTAATTTACAAAACATAACATCAAGCCTGTAATCCCCGAAGGGATAGGCAGAGGTGTACTTAGAGTATAGTCGCATTTCACTAGTTATGTTTAAGTTCCATATAACAGGGGGCGAGCCTATTGCCATCAACCGGGCACAAATTAAGAATCCGGGCTGCTACTGAGAAATTCGTTATGGAAAATCCCAAAAAAAACTTTGCCCGACCTAGGAATCGAACTCAGGACCTCATGCTAAGCAGTCGCTTTTCTGAACACTAGATCATCGAGTAATCTTATTGACATTTTAATAAATTACATAATTAATAACAACATAAAAGACTACCTTTTCTATTAATTATTCTTCTAATGTTACACCAAGTTTCTATTTTAACAAGAATATCGCATTTGAATACTTAATGAGTAGGTATATCGTAAAATCACCGGCTGTTTGACCCGGGAATCGAACGTGAACCCTTGCGATTTGTTGCTTAACGCCAATTACTGGCTTTATAACTTAATGTAAGCATTACTTGATAAGATATATGTATAGTTTATTGTTTACGAATCACGTAACTGCTGAAATGTTACTTCATAAGTATTAAAATGATGCTCCGTGTGGTGCCGGACGTAAAGAATAGCACCACCCCATTTCTTCCCGTGGGTGTCGTAAAGGCGACTAAGGGACTTTCTAGAGAATGGGCAACAGCGTTCTCTATGCATTTTAACACCATACTGCGATCGCCAACCCGACTGCCAAGCGTGGCGATTATGGCGAACACCCCCCCTTTGGGGGATTCCTATGTCCAGCAGTGGACGTCTTTTGGCTAAAATGATGATGAAAGATGATTTAAATGAGCTGATAATAGAACTTTCATATAGTCATTATTATAGTCATTGTAAAATCGGTAGAAGTCGGCAATCAATCTGCCTAGCCTTTTCCCACCTATGTTGGTCGGCTTCCAGACTAACCGGTTGCAGCTGAATACCAGTATTTCACATGGAGCGACTACCTATCTGACCTCCACAACCCAGTTACTGGGTAACACGATACCCCTTGGTAAGGCTGGTTGTCGGACTTTTGCGCTTCCGCCTACCCGTAACGACTGTCAAAGATCTACGAATGCCAGCCGGGCCCAACGGCTTAACATGCAGGCTCCGAGGCACGGAGGAGTCTCCTTTGTAATTGATGGTCACCCATCCACGAACCGACCGCAGCAAGCATAGCTTAACGATCGACCCGTGCGACTGTTATCATTAAGCCACTAGTCCAATAATAGTCGGCAATCAATATTTAATTAAATCTCTTATACAAGGTGTGGCGTAAATAGTGGTCCAATGTGAAGGGGCCGATACATCGTATATTCAACTATCACATACCACAATTTGTTTTTTTTTTCCATAGGTCTCAGAATATACATTTTTTTTTTGAAAAATGTCCACCTCGATCAATTTCTATAAATTAAATTAGTTTTCAATTTGATTGTATTGTGTTATTGAAAAATAATGTAATTTATATAAATAAGCAAATTAGTATAGGAAGCAAGGTAAACATTTTTCATAAATATATATCAAAATATTTAAATTGTGGTATGTGGATGCTCATTATGTTGAAAACCTAATTAAATAGTTCCTTGAATATTGCTGTATACTGGACATAGTCCTCCCCCAAGGGGGGGGGGGGAGGGGATTTGCCATAATCGCCACGCTTGGCAGGCGGGTTGGAGATCGCAGTATGGTGTTAAAATGCATAGAGAACGCTGCTGCCCATTCTCTAGTAAGTCCCTTATTCGCCTTTTACGACACCCACGGGAAGAAACAGGATGGTGCTATTCTTTACGTCCGGCACCACAAAGCATACATGGCAAGGTTTTTTTAATGTTTTGTACCCATGTGTGTGCAAGAAGATAAATACAGAAATATTCTTACTGAAAAGGTGTTTCATTACAATTGGTTCCTACTTTTGTACTAGATCCTCGATCATGTGAGCAAAACCACGGGCAAGAGCAAGTAATAAAAAAAGGTAATCTTACTAGTTGAATGTAAGGTGATCTGTTCAAACAACAGATGATTATCTGAAGCTAGGATTCATTCCATTAGAACTAAATGTGGACTCGTAATCCTTTCTATTTTGCAACCTAATGGCCAATTTTAAGCGTTTGCTTTGTTAAACAGAATCAACTTGGATTGGAGTCTGGATTTTAATTTGTACGAAGAATAGCAGGGGGAATTAATTAGACATGGTTTTTAAAATACGTTGTTGGTTATTTGAGTGTTATTGACTTTGAAAATAAATCGTTTACTTATAGTTTGTTTAAATCAATAACACCAGATGAAATCTTAATAACATGGTCAATAACTGGTAAAAAATATGCGCGAACCGATCACATCAGTCAGTCATCACACTTTTATACAAGCCTATTTCTTAACTGCACTGTCTAAGCAAACACTATTTTACCGTAACCCTTGTTCTTCAACGACCATCTTCCAACCATTAGGAACGGTCAGAATTTATAAAAAAAATCACACATCTGTTAAACTGATTAGATTCCTATACGTAATTTATTGTCAAGTTGCGTACCACTCGCTGGACCGAGCACAATGCCCGCTAGAAAGAAACAGTAACATGTTTAGAGCGAGAGAGGTATAGTGGGCCTTGCAAGGTGATTTCAGTTGCGACTACGCAAGCCTATGGTCAGGTTGTTACGCACACAGCCGCGTTTTTGACGCGCCCTTATACGGCGACGCGATCGGAAAATGAAACGCGGAATGTCACGTTTCGAAAAACATTTTTTTCGGATGTTTAGGTAATGTATGGCTGTAACTCGTGCGTTTACGTTACACCTGTAACTGTATACAGACTTGGTGTGAAAAATTTTGATTATAAACATAATGAAACATTGTTTTGTATTGTTTAGGTAAAGTGGACTATGTTGACATATTGTAATACCTAGATCTGTGAGTGTCCGAGTGTATGTAACCTGATGTGGCTTGTGAAATAACTTCTAGTGAAGTGTAATTAGCCTTTTAATAACTGAGGACTATAAGGTATGTGCACCTTTTGTCGGTAACATAAACGCTAGTTTATGTTGCATTTGTAACTGTTACAATCCTTTGTTTATTAAAAGATTTGAAACACTAGAAATATTTGAGTATAAATCTGCCATCCTTAGAGCAGCAGGTGTAATTTAAATTCGAATAAAATCTTTGTTTATCGTACGATTAGCAAAACAGGAACCAAAAAGCTGTTTATTAACTTTTAGCAGACAAATCCGTTATTTTCATTTTATTGCGGAATATTATTTGATTAAATTAATTGATCAGTACCCACGTTGTACATTAAACCTACACCTATTTACGGTTTCAATGTATATTTTATTCAGTTTTTAATAAAAGCCATACTCATTCAAAGTTACTTTAATTATAAGATGTAATTTGTAATGTAGTAACATTACAAGTTACATCTTCTATTTAAACTTAACTGATGCTAAACTTATTAAATAGTATAACATCAATGTTTATAATTGAATATAAAACACATTATAAACATACTTAGTATGTTTATAATTTATTTTTTATTTAATTTTATAATTATAAACTTAATAAAATATACATTGAAACCGTAAATAGTTATAGGTTTAATGTTCGTACGTAGGTATTAATCAAATAAAATTCCACAATGCAATGAAAATAACGGATTTGATTGCTAAAAGTAATTAAACGGCTTTTTCGTTCCTGTTTGCTTACAAACTTGCAACGTTGACTTAAAGTTAAGTAGTGATTAGCGAATGTTTAACCATACATTTTTGATGTTTGAACGCCTCTTAACTTTAAACAACGTTTATATATAAACCCCAGAATCGCTTATAAGATAATAAATACGAGTAGAAGAAAGATTATGCCCTTTTACTGTCCAAAGCAACCAACAATGTTTCGAATAGAATAGAATAGAATACTCATTATTATGTACATCATAAAAATTACAGATATAAATGTTGAAATTTTACATAGGTAGACACAATGGGCGGTCTTATCGCTGAAAGTGATCTTTTACAGACAACCTTTGGAAGGATTATAGGGAGAAGACCATTTACATATTATTATACATTATTAAATACATAAAGCATACACTTATCTATATAAATATATGAATGAATAGAATGTCAATTTTGACAGGTTTCTGTTACCTATAAGTACCTATCTACAGTACAAAAATATGTAAAATTAAAGGAAAGCCGTTCATGTTTATCACTACTTCAAGCTTACATCAATCTTGACTTCCGATAAGGCTCTGCTTTCTAGAGGAAAGTCGATGGTTCATTTATATTCCGTTTGTCCTAGGAATACCTACTACTCTACTTTCAAATTTAGAGAAAAGTTTGAATGATAAGTAAATGATCTAGGAATAATATCAGCCTATTATTGATCCACTGTAGGCTACAAGCCTCTGCTCATATAGAGAAGGCAAGAGATCACCACGCTTGGTCAAGACGGGTTGACGATTTCATCATCATTCATTCATAATTTCACCCAAAAGACGTCCACTGCTAGACATAGGCCTCCCCCTAAGGGGAGGTGTTTGCCATAATCGACACGCTTGGCAGTATGGTGTTAAACTGCATAGAGAACCCTGCTGCCCATTCTCTAGTAAGTCCCTTAGTCGCCTTTTAAGACACCCACAGGAAGATATAGGGTGTTACTATTTTTTACGTCCGGCACCACACGGCGATTTCATAAGAAGTAGATAAAACATTACTATTATATACGTTTCTTCTGGATAAAGTAATCAACGAGATCTTGCCGGCAAAAGAACAACATCCTCAGTCATTCTTCGTCATTTTCACTGGTCACTTTCAACTGTTTATAAACACTTGTACCTCTTTGATTATCATTTATATGTCTAGATAGATTGTCGCGCTGCAAAAGAAATAAAACAACCAGGCCAAGTTTGATAGGCTGGTTTGCGTGACAGCTACGTCTTACAGTCGCGCCACGTCATTGTGCTGTCATTGTATTATTCTAGTATGTGTGCATTTTGCAGCCAACTGTTGGACGCAATTTTTAACGACGAGTTCACAGCTTTGACTGTCTATCTAGACATATTTATATTTTTGTTATACCCCTAGAAAAAGACAAAAAATCATGAGAGAGAGAGGCAAATCATCACTTACCATCAGGTCAGATGAAGGCAAAGAGCTACCCCGTTGTGGTTAAAAAAATAAAGAACAAGGTCAAATCAATTTTTGATTTTGGGGATTTTTATAATACGTCGTAGGTATTACTGGTAATACCCAAAGATTCAAGAAACTACTGACTTCGGCGGCTATGAGTCGTTAATCAACAAGAGAAATTGTAACTGCTAAAACTTCAATTAAATGTTTGATTTCTCCATAGTTTATCGTTAGTGAGGACTACTAAATAAGTTTTTCAGCAGCATCGTTTTTAATTAAATAAGAAATTGTGTTTTTCCACGGATATCATTAGGCTAACAGAAAGATCTCACGACCCGCCGCTTTGGTTACATTGGTTATAACATAACAATCTTACCTTAGCTTCTGACGTTTCATAAGTGCCCATGTAGGCTTATGAGAAATAAAATATTTTGAATTAGAATCCAAACGTTAGGATTCAAACTTAATATACATACAACATTATTTTTAGTATATGCGCAACCTGAATATAGTTAGTTCAAAATAAGGAACTGAATCGATTTCAATCATTTTTACACCATGTTATATTTTGACCCAAAAATATTTAAGTGTGATGGAAAATGTTATCACCATTTAACTACTTGCAATACAATCGCCATACGGTTAGGTACTTACTGCCAAATTATTATCAATGAGCGCAAAATGACCCTGGAGGCGCAGGGGCGCCGCGCCGCTGTTTTTGTACGGACAACTCGGTAACATAACAATCTTATAACTTTGTGATTTTTCATGATACAGTTTTGAAATTTTGTACATAGATTCTTTACATAAAAATACTAGACACGTGTTTCGGGTTTTGCATATACTAAAACTAATATTGTATATATTTGTTTTTTATCCGACTATGGCGAAGCAAAAAGAAGGGTTATGATTTTGTTTAATAATGACAGAAGAGATTTACTGATGGTTTGGTTTTCGATGCTAGTTATTCAAAGCATATAGAATGATCTTTTCTCTCTCGTGCAAAACGAAGACGAAGACATGTGAAATTCAACATTCTCACTACATCAATAATCAACTAGGAACAAGTATCACTTTTCCTTCACACATGCACAAACAAATAGATATAAAGTGTTCTTTTGTTACAACCTGTTGGCTGGCACCGGACCGAGACTGTTTGGTAACCATGGCAACCGATACAAAGGTGTCAGATGAAAGCTAACATCAAGTAGCGCGGATAATTCTGACATAGGTTTTTGTCGTTGGAATGTGGGTAGTTGTAATTAGAGGAGTTGTTGGAGAGAGATTTTTGATAAAACTTGTGTCATTTAGGTAAATAGTGTTTCTGTTCTTGCGGTGAATCTATATTTAATAGAAATTGAATGAATAGGAATTGAATAAAGAGGCTTTTACATATTTTAATTGATTTTATAACTTATAGATTAGGTCAAATCAAATCATATCATTTATTTGCTTGAATATGGGTACATGAGGTGATACATACAAAAAAAAATCTTTAAACCATATCTTACCTAAACAGGTGTGCAAATATCTACTATAATAGAAATATTTCTTACGTTAAACTTTAATTTAAATATTCTTTATTCTTGGAATATAATTAAATATTTAGACCTTAATCGCTGACATACGTATATAAATTATTTTAAGTATTGTTAACATTTTTCTCTCCTCATTTTTTTTTTCTTTTTTAATAGATATAAAACTTGAATTAACTCAAAATATAAATTAAAAATGTTGCTAAGGTATTCAAATTCCAACTACTAAATTAAATATAAACTTACAACACTTAACGCTGAAATTTATAGACCTGCCTGCGTCATAGTTTTTGTCTTCTTCTGGTTAACAAATGTATGTAAACGAGATACCGCGAAAAAAATTTGCACAGAAATCCTAAAAATGCAAGTTGAAATTATTCGACTAACTCAGAAAAATAACGGTTAATTAAAATACTAATTTAGAATAAAACATCGATAGCAGGTATGTATTCAATTAATTTTATTTGCTTAGGAAACGATAGAATCTATTTCAATTCAATGCAATTAATAAAAATAAAACAAGAATTTGTTACACTATGATTTATAAAACTTGCTGTATATTAATGTTTCTGAGAAAATAATTTAACGTTTTGCATCGGTATCGATATTAATATTTAATTGATTATCAAAACTTGAAAAGAATAGGTTTTTCCGTTGTCTTGAGCAGTCATGGGATTTTACGTTCAACGTAAATTATTTCTCACGAATGTAACCACACTAGGTATTAAAATATACCTACTTATTAGATTATTAATTTACTCAAACACTGATCCATTTTTAATAATATGACAAAAATAATTATCAGAAAGCCTAGCACTTTTTTTTTGCTAGTAAATTATTTAACCAGTATTGCTAGTGTCGCTGTACATGTAATTCCAATCAAACTTCCTTTTAACACCGAATTATTGAAATATAAAACCTTTTCTTACAAAAGTAATTGGAAAATAGAATCCTGCACCTTTGCATCTCGTTGAAGTCTTTCCTAAGAACGTTGATTAAGCCGTCCGTCGTCGCATGCGCAGCACAACTGGTTACCAACAAGCTACGGCTTACAAGACTTTTTTTTAAATCCATTTTATATACAACAAGAACATGTATATGTTCCATACATAATACATAAGCAGTAAATATTGATAACGTTATTACTTTCTGTAAATAATGCAAATCGATTGATTTGTTCGAGTAACGAGTTTGATTCGATGAAAATTTTTCGATGTTATTTTGTAATGGGTCATTTATTTTGTTTAAATGTACGTAAACGGTTTCATAGTTTTATTTCTTATCAGTGTTTGAAATATTTATGATATAGGTAATATTTTTTGTTGGTGGAAAAACGTGAGAAACGATTGGTATGAAACTTGGATTGTTTTAGCACCTATTTACCGAGATTGATATGAAGAAACCTCATATTTTAGTCATCAGATAACCGTAGGTACTATTAATTTTTTGTTAACATTCAAAACTTATAATACGACTTACAAGTTACAAAGTTAATCCCTATCATAATCAAAATCTTATAATGTAATTATCATCTCGTCTTTCAATTACTTATAACAAGAAAATGTTCAATTAATAATTAAAATACCTATTAGTGAACATACATTTTTGTTACGTGTGGCGCCGGACGTAAAGAATAGCACCATCCTATTTCTTCCCGTGGGTGTCGTAAAAAGCGACTAAGGGACTTACTAGAGAATAGGCAGCAGCGTTCTCTATGCATTTTAACACCATACTCCGATCGCCAATCCGCCTGCCAAGCGTGGCGATTATGGCAACCCCCGCCCCCACTTTTCGGGAGGCCTATTGCCAGCAGTGGACGTCTTTCGGCTGTAATGATGATGATGATAAAACATAATATTACGGCCGATCAATAACAAGAACTAAGTTACAGTAGCCCGTTGCGATTCTCGTAGGTGTCTCACAGTAACCTGTACTTATTGACTCACATACTATCTTGGAAGTAAAACCCTGCACACACAATACTTATTTATACCTCTGCTGGATAGCTTACTGGAATTTGACGTGGTAAGAAAATTATGTCATACAATTCACTTGCCAAAAAGAAATGGATCCTCGTTCCTCACTTATAAGTCAGCCCGTAAATGTCATATTGGCAATTAATAAGCTTCTGACCACTACAATTAACAGTAATAATAATATTATGATCTCCTTGCTTCGGTGGCCTTTTCTTTTTTTTTTGGGTGGGAAATTGTCAAGTAACTTCTCCCGCTATGGGCGGAGCTGGAGGGCGTGTCAGACTTTTACTGACTAAAACTCAACCGTGTTCCTTCCGTTGCCTGTATGCCAGGGCCACGATATCCCTTCCGGACAAACTCGCAACCCTGGCAGGCATTGGTCCTAATGGTCACGTCAATTGGTGCTGACGTCTCTTTGAGGCGCGCGTGGAACACAACGCGCCGTCGACCCGGCCCTGGTCCTTATCGGACGGCGAGCTACCCGTCGCTCACCGTCCGCAGGCCCGCGCCTATGGTGGCCGGAAATCGGCTAGCGACTCCCGACGCCCGGGGCGTCTCCTGCGGCGACTAAGGGCGCGAGGGCGCGAATCTTGCCTCACCCTCACGCGTTCCGCCGCCTCCTTCGCGAGCATTACTGCTTCGCAGAAGGAGGTGACGGTCTCCCATGCACTCTCGCTCCGAACCATGGCCTGAACCAGGGCCGGACGTTAAAGATCGCCGCCGCCGATCGCCTCCGTGAGGACACGGCGGTGCTCCGCCCAAGCCGGGCAGACCTCCGCCGTATGCTCCACCGTGTCCTCCAGGCGCTCCACAAAGTGGTGACACCCGGGCGTTTCCTCCCGCTTTATGTGGTTAGGTGGCCTAGGGCATTAAGTTCGCCTTGACGCTGTTTTTACTTGTGCTTATACCTATAAATAAATAAATAAATAAATAATTAAAAGAGTCCATAAATAACCTACAGCATTACAGTAGTAATAAGTATGAAAAGCAATGGTTATTTATTATTTTTATATATTAAACTAAAAATATTATCATTACCAAAAGGAAAGGAATTTTTTTACCAAAAAAAAATCCTATCGAACGCCTACCACACAAAATAAGTACCGTGTGAGACAGTCTTAATTCTCTCTAAGTATCGCAGAATGGAACGCAACCAACAGGTGTAACTTTATGTTTTAGTTTCTTTATTTTAAATATAAGCATAATGGACACCGCATGCCTATTTCACACGTTGCGACGTATTTTCAATTATTGGCAGTAATTGTTATGTTTATCTCAATTATTATGATAAATGTATAAAATAATAAAGTTAAGGTGTTTTGTGAATAGAATTTATATTATGTGAAGGAAAAATAATTTACCTATCAATAAAAAATGAACATTTTGATGTCAATACTTATTTAAACATAAATGATTGAGTGCAAGCAAAAAGGGTCTAGTGGTAATTATAAGGGTATTGAGTTCAGACTAGATTCGGTATCTAGAATACTCAATTGATAATAAGGATTTAAAAAAAAAAACTGGCATATTTTTTTTAATCAGACATTAATGTAGTTGAAACTCTGAAAAAGCTTGATTTGAGAAAAACTATATTATGAACTTGTAGATGAGCATTCATTAATAATCAATTAAAATCGCGAAATGCAATTTTTCCACCCAACTTTACAAAACTGCGTATATCTTTGAAACTAAATGCTAAGAACTAAACCGTTTTTGCTCAAACAATTTTGCTATCCATTTAGCTATCCATAATTTATGTCAAAAATAATGCTTTTTACGCGATTCGATGTAACACTTTTGTTAGACATAGAGCTTAGTGTTCTATTTATACAATGACATGAATTTTTACTTTGTAAAGTACTAGGTATATTATTTTAATTATTGTAAATGTGAAGAACATGAGGGACATTGTTTTTTTTATATTTTTTTTTCTCTCTTATTTAGTTTTAATTTTGGTCTGACAGTCTTAGTAATTTTTGCTGGCTACCCAAATATCCTTTCTTTGATATTGTTCGTCAAATCGTTGAGCTCCTTAAGTTCTGAGTTGAGCTGCACGATTACTGACAAATGTGCGAGTACTGACTGGATAGGTCCACTTAATCTGTGTGGGTCTTTCCTCAAAAGACCATTTCAGACACTAATCTACATGGTCTTCACATGATTTGACCAAGAATATGTCTGGACTTTAAAAGAGACTACCTCTGAGTTTGTTTCGGCCTTTCTTCTCAGAGTATGTAGTCAGATATGTAACGCCGATCTCATCTAGTTTTAAAAATATTATTGAGGTGTATAAAATAGGTATTTGTTCAAACCTACTTACAGAAATAAAATCATTTATCATTTAGTGTTTATTTTAGGGCTCTCTTTGATGATAAAGGCAATAAGGTAATTTTAGTTCCCTAGAAACCATTACTATGGTTTAGGGTGGTATGAATTATTGTATAGCCCATGATTGGATGTTTAATCGCTCGCTAAGTCATAATACACACCACGTAGGTATATTTTATCATTCAATAAAGGTGTTATTTCCAGATAATCCGAGTTTCCGATTTGTCGGATAGCGAAATACCGACGGGCAAAAAATGAATAGGTAATTAAATAAATTAGTACCTTAGAATTAAGTGGGGCCAACAAAGAAACAAAATTTTTGATTTACACAATACCTTTTGCCTTTTAGCTCAGTAGCAAATACTACCGATATTGTTTAATTTAATGGCAAGCTATAAGGGCCTCACAGTTCTTTTTTCATATTTTCCTTGGCGATTATTTGAAAATTGATGTGTCTCCACTTTAATATCAATTTAATGCAAAATTTATGAACTGATTACAATTAATTATGTAAATTATGTTAAGGATATTTACTATTAAAATTGGATCACCTTAATTTAATAAATAAAATTGTGTCACTTAGGGCCGCGTGTTATACTAAATTCTACACCATTTGGTTACTGTCAAAATAATTGATTTCGATCAGATTCTGTTGTTCTTTTTAAAACGGAGTGTATAATTTGTAATCCGTTGCTTACCATCTTGGTTTCAATTTTATGAATAAACGCTTGTTAAAAATGAACATATAGCTTGTAATTATTCTGAATACTTCGAATGCTGTACTCTGAACAAGATCAATAGGTAATTTATACTGATATTATAAAGAGAGAGACGCAATTTAGTTAGTTTGTGTATACATAATAATGTGGAGGGTAATCTCCGGAACCCCCATTTGAGAAATTCTTTCACCATTTGAAAGGTACATTATTACAGATGGACAGTGGGTATTTAATATGTGAATATAAAAAAAATAAAGTACTTAATAATACTAATGTAATACTATCTTGAATTCCTACAAGCCTAGTACTTTATGTTAAGTTGAACTTGGGCACAACGTGTCTTGAACAGAATATGTCTTCACATGTGAATTGTACCCATGTGAAGCTGGTTCTTCAGGTCACTAGCAATCAATATAACCAATGAAAAGCTTATAATGATTATGCAAATTACAAAACTGACTAATTTAATATCCTGAATGAGAAACTTCATGTAAAAATCCTTTCACTGCAAAAAATTATAATTGCCATATATTCGTAAGCTCCTACTTACCTTAGAATGGAGCCAACATGAATGGAGCAAGGGAAGGAAAGAAAATAAAGAAAGGAAAGAAAATATCTTTTTTCTCTGAGGCTACTATTTAATAATTTGTGGTCATATAAGCACAGAAGGAGAGAAAAAGGGTTAGCAATGAATTACTTAAGTAACTAAGATCTTTACAGTAATTAGACTAAGTATTTGATTTTGTGAAACTCCTGACACCCAAACTAGGACGTGTCCTGTATCTCAGGTTTCAGCGTTTCTTCCTGCCAGCCATATTGTGAAGCCTAACTTATTGTTTACCTGTTTGAGAGCTTAATACTGCCTATTGTAAGTCCGAGTGACGTAAACTCACAAAATTAGAATACAAGATAACCCCCCCGTTTTGTACAAAACCGGCCAAGACCGAGTCGGACTCGCGCTCGAAGGGTTCCGTACCATTATCTATAAAAATGGCAAAAAAAAACACGTTTGTTTTATGGGAGCCCCCCTTAAATATTTGTTTTATTTTAATTAAATTATTTATTCATAAAGTGAATATATAACTAAATTTTCTGTGAATATTTCAAGCGTCTACCTGTTGCCGTTATCAATATCGAGCAAAAACGAGCAAAAAAAATCACGTTTTTTGTATGGTAGCCCTCCTAAATATTTATTTTATTCACAAAGACATCATCTGTGAAAATTTCAACTGTCTAACTATCACGGTTCATGAGATACAGCCAGGTGACAGACGGACAGACAGACGGCAGAGCCTTAGTAATAGGGTTCCCGTTTTACCCTTTGGGTACGGAACCATAAAAATGAAGTCAACGCACTTTCGCTCCTCAGCCCAGCGGTTATGCGTAGTACGTATATCTTCGATTGGCCGACAATCCAACATGAATGCGCAGGACGTTAAGCAACCGACTAGTTTAATGTTTTCCTTTCGTTTTTACAATACTACACAATAATACATATTATGATATCTAGATTTAATTCAGAATATATATATATTAAGTACTATAGTTAAAGATAGTCATTAATTTAAACCTATTTCGTTAAAATGATTTAGGAGTGTAATATGAATTATTATAGACACACAAATCATGTTGGTATTCACTTAGGTACTAACTGACCCCGTAAAGATTGCTTTATCAAAATATCCTAGGAGCCTAGGGCAAAACTAACTAACTCTACAGCTAGGTTGGCAGGTGGATAATTTATATATACTCGTATCACGGTGATAGGTAGACGCTGTTGTTTTAATCTGGTTGAATGCTATTCTAACTTTAGAAATACCTATCTTATTTTAAATAACTCTAATTCTACATATTTTCTCTTGTCTTGATTATTAAGTAAAATAACTTAATTCTTACAAGATTTCTTATAGGGGAGCTCGTGGCTAACTGATAACAGCCGCACGGTTCCATCCATCAGGTTAAGTTACGCTTGCCGGGGTTGGTCCGTGGATGGGTGACCATCTTTACATACCGAGAATCGTGAGTGTCTCGGAAAGTACGTTAAGCTGTTGGTCCTGGCTGTCATTCGTGAATCTATGACACGGCGTTAAGGGTCGTAGAAGCCCGAAAGTCTGACAACCAGGCTTACCAAGGGGTATCGTATTACCCAGTTACTGGGTTTTGGAGGTCAGATAGGCAGTCGCTCCATGTATAATTCTGGTAATCATCTACATCCGGTTAGACTGGAAGCTGACCCCAACATAGTTGGGAAAAGGTAGATTGTTTTTTATCAAAAATAAGACATAAATAATATTTAGAAGAAATTATATATAAAGTTATCCAACTTACACTCTATTTCAGAAACCCGGTTTCTGAAATTCGGCTTGTCTTTAACCACCCAAAACGCAAATAAATTCTAACCAAACGAATAAAATTGAGAAATTACACGTTATATAAATATAGATTACAAATAATACACTGTAATCTGTGTATTATCGAACGGAGGTTTCAATTTACTGCTTCGATTATGGGATGCTACAAAAAGTTGAGGCCCCTCTCGTGCGAAACGGAACGCGGCGCGCACGCAACATCGCTCCTGTTCCAATGCTTTTTAGTTTATTTGTGTTTATTTGCTGTTGTTTTTAGTGGTTATTTTTGTTGTTTTGTTGTGGTGTTCTTTTGTGTCGAGTATAATAATTTTGCCTTTATGATTTTTGTGTTATTTTGTTAATGGAAAAGTAATTGTTATTTTTGTAAACTAAGATCATCGATATTAATATTAAAGATTTTTATAACAATATCGATCATAGACAGGTTTAGTTCGCAAAACTCTTCTACTTCTATCAATAATTTACAAAGAATTGACATAATATCTCTTTTAATACAAAGTGACATTTCTCTTCTTAATTTTAACCAACGCTGGGGCTCTGTCTGGTATAGGGTCGCAGCATTATGCTGAGCGCTGGCCGTTTTGCGTGGATGTAGCGCATATTTTACCCCAAGTTATCCTTTTTTGTGTTTGTGTTCTTTCTTTGCGTCATGTTTACCGCAAATAAATGTATTTTATTTCTTTCCTTTTTTGACATCACCTCGTAGAAGTCTTTCTATAATGTGTCATTGTGTTTTTCGTTGATGCCGTTTCTACGGTGGCCAGCATGCGTAGTATGACGCTACGGATGCGGGCCACATTTATGGGGTTTGGCAAGCGCGACTGTTGAGCGTGGGGTTCTTGGTTCGACTCCCAAGTCGGGCAAATGCTATTGGGTTTTTCTTAGGAATTTCTTTGTAACAGCCTGGAGTTTGAAAATTGGCAGTGTGATTCCGCCGTGCCTCGGAAAGCGGAAAGACGTTGGTGCTGCGCCTGATCTCTCTCTAATCATGTCAGATTGCCGTCCCATCAGACTATGAGAGTGAAGGAAGAGAGAGTGCTTTTGTGTCTATTATATTAAGGGAATCTATCTCAAAAACCGAAATATCATAATCGATAGTACAGAATACGTATCAAGAAACAAAAGAGGCACTATAAATTGATTACGAGACGCACATTCAAATTGCATATCTCCGTTTAACTCAGTTACATCACTGCAAGTGCTCACAGACAAAGCTCACTAAAATCTAGTTTACAGTACATAAATCGCTGTATAAATCCTATAATAATAAATTGTATTTGCAATATTGTTTCCTAGCAAACCTTTCACCTGACGCCTTGTTTCTCATTTCCCTCTATCAAGACTTTAATGTGTGTATGTGTGTCATCTGCGACCTAATGCTGACCGTCCACTACTGAAGGAGCTGTAAATTTATAGCTCGTAACTATTTTATCTTCGTAATAGATCTACGTACTAACATAGATACTAAACCATTCATTTAGTTAGGACACAATGCATGTCTTATGTAAGTTTGTGTTAGCTAAGTTTCTATGCTTTCTTAACTTAGCTTTTGATTTTCAAACTCTTGTTTAATGACCATCTAAATGTTTTTTTCTCAATCACACTAATATTATAAAGGCGAAGGTTTGTGAGTGTGTGTGTGTATGTTTGTTACTTCTTCACGCTCTAACGGCTGCTCCAATTTTGATAAAATTTCGTATGGAGGTAGCTGACACCCTGGATTAAGACATAGGCTACATTTATCCCAATATTCCCACGGGATCGAGACTTACGCGGGTGAAACCGCGGATCGCAGCTAGTTATATTATAAGTAAAAAGACGTAGGTAGGTTACTTACTCACCATTCGATCTTCAAAAATGGCGTAATGTCGCACTATTAGATGACACGTCGAAGTATGACGGCATGCCGGTATTATCGGGGAGCCATATTAGCCATATTATTTTGACGTGCCACTTTCGGAGCTTGTATAACCTATCTACCACTTTTTACTTATAATAATTTTGGTATGTGTGTTGTGCTGTTCACACTCCTTCTTTTCAATCTGTTTTTAGAAGTGAAGACTTGTAATTGGCTGTCAGTCTCACATACTATTTTTTATTCTGTTTGTTTTAGCTGTAAGTCTTCCATATTTAATAAATAAATATCATTGTTTTTTCTGCAATGATTCTGCGGTCTACATGACTAGGCCTAAGAATTAAACTTATGTGAAGACATTGTGATATCAAATAAGCTCCCTATACTCAATCAGTTATATTATCAGTTTAGTTTATTTGTTTTGGTATTATTTTTAGATATTAACATAATAACAGGGAATTTCAAATGTTTTACTTTTTAATTTCTTATTTGGTTACCGTTTTCAATAATGATTTATATTGTAGTTCTTTTAATTTTTAATTGTTATAAATTTGTGTAAAATTTCGATACGATGTTAAAATTGTTACAGAAATAAATAAATAAATAATAATCTGTCTAGCCTTTTCCCAACGGCTTAACGTGCTTTTCGACGCACGGAGGAGTCTCGGTATGTAAAGCTGGTCACCCATCGACGGACTAGCTTAACCTGATGGATCGACCCGTGCGGCTGTTATTAGGTACTTAGCCACGAGCTCATCCGAGTTATTAATTCCAATCCTTACAATAATTATAGAGTAAAATTCAATCTTCAGTCATTCGTATTTAGGTTTTTTTTTTAAACTTTGCCCCACACTAGGAATTTCTCCTGTATTGTGCGTTTACAAACATTTAAACTCACATACACAAACAGCCAGACCCGGATGTACTACTTGTAGGGCATACATATATTTGTTCCGTGCGGGAATCGAACCCGCGACACGCAGCGCAGCAGTCAATCGCTTAACCACTTCGCCAACCGTGTCGACAAAAACCGTACGTTCAATGAAGCTGTTGCACTAATAATGGTTGTTATAAATTATAATCAATGTTCTACCAAAAATAACATACCTAAGTACAAACTTCAATACAGATAAATCCAAATGAAAAAAATACCCTTGTTTCATTTTCTTTTTACACCTGACATTTCAGCTTTAACGATAGCATCGCCTCGCCATCGCCTCGCACTATATGACGGATCACCTTAACTCATTAACTTTTTGTCCTGGATTACTGTGTGTCAGTTATTATTGCACTCCAGTGTAAGTCTATTCTACTGTTTTACCTGCTCATTGATGGTTCATAATGACGTTTTTTAACTACCGCAAATGTATTATTGTGAATTATAGACTAGATGTGAATTTCAAGATGTGTGCAGTCATTTATAACCTACAAATGACACATCTTGAAATTCACATTTGTATATAAATACGAGCAAAATTTTAATGGAGTAACTTTTAATGGAGGTATTTTCAATCTATTATTGTTACTGTAACTTCTAAGGTTTTTGTTGTTTTATTTGCCGTTATTAGCTTTTGAGAAAGAGGTCTTGCATTGCCAGGTGAAGTGTATACAAGTAGGCTGGGTAGGTACAGATAGAATACTGTGCTTCAACGCTCTGCCCGACTTTCAAGTTAATATTTTTTTCATCTTAAAACTACCTTATTCTTCTTCAGGTATCTTTTGCATTTAATTTAAATGTTATGGTAGCGATATGTTCAGAACTATCGGCAAAAGTAGTGTGGGACGTCCCCCCGCTAGATGGACCGACGACCTTAAGAAGGTGGCTGGGTCAACTGGATGCGGAAGGCGGAGGACAGGGTGTTGTGGCGCAGCCTGGGAGAGGCCTATGTCCAGCAGTGGACTGCGATAGGCTGAGTTGATTTGATTGATGATCAGAACTGAACGTTATTTTAAAGTTGTTTAAATTGATTCCGCCGTGCAGATACCGCAACGCATATGTGATTGTATTTCAAACCTAATATCAAACCTGACGATTTATTAATTGCAGATGCTTAATTAGAAAGGTACTTCAAATGTATAACTTTTAAAAACTCTCTCCAAGGAAACCGCACGCAGTTCTAACGAGAAACCACCAAGTTCTAGCATTTATCCAGTTACCGCAACTTTCGAAGCTAAAAACAATTATCATCAGGACAATAAATATTCTCACAATAGTACGCTCTTAGACAGGCTGTGTTCCACTTTTTAGATCGTCTACCTAGCCGTATAAGGCAGTGCGTCCACTTCGGATTTCTTGCAAAACCTACCTTGATGGTCGAGTGACGCGGTGTCGACTGTAACTTACGAGTCGGCTGGCTTAGTGCGGGGTAGACGAATGCGGACTGAATTTGTATGACTTATTTTGTGATACGGTTTTTTGTTTGGTGTTTAGTTGATTTTTTGCTAGTTTAAATGGGTTAAAACATGGCTTGAAGAGTTTTTAGTTTAGAAGAAACTGGCTTAGTGAGTTTTTTTTCGTTACCTCGTTTTCGTGCCCCATTTTACCTACCTATAATTATTATTATGTAGGTTAGTCCACCTAATAATTTTAAAGAAAAAAATAATAATAAGCACTGATCCGTTTTTATTATTAACCGACTTCTTTTGCATTTACAATTTGTACCAAGCCGATGGTGGTACATTGGAGGGCAAGCTCAGTTTTCGATACGTATTTCAGTTGAATATGGTTAACTGTGCTTGCTCGCGGGGAGACCGTTAGACATTCCAAGCATAAAGTGCGTCACTCACCTGCTAGCCTCCTGTGGCTCTTCGAGGGAATCTTGTCCTGATGTGGCACGTGGCTGGCGTTGCACGACCACCGGCCGCGGCCCGACTATCCACTCACAAGTTGGTGCACCAAAGTCTGTACTGCACTATATGAGCCTTCAGGAATCGCAATCAGTCCAGATAGAAGCTGTTTAGCGACGATTAACCCTCACCCCAAGGATTTTAACCGGGAGCGCGCACTTAGGCAACTGCGATTGCTGCCATCTTGGATTCAACTCGATTCATTCGTTAGCAAGCACAGTGCGCGCATAGATAAAGAATGCATGGTTACGGAACACAATTTGTTTGTGGTGAATGCAAAGAAAATAAGTGGTAGAACATAGTTTAGATAAGTGTGAGTGTGTGCAGAGGTCAAAGTCCTGTCGTTTGTGTCAAAAATATAATTATTTTAATAGCTATGATTAATATGAGTAACGAGCTTTTTAAATTATAACGTGTTTGAAGTGGCAGTAGAAGAAATAAAATATTAATTAATCTAGTTTTTTACAGGTGCCTATTTTCGATTTTTATGATCCATCATTTTGTAATAAAACTTATACATAGATTGTTTTTTTTTTCTTTGTAGGCTTTGAATTATAAAAAAAATCATAAAGTAATTTGCTTCTAAATTGAACTCTACTAATAGGTTTAAAATATACTTTGGTAAGTTCAAAATAATTGAGTAAAACTTGAATCTTTATTATAACTATTATTTTTCTGTTATAAATAGGTTTTGGCTTGGCATTAGAACAAAACACGACAGTGATTGATAATTTGTATACGGTCCTGAGTTCAGTTTTTCCCGCATTTTCCAATATTCCGGGCAACTTTTCAAATTTTTTATTCAATAAAAATCTAATTCGGACTATCATGAACATTTTAATACAAAAAATATCCAAATCGGTCCAACCGTTCTCAAAAAGTGCGCTTGCCAACGAACAGCATTATATTTTTATATACCTATCTTGTTAGATTTTCATATTATTATAATTTTTGTTAACACTGCTAATATGGTACAGAACTGCAACAAGACATGAATGTAACTTGATATTTTGATGAAGTCCGGACCGCGGTATTCCTCAGATTCTTGTATTTAAATATAAAATAAATAAGTAGGTTTTGTTATTTAATTTGAACCGAATAAATAAGACAGTTTAATTTTATGTGGAATGACTATAATAAATAACACAACAGATTTAGTATTCCAACTCGTTTCAATTTTGAGATAAAACGGGTTAGAATATTTAAAAAGTAATCCGATATTCTAATATCTACCTCAAATTTTCTTAAGGCGCAGATATAAGATTTTAGTGACTTTTAAATCTGTTATTACGGCTTCAAATAATGCAAGTAAGTTATGCAAAAAATGTATGTTAAACTAGAACGCGTACACATCAGTTCTATATATGAATATTTAACTATTGTAGTAAAATACTTTATGAAATAAATTCAGGAAGTAATGTTTACCCAAACCATAAAAAACGATATTACTTTCAAACTATTTTTTTATGAACAGACTTGTAATTTTTATCAAATATTCATATTTCGTTACTAAAAATAAATATTCCCTTTGAAACCGAACGGCAACGCGTCGTGAGCGCTACGCGCTTTTGTATGGCCGAGTTCAACGGCGCTTACCCGAACCTTAAGTGGAAATTACAGAAAGCCTTCTTCCCTTCCCAAGCATTTCAATTGTTGCTTGTACAGTCGACCACACATCAATGGTAACACTTTGACCTTAAGCTGGCCTAGTGAAGCACAGAGTTTCAATAGAATAAGAAGTCAGCTTAAAGGACCCCGAAACGATTAATTGCAATCGTCAATTTTTAACGCGAAATGCAAATTGATCGTTTACCAAATGCAATTGAAGTGATTGACAAAAGTACTACAATACAAATTGATGGCAATAGATCAATTGCAATTTTAAATTATTACGTGGCTGATACACATTACATAGAGAGAATTCTTTATGCATTTTAACACCATACTGCGATCGCCAACCCGATTCGGGGACCCCTTAAGCTTACAGGTTTCGTTACCACTGACGTGTATACAAAAGAAAACACCAATATATTTATAAGCATCCTTTAGATTAGCTTAATTACTTTATTTTTAACAACAATGGAGTTTTTTGACCATTCTTCTCCATACGAAACTACATTTTGGAATGGGCGACTAGAATAAATTCTAAATTTTTTTTTTTGTTGTAAATTATGACATTCAAAAGTGTCTTATTTGAAATAAATAATTTGACTTTGACAACAGCCTACAATTTATAAATAGTCTACATTACTACAAAACATGTTCAAAACCTACCTATTGACCTGTTAAACCCAACATTTTGATTCAACCGTGAATTGAACTCGCGACCTCTGTATCCGGAATCTTAACTACAAAGTTAGAACGCGGTCATTATTTCACTTGAACGTATAAGAAGCGTCTGATGGTTTACGCTTATTTGGTACATGACTTGCTAATGGTGTTATCGGAATTACGATAGGTGTAGGAAAGGTAAATTTATTTAGTTCGTGTTTAGTAATTGGGTTTTGTTCCTTGGATTTATAGCAGTGGTAACAACTGGGTTCGAACCCAGGCAGGCGCTTTAATTTATGTAAATTATTTCATCACCACTGCTCTCAAAACGACGAAAGAAAACATCGTGAAGAACCCAAAAACTAAAAAACCCTAAGCCCCCCCAACCTAACCCTTGACTTTTTGGTCCTAAAACCAAAAACTCAAAGACATGTGACATCCACCAACCCGCACTGGGCCCGCATGGTGGATTATGGCCCGCTCCCTCTCACAGAGAGAAGGCCTGTGCAGTGGGATCATTATAGGCTGATTATTCATACTTGGATTTAGGTAAGACGACCCTGGTCATCTTTAATCTATTGGAGGCCATGGGCACTAAAGGATATGGAGAATGCAGGATGCAAGAGTGAGCTTGAAATTTTTAGAACCCTGCTTCAGATAAGTTAGGATTTCTTTTGCCGGTTCATACAGAAATAGTAGTTTGTCGACTTATGCAGAAAATTTTGGGACCTATGAGCGAACGTAGCGAGCTCGACAATTTTAGCACCCCGTCTGAGATTTACTTAGCCTTTCTTTTGACAGCCTCTAGCTTCGACGCTGGCAAGAACTTAGGGGCTCATGGATCGCGGAGCCCGGGGCACTTGCCCAGAGTGGCCAATGGCAAATACGGCCCTGAAGATGACCAGTAGTCGAAAGACATAGCTCTTGAGCCTATAATTTCCATAAACCTACTGGTATATGGAAATTATAGACTCATTTCAAAGGGACCATTATTAATTACTGAATATTACTGTGGGTTTCCGACGCTTTTATTAAAGGCTCACCTAGATAGATGTAGGTACACCTAAACTATTTGATTATACTATTTCAGATGTGAGCAGCAGGCTTGCAAAGTCGTTCACGTATCTATATACTCGTATTACTACGTGAAGCAAAAACTTTGTACCCCTTTTTACAAAAATTACGCGGACGGAGGAGTGTGAAATTTGGCACAGTTAAAGTTTACATGGAGGAAGAGTGCAGAAAGCTAATATTTTTATATAATATGCATTAGAAATAAAATATTTTAATTAAAAAAAAACATTAAACACACTACCATGCGTTTGACACAAACGCACAGAGTATGGCCTCATGACTTAAAGATAGATAGGTGGCCGAAATAACAGCTTGCACATGAAATAAGTAAGTACTTTTTAATAGCATGGAATTAGTAAGTACTTTATAATGGCATGGAATTAGTATACTGGTGGAATTAGTAAGTACTATATAGATTGTAAGTAGAGGGGGTCGAATTTTGACCAGTGGACGACCACTAGTTTTCCTAAACAAGTAGATTAATGTCAAAAGTTTCTTATCATTAGTTTATTATTATTTTCCCTCATCTTGTTCTTTCGTGTTTGTGTTTTTATTTCTTTGCGTTATGTTTACCGCAAATAAACGTATTTTCTTTTCTTTTCTTTTTTTATCACAAATTAGATATCAGCTGCTGCAGGCTTAGCATGATGCTGTAGAATAAAAATGGCTTCTCTGCCGATAATGTTCTACTGTCTACACGGAAACGTCATTTTTGTCTACTTTTCCGTCGACAAAACGTTTCTCTACGGTTCTCGTGCTAAGCCTGCTGGTCGTCTCATACTGTGCAAAGGCCAACAGAAATCCAAAAATCTCTTCAGTGTTGCTGGTATCCAGTGGACTTTTCCCAGATCTTCGCTTCAACTGGTAGTTTATAGGTTAGGCAGGTGCAATCACCTGCCTACAATTTGAACGGGCCAACATTCTTCTACAACGGCGTTCCCCAAATAATATCCAACAATACCCTTTACGATTAGCATAGAAAAATCATAAAGTACCCTACAGTAAAGTTACGACAAAAGTTACTTATTACAAGGCCGAGGTCAGGTCAGAGGCAGACATAAACATTTTCTACTACATTCGAGGCAATGTTATTGCTTAAAACGAGGCAGTTAAGCGTAGCGTCTTAAACGTAACAGCATTTATTTATGATTTCTATCCAAATGCAGTGAAGGAAGAAATGGTGATAGTGATTTAATAAAAGATCTAGCAGGTAACTGTTAATGTTGATGACGTCAAGAAAAGATGGATGGATTGTGTGAATTGTATTAATTGTATTGTGAATGGATTAAACACTGGAATGATAACTGTGAATCTGTGAAAGGAAAAGATGCCGCGTCGATCCGAAATCAATGTGATGATGAAAAAATTGCATTGATATTATTTCGATTGCGTTTTTGATGTGTAAAATCATTCTCGCTTTCTGTGGAAGTGATTTCGTGAAAAGGGACGGAAGTATGTAACAGGAAGTGACAGTTTGAGCATGGAATAACTAAGTACTTTTGAATAGCATGGAATTAGTAAGTACTTTATAATATCGTGGAATTGGTGTACTCAATTTATTTTTTGTTTGGGAAATGATCAAGTAGCTTTTCCCGCTCTGGGCGGAGCGGAAGGGCGTGTCAGACTGTTACTGACTAAAACCCACCCGTGTTCCTTCCGTTGCCTGTGTGCCAGGGCCACGATATCCCTTTCGGACAAACTCGCAACCCTGGCAGGCATTGGCCCTATTTGCAACCCTGGCAGTTGGTGCTGACATCTCTTTAAGGCGAACACTGCCCAGTACACAGTAAATGGACTATCAGTTCTGCACGCTAACGTTCGTTTTCTGCTTAATTGATTTGGTTGATTGGTTCTTGGGCTTATGAGTAAATGAATTACTTAGTACTATTCGTTGTTTCATTATAGGTAAGTATTAGTCAAGAATATCCTTCCAGGAGTAAAATTTATTTACGTTATTATTGAATAACTTATTTGAACTCGTGACTAAATCTATTGTAAATATTCATTGCATACCTATTGGTATAAGGATTACGTTTGTAATCGTTCATAATGGGCCATTGTGTACAGCGGCTGGGGAAACATAGTGATTATCTACGCCATATCAATAATCTTTGTATTTCTATTATTTATATGTTACGTAAAAGGTTACTTGTGTGAATTTGCAATGTGGTATTGAGTGTGACTGATATGTTTGTGCTGCGCAGTTTCATTATTGTTTGTTTTTTTAGTTATTTTATTATACAAAAATGTTGTATTGTTGTTCTTCAATTAATTAGCTTCCATAAAATAATAGTGTTATGCCACAAATACATTTAGTATTTCGTGCAAGAAACAATAGTGCAAAAATATAAGTTTTTTTTTTTGAATCTTTATTTATTTAGGGGCTTTTACCTTACAAAGGTACGTCAGCCTCATCATACCCTAATCTAATAATTATTACATGTAATTATAAAATTATTAATACAAATATAAAAACATTAGTTATGGGGGACTCGAGTAGGTTATGAAACAAGCGAGTGTTCAGTTTGAGAATATGTGATTTGAGAGCATTTTTCCATTATTTCAGCCTGCCATAGATACTCACCGCAATAAACTGTTATCTGAAGACCAGTTATGAAAACTGTGTCGATTCCTTGCTTGTTTTACAACTACAACTACATAACATCACGCCTGTAATCCTCGGAAGGGTTAGGCAGAGTTTGCACATATAGTACACCCACATTTCGCCAGTTATGTTTAAGTCTCATGTAATAGGGACGCATATTTTCCCTCAACTTGTTCTTTCGTGTTAGTGTTTTTATTTCTTCGCGTTATGTTTACCGCAAATAAACGTATTTTCTTTCTTTCTTTTTTCTTTTAGGGGCGAGCCATTTGCCATCAACCGTACTGCTACTAAGAAATTCCAGATATAAAAACCCAATAACACTTTGCCCAACCCAAGAATCGAACCCAGGAAACATACTACAACTTATTTTATGGTCAACAATACTCACGGTTAGGTATAGGTTCGTGAATAAATTATTTTCATTATTCAGTATAAGTATATAATTTATATATTTCAGTATTTTAATGAATCATTTAAAAAGATAAGAAGGTACAGAAAACTTCTGTCTACTACCTACTCATCTTTTAGAATGATTGTATGTTACAGACAGTGGATCATTACACGGTGTGCGTTAATTGTTGCGCAGGCGCCCTACTGCGTGTAAATACAATGTCAGACAGTTTGTCAGTGATGGACGAACTTTGCACTCCAGACGAGTTTATTTTTTATCTAGCTTTTATTTTAACGGTTCTTATTGTAACGTATATTTATGAGTGAAAATTAATTAAATCTTAATTATTTTTATATTTTGTTAAACAATACTGGATAAATTGACTTCTTGACGTAAAGAATAGCACCATCCTTTTTCTTCCCGTGGGTGTCGTAAAAGGCGACTAAGGGACTTACTAGAGAATGGGCAGCAGCGTTCTCTATGCATTTTAACACCATACTGCGATCGCCAAGCCGCCTGCCAAGCGTTGCGATTATGGCAAACCTGCCCCAAATGTTAGGGGAGGCCTATGTCTAGCAGTGGACGTCTTTCGGCTGCAATGATGAATGAAGTTGGCTTCAAATGGTTGCAAAAAATGTGGTTTTATGGTCACCAAAACAGGGCACAGCACAGGGATTGTCAACATTTTCCAAACAAACCAAGCGTGTCACCGTTAATTCGCACTTCAATATAAATGCCGTGTAGAAACTGACGGCTCTGAATGGCGTCCGCCACAGAAGTTGTGCGCACGAGTTTGATTAGACCTGTCGTCTCTCGACGCAGCTTGCACAGCTATTCCGTGCTCTGTGATCACCACCATTGGTTAACGTAGATATGTATGGCCACAGTGAATGTTATTAAGAGTCCATAATACCTCAGCGCCACCTCACTCTTCATCTCGCTCGTACACTCCTGCTTGCGGTCACGCGAGTAAGCGAGACAGCGGCGGGGAGAAGGCTCCAAGGCGCCGATAGTTGATGTAATTTCTTTTTTTCTCAGTTAGTTTTTATCATGGTCTGGCAGTTTGAGTAATTTATGCGGCCTACCCAAAAGTCTTTTCTTTGGTATTGTTCGTTGAATCGTTGAGCTCCTTTAGTTCTTAGTTGAGCTGCACGACTACTGACAAATGCGTGCACTGACTGGACAGGTGTCAACCTGTGTGGTTCTTTCATCGAAAGATCATTTCAGGCACCAATCTACATGGTCTTCACATGATCTGGCCAAGATTATGTCTGGACTTTAAAATAGACTGTGACCTCTGAGTTTGTTTCGGCCTTTCTTCTCAGAGTAGTCGGATATGAAACGCCGACCTCATCTAGTTTTTTTTTTTTAATATGATTGACGTGTAAAAGTGTTTGTACAAACCTACTTACAGAAATAAATCATTTATCATTTACGGTGAAAATAATGTTAAATAAAAAAGACATAGTATCTATCTGCTTTAATTATTTCAGTTATTAATTATAATGATCTAATTTGAATTTTATTACTAGTGGTTTATTGTTCGGTTTGAAGGTAACTTTGTATTTTTTTTTCTGTCGAGAAAATTTTATGGGATCGGGTTTACATTAATCCTAAATAAAAATAAAAATAACTTTTATTTCAGACCCAGATAATAGTGCATTTGATTAGTATAGACACGACTTAGAAACTAGTGTTAGTAATTAAATCTACCAGAAAAACAACACAAACTATTAATTACTACGCCACAGTGGCATGTAGGCGTATCCAATGTCCCAGTATGGGGCTGTCTCACCTATCAGCTATAGTTTTCAGGATGTTGTTGGGGCTGGCGAATACCCTGCGCATGGTGGAAGCGCAACGCTTGCGCATGATGATCTATTCTCGCCTCTGCAAACATGCCGGAAGCACTGCAGTAGAGCGGCAACCCCATCAACACCTGGAAAGCATTATTGTATTGTACGCGCAGAGCGCTGTATGCCCTCCGCGTGTAGTTGACCCACAGACTGCATGTATAAAACGACTGACAGTACGCTGTAAATAGCGTAGCCTTTACTTCAGTCGTGCATTTTGCAAATCTGTAAGCCAACATATTGCAGCGGACAGCCAACGGCCTGCGCTCACGCTCAATATCCAGACTGTCTTTTAGGTCTTCGGAAACCCAGTGGCCCAGATACTTGAAAGTAGTGACTTGCTATAAGGAACTTCCGCAATGTTTCAATTGTGGTTCAATCGGGTACGTTTTAGAACCTGCCTTAAAGACTAGTACGTCACTTTTCTTAACATTGTATCTGAGCCCATGAGCCTCCGCTACTAACTAAAGTTACAGTTTAATATTAATGCTCCAGTATATTCTATAGAACGGAGGATCATGCTAACCAATTTGTGGTATTGAAGGTAGACTCTTAATTAGTTCACTATAAAGGCTCCTACAACATAACATTACATCACGCCTGTAATCCCCGACGGGTTAGGCAGAGGTGTACCTATAGTACCCTCAAACTGGTGCGATATCGCGGGCGCGACAGGCAGCGCGATCCTTGTCACGCCCGCGGTATCGCACCAGTCTGTCCAGCCTTAAGACATCACTCTCCATAATTTGAAATACATACAGTATCTAAAATACATTTCACAAAACTTATAGGTTAAAATGAGCGATTTATTCCTAATGAATGAACACAAAACAATTATCTCTTACCCTAATTAACAACAAAACATTTACTCATAACTACAGAACAAACAAACTATCATTACTAAAATGCTCACTTCATCTAAATTTAATTCAAAATAACTGCCCACGCTGCCCCGCACTGCCCCGCATTGCCCGGGCATTCGGGCAGTAATCATAGTCGTGGGAAACAATAGCTCAATCATAGTTATGTGCGTGCACCTGTCGGTCTAAGTTGTGCTTGTCGTGGTAATGGGGGCTACTAAGTGTTGTGGTCAAAGGGTTAGGTTTGGGATGAGAATTAAAAGACATTTTAGAAGAGATTTTGGAATTATAGATATTAATATACACTACACTTTTTCGTACATTTTTATTATGAATAAAATAAAATGTTCTTATTGAGATGACCCTTTCTAAAATCTAATGCAAAATTAAGTGTTAATAGGCACTTTTGTTCTAGGTTTACATATCAAAAAAACGAAAAGAAAGAAAATCCGTTTATTTGCGGTAAACATGACGCAAAGAAAGAATACAAACAAGTTGGGGAAAAATATGCGTCACATCCACGCAAAACGGTCATCACTCAGCATAACGCTGCGACTTTAAGCGAGACAGAGCTCTAGAGCGCTAGTGGCCGGCACAGCAAAGGTCTGAACAAAAATTAGTAAGAACTTACGAAAACTCTCGTATGTATCTACTAATAAATTATTTATGAAAGCTACTAATATATAATTTTCATGGTTTTTGTATAAATAGCCTAAGGAATAATTCCAATTGCAGATATTACATAGAGACGGACATAAAATCAGATTTCGAAAAATAATTTGAATTTTCATCATAATTTCGGCCATTAGGTTGAAGCTAAAAAAGACAAAATTATACCTTAATGAAAATCGACAAGTAATAATCCCGGTAGTTAGACCAAAAATGTGTCAGTAAAAAAAAAAAACAAAATCATTTACCAAATAATTTGTATAATAAACGAAATAAATTAACGGTTTAAATTAATACGAGTGTTCGGCGAAATTTAAATAATTAGATACTTTCGAATCGGGGATTAAACTCAAATTGTGAAAGTTACACATAAACACTTTTTATGTTTATTAATTTTGCTGTTTAGTTCTCATTGACTGTTTGATTAGGAAACAATCCGCACAGTTTAAAATAAATTTATTTATTAAGGTCGGATCTGAAATCAGAATATTAACATAAACAATAAGTTAAAACATAATCAAAACTAACAACTTTCTGCGGTTTCTTTCACTACCAATGGAAAAATTCCAGTTTACTTCGGTATCTGATACCGAACCTCTACCTCTACTTCTCCCACCCCCTCTCACCCCCTCTCACCCTCTCTCTCTACCTCTTCTACCTTGGAGAAAATTATAATTTTGAGGATAACTTCTAAAAATCTGCTTCATTCTTGAATTTTTCTAATAGACACATATTGCACATACTACACTTGACACATGCCTTAACCGTTACTGGTTTCTGCACGTTTAAAAACCCCCAAAAATATAATATTTTATAGTTATTAAAGTTGTATGATGAACTCTATTCCTTTCTTAAGCTTCATAAAGCTACTTTTTCAAGAATTGATTTCGATATTTTCAGATATTAATCAGTGACTAACAATCGAGTTTCCATAATAGTGCCCCCTGCCCATCTGTCCGTCAAAATATCAGTGGTTACGGCGCGGGCGTCTCAACACTTACTATCATCTGAGGCACGTTGAGACAAAGCTCATCACATTATTAGACGTGATAGATTAAAAGTGGCTTTATTATTTTGTTTATTAAAAGCTTTGTTCAATGTTAGCTTATCATTTTATTAATACGTGAAGCGAAAACTTTGTACCCCTTTTTACGAAAATTACTCGGACTGAGGAGGAAATTTGGCACAGTTAAAGATTATATGGAGGAGGAGTACAGAAATCTAATATTTTTATACAAATAATATGCATTAAAAATAAATTAAATTAATAAAAAGAACTTGGCCACACTACCATGCTTTTGACACATGCATATAGTACTGACTTGAAGATAGATACGAGACAGAAGTGACAGGTTGAGCATTGAATAAGTACTTTTTGATAGCATGGAATTAGTAGGTACTATGTTAGTAAAGGGGGTCGAATTTCGACCAGTGGGCAACCACTAGTTTATATATAATTTTGAAATTGGTGAATGAAGAGAAAATAAAACTAAACGATTTAGCGTCAATAAAAAAAGCAAACAGAGCATTTTCTGAAAACTAATTTATGTGCTTTAACAATAAAATCGAAAGAAAATAAGATTACTACAGAATTAGATAATTATGACTACAAAGAAAAGAAGAAGTTAAATAAGTATGCAATAAAGATAGGATCTAAAATCTTAGCACTTCAGATAGACAAATATAAATCTGAGGTAACTTTTCATAACAGGTTATAGTTTTAAAGAATCGTCCACCTGTTCTATGAGGACATAACACTATGTTAATAGAATTATTGCACTAATTTAACACTTTCAAGTTTGAAGTTTTATTAGTATGACGTCTATATTTTTCTTTATTATATCCCGGAAGTGAAAAGAAACAATGCACAGTAATTAGGTATGGAAAACATTTAATGAATCAATCAAATACCTCAAAATTAATATGGACTTCTTGGCGGAAAAGTGAAGCGTCATGTTAGCAGTTTTGTTTTATGTTCTAAAATTTGTGTTTAGCCGAATATTAATGTGTAATAGTGGATTATTAACTATTAAGTGTTCGTGAACCTGCTTTAATGTAGGCAAATGAAACAAAACAGTGCAACATCACTTTAAGTTCCCTCAAGAAGTCCGCACGAGGTTTCAGGAAAGTGTCTTTTACTGAAACTCAAGGGGAGCGGGGCGGGATATCATCTATCATCTTTATCATGCATTGAATGGGCTAAATGCACAAACCGTGCGAAGCCAAAAAGAAAAAAAAAATATGAGGCATGCTACATACTTGTTCGGGTTTTTGATTCGGCACAGCCGTTTGGCAAAATGAGTTAAATAAGTATATAGATATATGTTCTCCCTCCCACTGAGAGCAGGCCTGTGTCCTAGCAGGAACATTAAAGGCTGATTATGATGAGATATATGTTCGGAAAAATGCAGCTCGGCTTAGCTCGAATTGTGCCGAGCTCGAACATGATTCGGCGATGGTAGATGTCAAGCGGCATGAACCGATTGAAAGACCAATATGTATGTATAGTGATTGTTTCGGGTCGAAATTTCTGTTCAACAAATACTGCCGAATCGAACAAGCTTGTGTGAGCACCCCTTTTTTGAGGTATTAAATAAGCCAAGAAATCCGTTTTATTTCAAATGATCTCTTTCATTTACAAAACAATAGTCTCGAACGTCAAAACATTTACCGAAGTAGGTACCTTCTAGCTATCATAATAGCCAATGGGCACCTCTGTGGCGATTGTGACAATAATGACAAACGAGTTCGTGGGAGACGCAACTTATGGTCAGAAACGGATAATCCATATTAATATCGTAACCTGAATTACAACACATAAACTAATTGGTAAGTTTATTTACAATGTACGGCTTGTTTCGTGATTAACGCTGACACTGGAAATTTAACTAATAATATGTTAATTTTAATAGAAATATGACAGGCTTTTGTGGCAGGTATTTTCAACAAAACATGCCTGAGCCGAACAGAAATTATATTAAACAATAGCAATAATTTTATGCCGTGTGGTGCCGGACGTAAAGAATAGCACCATCCTATATCTTCCCGTGGGTGTCGTAATAGGCGACTAAGGGACTTACTAGAGAATGGGCAGCAGCGTTCTCTATGCATTTTAACACCATACTGCGATCGCCAACCCGCCTGCCAAGCGTGGCGATTATGGCAAACACCCCCTTGGCGGAGGCCTATGTCCAGCAGTGAACGTCTTTAGGCTGAAGTGATGAATGATGAATGAATTCTACAATATAGAGCTAAGATTAAAGTTCAAAATCCTCTACATAAACTTACAAACATAATCTAAAATTCGTGACAAAACGAAGCAACGCATAAACTTAAAATGTCAATGTGCTTATCGTCACTAAAAACAATGCCCATTCACAAAAGCGTGAGATCCACAGGTGATACATAAGAAACACATTAATTTCTATATTTTATAACATTATTTACGCATTTCAAGCAGAAACATAGATACAATGTCTTATCCAATAAGAGAAACCGTGGGTGGAAATGACCGACTTATTTTATTGTCGTGCTGCATAATCAAGTTTAGTGGAGAAGCAGACGGGCTACTTTATGACAACAGTGTGGCTACTAAACGGTTGCCTGCAAACATTGTTTAACAAGTCCTAAACTATGGAGAATACATCGAGACCTAAGAACCTGCTTTGATGTTCTTACAATGTTGCAGTCTTTACATGGTTAGTTATCATTTGCATAATTTATGCGATTCCTATGTAAGTTAGGTCGTGAATGATGTAATATATATTAAATAAGAGATATAATTAATCTATTACTTTGTTCTGAAATATTAGCATTATTTTAATCACTTACGTTTATGATTGAACCTTGTTCTGACCACAATAGAATACTAATCTTAATTTATTAATTTTATGGCAAAATCTTAATTATTTGTGGTCAAACTGTTGCCCGTCTGTTCTTGACAAAAGCTTCATAACTTTTTGTTAGAGAAATTTCGGTACGCGCCTACGAGTGACGAATTACATGTCAAATCATTTTAATTGTATGATTAATTGGGTTGTAAATATGTTATTTAAAAATCAACATTATGATACATGACATACGGTTCGATTTAAACAAAGGGATAGAGATTTCTGAATTAATTACTTTGTGATCAATTAGTCTGAAAATGAAGACTTGACAGGAGGATTGGACTTGGTTGACTGTGATTCAAAAATTATCTTAACGAGATGTGACGTGTGTATGTGTGTGTGTTTTTGTTTGAACATATGTGTTCGAAGTAGGTGGGTATGTTTGTGGCAGAGTGCCTTTTTAGGGTTCCGTACCCAAACGGTAAAACGGGAACCCTATTTTATTAACACTAAGGCTCCGCCGTCTGTCTGTCTGTCTGTCCGTCTGTCACCGGGCTGTATCTCATGAACCGTGATAGTTAGATAGTTGAAATTTTCACAGATGATGTATTTCTGTTGCCGCTATAGTAACAAATACTAAAAACCAGAACAACATAAATATTTAAGGGGGCTCCCATACAACAAACGTTTTTTTTTGCTCGTTATTGATAACGGCAACAGGTAGACGCTTGAAATATTCACAGAATATTAAGTTATATATTCACTTTAAAAATAAATAATTAAATTAAAATAAAACATATATTTAAGGGGGGCTCCCATACAACAAACGTGATTTTTTTGCCGTTTTTATAGATAATGGTACCCTTTGTGCGTGAGTCCGACTCGCACTTGGCCGGTTTTTCTAGCTCTCCCGGAATTTCCATAGTTTAAACTTTTTGAAGATTTTTGCTTCTGAGTATTTTAGCAAATCTATTATTGCTATTGGAATGCGTCATAATGCGAACATTTATTTTATTTTTACTGCTGTACGTTGGTCATACTAAAACAAGAAGGATATGCAAGAAATTATAGATACGTACTTATGATTCAGGTTAAATTAGTGTTGACCATTTTCCACTTTAGGGCAATACGTGGGAAGATAACAATTCTGCTCTCAAGTACTTATTAGTTCGACGATACTTAAAAAGTGGAGCAACAATAAGCAATAAACGGAATATTGGAGAACAAACGTTTAAGTTAGATATAAAATCAATGTGGCTAAGTAATAACAGCTGCACGGGTCGATCGATCAGGTTGTTACGCTTGCCACGGTTAGTCTGTGAATGGGTGACCATTTTTACATACGCAGGGGTCTTGCCCCTGCGTGCCTCGGAAAGCACGTTAAGCTGTTGGTCCCGGCTGTCATTTGTAGATCTTTCACAGTTATCACGGGTCGTCAATAGCCCTAAAGTCTGACAACCAGTCTTACCAAGGGGTATCGTGTTACCCTGTAACTAGTTTGTGGAGGTCAAATAGGCAGTCGCTCCATGTAAAATACTGGTATTCAGCTGCATCCGGTTAGACTGGAAGCTGACCTCAACATAGTTGGGGAAAGGCTAGGCAGATAGTAATAAAATAGTAACTTGACTTGGTCTGTTTTCGATTTCCGTTATTTTATCATCTTCGGATTGATGTAGGTAGAGACACAGCGTCAAATAAAATTAATAGGTCAAACTTAAAACTGAAACTGAGGGAAGACTTCGCCGTCGAGGTAGACCGCGGCTAACGTGGTGTAACGATCTAATCATGTCTGCAAGGCTAACATGGCCAGAATTCGCACAAAATTGAGAGATTTGGAACGAAAAAAGGGGGGGGGGGGGGGGCTTTGCTCAGCAGTTGGACACATTTTTTTTGTGTTATTTTTTTTTTTCGTTTACTTTTGGTTTACGATTGTGTTTTTTTTAGAAATGACCTCATTTTCGACAGTATCCAGGACACATAATAGGCTAAGAAAAAAAAATACTTCACTGATGTGATTTTTAATGGGATAAGGTTAATTTAATGCGACTACTGTACAGGGTCAAATTAAATTAGCTAGTGAAACTCCGCAGACGTGATGGGTATCGATATCTAAAAACGATAAAGCAATAAAAAAATGGAATTCCTTTTTTTGTGGTCCACGACCTCTGGTAGTTTAGTTAATTAAAGGAATAACCCACTTACCGCTAGTTGCACGTAAGTCTATTTTTAATTCCCCATTAAAAATAATGCAGACAGCATTACTTTTACTTTTTACTTCCTATTCAATCAGAAAGTGATAGCATTTCTTTTAATTGAGAATTAAATTTTATGGGAAGTCCATTAAATTTTATTTCCCATTAAAAGTAATGCTGTCACTTTCTGATACGTTCCGCTAGAGAGAGACAGCATTACTTTTAATGAGGAATTAAATTTAATGGATGTACGTGCAACTAGCGGTAAGTGGGTTATTCATTTAACTAACTAAACTACCAGAGATCGTTGACCCCAAAAAAAATCCAATATTTTTAACCGTAACCAGCGGTTAAATTACGAGTTGAGAAAAACAGTATTTTTTTGTTTTATCGTGTTAAGGATCGTACAGACTAGTGCGATATCGTGGGCGCGACGCGACACTAGTAGCACAATTTCTTTGTTGGTGCCTGTCGCGCCCGCGATATCACGCGAGTCTGTACGAGCCTTTATTATATCGATACCCATCACGTGTGCAAAGTTTCGCTAAGTAACTTAATTTGACCTTGTTTATTGAAGGATTTAGATACCGTCACTAACTGTTTTGTGGACGATGGATTACTTAGCCATCATTGCTAAGACGGAGAATGTAGTACCGCTTTCAAGGTAGATGGATTGAAGATTTTCCCAAAGTGTCTGATATCAGCTGAATGGGAATACTGTGGATAAAATTAAGCGGGTGGGTTGCATTGGAAAAACCTATGCCTTGCTGTTGACTAATTGTGTGATTTTTTGGTATTTTTATTTATTTATTGTGAAGTATAACTATACAAGGTGTAAAATAAATAAAGAACAACCTCTTCAGGGGTTATAGTACTCATCTTTATGAACAACTTTTATCAAAGGACCAAATATGAAATCGCGAAAAAAAAATCTCCTGATCCCTACATTTTGACGAGTTATTCTATAACTGACATACATGATTGTATGGAACAGCAGATTTTTTTTTCGCAATTGCAGGTATGTACGTTTGAGATTTCGCTCTTTTTTTTCTGTAACTTCTTTCTTTACTAACCCAGTGTTTTTCTGTCTCAATTATCCTAAGGATAATTATTTAATTAAAGTATTTTTATTATTAAAATGGCAATTTGACCTTTCATTAAAGGTACGTTCTTATGATAGTGTAAATTTAAAAGGTGACGGTCATTTCAAAGACCTACCTGTGTACCTGTTAATATAATTATATAGTAATAAAAACTAGATGATTTAAGTAATAGCTCCTGATTATCTTTATTTTAATAGGTATTTCTCTATAGGTACATAAAATCCCTGGTAGCAAATTTTTTTACCATAGATATTTTTTATATAATATATAAGGATAATACTTAAAATTAAAGACATCAAAGTATGGTGATTAACAAAAAAATGTACTGTAAACACTCGTTAAGGCTCCTACAGACTGGTGCGATATCGCGGCCGCGACAAAGGTCGCGCTGCATGTCGCGCCCGAGTCATCGCACCAGTCTGTACGAGCCTTTAAAACCTGTGTTGATGAAAACTTATATTTCTAGAACTAGGTTTTGTTCAGCCCTAATTTACAATTAATTTTTGAGTTTTTGTGGGTAATGTATAACATCAATTTTCTCGTAGATATACATACGTAGGGTGTAGTTGCTCAAAGTAAACGGACAGAGGGTAAGCAGCTGTCTCGCTCAGGCGAAGCCGTCAGTTGCCCGCACACGCTCCTCATGCTTGTAAAGATAAACTACAATAACATGGCTCGCCCATCCAAATTACTGATTCAATGTGTGTAGTCACATCCTTACGAAAGAGTTTGTATGTAGTTGTAAGTACTAATAATAACGAGCGATTAATGACGCCACTAGTCGAGCAACAAATCCGTAATTTGTTTTTGTTTGACGGCCGTCTCATTACGCATAAATACGAGGTATTCCACTAAGAGCACTGATTTCAACAGCACTTGACCGAACCGCACCTGAGCACTACCACTAACATAAATACTTTCAAACGTATTGAACTTTGGCGGGGCGGGCCATATTATCGTAGTTAATCTCTAGTAGTGTACCAGCTAGTGTTGCCCAAATGCAAGAACAAGACGAGACTTAGCCAGTCTTGGTCTTGGTCTTGCGCCAATACACCTGGTCTTGGTCTTGGTCTTGGTCTTGCGCTCCCAGTCTTGGTCTTGGTCTTGGTCTTGCAGCAAGAGTCTTGCAAGTCTTGCAATTACCTATTAGTCTATTACTATTTATTAAAGTTTACTTTAAATCTTAGAAAAACGTATTAGAATTGGAACATTGTGAGCTTGAATTAACATAGCCATAGTAAAGATCAAGCAGATTAATAAATAACTGAAGATTTGATAAGAAATTCGAAAAATCAACTGACCTATATGTCGTTTTCCATGGAAGTAACTGTTTCTTAATAAACATTTATGATTTATAAGCTTACATTTGCTAAAACATGTAAAAAAACAAATTAATTACAATAACTTGACTGTATTTTAAAGAACAATACTTACCTTTGATGCCGCATTATCAAAGTGCCGATGGTTAAAACATAACTATGCATGCACTCAGTTTGATTTTAATAGATATTTTTTTATTCGCTATGTTTATGGTATTAGTCGTAATGCGCATAGGTCCAGTTTTTCATATTCTTTGATACAGTTTTTTGCGTCTCATAGAATTCCTAAGCGTACCTACCTATACACCGAACTGTTACACCTAACTACTCAGTGAAATAGCGCTAAGTCCTAGCTGCAAGACGCAAGAGTCTTGCAGGCTATGTCTTGTTCTTGCTCAAGTCTTGCACGGTCAGTCTTGGTCTTGGTCTTGCTAAAAATACGCGGTCTTGTTCTTGGTCTTGGTCTTGCAAAAACGCAAGAACAAGACCAAGACTGCAAGACCAAGACTGAATTTGGGCAACACTAGTACCAGCGCGGTTGTATGAAGCTTACCCTCTGTCCGTTTACTCTGTGGTAGTGGCGTAAAGCTGTTATTTTGTTTCACTTGTCCGGTGTCTGTCTGTAATGAAATCTAACAAGTTTTTGACCAACTTCCCGATTTCCGATTGAGCTGAAATTTTGCATGCATATCTAATTCGGATGACAATGCAATATTGTTATGACATGGAGCTGATCTGATGATAGAAACAAAAGGTGGTCATGGGAAATCTGTAATTAAACGTCGCAACCACATCTGGGCTTGTTTGATGGATCTTGACAAGGACTCTGGTCCTAGTTGATATCCAGGGTCTAATGATGGCACCTGAAGGTGGTCACGGGCGTTCCTAGAGAACAAGATAGCCCTGTTGTGTTTCGGCCATTTAGATTTATCTTGACAACTAACTTACAAGTGAAAGTGATAGAACAGATATTTAAACAAATTCTAATGCTATAAAGTACAAAATAAAATAAAGGAAAAAAATCTTTTTAAAAACAAGCTTTTAATTAACTAAAAATTACTAAATAAAACTTACGAAAAAAAGAACTTTAATATTTTCTTTGAACGTTCTTCTTACACTTAAAGATAAAGCTTTTAAGAAAATAATAAAATTCTTATTTTCGTGACCCCTAGGTATAAGTAGGTGGCACGGCATAGGTCCCCAAACCAGTACATAAGCTGGTTTCTTATTCTATTGAAACTACATAGCTATTTCGCGAGGCCAGCTCAAAAGCAAAGTGTTACCATTAACGTGCGATCGACTGTACTTACAAAGTGTGACAAAAGGTTACCTAATGGAAGATGTCTAGTGAACTATCCAGCCTTGCGTTCAGACGACGCGCGCCCGCTACGCCCACGCCACACGCGTCAGCATCCGCGTCTAACTCGCTTTAAAGTTTGCTGTATATAATTTGAGTCTTATGACACATCAATAGATCTCAAATTGCATTTATCGAACTCGACCCGCACACGCCACGAGGCGGGCGCGAGGCGGGCGCGTGGCGTGCGCGGATTTTGCGCGTGGTGAACGCGGGTGCTAGGCGGACACAACGCGTGTGCGGGACGTTCGCGTGGTCGGCGTGGGTTATCTGAACACGGCCTTAAGCTTGATCTTTTATGCTAATATAATGACGATTTTTGAAAGTTGCTGTTTACAATACTGAGCAGTTTTTCTCTGCCACGAACCTCTTACATGCACCCAACGCATACTCATGTCCATCCTCGTTACCGATACAGTAAACATGCAAATAACTGGACAATCACGTCGTAACAAAAATACTGTGTAGGCCGAATGATTCACTTGGATCACAAGTCAGGCGTCGTAACTGCGCTCAAAACTATTGTTCTCGGAAACAAATCAGATTATATACAGCGTGGGTTTAATCTGTGCCTCAATTTTATTGTAAGTCAAGTGTCCATCTACTTATTTAATAAATTACAAGCCTTCACCCGTGACTTTGTACACTAGGATTTTGGGTTTTCAGATATACATAAACTTAAACATCCCTTTCTACTCCATGTAAGGGGATGTTTTTGGTAATCGCCGATGGCCTTGGCCATACAAATGCACGTCGCTCTCACGCCGGTGCCGCGCCGCCGTTTGTTTCTTAGGGAATATTTATTTTTAGTAACAATAATATGAATATTTGAAAAAATCACAGATATAATTATAGATAAGAGTCTGTTCATACATAAAAAGTCATGAAAACATCTTAAGTAGTTTGAAAGTAATATATTTTTTTTTGCTTTGGATAAACATTATTTCCTGAATTTATTTCATAAATTATTATAATACAATACTTAAATATTCACATATAGAATTGATGTGTATGCGTTCTAGTTTAACATACATTTTTTGCATAACTTTCTTTAATTTATATGAAGGCGTAATGACAGATTTAAAAGTCACTTAAATCATATATCTGCGCCTTAATGTCTCAGGTACGATACAAAGTTATTATGTCAACTAAAGTTACCTCCAATTGCCTGAAACACAGGACTTCCTAGTTCAGGCACAAATCATCGTGAACTTGACGTAGATTTAAGGAAAACTGTAAACGTTGCATCTTATATATTTCTTTTTTTTAAAGTTTCATCAAAATCGGTTCATGAGTTTACCTGTGACAACGTAACAGTCGGAGTTCTTTCATTAATTAATGATACTTAATATTAGTATACCTAGATTGAAATCCTAGTCTTAACTTCTCCATGAAACTTTAAAATCGCGAACTGTTAATTTTGCTCATTAAAAATCCATCTGATATTTACTTTTATTCTCTTAAAGGCTATAAATTTTAAAATTTACATACCGAATTGGGAATAAAAGTTAAAATTATTAGTTGTTTATCTACTGTCGAGTCGTAAAAGTCGGGAAGAGGCACTCCGATACTTAAAACAGTTAAAACGTTACCTATGTAATCTAAAACAGTAGACATTGATATAGCAATAAATATTGTATGTATGGGTTTTTTTCTTAGATATTGTTGATTCGGCTGAGATAGAAGTTGGAATTTTATTATGATGACTTTAAACAAATAATACTTAAGCCCGTAAAATAACTGCATCTTGAAAGCATCAAGCAATCGAACGTCTAATAATTCCGCTTTTGCGCTCCTAAATATTATTGAACACTCTAATATAATGATTGCGCCTCTTTTTGTAAACCTCTAATAATTCCTATTTTGGGGTCCTAAAAATACCAAATAGCCAAGTAATCCATATGGTCGGGGTTAAGGTAGCTAAATTACTGCGACCAATTCGACTCGTGAATGGTTGGTCACAGTTCCAGCCTAACCTAATCCATTTTGTCGATAGCTTAGTTACCGCAACCAACTTTGAGAAACGGCTAGAGAGTTGACAATAGGCTCCATTATTAAAAAAAGTGTGCATAATTGGAGGTGCAAAAAGTTTTTAGAAGTTCATTCATTTTAGAAAGTGTCTATCTTTAGAAGCGCAAAAAGTTTTTTGAAGATCAGTTAAATATTTCCCATTATTGTACACACTGTATACATAAATAACTTGCTCGATAAAAACCAACAATTCAATCACTGGACACGTTTAGAAAATCAAGAAATGTTCCTAAGAAGCCCTTTTGTTGGATTGCGTAAAGTATCTTCTATTATATATGTGCATAAATTGTTTAAGATAGCACCATTGAATTAGTTAGAAAACATAAATCTACATTTTATTGGGTATTACACTTTATTTTAAATGATATGTGGCTTACAAATGACAAAAATGTATGGTATTGTAATAGATTTTAGCCCCTCTCGAACTCGACTAGTAAATAAATATTTTGTTAATATCCATGTTTATTTTGGGAATAAAATAATCATGTCAAAAGTCAGCAGTTTGTCTTCTTGTTTATTGGAAGATACACAAATAATATTTTGGTCGAACAGCGGTTCGTCGTTGAAAATGTAAATGATTTAAGTAATATTTTGTCTGCGAATGACAAATGCTTATGCATTATAATGCAATGCACTGGTTAAAATATCTTCAAGCTGAACATCAAAATTTAAATTAAAAAAATAATAATTGTTCGTTGGATCGTTGAGCTCCTTAAGTAATTCTGAGTTGAGCTGCACGATAACTGACAAATGCGTGCACTGACTGGACAGGCCCACTCAATCTGTGTGGTTCTTTTATCAAAATACCACTTCAGACACCAATCTACATGGGCATCACATGAATAGACCAAGATTATATCTGGACTTTAAAATAGACTGTGCCGCTGAGTTTGTTTCGGCCTTTCTTCTCAGAGTAGTTAGTTAGGAAACGCCGACCTCATCTAGTTTTTAAAATATTATGATTTTCGCGTAAAAGTGTTCGAACTAACTTTTTACAGAAATAAAATCATTTATCTTTTATAAAAATATTTTTCAGATATAAAAGCCACAGCTAAACGTTTCAAACAACAAATGAGATCCAAGAAAGCCTAATCTTACTAACACCTAAAGATCTTCTTCATAAAGTGAATCTACAGCTGTAGCCCACGAAATTCAAATTTTCTTACGTTTTTTGCATGTCATGATTTCATGAAAAGGTCATTCAATGGAACAACTCTAACTTAGAGAGATGAATTAATGATTCTCATGATTATAATTCTGTAAACACATATCTGTTATATTCGAGAATCAGATTTTGATCAAGATACAACCTGACAGGGACCAACATTTTTGAATTTCGCGGGTTTACAGCTCCACATTAAATTCATTTATTCGTTCGCTAAATGACAACGCACATGATATTTTGCAGAAAAATAATTCCTTATATAACAAAAGTGAGCACTAACGTAGGATTTTTGAAAATCATCACCTAAAAACAGTGGTGGCCCAGTGGTAATGGCGACTTACGAGTTATAAGACCTAGTTTCCAACCCAGACAGGCGCTTTACTTTGTGGAAACTGTTTCATCACCACTGCTCTCAAAACGGTGAAGGAAAACATCGTGAGGAAACCGGCATGTCCTACAACCAAAAATGTTAAGACATGTGACATCCAACAACCCGCACTGGGCTCGCGTGTTGGATTTCGGCCCACTCCCTCTCACAGAGAGGACGTTTGTGTTTCAACAGTGGGAACTTTATAGGCTTAGATTATTATCCCCGAAAGGGGTTAAATAGGGGATGAAAGTATACAACAAGTCCCAGAATTAACGCATAACCTCATAAGGGGTCATTGTACTCACCATTATTAAAAAAATATCAGCTGTTCCCTACATTTTGATGAGTTAGGAGAACATAAATGTAGGGAACAGCTGATTTTTTTTTCGCGTTTTCAAGTTTGGTCCCATAGTAAAAGTTGTTTATAATGATGATTACAATGAGCCTTTAAGAGGTTCTGCGTTCATTCCGCGACATGATGTATATGGAAGTTAGTCATTTTAGCCGATGGAAATCTCATCGTGCACACGTTTTTTTTTTATTAAAAAGTACTAATACCCATCAGCTACGTTACTACTACCGACTGACGTCATCATAAAATTAATTCCCACGATCATAATTATAATCTTAAAACGTTTTCCACAATACCCATTTCTCAAAACGAATACCACATTATAAAAACGAACGACGCTGTCAGTTAGTCATTAAATTATCATTGAAATTCTTAACACAGTTTTAACCAATCAGCGTGCAGCGTTCACAAATTATCGAAATAATATACCAACCGTGAAAGAGAATTTACTGTTTGTGAGAGCCAACCGGGCCACCTAAATGGGGTTCTGTTGCAAGCAAATTTTCACTATTAAACACGCTGAATGGAAAATATTTTCCTTATACGTGAGGAGTCAGGCCATCATTTGCATATATCTGACCTACTGAATCTTTCCATACTGTGACGACAAGTTCTAGCTGTACCTAGGTAGGTATTGGTACTGACTATGAATCTGCCTAGCCTTTTCCCAAATATGTTGGGCTCAGCTTTCATTCTAACCGGAGTCAGGATCCAGCTGAAAACCAGTATTTTACATAGAGCGACTGCCTATATGACCTCCGCAACCCAGTAACTGGGTAATACGATACCCCTTGGTAAGACTGGTTGTCAAACTTTAGGGCTTCTGACTACCTCTAACGACTGTCAAAGATCCACGAATGACAACCGGGTTCAACGGCTTAACGTGCTTTCCGAAGCATGGAGGACTAGGTATGTAAAGATGGTCACCCATCCATGGACCAACCCCGGCAAGCGTAGCTTAACCTGATGGATCGACCCGTTCGGCTGTTAATACTTAAACACGAGCTTCTCAACCTACCTACCTGTTATGAGAACGAAGCGAAAGTAGTATGCCAGGATCGTAGCATCTGGCGTTCAGTAGTTTCAACCCTTACTGAGATGGGCAAAACGCTTAGATATTTTTATATTTGATGACAACCCAAAAAACCTAAGCGCTATCAACAAATTAACGAAAGATATACACAAAATTAAAAAAACCGCTGATACTACCAAAAACCTCTAAAAAGTAAAAAAATTATATGTGTAGACCCTTTGAGTTTAATTTAAGACGCTGACAACAGCTAAGCCGCGGTCACTGTCAGTATACAAAAGAAAGAGAAGCGCGACGACACAAAGCTTGTAATTTATTGCAAAATATGAAGCAATTATCTATTTACTCAAAAATGAGATAAGTCATCGAAATTATAAAACAACCAAGTTCTGCATACAAATAAGCCGTTTTTGTAATTAATTAAGTACCAACCGTACGTTGATATTTAATACAGATATTTTGGATTGAAACTCAAAGTAAACGGTTAGTTTACCGGTAATTTGTATCGAGTTTTTTTTTTTTCTAAACGTGTTTTGGTAACAACCAAGTTCTGAGAAATATGTTCAAGAATAACATATATATTTTCGGCTACCACAAACTATATAGATTTGCCAATTTTTTTGTTTAAGACAAGCCTAAATTTATCATTTGCCTCTTGCCAGCGCCTTAAGTTGTCGGTAATATTTTGATCCAAGCGTCGTCGTCGCATTGTGGAATGGCTAATGAAAATAAGAAGTTAACAGCAGCCATCACTTATACAATAGCATACATTCATTATAGGTTTAAACCTCGTCTGTTTGGTGTTTTCACTGCTCGTTTTCATCTGAGGTTCAAAATAAATTACCTTTTTAAATGGCTTCTTCTTATTTTCTCAACAGTTCAGGTTATCTTTTCTTAAATCTCTTGACTTAACCAAGGCGCGATTTCTTTACTTACGTGCTTGATCAACTTTTACTATACATCCTAACACTATTACCAACAAACAAGGAGAAATAGCTACTAACAACCTAACAAACCCAAATAAAAGTAACTTAAGGCCGTCACAACACCGCATCTGTCGGATCGACAACATTGACAAATAAGTTAAAAAGCCCCGCGCGGTGTCTCTTAAACTCCTACGCAGCTAGTTTGACAGTCGTTTGTTAAAGGTTTCATTCGTTTTTTTACGCCACTTAGCAAGTGACAGTGTAATAATACTTTTTGATATTTTGTTCGGGTTTTGTGACGTCATAGTGTGACATGTCAATTTGTGGCCTTTGATTTCCTTTTTTTATTATAACATGTTCGTTCTCTTTTTGAATGAAATGTATTTGACTTGGCAGTAACGGTTAGTAAAGAGGCTTATATCCAGTAATGGATAAACAGCCGCTGATAATAATAATGATGATTAAAAAGTAATGGAAATAGCTTAAATTACAAAAGTTAATTATGTAGATTCACCCACGTGTGTGTGTCTCATTACTTGGGATTCTGTTCTTGATAACAATCTTTCGGAAGTAAAGAGAGTAGGCGACTTTGTACATCTAAAAATGTATAGCTACAGCTATTTCTCTAAACACTCTACTTAATACTATTGCAAAGTGAATGATAATAACAGGCGCCTAGCCTATATCCGTCAATATTGATTATCTTAAAACAGCCTTTAATCATCCAATGTTGATCAGACTAACAATGGACAACCACTAAGGTTAACTTGACGGCAAATCAGTTGGTCAAAGTAGTCTAAAGCAATATTATGATTTTAAACAACGTGTTTTATGGTCATAAAGTCGACACTTCTATAACTTTAATAGCGTATAAGTACCTACGTACAACAATAACATACAAACTCTAAAAGATATTCCCCTAACGAATGCTTATATGTATTATCACTCATTACAAACAAACGTTATGGGATACAATAGTACAGGTATAAAGTACACGGCGGATGTAAGCTAAATGAAGAGGATCCTAACAAGCGGATACAGGTAATAGAAATATTGATTACGATCCGAACCAAGTTGACTGTAAAGCAGGGGTTAGAGTGGAAGCGAAGCGGGACTCTGCAATAGGAGCAGATATAAAAACAGCTGCAAAAGAGACAACGGTATCAGAAGTTATGATTATGAACTCAGAAAATATAGCTTTTAAAAAACGGATCCGGTAAAACACAATGTTAAACATACAACTCTTTATGGAAAGTAAGGAACAATAGGATGGACATCAGTGGGTGACAATTAGAGAATTAAAATTGTTGACATGGGTAGTATGGCCTTGTCCGTTAATGCTAAACACCGCCATATTAAAGGTTATAATAGCCGATTTAGATAATCGTAATATTATCAACAAGGAACTAGCTTCTTACAAACCCAATGAAGCTACCATCAAAATGAATCCAAAACTACTTTCCAAGAAAGCATAGAATTCCAACCCTCGAAACTACAGTAACTTTTCTAACATACTCAAAGTACAGAATCACAGACGTAATAAGTTTTCTGATGGACAAGGAAGCAAGAAAATTGCAGTAACATTTACAATGGTAATGGACCACGGCAGCCACCTGTTTCTCTACTAGCCAACAAGCCAATTTGGAACATTTGCTGAGCACAAATTGTTTCTCTAGTTGGTGGTTGATAACTTGATTTGATTATGATGGATGTGGCGTGTGGGCTTCATTAGGATGAACTTCAATTCTGAAATTGTCGTGAAGGTTTGACAGATGTTTTGTGGTACTGTTATTGTCATAAATTTTCCTATGGATAGTTCCATTCATGGCAGAGTTTGTATATTAATGAATAATCATTCATATTCATTCATATAACATGGTGGTGGGATTTTTTGTAACGTCGCACTATATTCAACGTTTCGATAACTTATGATTTTCGATGATGATTTCATAGATTTCTATATTGTCAAATGGATTTGCTTCTTCCTAATATATTATGCTAATGTGTTCATCTGCTGCATCATAATTATGATAATATTTATATCAGCCAGGCGACTTAGGTTGGTAATCAAGTAATTTTCACCAATTATCATTAATTTCATCAATGAAGGTGAAAAGTAATACCATAAAATTTACAGAAATGTGTACTAATTAAAAAGCCTCAATAAAATTATCTCATTAACAACAAAACGATCTTTGGCCATAATTATATTAATTAAGGATCATAAAATAATGCCGTCTCCATAGAGTGTAGTAGTTTTATAACATCCGGAGCTCACTGTAAATGAAGATTCAGTTATAAACTTAGATTTAACATTACCGCATAACATTACTCCTTGCGGTACCCCTACAATTTAACTGAGACCTCTTCTTAGCATACAATGATATCGTTGTTAGAGATCAATTCATTCTGGTTGTTTGAGAATTATGACCGCGCACTTTTGACCTACACAGTCCTTTCATATTCTTTATAATGCCGCTCATCTTACACTGGTCTGGTCATGGCTTGTATTGTAACTGTATGAGATTCTAGTTTCTCTTGTTAACTTTTAATAACAGAGTTATAAGTGCCCGTGTAAAATTGACCGTAAATCAAGGCGGCGGTGATTTTACTACTTAAAATTATAGTATTCATGTTCTTTGTCTGGCTGAACTCTGGTTAATGAAGCTAAGATTGTAAGGGTTTCATCGCTTGCTTATTATTTAGGTTGACAATGACTAACATCTTATTTTATCAAGACCTTGATTGACTTTTGTTTTGGATGCACGTCTTTCAAGGCCTTGGTAGTTACCAATGACTGTTAACATTTGTTCTTGCTTTTTAATGAATGTTGCAACGAGAAGTTGATTTTGTGCTATGTCGTCAAAATTACTGGGTCTATAAATCCAAGTAGGTACCTTACTATCAGAACAATGGCTACCTAAGCAACGAAAAATCTTTTGAATGTATTACCTCGTAAAGAAACTGATGAAACACGGGTAAGGAATTGATGGTATAATCTTAGTCTTAGATATAATGCTTTATAGGAAAACTCAATAGAATTCTGTAGTCATAGAGCTACATAGACCTAAAAATATAAAAGGTACAATGTAGGTAGGTACAATAAGCTTGTGAAATCACAATTTAAAGTCAACGTAGAATGTCTCTACAAAGCTTACTTTTAATATAAATAAATACAGATATTTTAACATTTAATATCCCGGATGTCGAACTTTCTCTACAATTTACTCACACATGTCATCTTGACTAACAGCTCTACCAGACTCTACTAAACGTAACTCTAGATCCAGAACAATACGCATTACTTATACACATTCCACGACACTTTGTGGGAAAATATTTATTAAAAAAACACCTTAATTTATTCAAAACCGTAACCGAAATAAATGTAGAGATGACTCTATTCGCTCGCTACATTGTTGAAAAGCACCTTCTCTACATAATCGGCCATATTTTAGATATTTATAACCATTTGTAGCCAAGTTTTCGAGAAATTGAATAAAATTTTGTATAAATGTTATATTTTTCGATACTTTGTGAATTGTACGATTTAACAAGATTATTGTAATAATCTTGACTGTTGATTTGCTTCGTTATTATTATGTTTTAAGATATACAGCGTGATTTTCTTGTAGTCAGATCCAGTTTTTTTTTCACCAAGCAAACTATAACAAACGAATTCCTTTAATTTCATACCAGTACAAAAGACAACGCCCGTTCAGTTTAACAAGTTCTTAGATTTCCTCGTGAAGATTATTCTATCGATAAAGTTTTAAACTTATACATATAAAAAAGAGTTATATTATAACTAGCTTTTGCCCACGGCTTCGCTCGCGTGTGTGTCATAAAATCAAAATCAAAAGTCATTTATTCAATCTAGGCTGAGAATTTTCGAACGTCAAAATTACATAAGACAGTCCCCCAAAACGCCCGCCCTTCACCACTTCCTAGTGCTTTAGCTGGGAAGAAGTGGCGCAACAAACTCCCCAGCAGCACAGCTGTCTGTTCAGTTAGAAAAACGAGATTCTATACAATAGTATGTAAAAGAATTTACAATACGCAACACAAAACATTATTTGTCATATGTAATATATTTTGAATGTCAACGGCTTTGCATAAAAAAGGCAGTCTTATGTGTTAATCCATGTTATAAACAATATTTGTGCCAAATTTCATCCAAATTCGTTCAGTCGTTTTTGCGTAATCGAGTAACAAAAATCTAAACTTTCAAATTTATAATATTACTAGGTGTACCCCGCGGTTTCACCCGCATAAGTATCGATCACGTGGGAATATCGGGTTAAAAATTATCCTATGTCCTAACTCAGGTTACGGTCTACTTATGTCCCAAATTTCATCCAAATCCGTTCAGCCGTTGTAGCGTGAAAGCGTTACAAACAAACAAACTCACTTTCGCATTTATAATATTAGTTTGGATTGTAGTATATTACACCCTGTATAAGAAACTGTCACACAATTTATGTTTCAGTAAACAAATAATGTCATAATATTTACAAATAAACGTTTAGCACACTGTTTTTCATCAATTTATTACACACAGATTGTAACAATTACGCAACTTTTACATCCGGGAAATATCAACGACACACAATGACAAACTCGATTAGTTTTATTAAAAATATTATATGTAACAATTTATTTATTATGTGTAACATTCTGTTATATGATTTAAAATAATGGAATGAAAATGTTTTTCACAGTAGGTTTGTTCTATAGAATACATTTAATTTTGAGCGTGAATGTTAGAAATTCTACTCATAATTTCTGGTATTTCATAAGTAATGAATGCAAACATAATATACCTAAATAACTTTTCTTATAAAAATAAAACGTTGGTTCGCGATATAAACAAAAATTTATATAAAACCCTCATCCTTTTCAAATCTCATTTAACAAAAGACACACATACAGTCCCTCAAACAAAGACTCACACGCATCTCAGGTCAAAAGTCACTGTTAACGTAAAAAAAAAAATTATGTCATCAACCTTATCTCTGCTGATAAAAATCAAATGACACTTTAGAAAGATGCATGGCCTCTTCGACTCGATACATCGATTTCTACGTGTATCGATTTAAAGATCGATGCTTAAGGCTTTTTAATTGACAAGCGAACGATTAAATTATTCGAGTATTTTAATGTATGATGTCGAGGTTTTGTTTACATTACGGTGTAAGTTTACATGAGTAAATATTGTATTGAGTGCGATGGCCGCTGCGTTATTGATCATCGTGCAAACAAAGTTTTAACACGACCCACGTGAAATTGTTTTAAAATTAATTATCATGGGAGCCTAAAAGTGTCTCACTTTGAAGTATTTGCTACCAAAAGGAGTTACAAAAAATATTGCAAGGATACTGTTATTATTATTTTGAATGAATTTTGATTTTTTTTGATTGCTCACTGTTTATTTACATTCGTAACGTGCTAGCCGTATCCGATTGCTAAGATAAAATTAATCGTCAAAATCAAAAATCCAAATATTTTATTTCACATAAAACCTACATGGGCACTTGAGGAAACGTCAGAAGTTAGGTGCACGGCTCCAATTGGTCGTTTCCTATGGAAAAGAGCCGGCATGAAGCTACACGGTTACTCTTTTAAAAATAATTTACTTTTACAATGTTTTCAAATTACAGTGTTAATAGGTATGGGAGGACAGTACAGGACTGTCAACAAGTACCAGGTATTTAACAAAATGGTCTAAAAATCTAAAGTCTATTATATATATATATATATATATATAAAGGCTACAATGTTCTCACATTAACAAAACATAAACAAATCTATATAAAATATCCATTACAAATGTAACAAGGCTGAATTAATTTCCTGTCCACTAAAACCACTAATAAATATTTAAAATTTAAATTGTAGGGATAAAATGTCAAATAATGAAAAGATTATGTAATAGAAACATGTAAAATTAACAATATACATCGCATTTTGAGAGCAGTTAATAGACATTTACATAGTTATGCCTTTAATAAGGTACCTGTAGTCCTTAATCTTATAATATGCTTTTTTGATAAGGACACGTTTAATGTGGGTTTTGAACTTTCCATCGCTTAGTTCTGTAACCGACTTTGGCAACATGTTATTAAAGCGGATACTATTGTTATGAAATGATTTGCTTGTTTTTGTTAATCTAAATTTGGGTCGAAGACGTAGTAGCTATAAAATTGTGATACCTTAAAAATCCTTCGGATTGGGACTGAAAGTTTTACTTACGTAATTGGGATGCTGATTACCTGATGGTTTCGTTCGACATTCAGCTTTATATTATAACTAACACACAAGAGAGAGATAGATGTTTGGGAGTCGATCTAATGAGATTTTTTCAACGTTGATCTAAGGTTATTAAAACAGAATTAAAAAATCTCCTTATGGTTTGCAGGTACCATAAACTTCTGGTGGAATATAGACCTTCGCAAGCCTTAACTAGTTTTATTTATTTTATTTTATTAACATTGTATCGAAATGTCAATCAATCTGCCTAGACTTATCGCAACTACGTTGGGGTCGGCTTCCAGTCTAACTGGATGCAGCTGAATACCAGTATTTTACATGGAGCGACTGCGTATCTGACCTCCACAACCCAGTTACTGAGTAGACACTCGCCCCTTGGTAAGACTGGTTGTCAGACTTTCGGGCTTCTGATGACCCGTAACAAAGTCAAAGATCTACAAACAACACAGATAAGGTCAATCATCAAAGCCATAACTACTATATCATCAATCACTTCAGTAATTAAAAATACCTATCAATAAACGTAAAGAATTATCACTCCGAGTATTTATCACTAAAGTACCTATGTCATCAAGATAAAGGTGGATTATAATAATTATTTTTAAGCATTAAAAAAGTACAAAAAGTGTCACAAGTTCGCTACTATCCGTGGTTTTATCCGCAGCAATTACTTATAGTAATAAAATTTAGTTCAAGCACACTTAATATATACCGTTAATAATTATTTATGACCACATATGTACATGATCATAGTTGTAATTCATGTAATAACCTGTCATTTTTGTCTAGACGGTCTAAAAATCGTTTTTTACGCCAACTGTTGACTATTAAAATTATAATAATAAAAAATGTTAATAAATAAAACCAGTAAGCGCTGTAACATTATCGCAAATTATATTTTTTGTTAGTGGAGAAGATTATTTGAGTATAAGATACACCTGTCTTATGAGTTATGAATTATTAATTAGTATTCCAATGATCATAACGATTGTTAGTAAGTGTGGAGGTTGGAAAACGTTTAGATGAGCAGTGATTCCGTAGATTTTTTTTTTTATATGACGTTGTTTTTTTTTTTTTAGTTTTTATTATGTTTCAAAAGGAGTTGAGGAAAGTTATAAAAGATAAATGTTATCTAATACTTTTTTTTAATTCTTTACTGTTTGGCATCTTCTCCGCCTAAAGAAGTTCACTCTCTATATCTTAATAACTTCTGCAACTAAGATGCAAACTTCAGTGACGTTTGAAACGATTTACAGCCTTTTAAGACTACCAATTACCAATCCAATCTATGGTTTAGTAATTGACGACTTAACTTTTCTACGTGGCATTGTGTAAGTCGGAATTCCACAAGCTATGAGCAAAAACAGCCTTATTTTTTGTCGCTTAATGCACAGTGCATAATCTCCCAGCACTTCAGAAGTCAAACACAATAAAGACATAAATTTCTACTTATTCAAACATATCTTCAATTAACGACTTGCAGCCAATCAAGGCGTCAAATCACCGTCACAAGCCAGAACAGTAAGTTTTTAGAACAGACAGAAACTCGGATTAAGGGATTACTATCAATCATGGTTACAAATTGGTAGTTTTACTAGGTAGTCAGGGATTAATTCGATGGTCTTTGACGGCTTACGATTGTATATAGTAACAGTTATTGACATTTCAAAAAAGTTAATTGTGTAGTGTGTTTGTGATGGTGGGTGTGTGTGTGAGTGGGCTGTGTGTGTGTGTGTGTATTTAGGTTGATTGATGAGGTTTTATGAAAGTGTGGGAGACAAAAGGTTGAACGGAAGTTTGGCAGACGAGACGTTCTACATAGCTGACTATATTTACTTAATTCATTGTGTAGTTCGATATGCTAGAACTAAGTATCTGGTCTAATTCTGAGGCTGCTTTGACCAGAAATATTCTATGCTGTGTCAAAAATTCGTCTGCGTATTCTTTCTTTCTCTATAAGGTAACAGGTTTTTAGGAAGTGAATGTCAATCAACTTCTGTATTTAATTTATGTAAGGTGTCGGTATGTAGGTTTCTCATAGCTGATCCATTATATCAGCGTACTGTTTCACTGAAGCCGCACACAAAATAAGATTATTTCGAGACATCGCCAAGCGGTTGGTCGACTCCTCACGTGACCAGAGGGCTGGCCTATTTTTTGCGAAAGAAATTTTTGATGCCCTATGATTCTTTCCCTCCTCCCTTCCCCCCCCGCTTTTTAGGGTTCCGTACCCAAAGGGTAAATCGGGAACCCTATTACTAAGGCTCCGCCGTCTGTCTGTCTGAATGTCTGTATGTCTGTCCGTCTGTCACCAGGCTGTATCTCATGAACCGTGATAGTTAGACAGCTGAAATTTTCACAGATAATGTATTTCTATTGCCGCTATAACAATAAAAACAGAATAAAATAAATATTTAAGGGGGCTCCCAAACAACAAGCGTGATTTTTTTGCTCGTTTTCGCTCGATATTGTAACGGCAACAGGTAAGCGCTTGAAATATTCACAGAATATTTAGTTATATATTCACTTTAAAAATAAATAATTAAATTAAAATAAAACAAATATTTATGGGGGGCTCCCATACAACAAACGTGATATTTTTGCCATTTTTATAGATAATGGCACGGAACCCTTTGTGCGTGAGTCCGACTCGCACTTGGCCGGTTTTTTTATATACTTGTACAGAATATTATTTTAAGACTATAAGTTTTTAAATTACATAAATATTAAAAGGAAAAGATGAACAAATAGATATTGTAAACAAATAAGATTGGGGTAAACTTTAATGATCAAATATGTTACAAAATCAGCAGGCAAAGTAAGACATACATCTGATGTTATAGACTTTCTCATTATCATCAGATGTACCTTACCTACTATAATTCTATCATCAGATCATAGTACCAAATGGTACACATATACAATATTAGTTTTAGTATAATATACGAAATCCGAAAGACGTGTCTAGTATTTTTATGTAAAGGATTATGTACAAAATTTGAAATCTGTATCATGAAAAATCACAAAGTTATAAGGTTGTTATGTTACCGGGTTGTCCGTACAAAAACAGCGGCGCGGCGCCCCCACGCCTCTAGGGTCGTCTTGCGCTCATTGCTAATAATTTGGCAGTAGGTACCTAACCGTACGGCGGTGGCGATTGTATTGTAAGTAATTAAATGGTGATAACATTTACCATCACACTTAAATATTTTTGGGACAAAATATAACATGGTGTAAAAATTTGTGAAATCGATTCAGTTGCTTATTCTGAACAAACTATATTCAGGTTTCGCATATACTAAAAATAATGTTGTAAATGTAATATAAATTAATACTGTTTAGTATAATCGTATCATAACATTAACATCTATCATTTTGACCACCAACGCGGTCCTAGCCAGGTCAATTATACAATCAGACAGTTCTAACAATTTATGACCACCATTCGTATTGTTTCAATTAGAAATAGAGAATTAAATGTATTCTTGGGACGCCCAAATTACTATATCGCAGTTATGATTTAAGATAACTTTCTATTGTATAGGTAATTTATATCAAAATATCAATAAGCGTGGCCCCCGAAGCATCGTTGCTTGGCTCGTCCCGCCTATACGGTGTAACGTGAACCATTATTTTAGTTTTCGATTTGAATTTTAGTCGTGTTGATAACTCTACGGTACTTTGTTGACCTCTGTTACTTTAATTATAAATTAGCAAAGATATACAACTGTTTATGTAAGCACCTGGATGCTTCGAATATGTGTGAATGGAAAATGAAACTTGATAGCGTGTAACACAGTTTGGTTGGCAGTAGTGATGCTGCCACGGTTCGGACTACCGTCGCGAAATTAATACTCTGTTGAGCATTCACCAAAATGCTCGTCATACGTAATCAATACCAATGAAACGTTTTGTTTATGTATCTGCAAGATAAAAAGAAACTACTGCTTAGTTTGCAGCAACTAGTTGCCTCGGTATGCTTTCTGACAGTGCTTTTCACTGCGTATGAAGCTTTTCTGCATATAGGTACATAAAACTTAACTGTCACGAAAAACGGCCTTATATTTTCTAGAAACGACCAATCGAAACCGTGCACCTAGAATTTGACGTTTCTTAAATGCCCATGTAGGTTTATGTGAAATAAAATATTTTGGTTTTGTGGGTGTCAAATCTAAGTCCTCATTTCTAGAACAAAATCTCAAACCCCTACTAGTCAAAAAAGAACCAGATGTTATAATTTTGCTTCGTAGATGACAAACGACAGCCGCGATTAAATGATTTGTGAATTATTATAAATTGTGTCTATATGATTTAATTTTGTTTTTTTTTAATATTTGATAATTAATTATAAATTTTAATGCAATGTTGGTAATTATTTAATTATTGACATAATTATTATATTTATTTATTTAGTGAACTGTTGATACATGTTAAATGCGTAATGAATTATATATATAATTTATAACATGTTATATATAATTTTAATAGAATGTAATGCTTCATTTATTTTTAATATTATTTAATTTATCATCACTGTAATATTTTCAACACATGTATTTTGTTATGAAATAAACGACTTATGAGTTATGTCTCACATATCACCATTGATTAAATAAAGGACTCCGCTTTATTTTCAATAAAAAAAAAACACTCAGTAAATTGACTGAATAAATAAAATAAATTAGTTGATTCCTCAAGTTCTTTTGAGCTCCTTCAAACACGACACTCCTAAATCCAAAAAGTTACTATCTCTTCAGATTTATAATTTCAAAGATAATAACTATGTGCTGAAGGTTACTATCTAGTGTATATATCTATCTACATTATAGCAACCCGTATGTAGTATGTAAGTGTAATTATTTTCATAATGTTCGCTACCTATAAAGTTATTTCGTCAATGTGTGGCGGCAATTTGCAAAATTATAGCTTTTACAACGTTAGTGATTAGGTATAACGGCTTTCATTAGTGTTGTGCCGGCGACTGGTCGATAGTCGGCTTTCGTTTGATAGGATCGACTTAAGGATCAATTTTATCGATTGTTTTGTTGATAGCAGTTTTTATGGGTTGAAACAAGTCCTTTGTGATTGAAAGAATTATTATTCTGTCTAATAATCACTGCTTAGCTACTTAATTTGAGTTTGATGTTTATATGGCGAGTTAATATTTTAGGATTTAGATGTAAAATTAAAGAAAAAGATTAGTCGTCTTTCCAAATAAATAATTCAAAGTTCGCCAATATAGAGCCAGTTTCTCGAACGAAAATTATCGCAAAATTAATGTGACAAAATTGTCAAGCGCACGTAAACTGCTGCGAATAGTTGAATGATTTATCAACAGGCAATCGCAGCAGTTTGCAGGGTATTTGACTGTTTTTTTTTTTAGATTTTTCGAAACCAACAATAAAATAAAGCCACGATAAAAAAAAAATTGATTCAATATCTTTAAAAATGCCGAAGTTGTATGCGTTTAAAACTCTACTGACTGCACTCTGCTGCGATCTGACGTAACAAAACAGGAACACCATGTCACTTCGCGCCATTCAGTACAATGATCATTTTGCGTGACAACGTTAGTAGAATAATTTTAAAAGCGTGTAACTTCTTCATGTTTCCTCCGATTTGATTTTTTTTTTTCATGTCGTCTTTTTAGTAACACCTTTAAAAATAAGTATTCATTAATGTATATTTTTGATATCAGTCCAATACCCTAACATTAATTTTGTTCGAGGAACTGAACTGGTCCATAGACTGTTTAAAAGTTGAGATTGTGTCACAATGACCCAACAAACTAAAAAAAATCGACTAACCAAGAAAGCACACATTCAACTACAACTCATAGGCCATCACTACTACACAAAATAGCTGTTTCGCCTTTGGGAATGATTTTGTCGAAAGTATTTAAATAACTAAGATTACATAGTATATCGATTTAATGGCTCACATGATTGACAGAGCCCATAGTAATAAAATTAAAAAGTGAACAATGTTTATGGTGTTACAAATTTTTCTCGTATCAATAAAAAAAGCAGTTAATTGCGAGTCAGACTCGCACATGAAGGGTTCCGTAACACCGTACAATATTTAACACTACATTTTTAATACTTAAAAAAAGAAACGGGAGAGGGGATAAGACATGTTTTTTGCTTGTATCCCCTTTAATTTATTCTTATTATTTGTTATTATACCTGCCCTACTATTACTTACACAATTTGTTAAAATTTCAAGTGTTTACCTATTACGGTTCAAAAGATACAGTCCTATGACAGACGGCCGGATGGACGGATGGACAGCAGAGCCGTATTATTAGGGTCCCGTTAGCAACCCAACCACCGTTGGTACGCAAGTACGGAACCCAAAAACCGTAGTTGATTGGAACTTCATCTACGTTAATTAAGATGATGTTACGAAACATTTATTGAATATATTTTACATAATGTCCGTGAGAAAGAATGTATGCTACCGGTTACTGTTATGTCGTAAATATTGTGAAAAGAAAATTTTGAGTTCTGTGGTTAGGTTGTATTTAGACCTAGATCTGAAACTGGTTGGTTAAAAATATTCATGAGCTATGGTATTAGCTCTGCCTAAAAATAAACAGATTTGAGAATCTATCACGAAATTGTAAATAAAACAATAGGTTGAGTTGCACAATTGTACTTTTTTTTTTGCAAGTCTGTTATTTTATCAGGACTGAACAGTACATTCAAGACTTTTGAAAGAAGAACTTACTGTTACTACAGGCAAAAGTGATTTTGTTTGCCTCATTTTCAAACTGATTTGGAGATTGGAGCTTGGAGAATCCTAATTTAATCCTAACATCCAAATATGTTGAGGTCGGCTTCCAGTCTAAGTCTTCTCTCAGTTCAAGCAGACGAACTCGCGGGCAGGAGCTAGTAAATACTAAAGGACAACATTATCCACCCCTGTATTTGGCTAAAGGCGTTGCCTACCTGTACTAGCTTTTCCAACTTACCCAAGAAAAAGTGGAACCTAGTATAATAACGTACCAGCTTTTCCTTACCGTTTTATAGTACAAGCTATATTCAGAGTAATATAGCCACCAGTAAAAGTATAATGATGGATAATTACTATGTAGCAAGTTGCTCCTCTATTGCTTATAAATTGAGGCCAGTTCCTCTGTAAAATGCCTGCCAGGGTTGCGAGTTTGTCCGAAAGAGATATCGTGGCCCTGGCACACAGGCAACTGAAGAAACACGGGTGGGTTTTAGTCAGTAAAAGTCTGACATGCCCTCCTCGCTTTGCAAAAAAAAAACCTCTGTCTATAAGTTTCTTATTAAGTGCAGTTTACTTTGAAGGTTACGAAAAAAACCGTTTCAAATCTTAAAGAAGAAATCTATACTATTAAAAAAAAAATTGGCGAATAAGCAACAAAATGTGGGGCGAAACAGGAATATCAAATGTGGGGGCGAACGTTGTGAGGCGAATGTGGAATAAATCTATTAAAGTGACAAAGTGTTGATTACAAAAGAGTATTAATAGCAGTAGCTGAGTAAATTTGTTTGACTTGCATGGTAAATATGACTAGAACCTACTACGTAATGCATAATTCGAAAGGTTATTTAAGTTTTCCATGTTTACCAATTCGTTACACAGATCCCAGCTATACCACATAACTGTCTTGAAAACAGTAATCAAGGGAAGTTTAAGACTTTTTTATCTCGATTCTAACGGATTCGAGGACAATCTAATAGGTTCTCTTTGGAACAAAGTTGACTACCGACTGATCAAAAACATAAAAAAAAAAATAACCAATCAAAAAATCCCATCTATCTTCCAAAATCTAATTAACAGCTATTACAATATAAATTAAAACAATATAGCCTTCGGCATTTCAGTCCGTCTGTCACTATCTATCAATACCAGCGTTGGACATGGTTGGGCAACGGTGGGCAATGTGACACCTTCTATGAAGTTGGAGGTGTGTAGAAAGCAAAGCCTCAATGAGTGGAAACTCACGCATACCACGGATTCAATTGAATCATTCTACCATTAATTATGTTGCTCTATGTAGCGTTAGCAGAGGAAATATTAATCGGGTAGAATAACAATAGTATTGGTCTTTACTTGTCTCAAAGTAATCGTAACATGTTCAAAAGGAAATATATTTTCTGAGCGAGGTAGGTAATGTATAAAGCAATGAGTGAATATTCACACGGTTAGACGTGATCCAAAACAAGCATTTATGAGAAGCTTTTGTCCAAAATATAAATGTTCATAGTGCCTCATTTAAATAAACCAATCTTAAATAATATAAAACATAAAGATCATACGTTACACTCCTTATTCGTCACAATAAACACATTAAAAAATGATCTAAAGCGGAAAATTCTTTGCCTAAAATCCGAATTGAAACGGTACTTAATCCTATTATTTATAAAGATGTCCCCTATAAGATACCAAACACAGCTGTTAAACGAAAATAGGCCAGAAAGCTTTAGAACAACATTAATCACCATAAAAATCACTTTTGATTTATGATTGCATTTAAGTAGCAAAAGGCCATAAAGCTTAAAATAAAAATGGCGGCAAACAATTTGACAGCTCGATGACGGAATGCGTAAAATTGTCGTGCAAACATTGTAATAAGTGGAACACGGCAAGTGGGAGTCGGATTTACGATTTTGTATAATTTTACAACATTTATACCTTGTACAATCTTTAATCTAGATAATCTTTATTGAGTCGCCATTTACAATATCAATACCTACTTGTTTAATTTAAAAACAACAAATAAACGATAATTTAGCACTTCAAAAAGACATCACAAATTCTTTTGTCAAGTCCCCGCAAACGAGGTTCGAAAAACAAACATTTAAAAAACTGTCTGGTTGACATTTTTTTTTGTTGTCGCTACATAACTTATCAGTGGTGTACACGTGAGTGATTTTTAATTTAATTGTAATACTCGATTTTGCCCAACCGAGCGTATGAGGCAGCCCGGACGGACAGATGTCAATCTACCGCTAACTTTTTTATATAGATAATACTTGTCTTTATAATGTTTTTTTTTACGATACTTGAATGGCCGCGACTTGGCCCGCTTTTTGTCTTTTTATTGTCATATGTAATGAATTAACGAAAGACAAGAAATTATATCGGCATGTGAAATCGTTCGGACGTTTTTTATTGTAATACTTTAGTCACCTACTTAAGACGACATTAGGAAGTTAGTTAGTATTAGTTTGAATAGCTTTTAGACGGGTAAGAAATTAATCTGTAGACAAAGATCGTTTAAAAATAAATGACACATACTGGGATTATGATGCCAATCTTTACTGACAACGCTACCGCAAATATATTTAGAACAAGAAGGAAAATACACATAGGTATTACAAATTTCCAACCAAAGAAAAGAAAGAAATAAATAAAGAAAATACGTTAATTTGCGGTAAACATGACGCAAAGAAGGAACACAAACACAAAAAAGAACAAGTTGGGGGAAAATATGCGTCACATCCACGCAAAACGGCTATCGCTCAGCATCACATCACACTAATATTATAAAGGCGAAAGTTTGTGTTTATGAGTGTATGTGTGTGTATATGTTTGTTACTTCTTCACGGTCTAACGGCTGGACTAATTTTGATAAAATTTTGTATGGAGGTACCTGACACCCTAAATTAAGACATAGCCTACTCTTTATCCCGATATTCTCACGGAATAGAGACTTACGCGGTTGAAACCGCGGGGCGCAGCTAGTAATTAAATAAAAAAAGAAAAGAAAGAAAAAATATTTATTGGGACTCAACACAGGAGATCACAAATTATACAAAAACACACTCTTAGGAACATAACAAACAAAAAAAAAACAATGTAGAACTGTGGCTGCTGGGTGGTGCTGCGATCCTATGCAAGACAGAGCCCCAGCGCTGGTTTTTAAGCGACAGCTGGCATTGACATCATGACGTTGACCGGTGCAGCATAGGTACAAATGAGATATATACAGGTTGGAAGGGACATCGACTGTTACCATGGATTCAGTACATCATTCTTGCCCCCCTAAAATTTTTAGTCGGTTTTTAAACAAAAAATTCGCTGTTCCATACATTTTGACCGAGTAGGTATTGCACTTCTGTACGAAACAGCAGTTTTTTTTTAAATTACCGATGAGAAATTTCAACGCACGGGGGTCAAGTATGATGTACTGAATCCATGGTAACAGGATGCGCGTCGATGTCCCTTCCAACCTGTATATATCTCATTTGTACCTATGCTGCACCGGTCAACGTCATGATGTCAATGCCAGCTGTCGCTTAAAAACCAGCGCTGGGACTCTGTCTTGCATAGGATCGCAGCACCACCCAGCAGCCACAGTTCTACATTGTTTTTTTTTTGTTTGCCACAGTTCTACATTGTTTCGCGTCGATGTCCCTGCCACCCTGTATTAAACAATTAAAAACTAAAATACAAAATACTTAATTCACACAGTACTAATGTGTGTACTCCTTTTGTGTCTAACAATAAAACGGTAAAATCTGTTTATTGCTAAGCGTAATAATAGCACTAATTCCCGTTTTCTTTTTTGTTTCAGGTAAAAAAACGGTAACTGTCACCTAGAAGCAATTGCCGCATAGAGGCAACTTTTACCAGCAATTTTCTATCAATTGTGCGGCCTAAGAACACATTTTCATAGAAATTATCCGAGCTACTCCCCTGTCCACTTTCACAGAGCCTCGTTCACACCGTTCCAGTTAACTCGCTTGACCACTCGCCCCAACGGCACTTACATTGTAGTGGATCACGATTGAAACACGTCATTATCTGTGACTTGTATTTAAAGACTGCATAATGAATTAATTAGAATTTTATTAGTAGCTTATAGGGTTAGTTCGTTTGTGAATGTCCCCAGTTTGTGACATAAGGCGTGTCTAGTTGCCTCACATATAACCGTGAAGAAGTTAATGGTTTAATCTAAATTTAACGGCGTGTTTCGCTCGGATTGAGTTTTAAAACCGGGCTCTGTGGATTTTCGTAATCTCTACTTATAGAGCTTAGCTTCGCTCGTTTACATTTATGAGGTAGGAATATTTGCAACACCAATGATATGTAGAGCTTAAAATACCTCTTGCAATTATACAAAGTTGTGTCAGTTGATAGATTGAAAAACATTAGGTCTTGTTTACCCCCTTATTTCCTGGACGGCAACATGATGTGACGGTCAGAAAGGTATCTAATTTTAGTATTGCTTAGATAATTATGGTAACGTAAAGAAAATATGAGAGCAGTCCTGGCCCAGTGGTCACGGCATCGACTTACGAGTAGTAGGTCGTGGGGTCGAACCCAGACAGGCGCTTTACTTTGTGTAAATAATTTTATCACCACTGCTCTCAAAAACGGTGAAGAAAAACATCGTGAGGAAATCGGCATGTCCTAGAACTAAACATTCGATGTCATGTGACATCCACCACTAGGCCCACGTGGTGGATTACGGCCCACTCCCTCTCACAGAAAGAGGCCTGTGCCAACAGTGGTAACATTATAAGCTGTTTATGTAAAAAAAATATGAAGCGAAGATGTCGAATATTAATGTTTTATTCTTCTAAAAAAAATGTTTTTCTAGCTATTTTAAATATTACACTATCACTTGACAGTATATTTTTATTTATTTTTTGTTACAAAACAATCTCGTAAAACAGTCCAACAATGCCCCGTTCAAACGCACCAGTAACTAGACTTGCTTTACCCGCGGCGGTGCAGTAATCGTCAACATCCGAGTTACGCGCTTGCGCAAGTCAGGCTTAGACCATTTCCTTTGTGATTACGACACTGCGTCGAGCAAGATTTTTTCTCAACCAAACTAGTAGGTTCGCAACTGGAATCTTTGTGGATTTTCTAAGACAGGTAGTCAGTTAATTATCGTTATGATTCATGGGGAATTACGTCTTGGCGAAAGTGTTGGTTAAAAGGAAAATTATTTAGCTTTTTGTTAGGACATTAATGATTGTAATTACAGACTATGTGACGTATCCTGTGTGTTTTTTTTTTTCTATAAATAGGGCAATTGGTGTAAATAGCCGGAAAATACTAATCAAGAATAAAAAACAAACAGGATTTTCGCTCAATTAAAATTATGGTTATTGACAACATAATGAAATTGATTTTCCTGTTTATTAATCAAACTTTTACAACTTAATAGAAAAAATTCTTGTAACATTCGAAGCTCGCAAGTAAAGTATTAACAAGACTTGTTTAAAAAGTGCAAACATGGTTAAAGTGTCTGAGAAGAGACAGGTTGTATCCCATCGCGTGAACGACTTAGTAATTAGAAGGTAAGGCTGCACAACGTAGTGCGGGATATGCGTGCAATTTACAAGATTACTGACGTTACATTTATAATAGTACCCTTTATGGGTATATTGGTACTTTTGAAAATAATATTCAAAGATGTTTAGAAAGATGGAAAGATGTTCATGGGGTTTTTCGTTAAGAAATTCTCAGTAAAGCCTGGAATCTGATTAATCGGTTTAAGGACATGATTGAAACATAATATAAGGATTATTGTTATTACCTCTGTGGCGTTTAAAGTCCCGCAAAGTGTTAATTAATTGTGTGTTGTCCCCGTAAGAATTATACGGGGCGAGCCCCGTCAGAATTTTAACTAACTTTATTGGCAGATTTTAGGAGGTTAGCAGATAAACTGCTAACCTCTTTGGGATTTCCAAGAGTGATATTATTATTCTAGATTACGAGTAGATTTCAGCTCAGTCACCAAAAATTCCGAGCCATTTGTATAACGTGGACGAAAAAATTCTCAAGAATTTCGTCCGCGTTGGATACCATAACAATGACTGGATCTCGTTAGTCACACTTGCTTCTCAGTAATCGCTATAATATTTTTACTATCGTTTTCCTTCTAGAAATACAGCTAACCGTCGACCTCGTAAAACAAAAACCTATTGTCTGAGATTAAAAAAAAATAACTCGCGGAGTGTGAACCGGAATTTTATACCATGACCATTTTAGTAAAGCCGAGCTGACCAAGACGTTACTCTCGGTCAGGGGTCATTATTTTATTGGGTGGTGATTCTCGAAAACTATAAAGGATTAAGTGGTAGGTAACTATTATCTAGGTAATATTTTAGATTCCTAATCATTTATGTGGTTTAATTAAAATTCTTTGTTATTTCATCCTTCTGTCTCGCGAATATTTTTTTGCCTTTATCTTTCTTAAACCTGCTAAGAGTTTATTAGATAATATTACTATTATCTAATGTCCTAAAGCTAAGCCGAGAATTTCATAAATAAAATTCATGTACCAATTATTCATGTAGGCATCGATGCAAAAAACTTTTGCCATTCAATTGTATTTATTTGATTGCTTAATTTTCCATCCTCAAAGGAGAATGCCCAAAAGTGTATGGGCAAAAAACCCACTCGTTAGGAAAAAAAATTAAGTAGGGGTAAAAGAGGATTAAATGTAGATAACAAATATGGCACTGGCAGTGGCTAAATAGTGGCTATAGGTAAGTTTTATTTTATGAAATTTGGCACATGAGTAGTAGTTAGATGAGTGGGTTACCATACCATAAACCCTAGAATACTTTTTATCCCGGTTGCTCGTTTCCGTGGGATAATTTTCAACCTCCACGCAGGCGAAGCCACGATCAAAACCTAGTTCATTATAAACCCAATTAAAAGAAACAATGAGTGCTCTTATTTGGTATGTAAAACTCAGGAAAAAACAAGTTAAGGTAAAAACCTTAACTTAATAATTTTCTGTGTACGTATGTCTTTAATTATTTTAAGTATTTGGTTTTTATCCGTTTTAATTAAACTTAATAAATCCAAACTAATATTATAAATGGGAAAGTGAGTTTGTTTGTTTATTACGCTTTTACGCTAAAACAGCTGAATGGGTTTGGATGAAATTTGACAAAAAGGTAGCCTTTTTTTTTGTTGGGAAATTACAAAGACAAATAGGTAGCATGCATGGTACCTGGAAAAGGATATAGGCTACTTTTCATTCTGAATCGTAGACGAAGTCGCGGGCAGTAGCTAGTAAATCATAAATTTAGTTATTTCAATTACCAACCTACACCTTCTATAACAACATAACTTTACCAAAAACAAAAATACAATCTAAAACCCCCGAATAATTAAACATTTTCTCAAAGTTTACAGATTTTACACCTACTTAATGTAAGCTTTACCAAACTACCTATATAATACCTCTTAGCTCTGTATTGTTTAGTAAGTACATAATGCGTTCGGCGATTGTGTGATGTATTCATATTTATGCGCGGAGCCTTAACTGCGGTATCTAGTGGCTTAAGTACAGGCTGTAACAAATTCCAAATTAATAACTATTCCCTGGGCATCGGAGCGCGTCTTTTAAGTTCAAAATACAGGATGATGCGATATTGCGGGTTATTTTTTTGATGAGCCGTTGTTTTTATAAGTTATCAATACATATTATAATTTAAAATTGCTTTTCGTGTCTGTATGTGTCACAGCGTTGTTCTTCTAAACTATGCAACGGATTTTGATGCAGTTTTCACCATCATTTAGAGCATTTATTCTGAAACATTACATAAATCTCGATGTTTGTCAAGCCATAAAGCCAACAGCGCGAAGTAAGGGCTAGTTTATAATAATACAGAGTAAAATATTTAAAGAGATATAGAACTCATGAATATAATCAACTTACTTGGCGCCAATTTGATTTGTCGAAATAAAAATACTATTTAATTCAAAATGCAACACCTACCCAATTAAAATAATACTAAACATAATATGCATACTATGAAATATTTTACATAATTATACTGTATAGAAGGAACACGCATCTATGTATGTTATTAGTAGAGATCGGATATTCGGATGCATATTTACCTAAAGTACGTTTTTTTCCCGGCAAAGGATACAAAGTATGGAAACGGCTTCTTAAAATATATTTTTATTCCGGGATCGCGGGGTTTCATTAATAACAGTGTGTAGGTATACATTTTGTATTCCTAAGTATAACAAATATTTCTTATCTATTTAGAACTAGGCAAGAATTTTGGAAAATATAACACGTTTGAAAAACACTTAATATTTCTTCAAAACCTTTTATTCTAAAATGAAATATATTTATTCGGGGATACACAGTACAAAAGAGTAGTTCTTAAAAACTTATCAGTCCTGGAAACCGACACTTTTTCCCGTACCGAAGCGCACTCCATACTAGTCAACTCTCAAACTTTAGGTGAATATGCATCCGAATATCGGTCTCTAGTTATTAGGCTGCTTGTGTTTTTAGAATTTAAAAGTTAAAGAAATTCCACTGATTAAGCATTAAAATTGTTTATACTTGATAAGAAAGTGTTTTTATAAAAATGCGGTTTAATAAAAATTATGGCTTTGTGAAGAATGCAGTTCTCTGAAACTGCTATGATTATGCATGCTGCTTAGATTTATTTACAAAAATAGGTTGAATTAATGAATGCATATATGAATAATTTATCACATTCTTTTAAACAGTTGTTTTCGTTAAAATAAGATGAGCATTGGCTGGGCATTAGAACGAATTAAAATATATAAATAAGAAGTTTTATTAAAAGAAAAGGGTTACAGAATATGTATTACAGCTTTTAAAAACATTTTACTTTTCTGAAACTTTAACACAAGAGCAAATTCCAGACTTCTCGATTGAAGATTGAGACAACTTTATCAAAACTAACTTTTTTATTTTCATACAAAATTATGACGCAAAGATATCACCTTGTATACAGACACGAACACCTGTTCGACCGGCCTATACGTATAAATAACCCAATCCGAGTGAAATTACTTTTGTCCACATCGCTAGAGAGCAGCATTGTACCTTGATTAATAGACACACTTTGGTAGCTACTCTCATTCGATTTACGATTACGATTCGATTCAGCAATTGATTCGTATTTAGTGCGTTCAAATCGATTTACGTAACAAAGTCATTAAATTTTAAATTCGGTAGTGGTACTCGTATTCCGAATTTGGATTAAGAACAACGTTTTATTGTTTAGAAGTGCTTCGTTGCTTTAATTACTAAAGTGAGTTATTTTTTTATGTAGAATATGATCAACATGGGTACCAGAACTCAGATCTAAAACAGTATTTTTACGTTAGACCTTATCAAAGACAGAGTTATCATTAATAATTCCCTGTAGTTACCAACTACTTTAGAGCTTCTGATTAAATATTTTTTATAACGACGACGCAAAAAAATGATGTGTTTACAATCATTCTTATTTGGTTACATAGTTAAGGGTCACGCAGACAGCGCGACGCAACTCTAGTAGCACGTAGTAACTGCATGGGAAGTATCGCGCTGCCTCATGCCTGTCGCGCCTGCGATATCGCGCAAGTCTGCACGAGCCTTTAGACGTGTTTGGACATATTTTTGTATTAAAAAGTTAATATTATTATGTCAAAATCAATAACTAATAATTATAGTCGCCGAACTCATGCAGATAAATTATTTCCCTAACCCGCTACTGCATTACGCTGCAACCTTTACCAATACCAACTGCCATTTAACAGCAGTACATATATTAAGGGCAATTTACATCCGTACGCTTTTATCCGAGCACGTAGCTTATTAAAACATAATTCAGACAATGCGACGATATATACTAAGTTATGTAACATTGCATTGTTCTAGGACAAGAGATAAATCTTGCTATAAGGAGGTCGGTGTAGTGTGACCAAGATTTAGGTAGGAAGTAGGACAATGATTAGCGAAAGCGTAAATAATATTTTGCATTGGTATGTCATTTGTAAATAGAAAAACAAAACCACAGTCACAATCGCATAAAATCTACTGATGTAAATATCTATTTAACTAATTTTTAATCTTATTCTACCGAATAAGATTATTTTAAAATAAGAAATACATACAAAGACTTGCTAGACCTGCTGCTTGCTATCCTAATCCTTTAGAATTAAACCGACACTTTTTCCCGTACCGAAGCGCACTCCATACTAGTCAACTCTCAAACTTTAGGTGAATATGCATCCGAATATCGGTCTCTAGTTATTAGGCTGCTTTTGTTTTTAGAATTTAAAAGTTAAAGAAATTCCACTGATTAAGCATTAAAATTGTTTATACTTGATAAGAAAGTGTTTTTATAAAAATGCGGTTTAATAAAAATTATGGCTTTGTGAAGAATGCAGTTCTCTGAAACTGCTATGATTATGCATGCTGCTTAGATTTATTTACAAAAATAGGTTGAATTAATGAATGCATATATGAATAATTTATCACATTCTTTTAAACAGTTGTTTTCGTTAAAATAAAATGAGCATTGGCTGGGCATTAGAACGAATTAAAATATATAAATAAGAAGTTTTATTAAAAGAAAAGGGTTACAGAATATGTATTACAGCTTTTAAAAACATTTTACTTTTCTGAAACTTTAACACAAGAGCAAATTCCAGACTTCTCGATTGAAGATTGAGACAACTTTATCAAAACTAACTTTTTTATTTTCATACAAAATTATGACGCAAAGATATCACCTTGTATACAGACACGAACACCTGTTCGACCGGCCTATACGTATAAATAACCCAATCCGAGTGAAATTACTTTTGTCCACATCGCTAGAGAGCAGCATTGTACCTTGATTAATAGACACACTTTGGTAGCTACTCTCATTCGATTTACGATTACGATTCGATTCAGCAATTGATTCGTATTTAGTGCGTTCAAATCGATTTACGTAACAGAAGTCATTAAATTTTAAATTCGGTAGTGGTACTCGTATTCCGAATTTGGATTAAGAACAACGTTTTATTGTTTAGAAGTGCTTCGTTGCTTTAATTACTAAAGTGAGTTATTTTTTTATGTAGAATATGATCAACATGGGTACCAGAACTCAGATCTAAAACAGTATTTTTACGTTAGACCTTATCAAAGACAGAGTTATCATTAATAATTCCCTGTTGTTACCAACTACTTTAGAGTTTCTGATTAAATATTTTTTTTATAACGACGACGCAAAAAAATTATGTGTTTACAATCATTCTTATTTGGTTACATAGTTAAGGGTCACGCAGACAGCGCGACGCAACTCTAGTAGCACGTAGTAACTGCATGGGAAGTATCGCGCTGCCTCATGCCTGTCGCGCCTGCGATATCGCGCAAGTCTGCACGAGCCTTTAGACGTGTTTGGACATATTTTTGTATTAAAAAGTTAATATTATTATGTCAAAATCAATAACTAATAATTATAGTCGCCGAACTCATGCAGATAAATTATTTCCCTAACCCGCTACTGCATTACGCTGCAACCTTTACCAAGACCAACTGCCATTTAACAGCAGTACATATATTAAGGGCAATTTACATCCGTACGCTTTTATCCGAGCACGTAGCTTATTAAAACATAATTCAGACAATGCGACGATATATACTAAGTTATGTACCATTGCATTGTTCTAGGACAAGAGATAAATCTTGCTATAAGGAGGTCGGTGTAGTGTGACCAAGATTTAGGTAGGAAGTAGGACAATGATTAGCGAAAGCGTAAATAATATTTTGCATTGGTATGTCATTTGTAAATAGAAAAACAAAACCACAGTCACAATCGCATAAAATCTACTGATGTAAATATCTATTTAACTAATTTTTAATCTTATTCTACCGAATAAGATTATTTTAAAATAAGAAATACATACAAAGACTTGCTAGACATCCTTTCTGAAATCCTAATCCTTTAGAATATAATTATATACAGGGTCAAATTAAATTAGCTAGCGAAACTCCGCAGACGGGATGGGTAAAAAAAGGTGTATCTATTCATACACGAAATCTCTTAAGGGGTAATAAATTGTACTCATCATTATGAACAACTTTTAATATTGGACCAAAGTTGAAATCACGAAAAAAAAATCTGCTGTTCCCTACATTTTGACGAGTTAAGCGAACATAAATGTAGGGAACAGCTGATTATATTTTCGCGTTTTAATAGCGTCCTATAGTAAAAAAAGTTCATAATGATGAGTACAATGACCACTTTAAGAGATTTCGTGTATGAATAGATATTATTATATAGATATTTTTGTTTTATCATGTTTACGTATATAAGGTGGTATATACGTAAACATGATAAAACAAAAATAATTTAATTGGATGACATTTTTTTTTTGGGTCATCGATCCCCGGTAAGTGTAGTCACTTGAAATATCAGTTAAAAAAACAGGTTTTTTTTTGTAAACTTCATAGATGGGATGGGTATCGATAACTAAACACGATAAAATAAAAATAAACTGATTTTCTCAACTCATTCTACTCATTCATTTATCATTTATCAGTGAATGGAAACTAAAAATGTATAAGAATAAAATTAAACAATGCAAAAACAACATGGCTAAAAAAAAACTAAATTATCTGCTGTAGTTATTAACACTTCTTTCTATACATATATACTTCAATTTTTTCTTAGAATCAGCAACCTGTATTAACAGTAAACACAGCTTGCTACTTCAGCTAAACGTCACTAAAATCCTAAAAAAAACAACCCACCTGGCAACTCTACTCTGAACAAAATGTCATCCAAATCAGATCGGATCTAAGCATCAGATCATTAACAATGAGCGCACCTGTTTCTATATCCGTGGTCAGTTTGACGCACATTAACTCAGGCGCAGTAGATGTACCTGTATTGATAGGTGATATAGTGTAGTTAAGATGTTTGATTATATTTATGATGTCGCCGGTTCTCGTAGGCACATCTAGTTTGGTTTTTGTTGCATATTTGTGTATTTCTGATTCAAGATTTTGTTCTTGTTTCTACTACGGTGATACAGCGTGATGAAGTTACTTATATTTTTTTTTTTATCAGGAACAATTAATATTGTGTTTGAAACTTTAAATACATCATAATTAATAATATTAATATACTTAAATTCTAAAAGTGAACATGCAGCAATGATAATAAAAAAAAAACATGTTTACAAAAATCAATAATAATAAAAAGCATTTTTTTCAAAATGGAAAATTGTAATATTAATATTAAATTACAGTTCGTCCGTTAAGTATATGTATAGAGAAATGCTTTGAGCCTAACCAAAGAGCTAGTGTTTAACGAAATTTTCAAATCCGCTGGCAGTATATTAAATATTTGTACAGCTTGGTAATGAGGAGTATGCTTGACAATGTTTAAATTAGGTACGACTTTATTTTAAAAGTGCATTCTAAGAGTGTTTCGGATAACGAAAACTCGCTGAGAAGGATATTATTGTAGTATATATGGTATATACCCCATCATCCTTATCTCATTTTTTATGAGGATGGCGTGGTATGTCTTTTTCTGCCAAACATCCCTATTAGCCGTCATCTCAGTAATCACCCACCCCCTTTCTAGCCATCCCCTTATGTTTTACATAATCCATCCATCTTTTCTTTGGTCTGCCAGTTTTCATAACGCCAAATATCAACTATATCTCGGATCAGTTCCCTGCCTATCTCTCGGAGAAGACAGGCGTAATGTTATGTTTTGTTCACTCTCACAAAGAAAAGGCATGTATTGATTATATTGATTACACATAATATATGGAAATGAATCGTTCAGCAAATGGACACCCTACGTCAATACGCCTGTTATAGCCATTTCGTACAACTGTCAAAGAATGGCAGTAGTGATTTGAATAGACGGATAATTTAAGATGGTAGTTGTTACGTTTGTGAATTATTTTATTATTTACGTATATTTTCTCTTCAATTTGTTTGTGTTGCATTGGAGTATCAATAAAAGATATCATTAAATTAGTAAATAAACCATTCGTTTCTGAATATCGAGGTCGTGCATAAGAAGTCCAGTTCCCACGAATCCTATTCTAAAGTGTCTTATAATTCTGACCACCCTAAAAAGGTAAGCAGCGTAATGTTATTCTAGCGTTCTTAGCTATTACATCTCCAAGGCTACCTACAATACATTTTGTTTGAAAGGTAAGTGTAGGCTCCAACTGGTTTATGGGTGACAGTCAATTAAAGTCACTTTGTTTGTCCCATAAATCATAAAATCATGATATTAGATCCGATTTGATTTAATTGAACAAGTATTGAGCAATTGCGGTAAGGTTTGATGATTTTATGGAATTTCTTAATAACAGACAGGTGGTCTGGCTTTGTGCCCAGTTGACGGCAATAGGCTTGCCCCATATCATATTGTGACCACAGATATAGCTGAACCTACATGTGTTAATAACGTTAATGTAGGTACTACACATCACTGCCTACCTCTTGGAGAAGACAGGCGTAATGTTATGTTTTGTTCCCTCTCACAAAGAGAAGGCATGTGTTGATATGTTGATTACAGATAATATATGGAAATTAATTGTTCAGCAAATGGATAACCTACGTCAATTTGCCGTGTTACAGCCATTTCGTACAACTGTCAAAGAATGGCAGTAGTGATTTGAATAGACGGACAATTAAGATGGTAGTTGTTATTCTTCAACAAGCGACCCGCCCCTGCTTCGCACGGTTATAGAATAGATATATGTGGATAGATAAATCTAGAATAGAATAGAATACTCTTTATTATGTACACCATAAAAATGTCAGATATAAATGTTGAAATTTTTCATAGGGTGACTGACGGTCTTATTGCTAAAAGCGATTTTTTACAGGCAACCTTTGAATGGATTAAAGGGAGAAGGACAGACAATACTGCAGGTAGTCAGAGGTGTACCATTTACATATAAGTACAATAAAAACATTCATACATAAACCATAAACTTATCTATATAAATATATATACAATAATAAACATGAAACAAGAGCAAGGAACTATAATATGTAATGATGATGTTTTCAAGCAAATAAATGATTAATTTGTATTTCTATTCACCAGAAGTGACTTTAAAACAAAAGAAGATCTAAATAGAACAACTCGCATGATATTACGTACTCCACTAATTACAACAATTCCTTTTAATTAACTAGTACAAGTGGCCTGTGTTAATATACCTTCACTTTTGATTTACAGTTCACCGCCGGATGTGGTATTACGAACAATTAAAACTTATTCAATGTATAGCCTTCTAAACTTCGTTAATGCCTGTGAAATTAAAATCGAATCTTTTATGAAGGAGGTTATTTATTATTATATTATCTTGTATGTTGCTACCTATGTTTTGAGGTAAACGTTAATGAGAGCAGAAGTATTTTCAGCTCTTGTTGGCACAATCGATATGGAAATATGTAGCTCAGATGTTGTGGTGTAAAATAATATAAAGTCAGAAGAATAAATATTGGAAGAAGAGGATCAGAAGATTATAATTATGTCGTATCTCTTGTGTGTACATAAATAATAAAATAAACAAATAAGAATGGTAGCAGGATAAACTGCTCAAATTGTGTCATGGTCACTCCTAAGATGCTCTTTTCACCTAAATCAGTAGATACATATTATAAGGAAAAACTAGCCAAGTGCGGGTCAGACTCGCACACGAAGAGTTCCGTACCACCGTACATATTTAGCAAAAAACGTCTAAAAACACGTTTCTTGTATGGGGAACCCGTTAAATTTTTAACGTTATTTTATTTTTATTATTTGTTGTTTTAGCGGCAGTAGAAGTACACACTCTGTGAAAATTTCAACTGTCTACCTATTACTTTGCATGCGATACAGCCCGCTGACAGACAGACAGACGGACGGATGGTCAGTGGAGGCTTAGTAATAGGGTTCCGTTTGGAACCCTTCGGGTACGGAGCCCTAAAAAGAAGTTGGTTTGAAAGTATTTCCCCATGACGTCTTGGAATCTTTGAGTATGCTACGTAATAGTGTGGAGTCTGCAAACTACGCTAATTTATCATTGGATGATTGGAGGAAAGATCTGCTACAAGCAATACTACTACACACTACTATACTGTGGGTACTTTTTTTTATGCAGAGTCCAGGTCAACTGTACATAGGATATGAAATTAGGCTCATCGGCCTAGTGTATTAAAATCCGGTCCTATATAAAACTGCGTAACACGAGACAAACACCTACGTTCATTAGAAAACAATACCAAAACCTTACATAACCATACGAGCAAGTGTGTCTCAATCTTGTCACGAGCATTATCATAAATCTTGATCAACATCTACGCTTAGATGTTAATGGGACCCCTCGATTTATTAATACACCATTCATTCGAGGAATGTTGACGACCGCTGGTCCAGGCCACAGAATAGATAGGTACAGAAGGTTGAGTTCATACAACGAGCGAAAACGCTCGCACACTTAGCCTAGGTTCGTACGGGCGATTTTTAACACGACGATTTTTTATCGCGCACTGTATTTTCAACTCTTGGTGTTAGGCCGAGGGTTGAGAATTCAACAGAGTGTATCCCAGCCAAATTACCCGTGTACCCATGTACAGAGAGTGCAAGCGCACTTGCGTCTGGCATTCCCTTGAAAGTGGGTTTAGACCAACCGAGCGAATGCACATTCTATCCCCACACTGTTTGTGTTTTATCCCCAATTATCTGTGTAAACAGGAAAAAGGTTTTTTTTTTTGTAGTTCTATCTATACTTAAATACTTACAAATTCGAGAAACGAATGCTCTTACTCTTGTTCTGGTTTTTTCAGTTCGTTTGGTCTAAATCAACCTTGACACAGTTTGATATCTTTGTACGTACGCGTCTATGTGTGCGTGTTTTCACTCGTTAATAGAGCTGACCTTCTATGTTCTACCTGTTCTGTGTCCAAGCGTTCCATTGTTATCTCGATTCTGTGATAGTTATTACCTAATGAAATCTTGGGGATCGGGTTACTATTAATTGTTTGTATTCATGTATTTTGTGATATTTTTTGTTTATGATGTTTTGGTCGGTAATGGTGATATTTAGTGATACATTAGTATTGAAAGAATTGATAGTAGTTTGGGAACGCCTACAGATGGTAGGTAGTAAGTAGCTGTTATGTTTTCTCCGTTTGACGTAAATATGCTTTGGGAGAAGCCTATGTCGAGATTAGATTGTGATAGGCAGAGATAATGATGATGGGTTTAACTCAAACTATTTTGGACATTCTATAGCTTTAAGGCTCCTGCAGACAAGCGCGATGCGACGATGCGGCGTTATTTAAACAAGGTTCTAAGTTTTATTATTTTAATAATATTTTATATGATTTTTTTATGTTTTGTTAATGTGAGAACTTCAGACTATAGGTTTGTAGACTATTTTCTGTTTTGTTAAGAACCTGGTACTTTTGACGGGCCTACACTGTCCTCTCATACCTATTAACGATGTGGTTTGAAAACATTGTAAAAGCCACTTATTTTTATAAGAGTAACCGTGGAGTTTCTTGCCGGCTCTTCTCCATAAGAAACGACCAATTGGAACCGTGCACCTAGCTTCTGACGTTTCATAAGTGCCCATGTGAAATAAAATATTTTGATTTTGATTTTTGATTTTGACGGTGCGACGCGATTCTGGTAGAACAATCTCCATAAAGTTTTAAAAGAAATTGTTCTACTACAGTCGCGTCGTGCCTGTCTGCGGGAGCCTTATATTACTTTTGGTAGACATTGCTATTGTCAGAGTAATACATTGCTTGAATAAGTACGTTAATAGTCGCTGTGTGTAATCCTGTAAGCCAACATTAAATAAATTTCAAAGGACTTTGTTTTTTTTGTTTATAAAACTTTATGCACAAGTATAAAAAAACTGTACAAATGTGAACTTAATGCCTGAGGCATTTTCTACCAGTCAACCTTTATTAGGATGAAGCAGAGAGGAAACATGGCAGGTGCAACATACATAAGGGATAGATAACTCGAAAATAACTATACAATACAAGATATAATACAGACATACATACATATAAAAATAATAAACTTTGTCAGGAGAAATAAAGATCGGTAGAGGAGAAAACGAATCCAGCAAATCAGCGCTGGGATGTTTCTACCGACTTCTTACGTAGGTAGTTCACGTGCCTTCACTTTAAATATTGACATTTAAATTTTTGTAGATTTTGACGTTTTTATATTTTATTTTGGCAATTTTAATTATTGTTTTTATGTTTTAAATTTATTTGGTTACAATCTATTTTGGGTTTTTGTCTGTTTGGATAGTGTGTATGGTCTATTTCTATTAGTTTATGTTTGGCAATGGGTGTTATTTACCTGAAATAAATTAATTTATTTTATTTAAAAGACAACCGACTAGTTGCCGTCCGGATATTCAGAGGGATCCCATTCCAAAGAAAGACCGCCTGGACAAAGAAAGAAGAGTGAATGAAACAATGCGAAATAGATCGAAGAAGACGATTGTTGGTGGACTTCTTGTTTCACACGAAGCGTCAAAATCTAGGTTTACGATACAACACTTTCACTAACCACCAAACAGGAGCAATAGTTTTCAAACAATCGCCTTAAATCAAGCGAAAAAGTTATGCTGATGGCTGTTGCCAGCCCAGAAAATTCCTCACTAAAGAATGCATTTAAAAAACTGTGAGGCTGTGACTTATAAACCAAATAAGTGTTACAGGTATTCGTTTAAATAAATATAGTAATTACGAGTTAGTTAAACACAAATGACACTTACAACAATGTATTTTGTAAAATTTATGGTGTGAGATACGTTACTATAAAGATGTAAGTATGTATGAATGTATGTATGAGTCGTATGTGATGTGCATGTTAAGATGAATGTCGAATGTTTAAACTTGACCTTCAATTAGTTTTGTTTATTGTTCGATGTTTGTTTAAGGTACGGTGATGTAAGTTTTAGTGGGAAAAAATGAGGATTAGTCATCCATGAGGGACAAATGATTGAATCGAAGAACCTTCTTTAACATTCAGAGCCCCTAGGTAGTCAAGTACCTATGCTAAAATCCAAACTGATCGTCAAAAATAAAATGCTTTTAATAAGAGACCGGAGCTTTTCTCAAATCATGTCCGAGTCTGTGTTAGAAATCTTGAAGTCTCAACTGAATAGGCTTCTTTTAGGCAAGTGTGCACCATCACTCATAGCAAGCCTGATAGTGCTTAAGAAATTTTCCCAAAACAATATCATTTTTTTTTTTTTTTTTTAAACGTTGCCCCACACTAGGAATTTCTCCTGTATCGTGGGTGCGTTTACAAACATTTAAACTCACATACACAAACAGCCACACCCGGAACAACTACTTATAGGTCATACAAATATTTGTTCCGTGCGGGAATCGAACCCGCGACACGCAGCGCAGCAGTCAATCGCTTAACCACTGCGCCAACCGTGCCGTGATCATTTTTGATTTTTGACTATTTTGATTTGACTGTTGTATTATTAATGATGTTGACACTGTTAGTGGTGATTTTGACATTATGATGAATAATTTTGACATTATTAATAATTATTACCAAAATTTGCTAAATGTATGTTACTAACACTAGTGTTTAAGATGTGTATGTAATTACTAACAAATTGGATTTTATTATCTAGTATTAAATTAATTGAATTGAATAGTCGTTATACAAAATCTGTCTCATCAGTCAGCCTACCCCACACCGATATCATCGGTAACCCACAATACTTGCGTAACCGCCTACCTGCCGCAACGTTTAGTCTGAACAAACATAGCTCAACAAACACTATACTCTGTCAGCTCCCATTGTTTGTGTATAGACAAACAACGTGGGATGGATATGATAGACGGCAGCGTACACCTCTGCGTTGAAGTTTGAGGCAGATTTTATAAGCGTTTATGGGTTGAAAAGTTCATTTTCTCCTTAAAAAATCTACTTTATCTCTAGCAATTGTAGGTACTCTACAGATTAGATACAGCCTTCTGTATCTTATATGTAGTACCTACAATTGCTTTGCAGACTTATAACATACTTTTAACAAGCAAAACTTCAGAATCAGATCTTTATTTGCTATGAACGTGGGTCTGTACAGGTATAAGATGTTGTACGGATTTCGCGTACGGAGATCGGCTACAGTCTAACTTACGGCGTAAAAAATATTACATAGCTTAAAATATTAATACAAACAAAATAATGTCAACAAAACAAAACAGAAATTAAAGTTAAGTCAATTATTAATAGTATAGTCAGGAGTACATAAGTCTTACATTAAATTTACAATTAATTATAAAAATCATAATCTGGATAAACTCATATCATTTAGAAAGTCTTTCACTGAGTAATAAAATTTGCCTAAAGGTAGTGCAGTTACCTTAGATCGCTAACATTCTCACAGCTTATAAGAACAGCATCCCTTGTTGAATTGGAATTGGTTTTCTTAGACCAAAGACGGAACCAGACATCATTCAGTGGTTATGCCAATACTCGACCAGTCTTTGAACTATAGTTCTGAAGAGCAGATGGGTTTATTTAGAAGCATAAATCTCTGGTCATGTACTGGACCAGAGACAAAGCAAAAACCGTGATATTAGACTGAAGCATTAGATTTTATCGAATTTGTTTCTTCCTGCCATATTTCATTATAACAATTAAAAGGAAATCATTAAGAAAAATGTATGCATTTAAGTTTCTATTACGTAACGCGACAAATCAATTCTCAGAGGTTAGCGTTACATACTTTTGAATAAGTGCCACCAGTAAACAGCAAAAGGAAATACCAATCAACAAAGTACTCAAAATTCAATAATATCTAACAATAATACTCAAACAGCTTTCCGTAGAATAACAACAATGCTATTTGCTACATCTGAAGGTCCCAGCGCACTCACACGCCGGTCGTACGCACACTTCCAAGCTTTTGTCTGCCCACTACTGCTGGACAATAGCGTGATGTCATAGAAGGGCCGCGTACGTGTACAAGGATATGCGCAGAAATAAAGATTTTATGGAAGTGGCTTGTGAATAAATTATTAGGTAACTTTGTAGTATGGAGTGTTAAAAGAGTCCTGAGATCATTTTCAATACCAACATGAGCATAACTTTAGTCTTCAGTCTCTGAGTTAACCAACGTACCTATACGTGTGTATAGGTACGTTGGTTAACTCACTTGTTTATAATATTATACTATATGTAATGTTGCCATCCTAATTAAAAAGTCTTCTTCAAAAAAGCCCATGACATCGCTGTGTATTGGCTTTTGTAGCCAATGCGCTACGAGCCACATTACAATGGTTGATGATTATACTTAGTACAAGGTACGCTACAGGTAAGCTACTTGTCCTGAGCAGAAATAGTGCTAAGAAATAAGGAAACTTTCCCGTTAGTCTATTTTGGACACAACACTCACCGCTTGGCAGCGTTTCTGTTCGCCTAAACAGCCAGGATATTCAATTCTAAATGTCGAGTCTCTTCTAAAATCTTTACCTCAGCAATGCCACACAAGTTTCAAGTGCACACGTGTCGTAAAACGAATGTTACCGTGCAAGCCATTCCGTCACCTCACAATGTGGCCGCTTGCTCGTTGTGTAGCCCGGTGGATTTATCTGCGCCTGGGTACTCCACAACTTCATATTTCCTTAATTGATATGTGGTCATGATGAAATAACAATCATTTAAATGTCCTAGTAAACTTATATTGTTTTCATTACAGAAATGAAATATATGATTAATTCATTTCTGTAATTTAAACAATACAAGTTTGTTGATAAATCATTGAAGTATTTCCAATAACCACCTTAGAACTTCCTGTGTCAAACAGAGGTTTTCAAACAAATAATAAAATAAAAATGTATTCAGAAACTAAATAAAATGGCAAACCTTGGCTGGCTCAGTCTGACAAAACGCGCCGTCGGCGTCGTCGTGTTGATCAAGCGAAAACCGTAAAGTCAAAGTGACCATTTTGTATCAATGAATATCTAAGCCATCACAGTCCATAGTTGAACATACCACTCTTAAGTTAAAACAACAGATCATCCAAAAGTATCCTAGGATACTAATACGCCCATTATCAGACCAGGAAAAGGAGCTGGTGGCTAAGTAATAACAGCTGCACGGATCAACCGATCAGGTTAAACTACGCTTCCCGAGGTTGGTCCGTCGATAGGTGACCATCTTTACATACCAAGTTCCGTGCCTCGGAAAGCACGTTAAGCCGTTGGTACCAGCTGTCATACGTGGATCTTTGACAGTCGTTACGGATTGTCAGAAACCCCGTAAGTCTGACATCTTAGAAAGGGGTATTATCATATCACACAGTAACTGGGTTGTGGAGGTCAGATAGGCAGTCGCTCCATTTAACTGATATTCAGCTACATGCGGTTAGACTGGAAGCCGACCTCAACATATTTGGGGAAAGGCTAGGTAGATAATGATATCAGACCAGGAAATATGAACACCAGTATAAATAATATATCCAAAGAGACCAGACAGATGAATGACCAATTATGTTTCAGTAAGACCATTTTGTAACTATGTAGAAAATTGAATGTTATACAAATTATCTTGACGGGACTTGAGAGGGAAATTGTTTTCAACAATGTTGTGATAACGGTGGGTCGTATAGTAGGTTTAGATAATGTCTCTACGGAAAGTTCTGGAATACTTTCAGTTAAATACGATAAGAAAAACTTTATTTTTTACCCATGCCGTGATAAAAGATCAGTCATCAAGAGGACTGACTGGTCAAAGTGCCAGTGTGAGTGACTCTTTTAATCCAAAAGAAAATTTAAAAAAGAAAACTTCAACCCTGTGTTGATGGAGTTTCCATTGCAACCCAAAAATACCAATAACATTAAAAAAACAGACTGTAAAGTTATAATCTGCAAATGATCTACTCTTTGTCATCTTTACATGGAGTAGTTTATCATTTAACCACATAATTATCAAGGTAAACACCGCTATTGAAAATACTTAAAGAATCAAAACAATCCTTAAAATCGAAACGTCCAAATAAAGCATTTCAAAACTCAACCGCTCAATCAACGTCTCCTAAAGGCTGGCAATTTTGACGTTACCCAATATTCCAATAAACCCTATAACAATATTTTCCATTTCCTGTAGTTTTCCGTAGCCTGCTTCGAATCACAATAGATGTCCAATCAACAACAAAGAGACATTATGTATCTTGGGGAAATCCTGGAGTATCTTCAGCTAAAATTCATTAGGAAGCCCCAAAGCATAGAGCTTTAATATTAGTTGGGAAAAAGAAGAAATACTGTAGGAATCTCTGTTCTGCTATTCTCTGGGTTCGCGCCCAGTTCACGGCCCTAGTCGCCGCAGGAGACGCCCTGGGCGTCGGGAGTCGCAAGCCGATTTCCGGCCACCGTAGGCGCATGCTTGCGAACGGTGAGCGATGGGTAGCTCGCCGTCCGATAAGGACCAGGCCCGGGTCGACGGCGCGTCGTGTTCCACGCGCGCCTCAAAGAGACGTCAGCATGAATTGACGGGGTCCATTAGGGCCAATGCCTGCCAGGGTTGCGAGTTTGTCCGAAAGGGATATCGTGGCCCTGGCACACAGGCAACGGAAGGAACACAGGTGGGTTTTTAAAAAAAAAAGGAATCTCTGTAACTTCCATGATCTTTTTCAGATTCTAATTAAGTTGACGAACTTGTAACCGACAAAAAATACAAAAACAATTAAGTATATTCAGAAAAATGTTTGTAATGGATATACGAAACAATGGACGAGGCAAAGCAGACTCAAGTGATTTTGAAACATGTCCAAATCGTAGAATATTGATGCACAGTATTTTCAAACCATCCATTAAAAAAAATAAAAGATGAATGTCAATAAACCGGTGAAACTCACCTCCTTCGAAACAATCCTTAAAATCAAACGCCCAAATAAAGCATTTCAAAACCCAACCGCTCAATCAACTTCTCCTAAAGGCTGGCAATTTTAACATTAGCCAATATTCCAATAATACCAATTACAATCTTTTCAATCCCGTAGCCTGCTTCGAATCACAATAGAGGTTCAATCAACAACGAATTAGACATTCAACTTGATCGATCGGTCGAAATCAAACAATCAATCTAATCTGTTTATTGACTATGGAAAATCGCAAACTACCTTCATAAAAATGTATGGAGTTGTGTTACAGGGTTGCCAGTATTGTTGTGAAGGATGTTGGTGATTTATGGGCTTTAAGGAAAGAATGTACCTCTGAAGGAACCGGTGCTAAAATTAAAACTGATTTGAGTAGCAGTATCTCTAATGATGAGGTCTACGATGTTACAAAGGATGGACAGAAAAATTATATGGAAAATGTGAGATAAAAAAAGTATTATGGAAAAGGTGAGTTAACCAGAAGTGCTATAAATACAACCGAAAGCCTGATTGATGACTTTTTGGAGAGTAGTTGTTGGAGATTGTGGCTAAATAATAACTGCCGCACGGGTCGATCGATCAGGTTAAGCTACGCTTGCCGCGGTTGGTCCGTGGATGGGTGACCATCTGTTCATACCAAGATTCCTCCGTGCCTCGGAAAGCACGTTAAACCGTTCGTCCCGGCTGTCATTTGTAGATCTTTGACAGTTGTTACGGGTCGTCAGAAGCCCAAAAAAGTGTGACAACCAGTCTTAAGAAGGGATATCGTGTTACCCAGTAACCGGGTTGTGGAGGTCAGATAGGCAGTCACTCCATGTAAAATACTGGTATTCAGCTGCATCCGGTTAGACTGGAAGCCGACCCCAATATAGTTGGGAAAAGGCTAGGCAGGTGATGAGGTAATGGAGTTAAATGTAAAAAAGGATTTTCTTTCTTAACAATATGCTGAAGTCATGAAATGGGCGGACAAGAGATAAAGTTACACATGATAAAAATTAATTATAAGAATTGAATATAAGTTGGCATACATTATTAAAGCTCACATTCAATGAAGTCTCTCAGTTCACATGAACACCAATTCTAGCAGAAAATGCTAAAGACAAGCTGGCCTACAGCCATAAATCATTCAAAAACACCATTAAAACTTATCTCCTCACATCCACCTTCAAACCAACATGAAAAAAGTATACAGCCAACCCTGCAATGCTCAATTTCACAAACTTAACAAATAAAACCGCGGTAATTTCCCCACAAAGTGCGCATCGCCTTATGATAGTTTATAGCGTAACTGTGCGCGTGCGGACCGGCGCAAGAGCACCCACCAATTATAATCAGGAGCGATTCGTGGGTTATTATTTTCATGCCCGATTTGAACGTGTCCGTTTTAATACGTCACGATTGTGATGAGATTTTTTGGGTTGGTTTTTAATGTTTTTGTTGGAATAAAATCGGGGTTTTAAACGACGCGGTAAAAGAGGGGTTTGATTGAAGATGAAACGGGTTTGGGAATGCGAAATAGATTTATATGCTTGGTGTTGAAAATGAAAGTGGTAATTAGCAGTTTAAGGATGATTTTATTTACACATAATTTGTCTGGCGGTAAAGTTTAAAGCTTAATTATGCTGTGAAAACGAACCAAATAGTTTAATTGGTGGTTTTTTTGGAGCATATAGGTCATCTGAACACAACTATGTGTATAGTTGTGTTCTGATGACCTCCATGGTCATTGGATTGTTTTGTACTATGAATTCTAGTATTAGTATTATTTAGTTCAAAATAAAAATGTATCCAAAGCTCTTCTTTAATATCGTTAGCAGTGGAGGCTCTTTAACAACCAGCTACTACAAGAGACACGAAACAACATAAATAAAGTTACAAATCCTCACACTAATTACTTATAATTCCTCTCCCACAGCAAGAAACATACCCGTTACCGATGTCTAAACGAAGCCGCAGATCAAGCGGTATTTTTCATTATACTTCACAATCAGACTAGACCGGTTACTGTCCATCTAATAGCGTAGGATGTCTCCTTATCTCTACACCGACTTGAGAACTAGAATTGTCGTTGCGCAAAGTAAATTTAGATTTCAAAAAGAGACTAGCAATACGATAATTTAAAGGACGTGCATTTAAATTTATTTGCTGTGGCGAAGGGAAATAAGCCTTTTGGGTCGTAAAAGTCTGGAAAAACGGATGGCTGTCTTTCTTCGAAGGCGTTACGTTTGCAATTTGTCACTGCTTTTATTGCATGGAGTAATTAATGGGAATTTATTTCATGTTAGATGTTTGTCTGTGTGGTCTACCATTAAAGGTAGTCTTTTATTAATTACAGCGAATTCATTTTCTATTTAAAGTTTTAAAATTTTACAATAGTCCATAAACATATTATTATAACTTGTTTTTCTGAAGAGGTTTTCCAATCCTTCTATACCGCAAGTAAAATCTAATTCTTTGACATGAATCAATCTTTACTGATCTCAAGATTAGGTACAGTTTTGATCAATTTCATTAAATAGATCCCAGGAATCCAGTTAAAAGCGCGTACCTTCAGACTTTGACAGTACTTACCTACATAGGCTCAATTTATCTGTAGGTAATTCTGCCTTTAATAACCGTTGCGCCATTGACGCAACCAAGCTTTACTCAATCGAAGGCTTGTCCTAAGTCAGTTGAAGAAATCAGGTTTCTAAAGTGATCGTCCGTTTTCTAACGTCCATACTTAATTGTTTCAGGTACGAGGTTTATACCGCATCAAGAGGTAACTAGTTGGAGTTGTTTAATATTAATTTAAACTGCCATCGAGGAAGGAAACAAGCTTTGAATGAATAATATATATGAATGGTTAAGTATAATTATTTGCACCAATGCAAGATAAAAAACCCAAAACGGTGCAGAAGGTAAGCACCTAAACTTAAGATTGATGATATAAAGCTATCTAACGCAAATTACGATAGACCACCAAATAATACTATCAACCAACCAGACCAGAAAGGAGAGGTCATAATTGGTATAATATTCCGACGATTTTTAAACGCTAATGTGATGTACCTTATTAGAAAGCTTATTTATTATGCTACTCGATTATAGTTAAATCTGATTTTTTCAGGCGCCCGTTTTTGTGAAAAAGTGAAAAATGTTTCAATACAAACAAAACGCACATGGTCTTTATTTATTCATTTCTATGCAATATAATTATTTTATGTGGCTAATGTTTCCGTTTCTACTAAATACTTTGAGATTTTATTATAATTTTTGCTGCAGCTCCATGAAATTAAGACAAAAAATATTGATTATCATGACAATGCAATAACAAAACGTATCTAAAAAAGTCAAAGCTGTAAACTCGGACTAAATATCCGCTGTAAATGTCAAGCCGAGTCCTGCTGACTGGCATTGTCATTGTCACGTCATTTGCCACAGGGCTGCCATCTCTAAAATATAAATAATGCTTGTAGAACATTTTATTTTCAACACTTGTTTTAAAAAAGGGGTGGCTGTAAAAAAAAATTAAATGCCGAAAGACATCAAAATAATTACCCTCTTTCAGCATATATAGGTCAGAAGGCTGTTTAAATTTTCAATTATTTTAGTACCAAGCCCCATACATTTCGTGAACGTCTCCTTTAGGGATTTCTCAGAAAAATTAAGAAAAAATACTGACGTTTTTAATGATCCTTCAATGTATCATTGAAAGAAAATCCTATTGTTATTATATAAGGTGTTTAAAAATTAACCCGATATACTTTAAGGGCTAAGTAATAACAGCCGCACGGGTCGATCCATCAGGTTAAGCTACGCTTACCGGGGTTGTTCCGTGGATGGGTGACCATCTTTTTTACATACCGAGACTCCTTCATGCCTCGGAAAGCACGTTAAGCCGTTGGTCCCGGCTGTCATTCGTGGATCTGTGACAGTAGTTACGGGTCGTCAGAAGCCGGAAAGTCTGACAACCAGTCTTACCAAGGGGTGTCGTATTACCTAGTGACTGGGTTGTGGAGGTCAGATAGGCAGTCACTCCATGTAAAATACTGGTATTCAGCTGCATCCGGTTAGACTGGAAGCCGACCCCAACATAGTTGGGAAAAGGCTAGGCAAATAGATAGTACTTTAAGGAGTGATTTAGACCAGTGTTTCTTAACCAGTGATCCGCGGACCCCTGGGGGTCCACCAGTATATGTATGGGGGTCCGCAGTCTCATCTCTGGACTATTTGACAATAATAAATAAATGCCACCGTGTGCAAGTCTCGTAATCGCTACGCTTACTTAGCACGGCCAACGCACGCCAGCGGCCGGAACCCACAATCCGATTTGTAGTAACATCAACCCGAATATCACTAATTTAGTTGCAAAAAAGCAACACCGACCTTCTCAACAAAGTTCGTAATTATTACAATTTTTGTTTTTTTTTGTTTGTGTAGTACTAAAATAAATAGTCCGAAATTTATTGCTGTTTGTTTTATTAAGGGGGTCCTTGATAATTGCACTTGATTTCATAGGGGTCCATGGCTGAAAAAGGTTAGGCAACGCCGCTTTAGACGCGCGAACTTTCGAATTGCGAGTCCGCCTTTATACCTTATTGTGTCCGAGAAGTTTAAATAAATAAATAACTGAATAACTTTTACTATGGGACCGATTTTGAAATCGCGAACAGCTGTCCGAACAGTTTAGACCAGTAGGTATAAACTTTGGTATGGAACAGCAGATATTTTTTCGCAATTTTTTGAAGTTGGTCTCATAGGAAAAGGTATTCAGTTCGATCATTTTTAAACACCTTATATAAATTGCTGGTGTATATTTTCTAGGGATTCCAATGCGTTGGTAGGAAGGATAGGTACCAAGAGATAGGCCATAATAACCTGTCATTACACAGAGCAGTTCATCAACCTAACACCCACATACATTTGTGTTCAACATGGTTTCTTCAAGTAAGTAGAACTTTGACACTTAATATAATTTTACACAACACTACCGGTATCAAAAGTAGTTAACAATAAAGTTGAGCTTCATTCTAGCATTATTAAGTGATAAGGTAGTTTTTGATTTATATAATTAGGGTCTTAAGCCGTGTAAATCAAATAAATAAATAAACAAATAACAAAACAATTATGTTCATCAATACAATCTATACCTACATACAAATAAATAAAATTGCAAGTATCTTTTTGTAATTTCAAAATACCAGCTTTTTACTAAATGCATAATTATGAAAGTATATACAGTACATATTTTTTTTGTTTTATATAAATGTTGTCTCTGTCTATTTGTTCCGGCTAATCTCCGAAACGGCTGGACCGATTGGGACTTTCATTTACAGATAGCTGATGTTATAAGGAGTAACTTAGGCAACTTTTATTTTTTTAAAGACACACGGGCGAACCCGCGGGCAACAGCTAGTACCTTAATAAATCTTCAGATAATATCCATATGAAAAGAAAATATACCAAAGAAAAATGCACAAATAAAACTTACAGTATCAAAAGGTGACAGTGGCCTTTGGCGGGTTTAGCTTCCTTTCGTGAGCCCTCTGATGAAAGCCAAACACAAATACTAGCCAAAAGTCTAACTTAGTTTAACACTCATGGTTGGTTTATGTGCAGAGTCAATTCGATTCTATTAATTATTCAGGGTTCTGTTTGAATCTGAAACTAATGTACAATCTCCAAAACACACGCAAGTATTATTTGAAACTTACATTTTATTTATATGAATGCTTATTAAACAAAACTTATTATAAAACAATTTCAGTTTACACAATCCTTCTTATAAATAAAACAGATTACAAAATTAGGTATGCGACTAAAGTACAGCTTCCAATGAATTAAATCAATTACCATAATTTGACATAAACAAAGATCTGAATGAAATATCTTAGGAGCTCGAGTAACTTGTGCTATTCATTAAAGAGAATACGCGACGAATACTGTTACTTTCTATACATATAAACCTGCAATCCTTAGCGGTTACTTACCGGTTTTATAGGAACGAGCACGGATAATCCCCTCACTATTTAAAGTTTTCCCACTTCATATAAAACTTACGCGTCATCACCTTCATAACCTTTTCTCAAGCTGGGTTACTTCCAGTTTAACCAGATCCAGTATCTGCATTTTACACAGAAGGACTGCTGTTTGACCCCTGCAACTACAGATACCGGTGTAAAAATATACAAGGAAAAAGTTAACACGAAAAAAGTTTCATAGGTATATAAAACTTTTCTCATGTTAACGTAATTTTAATGATTTCAACAAAAAAACAAAGCCACATCTCCTTAATACCAACTAATTATTCCGTTGAAATAATTATACTGAAGCTTCCAATGGAAAAACAGCGAGTTGCGCTCGCGCAATGTTCGTGGTCGTCCCGCAGTTGTTCGATTCGGATTAGCGAATGAGTTTACCGGCTATTAGTGCGTGATTTATGATGTGACTCGCAACGAACGGGCCCGATGGACCGGGACGGCGCTGCGTGAGATCTAGGGGTAATGCCGATAGATATCGATAGTTGATCGGTTATCGATAACGCGGTAGCGGATTGGATGTCGATAAATAGGAGATTAGATTTTGATAGGTTTGTGGTTTTGTCTTTTATGGATTTTTTAGCAGTTTGCTGTTATTTCTTAAATTTTATCACATCATTTTATCATAATTAATAATCGATATTAATATTAAAATAGGTAAAAAATAGGTACCCACATATTGAGAGAATACTTTTTTTAATTTAGGTACAATCACATAGATACTTAAGATGCTCAATGACTTAATTTGCTTATTAATGTCCCTAAAACTCTATAAGCAAAGTGTCATACATCCACAAACTTGGACAGAAACTTTGAAAAAAAATATATAAATAAATAAAACAACAAGAAAACTATCGACAGTCGTCCATCCCTAGCGGCCCGCCGACCGGTACAGGTGCGTTAGGTTCTCACCGCTGCGCGTAAGCAACACACACGACGATTTGTCCGCAGATAACCATCTCGGGATCGCCACTTTATTTGTCGCTCGCCGCGAACTGACCAGAAATTAAAACGAGGCCGTATTTCAATTCTACGTTTTCGTTTTTTAAACTATGGCGAAGCGAAAACGTGTTGGCATTTTTTTTTGTTTTTGATAGTAAATTAAAAGAGAGGTGCGCAGTTTTTTGTTGTAATTTTTTGTTTTTATCGAAATCAGGATTAGAAATGCAAAAATGTTTAAGAGTAATTTAACATGTTTGACTTATGAGAAGATAAGATAGAAAGTTTCTAATATACGATGGATTAACAACTTTTACTGGGATAAAATCTTTGACATTACAACTTCATTAAGAATCGTCTATCTCGGCAATAAAAATCTTTGTATCATTAAAAAGATAAACATTTCAATAAAACGTATATCGAATTTAAAACTAAAACGACGTACTTATAATCGAGATCCAGTCTTCTGTCTCTATCATGTCTCTAATGACGGTGCTGTCAAACGTCTAGAAAGCACTATTAGCCAGAATGATTCAATTAAAATGAGTTATTGACCATCGATATTTATCGTACCACTTGCTCAAAGTAGGTACGCAACTAGTGGAATTAGTTACGATGTCTTTCCCTTCCCTATCACGACGTTGATATTTTTTTTAATGTTTTTTATTTGCATATTAATTTACGAACTAATTAATTGTCGTATGCATCTGTGGTGCGGGCCCTTTGAGTGGTTTTAGTGTGGCTATTAAAATTTAGGTGGTTAGAAAAGCGTTGTGAATAAGGGAAATATTATTTGGGCAAGTTTAGTCAAAGTGTCAAGTGAGAGCGGTGATTATAATCTTTACGTCATCATCAACTTCCGTTTAGTTTGATCTCGTAATAAAACAGTTTTGTTATTGCTGTTAATGTAATTAAGCGGCTTATGGAAGCTTTAATTTTTATTTTGTATTGAATGTAAATATTTCACTAATCAGTAATCTCTAATCTAACAGTGATCTGGGGAATGGCATTTTTGGATTATAAAAACGGAATTTAAAAAGTTTTCTCACGATTCTAAGGCATTTTAGGGCGTAGTAAAATGTAATGGCTTCATCACATGATCATAATTAAGTTTTGTCATAATTTTCCCGACTTTTTGTGTCTGTTTGCATGTGCAGGAAAATCCCAAAAATGATTGAATTGAATTCTATGACGTTCGTCCTATAATTAATGACAGTTTCTGAATAGTATTCTAGCATTCTTACTAATTCATTCATCTTAAAACTCGATTGCCTATATCTAAAAAAATAATAAGCTACTATACCAGCTTCATACCTATTAATTAAACAAATATTTAAAACGCCAGGTGATCTAGCCATCAACATTGTATTGATCTCATATCTACTAAGACATGCTTATCATTTTATCAAAATACCTACAGCGCTACTTAAAACTAATTATGTTACAATACTCAAAGTTACAGGTTAATAAGCGATTACAATAGTCAATTTATCTTGAGACGTATCTCGAGATGCTATCTCGGTAGGACTACAAAGCAAACATGGTGCGGATGACCAGACCTGTATATGTGACATTTATTCATAGCCCTGACTATGAATTATAAAAATAAATACAAAATTAGATGTTGACAATTTTTCTTGGGGTCAAAAATCAATAAATAATAATAATTATAGGTATAGTTGGAATGCTAGTGAGAAATAATCGTTAAGGCAGATAAAATAATCTTCTATAGTAAACCTTCTAAAAGTTAAAATAAGCTTCAATGTACGGTTTTGACTTCGTTACTACTACTAATAAAATAGTAACGAAGTCAAAAACCGTACATTCTGTTCAGAACGAGACTGATCCAGAAAATATAGTTTTTAGAATTTTTGTCCGTTTGTCTATTTGTCTGGATGTATGTTCCGGATTGGCGCAAAAACGTCTGAATGGATTTTGATGAAATTTGGGACACATATAGTTTATACTTATAGCCTGGATTAATACATAGGGTACTTTTAACCTGGATAGTACGTTCCCGTGAGATATTTTCCGACATCCACGCGGGCAAAGCCGCGGGCAAAACCTAGTTTTTGAATATAATTGTGTACCAATGAGCCGATTATTCTTAATCCGAATAGGTAAATATGTAATTGTATACCATAAGACAATTACTTAATTCTTATTATTAGTTTATCATAAAAATCGTTATTAGTAATATTTTTATTAAAACGGTCAAGAGCGAGTCGGACTCGCGCACCGAGGGTTCCGTACGTATATATATGATCTGAAAAACTGTGCTATTTAGAGACATCGTTTTATTTTTCCTGTATTCTTAACATAAACTTCTATCACATAGAATAATTTCATATTTTTCTCTATGCAAACTTCGGAGATAAGGGCGGTGGAGGGCGGTATTTTTTTACATTTTTCATCAAAAGTCGAAAACTATGATGCCTAAAAAAAAAAGTTTGAAAATGTGCAAACAGCGTTCTTTCATATGATATGCCCTAGTAAAGTCCATTCGATTTTTTAAAACCCCCTTTCAGGCCCTGTTGCAAAAGAGATTTTGTTTTTTTTATTTCTTTCTTGTTTGCAAAATAGTTGGGTAAACGTCAAATACGAAACTATTCCAAATTTCAAGTTGATAGCATTAGTAGTTCTTCAGATATACAGACAGACAGACAAACAGACTTAGTCTCACCATAAGGGTCCCTTTTTACCATTTTGGTACGGAACCTAACAATCTCCTACTCCACAAAATTAAAATTCACATAACATATAATTATTCCATTAATCAAACTACAACCGCTACTAGCAAGATTAATCATCAATTTATATTCACAAACAGAAATATTTTTATGATCGAATCTAAACAAAAAAAAACTTCAACTGAGAAAAGAAAGTAAGAAGCAAAGAAAAACGATTTATTCAGGACTTGTACAGGAAATATAAAAATAACACATTAAAAACAGAACTACAATTCACAAAGAACGAAAAAACTTTAACGCGGCCAAAAAAGTCTCCCATCTCTGCATATAGAAAACAATGTTCAAACTAAAAATTTATATTAGAAGCTGCACTATAGACTTGGCAGTGTAAAAAATTATGTAGAAAGTAGAATGACAACGCACACAAGTGTGCCCGGTTCGTTGATTAGGTGGCTATGTGAACGAGGCACTGGTAAAGAGGTAGTAGCTAGATGAGACTTGCAGTTTCACTTGAGTTGAGCGTGGTTTGAGGAAGAAAGTTTTTGAATAGAATAGAACTGCGCCCTAATTGCGTGACACACGATTTTGAAGTTTATTGCTAAACCATTGCTTTATTTGTTCGAAAAATTTGTCTGCTCAACAACGTAAATATCGCAATGAATGTTGTGGAACTTTCAAAATGAAACCCATTGTTATTGACAGTATGTTACGCAATAGAGGGGGTAGAGGGGCTTGTGGCTAAGTAATAAGAGCCACACGGGTCGATCCATCAGGTTAAGCTACGCTTGCCGGGGTTGGTCCGTGGACGGGACCATATTTACACATCGAGAATCCTACGTGCCTCGGAAAGCACGTTAAGCCGTTGGTCCCAGCTGTCATTTGTAGATCTTTGACAGTTGTTACGGGTCGTCAGAAGCCCAACAGTCTGACAACCAGTCTTACCAAGGGGTATCGTGTAACCTAGTAACTGGGTTGTGGAGGTCAGATAGGCAGTCGCTCCATTTAATATACTGGTATTCAGCTGCATCCGGTTAGACTGGAAGCCGACCCCAACATAGTTGGGAAAAGGCTAGGCAGATGTTGATGATGAGTGTGTTACTCAATTACCCTTATGTTATATATACGTATTAATAATAGTTGATGTTTTTATTACGGACTGAGATATTGAGAAATGCACATAATTTCTCAATCTCTCAGTCAGAAATAATGAGACATTTATCGCATGTGATGGCCCTGTACGGGTTTACTAAGAGCCAATAAATCTGCCTAGCCTTTTCCCAACTATGTTGGGGTCGGCTTCCAGTCTAACCGGATGCAGCTGAATACCAGTATTTTACATGGGGCGGACCCCCTACCCTTGGTAAGACTGGTTGTCAGACTTTCGGGCTTCTGGCGACCCGTAACAACTGTCAATGATCCACGAATGACAGCCGGGACCAATGTCTTAACGTACTTTCAGAGGCACGGAGGAGTCTCGATATGTAAAGATGGTTACCCATCCACGGACCAACCCCGGCAAGTGCAGCTTTTTGTTACTTAGCCACGAGCTGCTCTCGCACAGTTTACGTAGAGTGTAGTTCAAAGAGGAAACTGCTAAGGAAACTGCTTTCAATCATAATATAGAAAATCACGGATCTCAAAATTCTCCAAAACTTTAATAATCCTCACTATCTTTATTATTGTAAGATTTATTTTCCAATAATTCTTGGTTCTAAAATGATCTGCAACTTATTTCGTAGCTGAATCGTCATGAGTTCATGACTTAAGTATAATTTAACTAAAAGAAAAGCACATGCTATATGACAAATTGCAGCTTGATCTTAGTTAACCCATCTTCATCCAGGTTGTCGGTAAAAGATCGCTTTTAGCAATAAGACCGCCCATTGTGTCACCCTATGTCAAATTTCAACATTTATATCTGTAACTTTTATGGTGTACATAATAAAGAGTATTCTATTCTATTCTCCATCTTCTAAACTACGCTCAAATTGACCCCTCTACAAACTATAGCTTAAGGCTACCATATCCAGTCCCACGTTAATAAGTTGCACACGTCATGTAGTTCCCTGCTTTTACAGTTAGGTACCTGTAAACAGATATACCGAAGATTAAGGATGTAACTGTTTAGCCATAGTTAACATTGTATCTTGTAGTATATTGTTGTTATCATGGCACGCAGGCGATTGTCCACTACGAGTAGCTTTAAATAATGTGCCTGAGATTGGGTCATTGTGTCTTTTACCTTTTATTAGGTAAGCAAAAGGTTGTATGAGTCATGTTGGTGGAAAAGTGTTGGTCATTTTGTCATGAGCTGTGAATCTGTTTAACGGCGCAAGACAGCTTTAACCAGAAGTGATCTTAGTATTAGTGGTTCAGCAGCTTCAATATCATCAGGATTGTGCCGGAATATAGCAGTTCGTCGTGGACGTGGTATGACAGCGGCTCCGCCCTGACATCTTCTTCTGTCATCAAAAGACTAGCCACTACGTAACCATCGATGCCACGCTCTGCTAGAGTGACTGTCAGCAGCCAGTGTCACTCTTATCCAACTTTTCGGTGATTCCAGTAGCCACCTGCTGCGCCATCATGTTTTTACAAATTATTTGAGATATAAACGAGGAGTTTATATTAGAGGCTGTCTTGTGATGTCATCCTGGAAAAAGTTTAATATAATAGTGAGTCAGTTTAGAAAACTTTCAAGTTATTCTGATTGGAATTGGATGTTTTTCTATTCATTCCTTTTTGATCGAATGACTTGGTACTGATTTACTTTATTCCTGGATTCATACCTACGTATGGAAACTAGCTCATGCCATACGATGCGATGCTTCTACATACTCTCATCATCGTTATCATTATTCTCCTGCCTGCCCTTATACCTTTTTCTTGCATACTTTTCTATTAGTCGCCATCTTGCTAGTGGTGCCCCCTTCTAGCTTCTATACTTAAATAATTAGCTAATTGTTACAATGCTAAGATGACAGATGTACTAATTAATTTGAGAATCACTTCTCTACTGTTGCACTCTTTTGTAAAACTGTTTTTTAGGGTTCCGTACCCAAAGGGTAAAACGGGAACCCTATTACTAAGGCTCCGCCGTCTGTCACCAGGCTGTATCTCATGAACCGTGATAGTTCGACGGTTGAAATTGTCACAGATGATGTATTTCTGTTGCCGCTATAACAACAAATACGAAAAAAAACAGAATAAAAATAATATTTAAGGGGCTCCCATACAACAAACGTGATTTTTTGCTCGTTTTTGCTCGATGTTAATAACGGCAACAGGTAGACGCTTGAAATATTCACAGAATATTTAGTTATATATTGACTTTGAAAATAAATAATTCAGCTGCATCCGGTTAGACTGGAAACCGACCCCAACATAGTTGGGAAAAGGCTAGGCAGATTGATTGATTGATTGATTCACTTTGAAAATATATAATTAAATTAAAATAAAACAAATATTTAAGGGGGCTCCCATACAACAAACGTGATTTTTTTGCCGTTTTTATAGATAATGGTACGGAACCCTTCGTGCGCGAGTCCGACTCTCACTTGGCCGGTTTTTTGTTTATCTTAAAGCGTTGTACAAACTCTTGAAAGATGTTAAAATATAATTAAACACCATTGACTTTACACTTCGTGAATAAACTACGATTACTACCTACGTTTTGTTGTATAAACTTTAATTTTAAGCGTATTTCAAGGGGCATTCCTATAAATTGTTAGGGGTCATGCTTTCTAACTTCAAAGCTGTTTATAATAAAATAAAGTGTCATATTTAATATTAAATTTATAGGTGGCACAAGCTTATGACAACGTTTGGTCAGAGGTTAAACCGTTCGCCCTTTGCGTCCGTCGTTAGTAGCAAAAGACGTTAAAATTACGAAGTATAACATTGTTAAATTGACTGTTTTATAATTTATATCGTATGTTAAAACAAATAATGTGTTGGATTTTTTTTGTTTTTAGAGCACCTTTTAATGGCTGCGTTAAAAATAATAGCATCATCAGCCTTTAATGTTCCCACTGCTGGGACACCGACCTCCTCTTTCTGTGAGAGGGAGTGGGCCGTAATCTACCATGCGGTCCCAGTGCGGGTTGGTAGATGTCACATGACTTGGAATTTTTGGTTCTAGGACACGTTGGTTTCCTCACGATGTTTTCCTTCACCGTTTTGAGAGCAGTGGGAATTGTAGGAACACCTCTGCGAAATCCTTCGTGGAATAACGGCTTGATGTCATTGTATTCGGGCCCTATCAGAATACCAGCGCTGCGGTATTTATTTTTTAAATATCGCAGCATTATGCTGAGATAAGACTTTTTGGCATCGCACAAGTCTTGCTTGGTTTTTTTTTTTCTATATTGTTAGTTTTATATGCTATTTTTGTATTTCTTGTGCGTGTCCAAAATAAAATATACATAAAGTAAAGCGTCTGTCTGGGGTCGAACCTACGTATACAAATCGGTAAAACGCGGCCGTTAAAAAAATTATAATGAATGAAAATATATTGTTGATCGGTACCTGCCCCCATTGCCTGCCCCCAGTGAAATGCTGTACCTATTTAGTTAGAAAGTTCAATCTGCCTAGCCTTTTCCCAACTATCTTGGGGTTGGCTTCCAGTTTAATCGGATGCATCTGAATACCAGTATTTTAAATGGACCGACTCCACAACCCAGTAACCGGGTAATGCGATACCCCTTGGTAAGACTGGTTGTCAGACTTTCGGACTTCTGACGACTGTGAAATATCCACGAATAAACTATTTAGTTAAAAAAGTGCGCTAACTTAAGCACAAGATTTTGTTTTGCTTTTTACAAAATTTGGTAATAAAAGAAAGAAAAGAAAGAAAATACGTTTATTTGCGGTAATCATGATCCAAAAAAGAACATAAACACAAAAGAAGGAAATAAGAAAAGATTGGGGGAAACATGCGTCACATCCACGCGAAACGGCTATCACTCAGCATTATGCTGCGACCCTATACAAGACTTTCAGAGGTTTTCAGCGACAGCCGGCGCCGACGTAATGACGTCGTCCGGTGCAGCAAACAATTAATAGGACGCTGTACCGGTACAGCATACATAAAGAAAAATAATGATAAACTAAACAGGAATATAAAAATAGACAATGATCTTTTTCAAGTTAAAAGACCCCATATACGGTAATGATAATCACTTTCTTAGCTGGGCCGTTAGTATTATTAGCATCATATAACAAATACAAAAGGGAAAGCTATCACAAAACTAATTATCATACACCACTCAATAAAAAAACATAATAAAATATATATTAGCCATATATTTCTCAACAACACAGCTGTACAATGATCCATGATTATATGAGACATAAACGATTCGCCTTCTCATTTATGTCATAGAAACCGTTAGACGGTGGGTCGCCTTTTAAAGAATTTTAAATTATTTAAAACTATTTAAAACCTCTTTTCGGCCTTGACCTCACCTTCAAAATATATTTTGAATATCGAGAAAGTTGTAAATTGTCTTCGATATTTTAAATACCGATTAAGTTCGTTTTATGGTTTCTAGATTCTTATGTAGGTATGCGAAATATTTATGGTTTAAAATTAAAATTTTGTATTTTGTGAAACGGTAGGTGCGAGTCGAGGATCAGTTTGACAATTTAAAGTCATGTTTTGATAAGATTTAGAGATCTAACGCTAATTTAATTACTTAAATAGAAGCTTCTAAATCAGAACAAAGTAATAAAAATAGCAATATTCTTTCTTCGACATGACAGCTCATTAAATAATTTCTTAGCGAGGAACCGATTTAAGAAATAAGAATACAGTATTAACAGTGTTAAATAAAGTATTTATTAAAGTTACGAGGTTCTGCCCGCGACCTCGTTCTCGTGATTTTTTTTTGTTTTAACATTAAATATATCTTACACTGACACTTGGCCATGTTGTCTGCTGGGGAGCTTGTGTTTTCGCCACTTCTTCCCAGCTAAAGCACGTGGTGAAGGGCGGGCGTTTTTGGGAGACTGTCTTACGTAATTTTGACGTTCGAAAAGTGCAGATTCTCAGCCTAGTTCTAATAAATTACTTTTGATTTTGTAGCTTTTCATTAGTGAAAGAATTTTCGGAATAGGATCAGCAGTACCGAATATTACCATTTTTAGCGTTCCCTACATAAAAACTCAAAAATGTTAGTTCTTTATAATATTAGTGTTCATTAATTTGTTGGTTTTTTGAAGTGAAATCTTCTTTAGGCGTGTTGAGCGATTTTTGGTAGGGGAATAAACTTATGAGTTCGCGTCACCGACATGCTAATGTGTCAAATCAAAATATTTTATTTCACATAAACCTACATAGGCACTTATGAAACGTCAGAAGCTAGGTGCACGGTTCCAATTGGTCATTTCCTATAGAGGAGAGCCGGCAAGAAACTCCACGGTTACTCTTTTAAAAAAAAAGTGGGCTTTTACAATGTTTTCAAGTTACAGTGTTAATAGGTATGGGAGGACAGTGTAGACCCGTCAACAAGTACCAAGTACGTAACAAAATAGAAGATGGTTTACAAATCTACAGTCTATTAAGCCTACAACGTTCTCACATTCACAAATTAAAAAAGGATCTCTATAAAATATTACTAAAATAATAAAAATAAAAACCTACATATTTAAAAATATATACAGGTTGCTCGGAAATTCGACCTATTCCTAGAAAGGGGTTTATAGTAGAGGTAATTTTGAACAAATTAAGTCCCGCCAACTAGGGGTCGAAAATTAATGGTTTCTGAGTTGCGGAGGTTTTTAGATTATTGTTCAAATTTTCAGACTGCTCCCCAAAAACAAATAATTTAAAAATAACTAGGTACTTCTCTCTAAACACTTATTTGTTATTTTTCTGACTGATGATAAACGAGTGCTTATTTATAAAAAATAAATGCCCTAAATTTCCATAATTTCAGAAATAAAAGGTCTTGAGTGCAAAGGAAACCTTTATTTTATATTTTTTTAAATTTAGACGTGGTTTACTTGAAAACAATGTGTAAGTTTCCCGGGCTTAATTTGTTGGAAATGACCTCTAGTTTAACGCTTTTCTAGGAATAGGTCGAATTTCCGAGCATCCTGTATATATGTTATTTCAAAGTTTTAAGTTTTCACTTCTGTCGGCAGTCCATGGCTGCCGTTTTTTTTTCTAGTACCTGTTACCTACATCTATAACCACAACCACAGACAGGAGAACTACCAGCGTGGGGCAACGTTACAAACTTGACGTGTATACAAAGTTTTGTAACGATTTTATTAAGACATGTTGATACGTATAGGTTAGGCGTGATTGATTATTTCAATCACCTATCATTCTCTACCAGATACCACATGATGGTGACTTGCCGAAACGTGAAAGGTCATCTATCATAAAATCTAAATCTGTTAATCGATGTTGCAGATTTGATTTAACATACACGTCTAAAATGTAATAATATTATCTAATCAATTCATTAAAATTTCGCTTTTTATTTTCGTTTTTTTTACGTGTAAAATGATTAACGAATGATGGGGTATAAAAATATATTAAGGCGCAGATATATGATTTAATTTTTTTATGATATATTTTTGGCTCGCCCCTTATTACATGGGACTTAAACATAAATAATAAATAAATAAATAAAAACTTTATTCAGTTCAAAAAAACACGGTACATCATTAAAAAAAAAATAGTAATAGGTTACATCTAGGAGCCATAAGTGCTAGATTTTTACGAATTCCCTGAACCCCACACTAGGATTCCCTGTGTTGTGGGGTCAAAACATAACTGACGAAATGTTAGTGTACTATAGAGTACACCTCTGCCTAACCCTTCGGGGATTACAGGCGTGATGTTATTTTTTTATATGATTTTAGTGACTTTTAAACATGTTATTATGTCTTCTTATAATGCTAGTAAGTTATGCAACAAAAAAATATGTTAAACTAGAAGGCATACAAATCAGTTCTATAAGTGAATAATTAAGTATTGTGATAAAATACTTTATGGAATAAATTCAGGAAGTAATGTCTACCCAAAGCATAAGAAACGATATTACTTTCAAATTAATATTATAAACCAACATTTTCGAATAAAAATTTGCTACCAATGGAGATGAAGGAGTAATCTATCTGTGGCAATTATTAGTTACATTTGGTTTAGTTAAATTTTGCAATTTTTTGTAAAATTTTGTGATAGCCTCCTTAACGTTAAAGCTTCAGAAGCAATTTCCTAACCTTAGGAGGAAATTGCTAGAAAATATTGATAGATATCATAAGATGTTACGAACCTCGTATTTTCAAATCATACTATTATGAAATAGGTCTTTTCTCAGTTGCCATTTTTATTATACGAAAAAAACGCTTTTGTGTTTTGCGTAACTGTAAGGCATTTGCGAGATTGTACATTTATAGTTTTGATGTTCTATTTACATACCTATTAATGGAATTCAAAAACCGAATTCAAAAACAAAACATATGACTGTATAATTTTAAAGAAACCCGTAGATCCTTTTTGCTGTTTCAAAACTCTTGCAATAAATAAACATAAACGTGTATTATTATGTACAAATCCAATGTATTATTGTTACTCTATAACCTTTTATATGCAGAATACCTACGTTCATTATATTGTATGCATTTCAAGGTGCCCTGGTCAGCAATCCATTGTTTGTTGGTTATAACTATTAATCATGTTCGACGTACAATTATAACACGGAGCTAGCGTAATCAAAGATCTTTTATTATCGATGTGGTTGCAAAAACTTAGGATAATCATGGCTGTTACTAGGGTTCATTTATTTTAAGACTGCAATAAAATTGGTGTCCAAAATAATAAAAGAATAATATTTGATTTGGGACACGCACGAAAAATACAAAAATAACATTTAAAACTAACAATATACAAAAAAAAAAACAATCATGACTTGAGCGATGCCAAAAAAGCGCCTATCTCAGCATAATACTGCGATATTTAAAAAATTAATACCGCAGCACTGGTATTCTGCTAGGGCCCGAATACAATAATACATGACATCACGCCGTTATTCCACGAAGGATTAGTCAGTGGTGTTCCTACAGTTCCCACTGCTCTCAAAACGGTGAAGGAAAACATCGTGAGGAAACCGACATGTCCTAGAACCAAAAATTCCAAGTCATGTGACATCTACCAACCCGCACTGGAACCGCATGGTGGATTACGGCCCACAGAGAGAACGCCTGAGTCCCAGCTGTGGGAACATTATAGGCTGATTATGCTTCCTATATAATACAGTCGGTCTTCTTTCATTATTTTTCTTTGTAAGAGGGGTCAGGTTATGATGGTCACCGACTGTACACCAACGTTATTTTACGTAACTTACCTTTAAGTCTCATAGAAGAAAAAAAAATACGTTTATTTGCGGTAAACATAACGCAAAGAAATAGAAACACAAAGACGAAAGAACAAGTTGAGTGAAAATATGCGTCACATTCACGCAAAACGGCCAGTGCTCAGCATAATGCTGCAACCCTATGCGAGACAGAGCCCCAGCGCTGATTTTCAGCGACAGCCGGCAGGGGTCTGTTACCCAAGCCTATTTCCATCAGCCTGGCACAAAATAATCCAGACTCCGGGCTAGCTGCAGAAATTCCTGATGGAAAAACCCAATAACACTTTGCCCGACCCAGGTATTGAACCTCATGCTCATCAGTAGCGCTTGCAACTACTAGACAAACAAGCCAGTCAATACAATACAGTAGTTAGGAATATGACGTGTACAGTCGGTGACCAGCATTATCAGACCCCTCTTCCATTATTCTTCTTTGTAAGAGGGGTTAGGTAATGCTGATTACCGACTGTACCTAGTGCTGTTAGAAAAATACATGATTGTGTTCTTTAATAGGATGAGTCAGTCATTACAGTAATTTAAAATATTATCATCACATTACTATATACTTCTCTTTAAGAGGGCCCTTCCCGGTCCGTCTATCGTCAACGCAAGCATGGTCGAAAAGGTTGTTGTTTCATCCAGCGCGAGTGAGAACTACTAACAAGCAAGTGAGAACGCGATAACATTGAACAAAAAATTAATAGTGTGCGGAAATTTCATAAATCTTTATCCAGGAAATACGTGTTTTGAGTAAGTCTTAGGTACAAGTTTATGAAATAAATGTATGTCATTTTGAATCTCCATTACATGTGCGAGGTTTCTATGACGATGTTTTCTTTACTTTTACAATTTTTTGAGTAGGTACATTATGAACGGCCAAAGTTCAGGTAAAATTTGTGCAAAAAAGCAATTTTATGCAGGGTATATTGATTTTTTTTCTCCATCTTTTAATTAATGCTTTCATTGAAACCTAACTATAGTGCACAAGATGCCTAAAGAAATATGTGTTTCAACGCCATAATCACGTACGAGCGTTTGTATGAAAAGTATGACCGGATGGCAGCTCTTAACTGGCGAAATGTGGGTGTACTGTGGAGTGAGCATGACATACTCTCGGCCGCCAGGGCACATTCAAGTCAATGAAAGACATAATAATTACACCTGTGCTATGCAATTATGCAATACAAAGGAGAAAGAGTTTATACGATGCAAAGATAGTCTTACAATCTTCAGCAGCTCCAACAGTATTTTCAAATGTTAATCAATTAGTTGCAGCAAACCAGCATTAAGCCAAACATTTTTATCAGCGATGTAATCCCTCAACTTATAATATCCTGCCTGCATAGTGTGCGTTTTATACAAGATTTGAATTTCGTCTCATTCAGTTGGAGTACAGAGAGGACTTGGGTTTGACTTTACCGTGTCAAAAACGCTCTCTAGGGAAACTTACATTTTATAACATTTCTTATATAGCTTATGTTTCATTTAAAACATTTCACTGACCTCATTCGATGGACAATACTGACGCTTTGTGGCGACCATCGCATTCTAAGGAAACCCTAGCTTAAGGACTGAATTTTCAAAAAGAATATTTCTCCGAGAAATAATTTTGAATTTTTGGCAGTTTTCCCACCAAAACTGTTAGACAACAATTTTATTTCAAGGATTAAAGTTATCTGACGTTGGAATAATCAGACCCGTACTGTATATTTTATAGTCGGGTAGTAAATAAAGGAAGCTTATAAAACCCAGCCACGATTCTCACACACAAAATCCAGCCTTCTATCACACCGACAACACGAAACAACAACAGGGGTCATAGTAACAAACGTTAAAACACGGTAACTTGCCTTTTTTGTGGCGGAACTAAAACGAGTGAGCATGACATGTGAAATTACCAAGCATTACATCGGATGCCGCGGTTACTGACAATCTGTCATCGATATAACTGCTGACCCCGCACGATTGTTTCATTCGTGATTGATGTACGGACCCACTGAGCACCTGTCAGAATGATGTGGGTGCAAGTTAGGAACGGAAAGCGAAAGTCTAGAAATTATATTGAGTTTTTTTATGACAGGTAAATTGCAAGCAAACGTCAGAGCTAGAGAGTGAGATATGTCGTCATAAAACGTAGTTATTGGATAGAAAACAAGAACGAAATATTTATTTTTAGACCCGAACAAACACTAGCCAGGCAACTAGCACAAGCTAGGCGGTAGCTAATAAAGTCAGTAGTAATCGTTTTATCAACCTTTTTTTAGTTTAATGCCACAGTAATAATCATGTTCCTTATCCACATTGGGACACAACCTCACCGAGATGCCATGGTGGTGCAGCCAGGTCGCGTCAACAATAAAATCTACGGTTGGCTGCGTAACCGACGCCAGCTGAGCCACCCACTGGATAACTGTATACATTTAGTTGGCAGCGTGACTTGGCAACGTTGCCATGACGTTCCGGTGAGTTTTGGCTCTTAGGCTGACTGGCTCTTAACCTTTTCTCAAATCGCCTTTTCTCATGACATAAACCACAACCTTAACCAGCGCGGCAACAGTGTGAAATCAAACTTAGCTGAGCTAACAAATTGAAAATCCTACGCGTATAAACTTTAATATCCAACTAAAGCACATACCGTATCTTGTCGGGTAACATAAAACTGTTGCAAAATGCTGGTAATGTGAAAATCCTTCTCGAAATAAGGCGTGATCATCAAATAAAGCACTATTTAATTTAGTAGGTTTATAATCATTGTTCTCATACATGTTATGTAAAGAGAATGGATGAAATAGTTTTTCAAGATGCGTTTTTTGTGCGCGTAGAGAGAGGTAAGTGTCATGGAGGATTTTAAAGTGTTGATAAAGCTTGAAGTTTAGTGCGAAAATATTTAATAAATCTTGTTATGGAGTACCCTCTAGGTTTATTGTAAGATTTTTTTAAGACTGCTCAGAGGATCTCTAAAATATTAGTGTCAAAATTCAAGAGGCCTTCTAGGCTGGCCGTCTGACGTCAATTATTTTTAATTAAGACCCAGTCGAAAGGTTTACACAAAAGTGCGAAAACATTGTTGCTTAGGTACAGTGATATTTGCTGCCAGCACTTTTTTGCGAGGTGTATAGAGAACCCAGTACTATCACAAACACCTCGAAATTCTCTCTTTTTCCATAAGAAAACATCAATACACACACACTTCGCAATAATAAAATAACCATCAAAATATCGTTACTCTACAGCAGAAGTCGACATAGTAAAGAGTTCATCAACCTTTCAATATTAAATGTGCATTAATGATTCTGAAAAAAACGGTTACAACGTATTGTACAAAGGATTAGAGGTAAAAAACTTGGGATTCCACTTTGTTAGTGTGCTAATGACAATATTATTATAAGGTCGACGTGTTTGCCAGCAAATAATACGTTATTACCGATAACTTATTCTTGTTTTGTTAAACATTTGATGCGTTGATGTCTTAGAACTGAGTAATCATTAACACATGGTGTAAGGTTCGCAAAAAAGTGACAAGAAAAAAAATCATAAATATGGTCACATGTATATATAGTTATTTTTGAGTATTGTAATTTTTGCTTATTGAACGTAAGAAAATGAATATACCTATATTAGCATTATTCCCTAACTACTCTAATTTCTTCGAAGAAGTTAACTAATTTAAAAAAAAAGTTTAGAATTCGCTATGTCATCTCTAACATTAAAATACCATGGAATCAAAATGAAAGCTCTATTGACTTAAACAACAATACAAGATACGGCCTTATAAAAAATAACACTCTCACTATTGCAAAAGAAATTGTTTTCGTTGTCCATAAATGGTTCTAGCGTCCAGTAATCGGTATGTAAAACTATACTTATCAGCCCACGCAATCATTGTAGTGTTACAAAAATGCTCCGAAGTCTTAAGTATGTTATTAATCTTCATTAGTAACACCTACAAAGGCTTTAATAGAATCATTAAGAATTAAGAAATTGAAATTTTCGTATAATATTGCATTAAAAGTGGATTTAATGAGGCAGATTCCATTTTTGTTTTAAATAACTAGAGGCGATTTTCAGTAACCGTGCGTTTAGAAAAATAAAGAGATTGTTTTCTTTTATTTTAAAATACAAAATAAATGCACGGTCTATAAAACTTGTTTTGGAAAAAGCCGGTCAAAATATTTATGCCTCTTTTTGCCTAGTGGTCGCAAGCGCTAACTGGTGAGCGTGAGGTCCTGGGTCTCATTCCAAGGTCGGGAAAAGTGATTTTAGGATTTTCCAGCAGGAATTTCTTAGTAGCAGCCCGGAGTCTGCATTTGTGCCCGGGTGATGGCAATTAGCTCGCCCCCTATTACATGGGACTTAAACATAACTGGCTAAATGTGGCTGAACACCTCTGCATCTTTTTGGGGAATACAGGCATGATGTTATGTTACACTCAGAATATTATCAAACCTTTTTTGCCGACGCTACAACGAAAACTAGCGTCGATACAATCAACAAATCAGAATACAATCTGACAATTAGATTATCAACCATAAACTGCTCAGTCATCACGAGTCCATTGTTGTTGCGCACGGTACAGCAATAAAAATTCCTTTTGTGAATCGGTAGCCTCACTGTTTTGTTGCCCGTACAGTAGGCATTCAAAATACCATAGTCATTGGAATAAAGCGTGCCTCCTTTGTAGTCCGCGTAGGTTAATATTGTAGGTTTTGTGCAATTACAAGAATTTTCCTTTTGACCATGTTCTGTACTGTTTTGAAATGTCTTATTGAAAATGTTTTTAGGTATGTAATAACAAGATGAACTTGCATTTATTGGCTTTTGAACACTAACAATGAAATACGAAAACACACTGTGATCCAAAGCTATAAATATGTCTAGATAGACAGTAAAAGCTATGAACTCGTCGAAAAAAATTGCGTCCAACGGTTGGCCACAAAATGCATGCACACTAGAATATCACAATGACAGCACAACGACGTGGCGTGAGTGTAAGACGTAGCTGTCACGCCCACCAGCTTAACAAAGCTGGCCTGTTTGTTTTAGTTCTTTTGCAGCGCGACACTCTATCTAGACATTATAAATAATCAAAGCTTCATCTTCATATATTCGTTTGGCTAGCATTGTCATATTAGTCAATATGTCCCCCAAGTTTTTTATGTTTGTTATACATCTGCTGGTTTATATCTAGAGAGACTACATAATATATTCTGCAGTGGATATTAATGAACTTAGCGTATCGCAATCTACCTAAAATATAGACAAGACAGCTCTCGTGTTGAGCTAAAACACGCATTTTCTTCAGCTATAATGGCCTGTACCTAGGTAATGGGTAACTTCGCTAAAAAGTCGTATATAACTCTCGTCTTTTTCCCAGGGGGCAGACAGAAATCACAGCCCACCAAAGCTTTTGATTCGGTAACGGTCCTTAATTCAAACTCAAAATACATGATGGGCACTTATGAAAAGTCAGAAGTTAGGGGCACGGTTCCGTTTGGTCGTTTACTATCGAGAAGAGCAGGCATTTAATTCCGCGATTAGGACAGTAGGCCTGTCAACATCTGTAATTCGGCATCTGTAATCAATGTCCTAAATCTTTGATCAAGTCTAATCCTAGCTCCATATTAATATTTACCTAATCCATCTTACTTTTCAACCTTTATCCGAAATCGAGTTAATGTCTCGGCTTCTCAATTTCCCAGGCCAGCCTTAAGATGGTCAAGCAACATACGTGTTACCATGATTACTATTTGTAAGTAACCTGCAACTCGGAGTTAATTAAATTATGAGGTTAGAAACTTATGTGCTACTTTTGATTGGATGCGAATAATTTATGGACGGAAATTGTTATTACTTACGGTGTGTTCTTTTGTTTTATAAGTTGATACTAGAAGATGCAATTCCCGTACTTTTAAATAACGTTCGTATTCTAGTTCCATCTCAATAATGTCCAAAATATTTCTAAATACTCGTAACCTACATTTTTGATATGTTCTCAATAGTCAATAATGCTGACATATTGTCTTTTTCTTTGAAAATAACTTTGGTGTAGCCACGGATCATCTGAATTAACTATTTTTAGGGTTCCGTACGCAAAGGGTGCCAGCGGGACCCTATTACTAAGACTCTGCTGTCCGTCTGTCCGTTCGTCCGTCTGTCACAGGGCTGTATCCTGTGAACAGTAATAGGTACACACTTGAAATTTTCACAGAATGTGTACTACAAGACTTAGTTTAGACTCCAGATCTCCCACAAATCACAAAATATTCTCAAAATACCTGTAAACATAATATGTATAACTAGTATATGATGTAATTTGTGGAGATAAATAAACATATTTTTATTATTTATTATTATTATAACCGCTATAATAAAAAAATATAAAAAGGAAAATAAAGATAAAAATTGAAGGGGGTCTCCATACAAGAAACGTGTTTTTTTTATTTATATGTAGTGTTCAATATTGTACAGTGGTACGGATTCATTCGTGTGCAAGTCCAACTCGCACTTGGCCGGTTTTTTTTAGCTTTTTTATCTCATATCAACCACTTAGGCATTAATATCAACCTACTACAGGACAAAGGTCTTTTTGCAAAGGCTAATTAATTGTTTTAGGTACTAAAAAATTACAATATTCGAAACATTCTCATATTAACATATAGGTTCTGGTTGCCTATGGGGGCATAGGCAACCAGAACCTATAAACTAACTCATAAATTGACCTTTCTAAAACCTGATAATGAAAGCACAGACACTCATTACGGTCATTACCCGTTCACAGCGAAAATAATTTCGCATTCTAATCTTACCCAACACTAATAGGTGTAAAAGCGCAACTTGCTCGGGAATCGAACCGGCGACCTCTACGGGTCACGCGGTATAATTGATTTACGCCGAGGCGGACTATGCATTAACATAAAATAATGCTTGACCTCTGACATGTGTTTTAAAGTTTCCACACCATTATAACAGGCGCCTTTGTTTTGTATTCTAGTTAACATGAGTGTATTATAGTTTGATAATGCTATCAGGTAATTTAGTTTACGATATACGACGAATCCTCAGATGTCTTCGCGAGTATTGAACTGAGATTCCTCAACACCGTTCAGGCAGCACTGTTCAATATCTGGAGTCTATTGCCACTTCCAGTAAAATCTCCTTGAAGAAAATGAATTAAATTGCAATTTTATTTCGTTTTCCTTTACCGTTTTGCGAGCCCTGAAGCAAGAGAAGACACAAATAGCTATAACTTGATCAGATATGCTTTATTAATACCTGTTCAAAACCTTCAACTCAAGTGTAGAATGAACATGGGCAATTTCTACCAAATACCACATAGATAGAAAGAAAAAAAGAAAAATGCGTTTTTTGGCACAACAGCAAAAAGAAAAATACACCATAAAACTATAAAAACAGAAAACAATGATTATAATGCCAAAAAGGCCTCAGTTCTGCATAAATAATTAATCAATTAATTTTATTTATTTATTTCTCAGACAACAAAATCCAATATAAAAAAAAATATACAAAAATACTTACAATTCTAGATGTTAGTAAACAATTTAACTTATTTGCTATGTTAGTACTTAAATTCTAATACTGACAGCGTCTTGCCAATCAAATGCTGGCCTGGCTTTCGTCAGGCCCATCAGCAATAACTTTCAGGAGGCTGTTGCTACTGTCCCGTGATCTGGTGAGAAGAGATACATTATTTTTCCGCACTACAGCTAAGAAGCTATAACTCCGGCACGAGCAAACATTGCAGATGCACTGCAATAACGTGGCAGCCGCAACAGCGCCCTAAAAGCGTTATTGTATTGAACACGCAATGCATTGGCGGCACGTTTAATACAGTTGATCCATAGAGCGCTTGAGCATAATGTCAGATGAGAACACAAGGTGTACCACCTGACCCTGATTTTCAGCTGCAACCCACATAGCACACAATAGCTTGTCAACTGTCATTATTTTCTTTATCACCACCACAACAATGAAGGGTCCCGTAGTTGGGATAAATTTATCCCAAGAACAAACTTAATATTGTAGTTGAAAAACATGATCCTCCATACATTCCAACTGCAAATGTAAGTTTGTACGCACAATATTGAGTGATTTACTATGTTATTTTAAGATCACAGACTTCTTATAGGTTTTTCTGTAATCTATTAGTAAAGAACTATTTTCTGTATTTTTTTCAAAATTTTAGGCTCAGTTTTTACGGAGATAAGGGGGTAATTTTTCATCTATTTTCTTAAATAATTTCAAAGGTATTTATTTTTAAATTAAAAAAAAATATATATGAAATCTTCAAAACAAGCCCTTTCATTTGGAATGTCACGCGGTACAGTCAGCAAAACTTTTTTTTAATTTTCTATTTTGCCCCCCAAAAATTACCTCCATATTCAAAATTAATTTATTTACGTAGCACATCCATGTGTGGATCACAGAATTCCACATGTGTACCAAATTTCAACTTAATCGGTCCAGTAGGTTCGTAGCAAATCAGCTGTGACAGACGGACAGACAGACACACGAGTGATCCTATAAGGGTACCGTTTTTCTTTTTGAGGTACGGAACCCTAAAAAAGTATTTTTTCTGGCCAATTGGTAAAACTGAGCTGTCGTGGCACAGCGGTAACGGCCGCGACTTACGAGTTGTAGGTCGTGGGTTCGAACCCAAGCAGGCGCTTTACTATGTGTAAATTATGTCATCACCACTGCTCTCAAAACTGTGAAGGAAATCATCGTGAGGAAACCGGCATGGCATGTCCTACAACCAAAAATTCGAAGACATGTGACATCTACCACCCCGCACTGTGTCCGCGCGGTGGATTATGGCCCACACCCTCTCACAGAGAGGAGGCTTGTGTCCCAGCAGTGGGAACATTAAAAGCTAAGGCTGATTATGGATCGTAAAACTGCTTGTAGATATATCTGCTTACACTGGTGTCTGATTAAAAGTGACTACATTTTTATATTTTAAAATGTTTCCAACAAAATGTCAGCAGGTATCTTCTTCACTTTTTTTGACACATTTGTAGACAAAAACCCAAATAATAACACCAGAATTTCTCTAACAAAAACGTTTAAATCCGCATTAGAAGTGTTTAAAAGACCACGTCATAACGACGTGTCTAATTACGCTAGTCTAGTGCTCACTTGAACTTTTTTACACATCTAACAATGGCGCATGACCTCAACTCGCTGAGTGCCTTTGAATTATTGTTGTTTATTTTTGTATGTCTATGTACATCACTAGTGTTGAGGAGACTCTGTTTTGATTTATCGATTTGAGCTTATGTATGGATATCGGTATTTTTGGAGCAGTAACTCAGAAGAATCGTTATTTTGCCATCGTTTTGGAATCGATTCCGGATGTTTATGAATGAGTTCCTAAACTAAAGTTTGATACTAAACTTGCCGGTCTCTTCTGTAAAAATCTCACCGTAAAAACTTAGGTGAAGTAAGCTGTCATTCCACTTGACGCTAGGGTTTGACACTGTTATATAACTTAGTTTTAATGTTTATATAAGTTTTCACGATTATTATAGACCGGTTGATGTCAATCGATTTCATGTACCTACTTCTAAACGAAAGACCTTCTTCTTCTAGAAGATGTAGTGACAAAAATTTAAAAGAGCTTAGGTGGTCTAGTCATGTTGAGAGGATGAGTGAAAGATCGACTAACAAAAGGTATTTATAAAGCAGAGGTGATTGGAAATGCCGGGACCCTAGGAGGACATTTATAGTGACCTAATTGGTGATGTTCTTCAGGAAGGTCAAGTGCGTAGTACTCGCAATCGGCGTGCGTGTATGGCCAGATGTATGAACGTAGGCGAAGCAAAAGGAGTATGTAAGGAGCGTAGCAGGTGGCGTTCTACAATATCTATAATTTCTGCCTACCATCGATCTTGCCCCCATGGGAAGAAGGCGTGAGTTTATGTATATGTTTTTTTTTTTGGGGGTGGGAAAATATCAAATAACTTCTTCCGCTCTGGGCGGAGCGGGAGGGCGTGTCAGACTTTTACTGACTAAAACGCACCCGTGTTCCTTCAGATGCCTGTGCCAGGGCCACGATATCCCTTTCGGACAGACTCGTAACCCTGGCAGGCATTGTCCCTTTCGGACCCCGTCAATTGGTAAAGACATCTCTTTGAGGCGCGCGTGAAACACAATGCGCCGTCTCGACCCGGGCCTGGTCCTTATCGGATGGCGAGCTACCCATCGCTCACCGTCCGCAAGCCCGCGCCTACAATGGCCGGGAATCGGCCTGCGACTCCCGAATGTGTATGTGTACTTCTAAACAGTTAAACTATATTTTGATTAGAGTGTTGGTGTGTTCAGTTACCATAGTTTTTTATTTTAGACAATCATAACCTCTTGCTGAGTTCCTTTATAGTTACGTTGTTTTGTCTACCTATTTAATAAATCAGTTGTGGTCGATAAAATATCGATTTAGACTTACAACTATTTATTTTAGAGGTTTTTAGGTCCTGTCTTTGCTGAGATTTCTAATTGTTTTTCATCGTGTTTGAAAAATAATGTAAAACTTGTATCTATTCATCTTCATTTTAAATTCAAAACGTAAAGTAGGCATAATTTATAGATAATATCAATAATATATTTCACTATCAATTTACCATCATCGAACATCTCATATCGATTTTAATCTTTACGCTAACATAGTTAACGATACCTAAAGATAGTATCGATGTTGAATAATAATATGAATCGATTAATTCTTTTTACGAGCTTCACTATGCATATGGCTTTGGGATGGATGATATCATATTTTTTTATAGATTTGCTTAGACAGTAGACAACAGTAAAATGCAATCATAGAATCGCAATTAATCACTCATTTTTTTCAACAAATCTTATTGTAAAAAGGATAAGACAACGAGATAGACGCTGGGTAGGTGATATAAGATATTTCTAACAATTTTTGGCAGAAAGCAATAAGAAAGAAAGAAAGAAAAATGATTCAAACAAAACAAATACAAATCAAAACAAACAAAAAACAAACTAAATGAAAAACAAATCAAAACAAAACAAATTCAATACAAATTTGGCTAAAAAAGCAAATAATTATATTAAATGGTTGATGATTTTGTACATTCAAAACGTCAGTTTAATCCCGAATAAACTTTGATTGCAATTCCTTATAATCGTTCGTAAAAAGATTAATTTTACTTATTGGAACACCTATTAGGTGATCCAGTTATTTTGTCTTTGGTTAGGTTATCCAGCCTCACATAATCCATCATCTTTTCTTTGGCCTTCCTCTTCCTCTCCATCTGCCAACATAATTATATATTCATCACTCTTTTAGTCACATACCTACGTTTCCTCTACATCAATGAACATTAACATTCGCATTCCACGTTAAGGTCATAAATTAATGATTTCGAAGAATAGTTGCAAGTACTATAATCTAAAACGACAAACCTTTTACTCTTCATTATTACGCTGCAATCAATACCTCAACAAAGTCCTTGATCAACCACAGACCCCAATCATCTTCCAAACCGCAAGCCATGTTGCTTAACTTCATGACGTAACGTAACAATATAAAACGTCTCCAATAAGATATATTCTCCACACTTAATTCTATTGTTAAGTAATATGACTCTTTGGCCCCATCAGTAGTTTTGCTTTCTCGGTCAAAGGCCGAAGTTCAAATTCCAGTTGAGTTTATAGATGGTTTCCGTCATTGTCTAACGCGAGAGAAGATTCGACATGTTGTTTGTTGGGTGTGTACTATCGACGGCGAAAGGGTTATGGATAAATATTTTCTTTGATATTTAAGTAATGATGGGAGCTTATTCTTAAAAAGCAATTACAAAAAACGGGGAGATACTCGTATGTGATGTTGATAGATGATTTAAGAAGACGTAAATTAAAAAAAAATATTTTAATGATATTAAATAAGGTGTTTCATTCAATTTGAAGCTCCTGAGCTAGGTGGTACCTGTGTTACAGGAGTCAGTGTCTTCACCCATTTTTGGAACAATAACCATATTATTAAAATATCGTAAAATTAAAGGAATTTAGTGCATGCATTCCCTTGAGTGGTTTGTGTGCGCGCGTGTGTGTGTGTGGTTTTGTTGTGTTTGTGTGTATTTTTAAGTGTGTTGTATTATGTGTGTGTGTGCTTGCTTGGTGGGTGAACTTTGGGTTATAATATTTTTAAAGTTTGTTTGCCTACATTTGTGTTTAGTTTAATTTTTTGTTAGTCGGTTGATGTTGAGAATTTTGTTTACTTTATTATAAATATAAGTAGCTAAGTATAGCCGGTGCCTTCGAGCGAATGCGGTCTTACATTTGACTGTGCGACATACATTACTGACAGTTCTCTTATGTTTGGTTGCGTGATTTACCGGTGTGAGTTCATACTGTTTCATTATGAGATTTAGAAGGTATAGTTGTCTCACTGTAAGTAAGTGACAACTCCCATACAGGGCTTTTGTAGGGAACCGGTATAGTTTGAAGGTCATGACTTTTAACAAAGATCTTTTAGGCTCTCTCGAGGGGTATCATATAAGTATTACAAGACATGCTGCATCGATCCCAAAGAAACTGGAATAAGACCAGGAGGATGAGGTGTCTTTGTAATGACTGAACTGTCTAAGGATTCATCGAACCATGAATTGGAATCCCATGAATCTCTTCCCAAAAATCTTACAAGGGAGGTACAACTGATACAATGACGGCACAATGCTTAAATTTCAGAATTTACTAGTAGCTGACGGAAAATGTGATGGTATTCTAAAAGCTAAATTAATTTAACAAAGTAAGTTGTTATTTTGTATACGTTTTGATCAAAACCTTTCGAATCTTCGCTAACATCATCATCATCTGCGTAGCTTTTTCCCAACTATGTTTGGGTCGGCTTCCAGTTTAACCGGATGCAGCTGAATACCAGTATTTTACATGGAGCGACTGCCTATCTGACCTTCACAACCCAATTACTGGGTAACACGATACCCCTTGGTAAGACTGGATGTCAGACTTTCGGGCTTTTGACGACCCGTAACTATTGTCAAAGATTTAGAAATCACAGACGGGACCAACGGCTTAACGTGCGAGTCGAGTCTTCGCTAACACAATTAAAATTATCCATCATTTTACTATAAAGATTTTACATTGCTACCGCATATACAACATTATTTTTAGTATATGCGAACCCTGAATATAGTTTGTTCAAAATAAGGAACTAAATCGATTTCAATAATTTTTACACCATGTTATACATATTTTGTCCCCAAAATATTTAAGTGTGATGGAAAATGTTATTACCATTTAATTACTTACAATACAGTCGCCGTACGGTTAGGTACCTACTGCCAAATTATTATCAATGAGCGCAAGACGACCCTGGAAGCGCGGGAGCGCCGTTAGCATGTTTTTATACGGACAACCCGGTAACATAACAACTTTGTGATTTTTCATGATACAATTTTGAAATTTTGTTTAACATAGATTCGTTACATAAAAATACTAGACACATGTTTCGGATTTCGCATAGGTATACTAAAACTAATATTGTATACTTGATTCACTCACAAACAATACTTTCATATTCTCACGTAATGCTGCTACTTAATAAAGGAGATGTCGAGAGTATCAAGTTACTGAGGTAGTTTTCATTTTAATGAATAATTTCAACAAGTTTTCCTTAACTTCGTATTGCAACAACAATAATACGCGATCTCTTATCCACTTTCACGATTTCACTTAAAATTAATCGAGCTTACGGAGTTTAAATAGCATGCCATAAAAGGGTTTGACAAACGAAAAGTATAGCCAGCTTTGTCTAAGTCCAAGTAGGCCTTTTGTGACATACCTTTCGCATGTACAGGTTAATTGTGAAAGTTGCTTAAACAAAAGAAAACAAACTCTTGCGCACAATACGCGACAACTGAGGTGGTCCACACAATTGTTGGACCACCGTAACGATAGTTCGGACACACACCAAGTTTTCTTGTTTGATTAGCGTCCGTAGTTGGTGTGTTTACCCTACGACGCATATTCATTTCGTATTTCAATTTTGAGTGTCATGGATAGTGTATTTGGCTACTTGTGCATTTTTAACGTTTGTTGTGTCAGAACAAGAGGAAATTAAGGTCTTGCTTTTCAAACAAAACTCTTTTCTTCCGTTCAAAGCACAGTCATTCAACTATCTTACGTCTAGAGCTGACCATGTTCCTTCAAATACAATAAGAATTTACAAAAAACAACAAACTTTAAGAAATAAAGGAAAATTGTTTATTTTGCACAAACAAAACGCACAGTACAACAAAATAACACAGAACCCAAAAAACCCATAACTAAAACCCTTTTGTATTGTTATTTCACCAACCACTTAACATTAATTTGCATCTTCAAACCAACTTATTAGCTTACGTCGAATAGTCATCAGTAAACAGAACTATTGTTCTTAGCCAATTTCTAATTTCTTTCAAACGACAGATGTTCCAAGCCAATATTTATTCAACGGTACTTTTTACTTCCATACGGTCCTAAAATTTTGTTTGTCCGAAGCTCATTCGTGTCGTAATTCGGACCGATTGTCAAGAGCACTCAGGCGCATTGTCAAGTACGAACTTTACTTAACATGTACAGAATGTACACTATTTCTAATGCCACCACCTACATACCACCAAATATGTATATATGATTCGTTTGTGAGCCGTGTGATGGTGTGAAAGATATTGTTTACGATGTGTTTGCAATGATCCTAATACTTACCTTGTTTTGTTGTTTCTTTGGCAAGAAAGTAAGTACGTAATTATTTATTTGTTAGAATATTGTTGTTACAAAGGTGTTACACGTAATAAGATGTCCATAATATTGTCCTGTTTCCAGCGTACAAATATTTCAAAGAATTAAAATTAGGAGTATTAGAAATATAGGTATGCCAATAATGTTAAACAGCATGATTGCTAAAATTGTCAAAAACCAAATTCTGTTCTTCAATGTTACTGTTATTTTCAGCCAATAGTCATTTTTTCTAAATCTCATTCATTGTTGACTTTGTACTTTCAATTTTCTGAAATTTTGATTGCTCTAAGCTCAAAGATTCTTTGTTAGTTAGTCTATACTATTTACTCACTTTCTTTCTCAATTGTTGTTTACTGAACTACTCACTCATTTCACGCTACAATTCTAATGAGCGCTACTCCAAACTTGTCGTTGACATCAAGCAATCTCTAATTTATTACGAGTATCTCTTCAATCAGGTGTACAATGATTACAATATGAAATATTTCGCTGAGGTCAAGAGCTCGACAACTCTTGTTAATATTCCGAAGCACTTCAACTGTTTGCTTTACTGTTTTTTCAAGTCTTTGTGTTATGAGAGCGTGAAGTTTAAAATAAGCATCGACGTTCTTAGTTACAGTTACATTAATTTTCCCTTCTAATTTGATGATAATTGATTTAAAGACATTTGCTTATGGATCGAGTAACTAGCCAGTCTACCAATACCGTCTCATAAGATCCAAACTTTTTTTGAATTTTTGTCTGTAATTTTTTAATATACTTTTAATATTTTATAATTACCCTTGTTCTTATTGTCATCAAATGTTCAAAAATACTCACTAAGTATCTGTATTCTTATAGTCATACTTATAATTCAGTGTTTTATTTATTATTATTTATCATTTATTTCAAGCAACCAAGGCTAGTAACAAAATACTTACAAACTTTGTTAGTAAAACATTAACACATAAACAACAAAATTTGTGACTTTACTGCTGCAAGGTGACCGGCCCAGCCGATCGCTGCAGCAGTGGCTCACATACGCACAATCTAGCCTGCTTGCTACCATAGCCAACAATCTAATGCAAATTATCGTTGATTGTGTGGAAGTGTGTGAGTGTTTGTGAACGAGGAAGACCGAGCCGTGATACAGTTTTCACTAGTACGGAGGTCGGTGTGAATTAAGCTTAAACAACCGCATATACACAGGTATTTATTAGACATATGTAATTTATTTTCTACTAGCAGACACAAATCACAGGATTGTTGGGATTTTTGTGTATGTTTGTTCTTTTATATTGTCAATATTTTTTTTTTTCCTTTTACTTTTACCTCTACCTATCTTTTTTTTTATTTCTACCTATATATTTGGGGGTATGAGGAACAGAGTGTAAAGTTCACTCATCCCCCATAGAAAAGGGAGGATCCTCCGACCAGACGGGTGTTGTGTCTGGTGGGCAACTGCCCGACGGTACATGTCGGGACGTTGTATTGTTTAAGCTAGTTGCGCGGTAAACTCTGCTTGCGCGATGCAGGATTTGCGTGACGTCAGTGTGACGCGTAGTTCGCATGTGGTGATGTTGATGCCGCTACATATACATTAATAAAGTAGTAACGAAGTCAATACGGTACATTTAATATTTAAAAAAAAAAAAAGGAGTTGCTATCAGCACCCTAATTGCGTTGCACCATCTATCACAATCTTAATGATGATGAAGTATATTGCTAATACATTGCTTTATATGTTTGAAAAATCGGTCTGCTCAACAACGTAAAACGCAATGAATATTGGCGAACTGTCAAAATTAAACCCATTGCTACTGATAAGTGAGCTACCCAATTCCCTACAGGTATTAACGAATCTGATACTGATTGTTCTAACATTTATTTTGTGACGTTTTACATGTACTAACCAAAAATGTTTTGTCCTTTTTTAGCATGGGGCTCCATGGATGTCACCACTACAAACACTAATCAATATTTGTGTAACAGTTTACGATCTTTTCTTTCTCATACCTTGACATTGGCAAAATTATCGAACGTTATCGATGAAGCCAGAACATATAAAAATAGAATACAATAGAATCTGATACTGAAAATCTTGTTTTTAGAATTTTGTCCGTTTGTCTGTTTTTTTGGATGTATGTTCCGGATTGGCGCAACAATGGCTGAACGGATTAGGATGAAATTTGGCATACATATAGTTTAAGACAGTTTGTTTACAGAATTAACACATAGGATACTTTTAATCCACGCGGTGCGAAGATGCGGACAAAAGCTAGTCGTAAATAAGTTATAAATATAATTACTGACATTAAAGCTATATTTTTAAACACTACAAAGATGATAAAAGTTAAATTTTTTCTGTACAAAAAAGACGATTTATTACAAAGTAACGTCTCAATTTGAGCTAACAAAATGGCGGTAAGGCTAATTTATTGGTTGTAGATAGAAATAATATTCATGGTCGGTACAATATCGATGAACGATTAATATTTATGCGCTGACATAGGAGAGTATAGAAACATCAGCTGTCAATCGTGCATGAACAATTAATGTGCGCTCGATTACTTATAATGATGAGTTAGTACAGTGTTTTGACTTTAATTTTACTTTGTAACATCCATGTTTTGCACCTGACTGGGAATGAGCTGGAGTGTTCGTGAGAGAAGGTTCGTGTAGTTTTTTCTTACGTGTTTCTTAGTTCGTAGTTTCATATCAACCAGCTTATTTGAATACAGCACAAATTGTAATAATCTTAAATTGCCTTTAATCGTTCGAGCTTTTTTCAAGGCTCTAAGTTAACCATGAAACTGTAAGCAAATTAAAGCTTCGTCCTTTTAAAAAAGATCAAATATATATCTTACACGTTTACATACCTGATTATTAATTTTGAGGTGTCATAATAACCATCAAAGACGGTCCGTTACTTCTTGCAAAGAAAATAAGACTCATTTTATTGTCTAGCAGATATTGTATTCGATAGCCCGTTAAACCCCATCACCCATCCGTTGTCCTGATCTTTAACCCCCCACATATTGCTACATGCAGGTTTGATTGGCGCCATTTGCAGGGTTACTCACATCGTGGAAACGAACATGGTTTCTTGTAAATAATCTAAAATGGCATAAACTATCGGCTTTCTCTTGGATTTTCATGATTTAATATTGAATTTATTACGTAGTGCAGAAAGTATACACTTTATTTTCATACATTTTAGCTCATTGAGTATCTGGATCATATTTTATCTTAAAAGCTTCTATACCTTAAAATGAAGTAGTTTATCAATCTCCGATTTTAAGAGGTCATCTAATCAGAAGATAATCTCTACAAATCTATACAAACAAATAAACTTGAAATTACTGTTTTGTAATGTCAAAATAACAGGTTTTGACTAAATGCTTATGAAAGTATAAACGGTACTTACAACAAAAAACAATTTTTAACATTTTTGTCTGTCTGTTTGTTACGGATAATCTCCGAAATGCCTGGATCTATTTTGACCGGACGAAGCCGCGGCGAGCAGCTAGTTCACAATAAATTGAACATAAAAAACCTAGAACCGCTATTATAAATGCTTTAAAGTAACTGTTAACTTGCGAGTAGACAAGGCAGACAGACTGCCGCCTAATAATGAAAACTCGGGTCAGACTGTCTGACGTAATTCATCAAGATTCATAATTCTGCGGCCTAAAGCCAATGAGGTGTGACCTCGAGCAAGTCTGATTCTAGACAAGCCTAAAAACTTGATTGTGTGACTGTACCATACGACTCCTAAGCCTTAATTATTTCTACAAGTATAAGAATATTTTTATTAAAACTTGGAAGTTAAGTAAAAGAATTATCATCTACTTGTTTCTCCATGAACTGTCATAATGTAGGTACCTACGTCCAAACCGCCAAAAAGCCAAAAGGGAGACCTTGAAAATACATACAGCATAGTAAGCCTATAAAATTCCCACTACTGGGACACAGGCCGCCTCTCGGTGAGATTGGGCCGTAATCCACCACGCGGGCCCAGTGTGGGTAGGTGGATGTCACATGTCTTCGAATTTTTGGTTCTAGGACATGCCGGTTTTCTCACGATGTTTTCCTTCACGGTTTTGAGGAAAATGCATATACTTTAATGTAATTCATAACGGCTTAGCTAAAAAAGGTGTTTATATATTTTTTTGTTTATAAACTTACTACCCATACAGGATATTCTTTTGTTTGTTCATTAATTCACGTTAGTTAGTTTATATCAAAAGTTTTGACAAGTATTGTTAAATTAGCTGATGCGTTAAATTATAATTAACTAACAGCTCATCATAATAACATTTGAAACTTATTGTTACTTTATCTGGTACTAAGATGCTGCTTAGCACTATTAAAACTTTACAAGCGGTAAACATTAAATTAAGCGGAACTGTAAAGGACTGAGATAGTTGTAAATATTGTATGTAATATGTGTGTAAATGTTGTGTGTGTAATATTGTCGTATTTTATTGAATATAAAATATAACTGATAAATGTAATAATCGGCCAAATACGAGTCGGACTGGCACACGAAGGTTCCGTACCACCGAACAATATTGTGCAAAAAACGGCGAAAAAAACACGTTTCTTGTATGTCTTGTTCGATCCCCTTTAATTTTTTTACTTTTATTACTTGTTGTTATAGCGGCAATAGAAATACACAATTTGCGAAAATTTCATCTGTCTACCTATTACGGTTCATGACATACAGCCCGCTGACAGACAGACGGACGGACGGACAGCGGAAGCTTAGTAATAGGGTTCCGTTTGGCACCCTTCGGGTACGGAACCCCAAAAAAATTAACACTCATCCTTCTCTAATTTGGTTATCAATTCTTTAGCCATTTTTCAATCTAAGTTTCAGATTTAGGAAGTAGTAAATTGTTAATCTATTATCTCTATTACTAAAGGCTTAGTTGACTGATATCTGCTTTTGATCCTCTACAGTAAGTCTAAACTCAAAGTCTAAGGCCCATTCTTATTACAGAACCTTTTTTTTTTATTTCAATAACGTCTCAAGCAGCATTTTACCCACCCGGGTTATCAAACTTTTTGCGTTATCAAAATAAGTTTTGATGTAAAACCTTAGCATCCTGGATCAGAGGTTGATCATTATTATTTGACATTGGCATCACGTATTACTTTATAGGTATAAGTTCTATAAACAGGTAAATATTAGGTGGCCATTATTGTTGAAGATTTTAATAGTCATGACGAGTGGTCACGAGTGGATCGGATAATGAAGTGTTGGTGCATGTATTGTGAGCAGGGTTTAATTAGGATTGCTTGCACTTATCTTTTATGACTACTCATATTGATACTTGGCACGTAGGTGCTAAAAATTCTAGACAGCTAACAACTACTACAATCACGACTTTGATAAAGATGCAAGATTAAAGCGGCTGTAGTCCATCGTTTAAAGCGCGGCCTAATACTAGTGTTTTCACTAGCACTCAGTGACACCTAAATAAACGTGCGCTGTATGACTTTCAACGCTCGTCTCGGCGCCGTTGAAAATCCAATCCAACTGCGTGCTTTTATTTATGCTTTCATCTAAGTATCGTCTAGCTAGTGTTAGAAAAATGGGCGTATGCGGTTTTGAATTCGATCGCAATACTTTTTTGCTATCCATAAGCATTTTTTTTTAACTAAGAACACGATAGTCACTCATCATCTGCCTAGTCTTTTCCCAACTATGTTGGAGTCGGCTTCCAGTCTAACCGGATGCAGCTGAATACCAGTATTTTACATGAAGCGACTGCCTATCTGACCTCCACAACCCAGTACTGGGTAACACGATATCCCCCTCGGTAAGACTGGTTGTCAGACTTTTGGGCTTCTGACGACCCGTAACAACCGTCAAAGATCTACACAAATGCCAGCCGAGACCAACGGCTTAACGTGCTTTCAGAGGCACGGACGAATCTTGTTATGAAAAGATGGTCACCCATTCACGCACCAACCGCGGCAAGCGTAGCTTAACCTGAACGATCGACCCGTGCGGCAGTTATTATTTAGCCACAAGCTCCTCGAACACGATAGTCATTATAAAACAAATACAATCTAAAACCGTTCCTTTGTTTTTAGGTCATATTTAACAAATAATCGATTAATTTAAAGATTTCGCAAAACAATTTCACTTCAGACCCATTTTAAAATTAAATGAAGTCATAAATATCAACAGATAGATTCTTCAACATTTCGATTTCAAATTACTTTTAAATATCAATCGTATTAAGTTCAGCCTTTAATATAATATATGGGTACATACAAAGTGGTGTTAGTAATGTTCCTCTAACCATCGAAACGTATAGAGTAACTTCATATAATGCTGGACCAATAAATATAACTAATCATAACAATCAATTAGGCAGATTGCGATAGATTGGCGTGGTACACTTTCTGTTTGGGAATGTTGAACTAGGAATGACTAGATGAGGCATTCAAAATAATCTCACTGAGTGGAAATCACTTCAATCAATTTATTTTAGTGATATCTATGGAGATATTTCGCAGTAGTAGAGCTCTTTTGTTATCCTTATGCCTCAAAATGTCTCCATATACCAAGTATACTTATGATATTACAGGACCGTGAAAGCTATTTTTATAAGAGTGAAAACGGTGGTGGTAAATGATAAGCTTGCAAATAAATCTTAACTTTTACTCTTAAACAGGACATAACTTAAATACGTAGTGTCTTATTTGTAATGATAATTATGTTCTTTTGCATCGTACGGGCAATAATGCATCTGTTGTTAGCATATACAATTATTTTAACCCTAAATCATCATCGTTTTTGTCATTTGTTTTTGGGTAGATAACTAGTCAGCTCGACTGTCACCTTGCTGACTACGAACTACTAAGAGAAGAAGAATATTATCAATTTCTTGTTTGAGGTTTAAGATCATTTATTCTCATAAGAATTACACTATTCACTTACATGAGAATATTAAAACTAAACACTTAAAAATAGCATAAAAGTTGGGGGTATTACAAAGTTAGACATCGATTATATTATATAAATGTTTCGAGGGTAGGTTAGAAATCATTGTGGTCAAAATGTTCGTTCGATACATGCAAACAAGTATCCGTGTAACACTCAATAAACTCCAACTGGATGTGGCTCGACCCTATAGTAGGGAATGTGAGTTTTTTACTATAAGTTGTTTAAGTAGCTTTTTAAAAGTTGTTTTGGATTTGTTTCAATTTCTATTCTCCTCTACACATTATCAACTCTGTGTTAAAAACAAAAAACCAGTTATCTAATATATGTTTGCAACTCTCGATTGTTTTGCGTTTGCGCAACGAGGAGCGTCCACTTTCTGACGTGGGATGTGGGCGCGTATGTGTGTATGTATAGAGTGTGTGAGAAATGTACGATCGGTATGTGGGAGACTTTCAAACATTACTGTAGCCTTTTTTAGGAAATACGATGAAGCGAAAATGATGACATTGTCATTTTTTTATTTTACATAATTATGGGTATTTGGGCGACTTTTATTTAATATTTTTCGTGGGTTATATTATGATGTTCATATGGTTTGAAGTCTAGAAGACATCAGTCTGGAATAAAAGAAGATTAAAATTGATACATATCAGCGGATGTCAGTTGGGTCTGGAATGAAGATAACCGGGGTGGTAAAATGTTGACCTTCGAGTAACTAGTTTTTAGTTTGGTCTACGCTATAATGTACTGGTTTTGACTATGTTCCTTTTTTTACTCGACTGCGGTGAAGCCAAAAATGAGGGTGTGGCTGTTTAAATATAAAAAATATAATATTAAGAAAAAAAACTTTTGGAGAGAGTGATTAAGAAGCCGTTATAACGCGATTATTATTGGGTAAATAACCTAATTTACCGTCTCCCTAACCTCTCTCATCCTAACAAAAAAGTAAAAATTATAAATTTAAAAAATCTAAAAACCGGACTGCGTGTAAATTAAACTTTACAAGATGGAAATAAGATTTATCTAATTCGGGTTTATGATTTTAACTTAACTTTTTAAATATTATATTACTTAGACAATAAAAATACGAGTTCAAAAATATGTAGTAGCGATTATTAGTTGATTTAATTGCATATTGGCGTACTAGTTACTACATAATTTGACAAAAACATGGCAATAAATTAAAATAGAAAGTGAATCGGAGAAATCTAAACGACCATTCAATTTTTTCCTGTATGTTGCCAGTACGTACCTAGAAACGCAAAAACTCAGTAATGAAAACCGAAAACATTTCTAAGCAGTTCTAATAAAAAACTGTTTACTATTAAATTAATAAACAGAGTTTGAGGTACGATTTATTTGATGTAGGTACATTTGATTTATCTTACACCTAATGTATAATGCCAGAGCAGTATTTACTGTTAATCATTTCAGCAAGCGTGAACCAAAACCAGACCAATGATTAGTAATTATTTAATGTTGAAATTGTCTTGTCACCTAAGTGACAACTAATTTCCTCACTAACAATCTACCCAAAAACAGATCTTTATCTCCCCAATTAATTTTTAGAACAAGATAATTATATTGTCTCCCGGTTATAATTGAAACACACTGTAGCTACGAGACCTAGTGTTAGTACGCAAGACAAGCTGCTCTACTTTGCGCTCAATATAATTTATTGTGAGAAATCAATAGTAGTAGCCCGTGGAACCGTAAAACCGATCATTGGGTAACACAATTATAATATAAATATTAGCCGTGCCCCAAGGCTTTGGCCGGATTTCATCGCTATAACTTCACTTAACAGGTACTTACTAAATCAAAGCTATTCTAATAAAAATAAACCTTGCGTGGTTAGGTAATAAATTAGTCAATAGTATGAAACTAGTTTCTCTACTACTCGTAGAATTACTTGTTATTTTAATAACATATCATCGGATAACGGTTGTGACATTAAACCTCGAAAGGTTATCGTAGTGTGCAATTGTATTGTCATCGAAAAGTAGTCCAGTAGCTTTATATACAGGGTGTGTTTCTCGAACGAAAAGTCTTGCAAAAGTAATGTGACAAATAATTGTCAAGCGCACGTAAACTGCTGTGATTTTGAATGATTTATCCCAATCGCAGATTAAAAATTTGCTTGACAATTTGTCACATAAACTTTGCGATCATTTTCGTTCGAGAAACTGGCCCTAAGGAAACGAAAAGGTTAAAATAAGCTTGATTCGGTCAATCCATTTTTTAGGGTTCCGTACCCAAAGGGTAAAACGGGAACCCTATTACTAAGGCTCCGCCGTCTGTCTGTCTGTCTGTCCGTCTGTCACCAGGCTGTATCTCATGATCCGTGATAGCTAGACAGTTGAAATTTTCACAGATGATGTATTTCTGTTGCCGCTATAGCAACAAATACTAAAAACCAGAATAACATAAATATTTAAGGGGGCTCCCATACAACAAACGTGATTTTTTTCCTCGTTTTTGCTCGATATTGATAATGGTAACAGGTAGACATTTGAAATATTCACAGAATATTTAGTTATATATTCACTTTAAAAATCAATAATTAAATTAAAATAAAACAAATATTTAAGGGGGGCTCCCATACAACGAACTTGATTTTTTTTGCCGTTTTTATAGATAATGGTACGGAACCCTTCGTGCGCGAGTCCAACTCGCACTTGGCCGGTTTTTTTTATATACATTTTAATAAAAATAATCTGCTGGATCAAAATCTGATTTCTGCAAGCAAATGCTAGATACTGCCGCAAATCAAAGGAATGAGTTTTTTTCCCCTTTATTTTGAAATCTACACTGACTCACAGGAAAAGCCAAAGCTACTATTCTAAACGCCCGACGATCACACGCCAATAAAGCTTTAAGTCTATTAACCTCAAAACGGTAGTTCTCGTATCTGCGACAGATGGCGTGACCTATCACACTGTTACAAATGCTTTAAAATTTATTATTATCTTTTGGGTTTTCTCACGATAATTTCCTTTACAATCTGGTTATTAATTGTGTAAATAAATATTTATTTGGTGTTATTTAAACTAAAGTGTAACGGAACCTATGAAGGTAACGGCCTTGGTTGGACGTATACATACATTAATGGCAATTTAATTACCTTTGATGATTTTGGAAAAGAGTACATTAGTTCAAACTTGTTTTTTTATGGCATTTTCTTAGAGATTCAGTTGATACTGTTATAAACTTATAACCCAGTTTCTAACTAGGTAAATCATTTTCAGTTCCAGTAACCTTTGCTGGCATCAAAGTGGTGCTGGTATGTATGTTTTGTCCACCTTATAAGGTGACAAAACACCATGGTGGTGGTGGGGGTCTTCCGAATATTCCATATTATAATATGGAATATTCGGTGTCTGATGAAGACTTTTCTAGATAGGTACTGGCGATGTACAGGACAAATCTGAATGGTCGTTTAGATATCACCGATTCATTTTCTATTTTAATTTATTGGCAGATTTTTGTACTAGTACTTCTATAGGTAATTAATTTAACTAATAATCGCTACTACATTTTTGAACTCGTCTTTTTTTACTTTCCAAGTAATATATTTAAAAAAGTTAATTTAATAACTCAAAAAACCCGACTGCTGATTTTTTTTAATATACTCTTTGCTACCAAAACCGATCCTGGGGGTCTACTCCGAAGCGATAATCCGAAGTATCGGCCGAATGTTCGGCCGTTTCTTTACTACGGCTAACTACGGCTGACTACGACGAAACAAAAAAAAAACGTCAGTCAAAGAGATAAGCCAAAGTCTTGAAATCGGGTAAGGACTCAAAGTTCAAAAAGAAAACTGTGAAAGTTATAAAACGGCCGAGCAATCGGCCGATACTTCGAATTATCGCTTCGGAGTAGATCACCTGTTCACCGACCAACAAGATCCAGCTATAAATCTAGGTGTGTAAAGCCTTACAGTCTAAATTGTCAATCAAAATATTACTAATCAACGGTTCAAAAAACTCCTAAACTTTATTTACTTTGCGAAATAATTAATTAATACATAGGTAGGTAATAAAACATTCGTCTGATTTACTGAGCACGGTAGTTGTCTAATTAAAAGTTAATATTGAAATCTTATGAAACTTTGTGCGGATGAATTTAGTGTTTAGTTACGAAATAAAGAGAGGATTAGTTTCTGTTGTAAATTTAGGGATGATGTAATAATACATGTGTGTAGTTTTATTACAAAGCGAGTGACTACATATATTAAACTTTCGACTTGAAGCTGTGTTAGGGTTCCTTAGCTCAAAAGGAAGAAACCAATAATAAAGAAAACAAAGAGCAAGCAACAAGGTTGCATGGTAAAATCAAAGAAAAACTATTTTACCCGTCCAAACGACGATTAAAGGGTAACAAAACGAGACTATAACATGTAAATGATGATGGTGTTCCGTATGGTGCCGGACGTTAAGAATAGCACCGCCCTATTTCTTCCCGTGGGTGTCGTAAAAGGCGATTAAGGGACTTACTAGAGAATGGGCAGCAGCGTTCTCTATGCATTTTAACACCATACTGCGATCGCCAACCCGTCTGCCAAGCGTGGCGATTATGGCAACCACCCTCCTTTTAGCGGAGGCCTATGTCCAGCAGTGGACGTCTTTCGGCTGAAATGATGATCATGGCGAATGGCGCCATCACCCCATGAACTCCTTTCGTTCAAGAATTCCCATCAAACAAGCTTATACATCATTATCCACGATTACAATCCGATTTTTAATTTATTCACAGCTTATAAAACAATCGATCAGTTTGCCGCCTCTCTCGATCATGATCGATTACTTGTCGCCTCTCCAATACGGCGGGGAATCGATAAATTAATCGGTACGAACCGAGTACAATCGCTCGTTGTGTTGTAATTGTTGTATGTTCATTTGTCCCGGCGGTTTTTCGATGAATTCATCATGTTAGTCAATAGCTTTGAAATTTGAGAGGAAAAGTGGCTGTATTGTTATCTGGCATAATGTTAGGAATGATTGTAAAAGTGAGTATTGTATGATAAATGATGCAGTAAAAGATAATTAAACAGATAATATCTTTCTTCATTTCTGTGTTTGCCCAGTGAGGAAACTGGCTTTAGGTAATCTGTTCAAGAATGTCTATAATTTTGTATGAGTAAAAACCAGAATGTCTACTCCGAAGCGCTAAACCAAAGTATCGGCCGAATGTTCGGCCGTTTTATAACTTCCACAGTTTCCGTTTTTGACTTTAAGTCCTTACCCGACTTCAAGTCACAGTTTTGACTTTGGCTTATCTCTTCAACCGTCTTAGCATTCAAGCGTCTTGCAAGTTAGCTTTCAAGAAGCTTTCCATAAACCTTTGTTGATGTTGTGGCTTCGTTCAGGTCATTATATTATCCTAGATGGTGTTGTCTCAATCAAAAAGTCAATCACGAATAAACTAATAGATATTATAAAAAAAAAAACGAGCGAGCCTTATACAGTAGGTAGTAGTTGCATACGATGTGTGTAACATCTGTCATCTCACCTTGGTAATAAGCAACAGCAGCGACAGAAATTAAACTCAAAATTTAAAAAAGCTGCAATATTTATTTGAATCATTATTCATTAGTACTTGTTGAAATTCGACTCCCTCTACTTCCAATCTATATAGTACTTACTAATTCCATGAGTACCTACACTAATTCCATGCTATTATAAGTGCTTACTAATTCCATGCTTAAGCTGTCACTTCCTGTTACACACTTCCGTCCCTTTTCCCGAAATCACTCCCACAAAAAGCGAGAGGAACGATATTACACGTCAAAAATATCGTACACACAATGCGAGATCAGCTTATACTGGAAATGTATAGCTTGATGTGTAGCCGTGTGTACCTATGTGTACCTACCTAGATCTTGCATGCCAAGTGTATGTATATTCATGTTTTCGACAGACAAATGATCTTATCTTATAAGAGATGAGAAAATAAGATGGCTGATACGTTATCTTGTTCAGCAAAAATATCTATATCAATTGCGCCCCGCGGTTTCAGAAGTGTTAGAGAACGTAAATTAGTAACGTAAAATAACCAATAAGTATATGACACTTATTAATTATTAGTATTTTTTTTATTTATATTATTAGTTTTTTTTTCCGCAAGCCTGCGCCTACGGTGGCCGGAAATCGACTTGCGACTCTCGACGCCCCGTCTCCTGCGGTGACTAGGGGCGCGAGGGCGCAAACCTTGCCTCTCCCTCACGCGTTCCGCCTGCTTCTTCGCGAGCATTACTGCTTAGAAGGAGGTGACGGCCTCCCATGCACTCTCACTCCAAACCATGGCCTGAACCAGGGCCGGACGCGAGAGATCACCGCCGCCGATCGCCACCGTGAGTGATGTGATAAGTCTCGAACTGTCGGAATATCGGGATAAAAGTATCTTATGTCCTAACCCAGGTCATGGTCTACCCATATTCCGAATTTCATCTAAATCCGTTCAGCCGTTTTAGCGTGAAAGCGTACAAACAAACTCACTTTCGCATTTATAATATTAGTTAAGAGAGTTTAGAAAACTTAAAGCTTCGAATCAACTCTTACATATTTCCCTCTATTTTGCTACTTGAAAACAATGCCTTAGAGATTTGAATTGCATAACTTAACCTGAAGTCAAACTCGATAATAAACTATGCTAAATCCAAGAAATCTTATGTTATTTTCCGTATCTCGAACGATTATAAGCATGACATATCTAAGGGCTTAGGAAAATGTAATTATGCAAAAGAGGCTAGTTGCACATTTGTGGAACGGACGTTGATTTCTCTATGACTGGTTTGTTACTGCTTTTGTAATACAACCTTCAGATTCACATTGTTTTGTAAATGTTATTCTGGATTGTTGTGGAAAAAATAACAGACAAACAAACAGGCATGTTTTTTTCATTACTGATAAAATCACGCTGTGCGTTTAGGTACTGTTGGAGCTTGTGGCTAGATAATAACTGCCGCACGGGTCGATCGATCAGGTTAAGATACGCTTGCCGCGGGCGCGGTTGGTCCGTGGATGGGTGACCTTTTCGGTGTTCATACCAAGATTCCTCCGTGCCTCGGAAAGCACGTTAAGCCGTTGGTCCCGGCTGTCATTTGTAGATCTTTGACAGTTGTTACGGGTCGTCAGAAGCCCAAAAGTCTGACAACCAGTGTTACCAAGAGATATCGTGCTACCCAGTAACTGGGTTATGGAGGTCAAATAGGCAGTCGCTCCATGTAAAATACTGGTATTCAGCTGCATCCGGTTAGACTGGAAGCCGATCCCAACATAGTTGGGAAAAAGCTAGGCAGATGATGAATCAAACAGTCATGAAAATGTTTTTTTATGTTATGTTATGTATATTTTTCCTACCTGTAATTGGTAGTTTATTTTTGGGAATAATTTAGGGAGTTTAATAAAATTATGTCCCAAATTTCAATTACGGTAAATTAGATCCTAACCAAGAGTCCAATCAATCATTCTAGCCCAATGATATTACAAGTAAACAGAGGTTCTAGCTTATAAAAGTTCTCTTATAAGGATAGATTCCTTCCCTAAGTTGCACTACAGGACTTCGTTTTGAGTCTTCAGCATCCAATCCACCCTTACTGCCATCTGTAGCAGAAATCAGCATCAGAAAACGCAAAAGAATACTTACTAGTTCCTCTCCATCCCTTACCCAGTACAAATATTCTATCAAGAAATTAACATAATAATCGGCAAACGAAATGATTACAACATCATTATGTAAACAGCTCATTTCTATTATTGTCTCCGTGTCAAAGTTATCAGGTACTTAAAATTAAGTTCCCATTAAATGAGCTTAAAGATTATAATCTAGTTTCAAAACAACACTGTTGTACCATTCGCAGTGTTTCTCAGTGAATTATCTGAGTAATAAACAACAGTAAACATTACCGTACTTACAAAACTTTTGGCTAAGCACCTGCACACGACCCACATACTAACATAAGTTAAACAACGATATAAAATAAAGTTACAGCTACGCTTTTAACAGATGTTGTACGTAAATCAATTTTTCGCAACAATAGCCTACGATTTTCTACGAAAAGACATAAGTGTATACCCTAAAACAACCGAAAAATGATCTTTAACGTTGCGATATAAGACATCGAATCGATTGCTGTAAGATTAGCAGATAGAATTTTATTGATTTATACAAAGTTTCGTAATAACCATACAGCCACCATTTAAAACGCAACCCTATTCCTGACCGTACAAAGTATCAACTCCAATGTTATAAAGGCTGCAGATAGAACGTTATTCATGGTGTGGAAGGTAACAATGTGCACTTGCGTCCACTCGCGAAGCTTGAATGCTTGCGCCAGATTTGAAGCGAAGTGCTGGACTAAAACCGGTGACATGTCTTTGTTTGATGATTTATTTTATATTTACAATTTTAGGAGTATTGAATTATTAAATAAACTTTTTGTATAAAGCAATTTCTTGCAAATAAAAGGATTTATTATACATCTTTAATTCTGGGCATCCCTCAGAACATTACAATACTCTATCTATTTAGCGCTATTAATTTGAAATCCACGTTAACAAAATTAAAAATAATACACGGAATGAAAAATTATCATTTGAATAATCAAACCAAGAAAAGACTATTTTTAAAGAAACGGAACATGCAAACATTAAAAACCATTACAAGATCAATAAAAACATCAAAAAGCTATAGGTACCAATACCACTTTATACCTTAATACAACACATAACACTACTTAAAACAACAACCAATACTTAAACACAAATCAGATAACAAATAGACCAGTTAATTCACACATATACGAACATAAATACATAGCCTATCACTTAAGAAATCAACCTCAATTGATAACATACTCATATAAGTACCGAATGAAACAATTAAATAAAGATTATGCAAATCATCGCAGACAGTGTATTATAGGTTGAATGCCTATAAAACCTTGACATGCTATTAAATGTATTATGTAATTTGTTCGTTTTGTTTTGAACTCGTAATGTAACTAGCTGTTTTACCGCGACTTTGGTCATCATTCACAGCCCGACTTCACCCACTGCGGAGCACCCTCCTGATCAGAAGGTCTAAGTAGCTAAATGTCCAACAGCGCGAAGCGTCTAATTGGCAAAATGTCCATGTAGCAAAACGTCCAACTATCAGATGGTCTGTATAGCAGAATAGGCCTCTCTTTTCTTGTGCCAAACCCCACGCTCCTGTGCCAGCCTCATCCAAGGTCTACCTACGATGGTTTTTTGTGCCAATCCCCACGCTCCTGTGCCAGCCTCATCCACGATGGTAACAGTGTCGTCCACCCATCTCGCCGCCCGACGACCGACACTTCATCTTCCCGTGCTTAGACGCCACTCGGTTACTCCTTACTCCGCCTCAAAACTAACTTCGATCCCACATTTGATTCGCTAAAGCATTATAAGCTCAGGTTACGAACTTCAAAACCTCGTTTGATCCACAGGCACACTTCATATCTTGCGTGAGTGTTACTCAAACGCTTATGCTGCAGTAACTCGATGCTAACTGATTGTTTTTCAATACAATCAATCAATTCCACGCGAAGTTTACGCAGCGAATACGCCGCGAAAACTTTCGTCCGTTACAGAGACCCAGGGATTTTTTATGTGAATAGACTAGCAGTTCCCGCTACTCCGGTTAAAGGCAACAGGAGCACAGTGTCTTAATTAGTAAGAGTCTGACATACCCCCGGGCATTCATGAGGATTCGGACAGCACTTTCCTGTTTTTTCAACTCTGTAAATATCTTAATTTGCAACCCGGTCTACTCTTTGATATGTAATGGTCTCTGTAGTCCCATGAAACATGAGGCTCTAGGGGCTAGTGTGAATCTTTGAGTTCATTCGAGTGAAGTGAGTCAAGTGAGTGTCGGTGCATTTCATTCATTCATTCTGTAAATAACATAATTTGCAAGTTCCTAAATCAAGCATAAGGTAGAGCGTTTTTTTTTCTGTCAGTCCACGTCATAAAAATGTTTTACATGTGAGTAGGTATCGTGCCTTCACTTACCTTTGTTTCAACAAGGAAAATAAGTTTATGTAGCGTTCATTTGTTTATTTGATTGATGGATCGATTCAAGTCTGCTTTTAGAAGTCTTTTGTATGAACGAAGGGTATTTATATTTGCACTGAGTTGAAGCGACGGGCAGCAAAAACAGATATGTATCAGCTAATTTCTCGGTTTTATTTTAGCCAGGGTTAGACATTTTATTTATTTAAACATTGTTCCAGATTAACATTGTTTGCCTACAAGGTCATGACGTTTTTTTTTTTGTTTTAAACCAAAGAACGACGAAAACGATCACGACGATCGACGTTCTCAGTATGGGCCTACTTGATCTGACGTTTTGTAACTCAAAACAATGAGTTGTAATATGTTTGTAATATCTTATATATATATATTATATATGTTTGTATTATCGTCTTTATCTTAACAAAAAAATAACAACTTAAGTGATTGTTAAAAAATATATTTATTAATAACGTCTCTATGGTTGTCGCTCTTCCGTCGGCCTGATAAAAAGGTTGACAAAGGATATTGTATGGAGAGAGCCTCTCTATTGTTGTTTGTTTTTAGCAAACCACAACGCAATGCGGTGACAAGTTGTTGACTTGGGAGGCTGTGACGGTATGAAAATTGCTCTACTTTATTTTTATTGAAAACACTAGAAAAAAGTGTCATTTTTTTTCTATTTACATCACTATTTTGGCAAGATTAAGGTTTTAAATTTAGAAGGTACTGTTTTCTCAAAGGTTAATAATAACTAAATAATTACTTCGACGCCTAAGTATCGTTTTGTTTTAGTATTTATTTGTAAATTTAGTCAGTCAATTTAGTACCTAGCTTGAAATAGTTAGTTGTGTAATAATTACATTGTTTATAATCATAATAATTAAATAGGAACATACATAAATTATAAATCATATATAAAATTCCTTATGAGTCTCTTAAAATTAACAACGAACCTATTTAAATACCATATTATCTAACAATAATTTTCAATTTCATCATTCTAATTGTGCCTGTAACCAAACGATTCGCCTCAAAATAAACAGAATTACTAAACCGACTTCATAACTTACATCTGTAGGTTTTATCAATACAAAATTAACACCATCGCTGTTGCTAATTTAACGCTCAAATTTGATATTGCCACGAAATTCTCAACCTTATACCCTCGTGTTTGAAACTGTCGTTTATTTAACCAACGATTAAAGTGTAAACTAAATTAAATGCGAGTTAAACGGCTGATTAGATGCGGATCGACTTCCAGATCAAGCAAATCATGTTAGAATAAACATGGATAGGATTCGACAGGCTTATGTACGGCCCTTCGGCACAGCATTGTGCCAGCAACTGGTTGTTGATTGCGTTGCTGGTTCCACATTGACTTATAAATCATTGCTGGGTCCACATTGACTTATAAATCGTTGCTTTGTACTGTTGATGTGTTTTATTTCCGTTGGTATTGTAGTGAGAGATTTATTTGTAGTTGTAGGAAGTCTTGGACTAGTTCTGTCTGTTGAAATGGGAAGTTTCGTAGTTGGAGTTATACCCATTTTAGTTGGTTGAATGCGTTTTAGTATTTAGTTGCACTATAGTATCTTTCTTGAGATCCCAATACAATAACTTACTACATTCGGGTAATAACAAAACAGCACTGTTAAGAAAAAGTATTATGACAATGGGACCTGTCATTTTTAATAAAATACCTCATGGTTGTAAGGATTCTTCTGTTACCATTTTTAAATCTAAGGTAACTTCAGTACCTGCCAGGGTTGCGAGTTTGTCCGAAAGGGATATCGTGGCCCTGGCACACAGGCAACGGAAGGAACACGGGTGGGTTTTAGTCAGTAAAAGTCTGACACGCCCTTCCGCTCCGCCCAGAGCGGGAGAAGTTATTTGAAAAAAAAGGTAACTTCACTACTTTTTGGCAAATGTTATTACTCGGTGAAAGACTTTCTAAATGATATAAGTTTATCCAGATCTGCATGATTATTATAATTAGTTGCAAATTTGACCATGTAAGATATAAGTACTCTATGTCCTATGTTAGCGGGTTTGGTTTCCGCACCTAGTCGTTCATGTGGACCATTGCGCGTGCGCCATGGCAGCCGTCGATGGTTATTCCAACCAGCTCACCTCCCTCCAGAAGCTGATTATGAGGTCTCCTGGTCTGCTTAAGATATCCGTGAAAGATCTGGGTGACCCGAGGGTTTCTGTTTTGATATAAGTACTTACCTGACTATAATATCTCATCATCACTTTAATTTCTGTTTTGTTTTTTTGACATTATTTTGTTTGTATTAATATTTTAATATATGTAATAATTTGCTCGCCGTAAAGTAGACTATGGCCGATCCATTAATTTATGTAAAGAAAGAAAGAAAGAAAATAAGTTTATTTTGCACAGACTAACAGGCACACAAATGTACACCAGATAAAAAAAAAACAAGAAATAAAATGTAAAGAGCGATGAAAGAAATTAGCAGAAAAGTGTGCATTAGTAAAATTGCCAGACAATTAGTGCCTGACGCTGGTATTCAACTGGACCTGAAACTGATGTACACATCTTATATCTGTACCTACATTCATAACAAATACAATTCTGAAATCACCATCTGCCAACCATCCTTACTTCTTTTCCCAACTATATTGGGGTCGGCCTCCTTACCCAATGAAGCTGAATACCAGTTTTTTACATAAAACGACTGCATATTGGACCACCGTAACCCAGTTACTGGGTACCACGATACCCCTTGGTAAGATAATAGAAAATAACAAATAAAATAATGTTTCTTCTAAAAGTGCAATTAATCAATAATTTTAAATGACAATGGTTAAGTGTGGACATTGGCAGGTCATTGGCATTGGTCCGTCAGGCCAGCTACCAATCGTACTGTTTCAGTAGAAAGCTTATCGGCTTGAGTGATTACATCGTTTTAAATATTTAAATGTTTATCAATGTTCGCACTACGGCGAGACTCGAGACATAAATCTTGTCGTGTGCATAAAACTTCCGATGTCTACTGTCTTCGTAAAGAAAAATAATAATATTATTGTGATATTATAATTATGTGATAGTGAGATAAGCTAAGGGTTTTTGTTCATCATTCTCCTGCCCTTACATAATCAGCCTATAACGTTTCCCTCTTTTGGGACACAGGCCTCCACTCGGTGTGAGATAGCTTCTCCTCTCCTGCCCTTATCTTTGCATTATTTACTAGGTGCTAGCCATGGCTTCGCCCGCGTGACTTTTTTTAAATTAAAAGTAGCCTACGTTACTCCTTATAATATCAGCTATCTGCCAGTGAAAGTCCCATCAAAGTCAGTCCAGTCGTTTCGGAGATTAGCCGGAACAAACAGACAGACAGACACCACATTTTTTTTTGTTGTAAGTACTGTTTACTTTCATAGTATGCTTTTAGTAAAAAGCTGTTATTTTGACATTACAAACGTCTGATTTTACTGTTTTCAGTGTCATTTATTTGATTTGATATTATATTTGGGAACTTTTTTTTTATAATATTTTAATGGCCTGGTTGCTGGGACCTTTTAGCCAAGTGCTTATTTAGTTACAAACTTGTTTTTAAATAATGATGAAATGAATTTTATACAATGCATGATAGATGATATCCCCGCCCGTACGCTCCCCTTGAGTTTCAGTACAGACGTGGTGGCACTTTACTGAGACCTCACGCGGACATCTTGAGAGAACTTGAAGTGATATGTTGCACTGTTTACTTGTTAGTAATGCACGTTCACGAACACTCAATGGTTAATAATCCACGATTATTACACATTAATATTCAGCTATAGAAATACTAATTGTAGAAAATAAAACAAAACCGCCAAACACGACGCTTCACTTTCCCGCCAAGAAGTCTATTTGCGATCTTTTTTTTTTGTTATTAGTTGTATGGCCTGGTTGCTGGTACCTTTTAGTCCTATTTGGGATCTCTAACAAAGGATACACAGATAAAATAGAAATCACAATAATACAAAAGGTTCTTTTACGTGTGCTCCTTCAATTACAGGAGACCACACCATGCAGATATATAGCTTGGTGTAAACAGGATAAAAATAAAATTAGAGAGAGATCAGAGTTCAATCAATTTAATAAATTATAATTGCACTTTTAATTAGTTTAAGCAACTTTGGATTGTCATGATCTTATGATCCATGATTAATTAAAGTAGTTTGAGTAGCTTTTTGTTTGTATTAAATGTGCACTGTTCGAGATTAATTATTTATTACCTAACACGTTATGTAATTTTCACTTAGGTTTTTGCATTCACGATCCTATTTCTTAATCGTTTTGGAACTAACAGATGAGTATCTATATAAAGTAATTCAAAAGTCTTTTAAATAATGACACGGAAGAAGAAAACAATTTAGTCTAGTAGGGAAACATAGTCTAATTACAAATCGTAGAGATAATATTATTCTGATCAAAAAATATGAATAATGCTAGCATGCTTTGTCACAGGCCAAGCACGTACCGAAAGGTTTGCGAAAAAGCGAAAACTATTGATTACACGTGTATTATTCATAGGCACAATAAAAATATACAATAAAAACCGGCCAAGTGCAAGTCTGACTGGCGCACGAAGGGTTCCGTACCATTATCTATAAAAACGGCAAAAAAATCACGTTTGTTGTATGGGAGACCCCTTCATTGTTTATGTTCTTCTGGTTTTTAGTATGTGTTGCTATAACGACAACAGAAATACATCATCTGTGAAATTTTCAACTGTCTAACTATCACGGTTCACGAGATACAGCCTGATGGCAGACGGACAGACAGACAGACAGAAGGCGGAGCCTTAGTAATAGGGTTCCCGTTTTACCCTTTGGGTACAGAATCCTAAAAACTGCCTCGTTGGTCGGGTTCGAGTCCCCAGGTCGAGCAAATTGTTATAAGATTTTTCCATCTGGAATTTCTCAGTTGCAGCCCAGAGTCTGGATTTGTTCCCGGTTGATGGCAATAGGCTCGCCCCCAGTTACATGGGACTTAAACATAACTGGCCAAAGGTGGGTGTACTGTAGTTACACCTCTGCCTAACTCTTCGGGGAATAAAGTCAAAGTCAAATTATTTATTTCAAATAGGCATTAGGCACTTTTGAACGTCAACATTTACAAAAAAATTGAATTGATTCTAGTCGCCCCTTCCAAAAGGTAGTTTCGAATGGAGAAGAATGGGCAAGAAACTCCACCCTTACTCTTTTAAAATGTTTTACAATATTTTGTATAGGTACATTAATCATATAATTACCTAAGTGAAGACGATTCACCTAGAACAAAATTACTATACCACAATAGGTAAAAAGAATTAAAAATAAAGCAATTACAGATAAATTAAGTATGTGATGATACATGGTGCTCACATAATATTTAGTTAAAAATATACGTTTTCTAAAAAAATATATATCAGTGTGTGAGTTAAAGTAATCACAGAATGTAGAATAAATGTCATAAAAATAATAAAATATACAATCAAAATAGCAACCAGTTTGAGTTTGTCTACACTCTAGATTGTCCTATGGAGCTGGACCAGCATGTTTCAATCTTGGTTATAATCCTCTAACTTGTAATAATATGCTTGTTTACAAAGTGTACTTTTAATATGAGTTGTAAATTTTCTTTCATTTAATTGCAATATATCACAAGGTATTTTGTTGTAACAAAAAACTTTTAACACAGTACCGCATAAAAGATGTATGTACTTTAGATAATCTGAAACATGGCGTTATGTTATGAAAATGGAAAAAAATCTGTCACTCAAAGTGGAGCAACTTTCACACATAACCACCTGCGAGAACAATAGAACCTGTGGGCAACGACTTTAGATTGCATTTGAAATATTCACAAACTCATTCCGCGCCCGTCTGTCTACCTACAATCGCATTACCACCACACTATCATCACCACAACACACTGCAAAATAACCCCTAGCTTTATAAAAACAAGAGCGATGAAGGATGTAAAGTTAAAGTTGTTGACCCGTAGAAAACTTTTTGAATGTTTGCTACTTTAAAATGTATTTATGCATATCTCATGTGACCTCAGATAGCATAGAGCAGTGACCCTTGAGAAATTGATTTTGGGCCGTTTCGGTATAGATAAGTATTAATTTGTCATACATTTAAAATGTTTGTGTTGAGCTATTAATATTGTTGATGGTTTTTTGTTTAAGGCATTTTTTTGTTGGACTATTTTGGGTGATGAGAAAGGTTTTAGTCATCACTAGATTCGGCTGTATCTATTTAATCGGTTGTCAGCTTAAAGCAAAAATAAATAACTACTATAAAAGATATTTACATTTACACTAAATCCATATCTAGATATAGACGTAAATGTTAGGCAAGAGAAACACAAGATGGAACTTTGATGTTTGATGAAAGATAGATAACATTACGGCCCTTCAAAGGATTCCTTTGCAGATGAGGATTGAACAGAACATGGCTAACAGCTGAATTAGCTGGATTGCGCTGATTTGCACAAGTCTTTAAAAGTTTAGCACTGGGTGGTAGGCCAGGTGATGAGGCTTCGTCCGTAGTGGGTCTTAGTACCCCTAAATAGACTCATGAAATGCAAAGGGTCGTTTATCGCCAAGCAATAAACTATAGTATTAACGAAACTACCTATTAATGACCCTAGCATATTCCAGAAGACGGTCAAAATGCTGTTTCTCGTAATAAATAAAACGGTGGGAGCCTCACAGCATCACCAAAGACTTTAATATGGCCATCATTTAGCAATATATTAGCCACTAGCCACTCTCCTATTACTGACTTTTTAGTAGCCACTCATAATTTTATGACAAAATTATAACTATCTAATTATTCCATGCGTTACTGATATCAATAAATTAATTTAAATTAAATTAATAATGATAATATTAAAGAAAGATGGTTCTATAAATGTTGGAGAGGTTATTTTAACCGCTTGATACACTAATGGGTAATTTATAACACTGATGGGAGTGACGCCTGTTGCTATGTATCTGGTTTATATAGTAATTTTAAGTATTATGAATTATGATATAATAATATATTTTTAATAAGTGTCTTTCATGTGTTAATTTTTTTTATTTATGGTTACTTTATATGCCACATGTGCTTTGGTGTAAGTAGGCACGTCAGAAGAGTCACTATTGCATTATCATTGATTTCATATCATATCATTAGATTTCATATCATATAATTTTATATCATATAATTTCATATAATATCATTTAATTTCAATTGGCAACCTAAGCTGCTATTAATGCATAGTTTGCTCACACCGCAGTGACAAACTGTAACTACTATTAGTAGTCCATTATTAATTATGCATTTTCTCCTGAGCATATTAATTGCTTAGTTAAATTACAGACCGCTAGTTGACAGCTTACAAACTCCTTAAGAAAGATAAAAAAGCACTCGATTTCTCGAACCACTTACTCCCAAAATAAGTGAGTTCAACATTCTTCATTTTGTTAACATAATTTAAACAACAAAAAAACTTTATCATAAATTTAATCATTGACAATACTTTATTCTTAACTTTACACCCAATTTACATAGGATTAAATGTCAGTGATAGAGTGTTAGTTTAATCATTAAGAATGAAACTTATTTCTTATATTTATTGTAATGAGGAAAGAATACGGAGAAAACGATGGTCTTTCTCGCTAGGGTTAAAGATCAAAATATGGGATTAAAAGTTCATTGAATTGTGTAAAGAATGGACAAACTTTTGTTGTGTAAAGCCGCGTATTTATCAAAACTTCGTCCGCGTGAAATTTCTAGTTTTAACATAGAATTTACAGGTCAAATCAAATTAGCTACCGAAACTCCACAGACTTGATGGGTATGGATATCCAAACATGATAAAACAAAAAATAAATTAATTTGATGAGTTTTTTTTGGGTCATTAACCGGGGTACTGTCACTTGAAATATCAGATTAAAAATCATTTTTTTTATGTGTACAAACTTAACAGACGTGATGAGTATCAATAACTAAATAGGATACAATAAATAAAACAGATCTCAAATCATACTTCCAGTAATCGTCGCAGATCCCAAAAAAAAAATCACCATTTCTTTATCATGTTTATTTTTTTGTGTTTCCATGTTGATACCCATCACTGCGGAGTTTCGCTAGCTAATTTAATTTGACCCTGTATATCCTATGACACTCAGTAACACTGTAGCTACCCATTAGTGTAAGCATTTTCGGTATTGGATCAGTAGTTCCGAAGATGTAAAGAGGTAAAATTTGTATATATGGTAGCCATACATAAAAAAATTACTTTTTCACAATACTTATATTATTATTAGTACATTTATACAAAGTTGAGAAACAGTACTGTATCGCAACATTATTGCAACATCAAATATTGCTGGCAACAATGTCAGACAACTCATGTTTCATATGTTTGTTGTGTTCCATGAACACGGAACATTTTGCATCTTGGTAGCAACACTGAAATATGTCATGTTGCTAATAATCACGTTTCCTGCAACACAAGTAGCCAGTAATCATGTTTTCTGCAACACAAGTTGCCAGTAATCATGTTTCCTGCAACACAAAACATGTTGTTGAAATAATGTTGCGCAACTTTCCCAATTAAGGGTCTGATAATCGCCGTTGACCTTGGCCATACAAATGCGCGTCGCGCTCGAGCCACGCTGCCGTTCGATTTCATAGGGAATATTTAGTTTTAGTAACGAAAAAAATAATATTTCAAAAAAAATACAGATAGAATTATAGACAATAAAATTTTCTATAATTCTCAGTTGTAAGTATTTTACTACAATACTTTTTTTTAAGTTATGTGTTTATTTAAGGTATTAAAATAATATGTACATAAATAACAACTTAAACCGAATTAATTAATAATACTTAATGAATACTAATACTATAACACTTAAATATTTACATATAGAATTGATGTGTACGCGTTCTAGTTTAACATACATTTTTTGCATAACTTACTTGCATTATATGAAGGCGTAATTACAGATTTAAAAGTCACTAAAATCATATATCCGCGCCTTAATACGGTATTTTAGATTTATATTCAAATGGTATGGAATATTTTGATAAAATACTGTTTGAACTTGTTTCTAAACAGCATTTTTGTTGTCTAAGATCTAGATTTTTGTAACGGTAATTATGTATAGACAAGGCCGCAGGAATGCGACTGCAGTTTTAACTCAATGTTGAATAGTGTTGATGTTGTTTTTTTTTTGTCTAAATGAGAGCAGTGGTGGCCCAGCGGTAACAGCCGCGACTTACGAGTTGTAGGTCGTGGGTTTGAACCCAAGCCGACACTTTACTTTGTGTACATCACCACTGCTCTCAAAACGGTGAAGGAAAACATCGTGAGAAAACCGGCATATCCTAGAACAAAAAAATCGAAGACATGTGATATCTACCAACCCGCAATGGGCCCGCGTGGTGGATTACGGCCCGCGTGGTGGATTACGGCCCACTCACTCTCAGAAAAAGGAGATCTGTGTCCCAGCAGTGCGAACATTATAGGCTGATTTTTATTGATAAAATACTTATTTCGTTTGGTTGGTTACCAATCAATGTTGATTTATAATAATATATTGCTGTCACTTTGTGGAATTCACAACATCGAAATTGTTTTGTGCAAACAATGTCGATGTTTTGGGTCACTAATCACGTGACTTACGAATACCAGTATATCATCTTCATCATCAGCCCATAGCAGTCCACTGCTGGTCATAGACCTCTCCAATTGCACGTCATTCAGATCGATTCTTGGCAACTCTCATCCAGCTGCCACCAGTCATCCTGCGAAGATCGTCACCTGAGGGCGTCCTACCTTACGTTTGCCGATTCGCGGTCTCCACTCAAGAAGACGTCTACCCCAACGGTTAATGGTTCTACGGCTAATATGGCCGGCCCATTGCCACTTCAGCTTGCTTATTCTGTGAGCTATGTCGACAGCTTTGGTACATACCAGTTTATAGAAGAATTTAAATAATTTTGTATTTAACTAGCTTCTGTCCGCAACTTTGTTCTCGTGAAATTTCTTGATTTAACATAAAATATTATGTATAATACTCGGCAATAGTGTCGGCTTCCTACTAGTGAAAGAATTTTTCAAATCGGATCAGCAGTTCCGAAGATTACCCCGTACAGACAAGCTCACACATTTTACTTATTTATAATATTGTTAAGTATTATGTATATAAGTAGGAATACAAGTCATGATTGAAAGAAAGAAAGAAAGAAAAATAATTTTATTTGGCACAGAAAAAATGTGCATACAAAAACATATCCATCCATTATTCATCGTATCCATTTATTGCTATTTAAATTAGCATTCACACCATGGGTAAATTAATTTGATTCATACTTTTATATAGATACCTATGACTTTTTATAATAAATTGGTATGTGAAGATTTGTATCTTGATCACAAAAGTATTTTTTTAAATCGTTTTAAAAAGTGCTTGCACCGTAAATTCTATATTTAAATCTTTTTACTTGATTCAAAGTCACTTGAATAAAATAAGCATCCAATCTAGGTACTCAATAAAGAACAAGTTCCCAGGACAGTACGCATTTTACCCTGCACCATGCAAGGAAAATCTGATTTTTCCAGTGATGGGAACTTTCAAAAATCTATTTCCCGTCTGGACATAGTTCCGGTGGCACACACCCTGTGATTATCCTGAAGCCATTATGTTGCTAAACGAAAGGGTCGAAAACGGAATTGTTTTTGACGAATTTTCGTGTTGTATCGAGATTGGGATAGGGTTGTTTTGTTTTGTTTTGAGATCGAGTTTATTTTGAAAATTTGATTGCAGGAAGGTGTTATCAAAAGTATTGACAAATTTCGAAGTAAGAATCGTAGAATAATTAAACGTTTGTTCAATAAATTAAAATCATTTTATTACAGAAACAGAATTATTTTAATAAACCCACAATAAAATTAAAATTCAATACAAAACAGGTAATAAGACTCATTAAGCGAACAAGGTATCATTAAAAGACTTTTATATCCTAATAAAAAGCCTAAGCAACCTTATTTCAAACCCGACACCCCGCCAAGTAACATGTACCCACAATTTCTCGACCCACATTCAAACAGACTTAATAACATCGTTAAAACAAAACAAAACGTAATCTAACCAAAACTATTTTGTACTTTTAAATATTCATTTGATTCGAGCAACGAGCAATTATTAGTTTCGAAGCGCCGCACACCCGCTTAGAGGTGCCACCCGTTGATACGACAGCTCATGTGAGAAAGACAAGAAATTATACGACATTATGTCTTATGACGAACGGTTTTAACGACCAATGTAAGACTACCTTCAATAATTCCATTACTACCCAAAAATACCCACAGGCCATTTTTTGGAAAGGCCACCTTATATTGGTAAAAATATTGTAACAAACAAATGAATAATAAACACAGTGTATAGAGGCTTTAATTAAATAATTTCTTCACTTTACATAAGCAATCAGGTGTTTCGTTTACCATACAAATTGTTCTAACTAATGTTTATAGTTTTGAGCTATGGTGGCCCTTGTAATATGAAATTCGATAGGGATTTAAACGAGTTATAAATATTTTTAGGTTATAAATTGAATTTTAAATGGGTCAATGAAACTGTTAGTTAGAAGATGGGTTTAATTTAGACTTTTCTCGATGTTAGTTATTTACTGATGATCTTTAACTTATTCAAGTTAACGATAGTAACGAAGTCAAAACTATACATTGAATATTTTTGAAAAAAAAGTAATTGCTGTGAGGTTTGGGAACGAGTCTGATGTCGAAAATATAGTTTTTAGAAGTTTTGTCTGCTTGTCTAAATATATGTTCCAGATTGGCAGAAAAACACCTGAACGGATTTTAATGAAATTTGGCACACCGTTAGTTTATAACCTGGATGAACACAGGGTACTTTTAATCGCGGTAGTAAATACGCTCCTGTGGCTTATTTTCCGAAATCCACGCGGGCGATGCCCGCAAAAGCTGGTCAGTATTTATAGGTTGGTTATAAAAATCTCAATTTATTAGTATACCTTGGTATGACTTGTATATTAAGATTTCTAAGTTAAAGTAAGCATCTAATCAGTAAAGTTAAATTTAAATATAATAGAGGTATTAGGAACAGGGTGTAAAGTTCACTCATCCTCCATAGAAAAGGGATTAACCTCCGTTGTTGTGTCTGGTGTGCTACTGCCCGACGCTGCGTCGCGCGGTAAACTCTACTTGCGCGATGCAGGATTTTCCGTGAGATGCGTAGTTCACATTTGGCGTTGTAGATGCCACAATATTGGAGAAGACACGCATTTCTGATTCCAATCCAAGCAATGTTAACAGTACATTTCCTTGACAAAATGAAGACCTTGAAATGTTCATTAAAAATCATTACACATATAAAATTTTACAACACCTTTTAACCTAAATACTTGGTAAACCGACAAAAGGTACTGTGAGCAGTTTTTCGGTACCTTTCCGTTATAAATGAAGCAATTTGCTATGTTGTGTCGTGAAATATCGTTCCTTATAAGAGACAATGGTGCTATAAGTCAGTGACAGAATGGATGACGAATTAATGGTTCAATTTTAAAGAAAGTCAGGGGTAATAAAATGTACTGGATCGGTTTTTGATAGGATGTTACTGTGGAGTCTGCATTTTGGTACAATGTTGGTTGTTTATGAAACTGTACTTAAAATTTTTATCGTGATGCTCCGTTGTTGCAGGCAAAACACATGAACAACAACGTTGAATGTTTATTCCTTTTGAAAATAATGGATATTTACTTCAAAAGATTCTAATTATTCTCATTGTGTGTGTGTATTGTAGCTGCCTCGTTGGTCTGACATTGGTCGCAAGCGCTACTGCTGAGCATGAGGTCTTGGGTGCTATTGCCAGGTCGGGCAAAGTGTTATTGGGATTTTCCATGAGGAATTTCTCAGTAGCAGCCCGGAGTCTGGAGTTGTGACCGGTTGATGGCAATAGGCTCGCCCCCTATTACATGGGACTTAAACATAACTGGCGAAATGTCGGTGCACCTACTATAGGTACACCTCTGCCTAACCCTTCGGGAATTACAGGCGTGATGTGATGATAGGTGATGCTAACTGTTGGTGTCGGTATCTTTTTATTGGTGATATATTGCTATTAGAAGAAAAGTATTAGTTTTGTAACATTAACATTTTATTATCGCAATGTGATGTACTTAATACATAAAACATCAAAAAAAGTGAAGTTACAACCGCGCTAGTTCCCAGTCGACCACTTTTCGCCCTTATGCCCATAGTAATATGGTTCAAAAGTGATCAACTGGGAACTTTCGCCTAGGTACATTCTTTCGCTTTTTTAGGTGTTTTAAGAGCTATGAAGGTACCTGCCGCGTGGGTCTTATGTTTGCAAGCGCGACTGCTGAGCCTGAGGTTTCTGGGTTCGATTCCCAGGTCAGGCAAAAGGATCCTGCTCGATTTACATCCTATCGGACTATGAGAGTGAGAGAAGAGAGAGTGCACCTGCGTCTGCGCACACACTTGAGCACTATAATAATTATCTCCTGTGCCGTAGGCTAGTCTCCACTGAGATTAGCCGCCATGGCCGAAATTCAGTCTAGAAGACTATTATATACACTGGTTAAAAACATATCTATACTACATTTGAAAGAAACCTTTTGTACAGTCCGTTCAACCGATTTTAACTTCTATTGTGTTGGTGGCATGACAAATGGCAGCTGTAATAAACAATTGGTATTGTAGCCATGTGTTTGCTTTTAATGCCAACCTTATCCCTACGGAATAGAAGTCACAATCGGGTGAACGGACTGTAAACACGGTTTATTTCAAATTCTAATCTTATTTCAAATTGAGTATTAAGTACATGCAGGCATAGGATATTTGCTACATGTAGGTATAATAATCTAAACATAAATAGGTGTTGTGTAACTAACACAGCTTTTAATTGTAACGACTATGATTAATCCTCAAACTATTATAATTTCTGTACAAATCAGCAATCCTTAATTTGAATCGGAATTATTTCCATTGAAATAGCGAATAGTCTACAAAACACGCATATTGTTTCATGTAATACAATGGCCGTCGGTCTATAATTGTGAAGGTGCACACAGCCCAATTGTGGCTTAATGACTGAAGCTATAAGCGTTAATCGTTGAATTTAAGGCGGTTCCATGTTATAGGCGGCAGCGGGTGCGATTTCGGAGGAAGTAGCTGTCACTTTCGTGTGTGAGAGTGAAAATGTGACCTGGTTTGTGTGAGATATATCTTTATTTGTAGACTGTGACATGATAGCGCATATTCGGCTGCCCTTACAAGATTATTCTAAGTTATTGACTTAGACATTTTCACACAGCAAATACACCATTTTCTGTATTAGCCTTTAATTTTCCCATTTTCAGGACACAGGCCTCCTCTCTATGAGAGGTAGTGGACCAGAATCCACCACGCGGGCCCAGTGCGGTGCGATTGATGATTGGATGATTTTCTGGGTGGTTCTCAATTAATAAAGAATAATCACACTTTCATAGATTGAGGTTTTGTTCAACGATTTTTAATAATAGTAGGATCCTAGATAACGAGTGCAGTAGATAAGTTATTATAACAGAAGCGACTCTGAGACAAGTAAGAAAACTTTACCTGGTCATTTATGTAATTTCTGTTTTGAATATTGACAATCTAAATTGCTTTCAACTCCTCCCTTGCACCGCCAACTTAATCGTTAAAATAAATCTTGATACGATAATGCCGGACTAACGAGTGAGGATACAATGCCGCGACAATCGGCGGCGGTGCCTTTCATCTCGACACTTTGTCTCCTGTAGTCCGCCCGCAGAGCATTGGCGCGGGACGCCGATAATTGGGCCCGAGATATTCGTAATTATTTAAATGTTTTCGTTGTGTTGCTGGCGGGCCTTTTTTGGGTCTGATAACGTTTGAGTGAATGACGGAATTTGTAAACATGTTGGGTGATTAATTCTGCAAAAAAAAAATGTTCATTCGTGTTTCTTCGTGATATTAGGTGGAGGTTTAGCATGCTCCAGTGTCTTGTATTGGTTATAATTGGAATATTTTAATGTATTTAATACATTTTTTGTTCAAAAATCCCACGTCATTTCTAATAAAAATAGAAACTACAACAACAGAAGCTGTTTATCGATAGAAAGCCTTTGTAATAAAAAAGTACCTCATCAAATGTACTTAATGGACATTTCCTGCGATTCTGCACAAATAAATGAAATAACGCATCAAATTCAACACCCAACATTTTGCACCATCTAACAATATCTAGACCAAAGCATTACAGAAACTCACAAACAAAACCAGTATAAACCAATCAATTATGAATAAAAAAATAGCTAATCACTGGCCAATCTACACCTGCATGACTACACGACTATTGGTTTATCAGATGCCGCTGTAATCTGCGAATTTCGAAAGACAGGCGGCACTTTTGTTCTTGCATTTTTTCAAAATCACTTTTTAAAATTATCGTCTTAAGAATCGATTGCGGCAACTGCGGCTCGAACAGAATTCACACGGTACTTCTCAAAGGAGAGTGATTGCTCCGCGATTTAAATGTAGCTTTTTGTTGATTTGTTGATAGATATTACCTGTAAGTGTATTTGTTTCGTTGTTTATATGAATAAAGGGAAGAATTATCTTTCTGTGTTAGCAGCGTAGGGTAGCAGTCCGTTGTTTTTTTGGATGGCATCTCGCAGTTCAACGAAGGAGGTTGGAGCTGCTTGACCAGGCGATCCTGTGGATGCCTCGATAAATAAAGGTCTCCAGCCAGGGCATAAAACTTATAAACTAAGCGACTACACGCTAAGGGCACCACCTGTGGAGTACGCACCTCGGCTTAGGGCATCGGCGTCGGCGTCGATGGGGGAGGGCAACAAGAGACAGGCTGGATCCGTCCGCGGGCTTGCGGACGGTGAGCATGGGTAGCAAAATTTATTTATTTCACACTTTCATACCAGTAGACGATCTGGAATGATACCTAATATTAAGATGAGTATAAAGATATTGGAAAATGTCAAAGTAAAACTTTAAATACTTCTATTTATAGTTTAAAAAGAAGAAATCGAAAAATGATTTACATATTCACTTTAAATTCTTGAACCTACTAAGCTTTGGAATGGGCTTCATCTTTCTGACTGACTGACCCCTTGACAATTCAAAAGTGCCTATAATTGGTTTATTTGAAATAAAGGCTTTTCATTTGAATTAATGACTATGCACATTTGTCTTAAGAGCCTATACTTCGAGTACCTCAAATAGCTTAGTATGATCCTCCGTTATGTCAAAAATACTGCAGCATTAATTTTGAAATAAATATATGCTAAAGTTGAGGATTAATGTTAAGGACTGTGTTTGACGAAAACACGATTCCATAAAATTTTCTTGTTAGAAAAAAATTCCAAAGTTCCCTCCAAACCGAACAATAAACCGCTGGTACGAGTAGGTATTCAAAAAATACTTCAAGTTAGCCAATAAAACTGTGCATATTAACTGATCTAACTGTTAAGTAGGTCTTATGTTTAAAAAAAAAATACCATTATTTTCACCGTAAAAAGAAATTAACTAAAATACCGTTCCTTTGGAGTCTTTTCCCTGCCACCCTGTCTTGCTTGCTCACGTGACCGCGAGCGAGATAAAGAGTGAGGTGGCACTGAGGTAGTATAGACCCTTGTAGAATACTTGACTAACATTGTGAAACATCTTTAGTATTCTATTCCGAAGGAATGTATGACGGCATGCGCGTGATCACAATTTTCACGGTATCATCAGCAAACTTCAGTGATTGGTTAGTTTAAATATTGGCTCTACCAATTATATTTGTATTGATTGTTTTAGAAAGAATGATTTCATTGAAAACTTGTGTATCTAATGTATTTCACGGGCATGTATTTTTATACTTAGATACGGTGGAAGTAGATAAGTGCCTACATACTGACGAAATATTGTTTTTATTGGTTATTGAGTCGTCGTCGAAAATATTCCAATGTTATTGGGAGTTATATCTTCCGCCGCCGCGCCGTTGAGGGTTGAAACACTAGGCTTATGGGGTCCGTGTGCTCGTCACGTGCCCAGTGGGCTGGCCTATTTTCTGCCTTGTGGGAACTTTTCCTGTTGACAGCGTTGTGGACGAATTTCTTGATGGCCTATAGTATGTTGTTTTGATTAACATTAGTGTTTGATATTGTTTATGGGCTATGTGTGATGTGAACCCTCTAGATCCATTCCACAAGAGGGTTTTAAGAGCCTTAGTTGGTCAGTTTCTGCCACTCTTGACCAGCACCAAGGTTGGACTAGATAATTATGGCATTAGTTTTTTTTTAATTGTCATCACGCAGGTCAACCTAGGAGGTTCTCGTCTGCTTAACCGAACTTTCTTGTGGGTGCCTCAATAAATTAAGGCCTCCAGGAAGGGCATGAACTTATAAACTAAACGACTACACGCTAAAGGCACCCCCTGTGGGGTAGGGACCTCAGCTTACGGCATCGCTGGGGGAGGACAGCAAGTGACAGGCTGGATCGGATTAATGCGTGATGACATTAGTGCGTGTTTCTTTACTAATTATAATGTTTTCAATTTCAGATACAATCGCGAAGTGAAATTCATTTCAAGATCTTCGGGATGAGTTAGAAAAAGGTAAGATTTTTGACATAATAATAATACCAGCCCGAAATTGTCCTGCTTCAGGGCAAAAGCCTTTCCTCATAAAGAGAAGGCACAAGCACTGATGACCACCTGTACATCCACCCTTAACAAACGATACGTAGTAGGTTCCTATGGAGAAGAACAGGCAAAAGACTCCACGGACACTCTTTTTAATTAAAATATTGTGACAAAGTATTGGTTATATCATTCATGTTGAAATTATACATGGACAATGTATACGAGGACAATGTAGAAAGACGTGCACGTTAAAAGCGTCCGCAATAAAAAGATAAAACCATTAAAAAAATCAAACAATAAAAAAAATAAAAAATAAGTTAAAATAAGCCGTGGCAGCCAAGAAATGACCAGTCCCCACTGACGGCGCCCGTTCACGAACATGACGCATGGATCAGCACCATTTAGCTCAACCATTTTGAAGGGAACTTAATGATCCAACACACACGCCACCATCAGCGAGACATTTGAGTGAGCATGACACACTCAGCCGCCAGGGCACATTCAAGTCAATGAAAGACGTACTTAGTAAATGGTAGGTACATAGTGCTCACATGTGCTATGCAATTATACAATACTAAGAGATTGAATTTATACAATATAAAGATAGTATTTACAATCTTCAGCAGGTCCAACAAAGGTTGAAGACCCCTGCTCTAGGCTAATTCGCCTTTCTCAATGAACGGCGCCTGCCAATTTAGACAGAAACTCGAAAATCAAGAATTTTATTAGAATCCATTCCCATTGTAGGTGGTAGGTTCATAATTACCTTGATTGCCTCCAATAAATTAATGAATTGTTGTTCGAGATGAATAAAACACGCCAACTAAAATATATAACTCTAACAATTATTTCGTTAATTGACTATAAAAAACATAAAACATGCTGAATAAATTAAATGAATAGTTCTCTATGTAAAAGTCTAACCGTTAGATTTGGAAGTCCGCAGGTGATGAATGGAATCTTAGACTAAAAAAGTACCTAGCTTTTGGCCGCGGCTTCGCCCGCATGGACCTCGTAAATGATCCCACAGGAATGTACTACCGAGATAATAAGGTCCTATCTGTTAATCCAGATTACAAACTATCTGTGTACCAAATCTTATCTAAATCCGTCCAGCCGTTTTTTGCGAGATCGAGTAACAATCATCCAAACATAAAAACCTTCACATTTATAATATTACTAGCTGTGCCCCGCGGTCTCACCCGCATAAGTCTCGATTCCGTGGGAATATTGGAATAAAAATTATCCTATGTCATGGTCTACTCTTACGCCAAATTTCATCCAAATCCGTTCAGCCGTTTTAGCGTGAACGCGTAATAAATAAACAAACAAACTCACTTTCGCAAATATTAGTTCGGATTAGTAGGATGAGAATCTCTAGGAGATTATAGAGATACATAATTTTTTATAATAATTTTCCTGTACCTAACTTATTATTTCTCTGCTGGGACAAGCCTTTTCTTAAACACAGGAACAGAAAGGCAAAAAAGTGTTTGCTTTAACAAAAATCTTGTTTAATGTGATTACGCATCTTGACTCCATAGAAGCCTAACAAGATCTTGACTTCTGAAGCTAGGAGAACTTTGTTAAATTATCATAATTCCGTCTTCTAAATAATTCATTAATTTAATTACGGATAGTTATCTAATTTAGCTCAAATGTTGGCCAGTTTAAAAATGATATACCTAATGCTAACAAGTTGCTTGTTCCCATGAATTTAAATTATTATTTGATATACTTCATAAAAAACTTTTTACAAAACAAAAAAACAACTGACTTCCGAAAAACCACTCCAAAGTGAAAAATAACTTTAATTTAGAAAAGCAGTGTCTTTAGATCTGTATCTGATTTATTATTTGTTTTTTGCCACCGACTTCCGAAATTTGGAAGAATTGAATTTGGTTTTTTCGGAAGTCAGTTGTTTTTTTTTTTTGTAAAAAGGTTTTTATTTTTCTCTTTTTAGTGGGTCAGTTTGTAATTTACCTATGTTACAATAGCCTAATGTCAACTGCTCATCACCTTTTACAAAATATTGCTTTTCCCGATGCAGGGGCGTTAGGATTAGGATTGAGGAGTTCTCCTCTGGAACTGATGGTGACTTCACCATATGCATTGTGACGAGCATACATTGCTTAGCAACCATATTAAAGTCCCTAATTGTATCGCAATCGTGAAATACTTATTATTAAGTAGTTCCGGTGGCCATCTGTGGTCTTCATCATCAGTTCCACTTCACCAAGTGATGCTTTCCGAGTGAAAATGCATGAGTTACTATAAAAAATACCCAAATCGCTATATGTGTGCCTATAAAATTTAAAGAATTCCCTCGATTTCCATGGGATCCCCTCATCAGAATCTGACTTGGTGACAATGGGAACACCTCGAGAGCATACCCTTTCGAACAAAAAAAAGAATTTTGCAAACCCGTCTATATATGACGGAGTTATGCCCGGAACATGAAAAAAATATATAAACATCCGAATTGATAACCTCCTCCTTTTGGAAGTCGGTTAAAAAGTGAAGAACTACAATCAAACAAAGTATGTATGATGTAACAAAGACCGGTGATTATTCTGTACATGTGTATATTTGTCGATATAAATAAAATTAATTTGTTCTGGCAAATATGGTATCTTCTATAAAGTAAATAGATAAATAATGACTCCAAACATTTTAATCCCAACTAAGAGAAAATGTATAAATGTATTTATATATGTATAATAATGTTCATTGCAAATAGCGAACTTGCGAGAGCAGTAGTGGCCCAGTGGTAACAGCCCTGACTTGTGAGTTGTAAGTCGTGGGTTCGCATCCAGGCAGGCGCTTTACTTTGTGTAAGTAGGTAAATAATTTCATCACCACTGTTCTCAAAACGGTGTAGGAAAACATCGTGAGGAAACCGGCATGTCCTAGAACCAAAAAAATCGAAGACATGTGACATCTACCAACCCGCACTAGGCCCGCGTGGTGAATTATAGCCCACTCACTCTCACCGAGAGGAGGCCTGAGTCCCAGCAGTGTGAACATTATAGGCTGATTATGTAATTAGAGAACTTGCACTGTCAGGATGATCAAAGTTCTTGTTTTATCTAAATAAGAAGGACATTTTGCACTGCAGTTGGACATTCTCACTATACATTCCTTGATAGTTGAGTACCTATCCAACCGCTAACGATTGACGTGAAGCGAGTAGAGATAGCAACTAAAAACGAGTTGGCGAGCAACGAGCAGCGAACTCGCAACGGTGACAAGCGATTACTCGCTGGTATGTCTGCCCACCAAGCGAGCGTCGTTGAGCGAGTTCTTTCTTAGATAGCTCTTATTGCTGCGACAAACGAGTACTCGCCGGCAGTGAGAACAGTTACCTATCAACGACGACGCGGACGACACGGTTGGCGCAATGGTTAAGCTATTGACTGCTGCGCTGCGTGTCGCGGGTTCGATTCCCGCACGGAACAAATATTTGTATGACTTACAAGTAGTTGTTCCGGGTCTGGCTGTTTGTGTATATGTAAACGCACCCACAATACAGGAGGAATTCCTACTGTGGGGAAACGTTTTGAAAAAATAAAAACTATTATAATGCGTATCTCTTTTACTTACACGGGAGCTATAATCTTTTGTACGTTTCTTGAGCGAGAAAATTGTTAATAAAATAGTCGATTCCTCGTTGCCGTTGGACTTACGAGCATAGGTTCGAACCCTGACAGGCGTTTTACTTTGTGTAAATAATTTCATCACCGCTGCTCTCAAAACGGTGAAGGAAAACATCGTGAGGAAACAATGTTCTAGAACCAAAAATTCGAAGACATGAGACATCTACCAACCATGCACTGGGCCCGCGTGGTGGATTATATAGCCCACTCTCTCTCACAGAGAGGAGACCTGTGTCAAATATTGTAGCCTGATTATGTATATTGGAACAGTTGCCTTATTTTCTTTTACAAAATATTTTATTATACACTAAAACTCGGGATTCACCGTTAATCTAACAACAAAGTTGATTGCCATAATCAAGATTGCTTGTTTCTTTATAGTTCTACCTATTTTATTTTTCGTCTCCAATACCACTTTAAAAAAATCTCGCATGGTAACTATCAATAAGATACAAAGAGTTCAAGTTACACCAGTTTTCGACCTTATGGGATCAATAACTTAGTGGTGTTTATGTCTTAATAAGATATTTACGATAGTGATGCGATCTCAGATATCGGTAATTGATTTTAAATAGGTATATCGTAAAATAAATGTACTGCTATGTAGCTACGTTATTTTGATAGTTCGGCATAAAATAGAAGGTATTTTATGTGTTTGCTCTACATCCTAAAATAAATAATTTCGTATAATATTGGTTTAGTTAGAACATCAAAATAGTAGATAGTTATGTCAGATAAATTTATTTATCGATGTTAAATAACAGGTTAACAAAATACAGGCTGTTTAAAAAAATACTCTGATCGATAACTAAAACCACGATTAATACAGACTTTTGTGGTTTTAATTTTGGTTGTAAAACACAAATTATTCACATGAAAAAAAAATGTAAATTTCGGATATGGTATATAGCAAAGACACGATTTCTATTTGTGAACAAATGGAGCATTTAGTAAGGTCGATCGTGTAGGTTACTTACCGTAGAAGCCATAACATCGCCGTCGATTTAACCATTGTTAAATGTCGGTAAAAAATTAAAATTCATGAAGTAAGTAATGTTTTATAGTTCCATACACTATTATTTTTGCTCGACCACCTTGCTTAGAATCTAATAAACCTATCTTCCTAATTATTTTTTGATTGGTCGTTAAATTCATCGTGGAAATACGAGCTAGATTAGAAGGTAACAAAAACCGGCCAAATGCGTGTCGGACCACGCACAATGAAGGGTTCCGTAGTTGGAATGAATTTATCCCAAGAACAAACTTAACATTGTAGTCGAAAAACATGTTCCCTTATTCATCACATTCTAACTGCAAATGTATGTTTGTGCGCACAATATTGTGAAATTTACAATGTTATTTTAAGTCCATAGACTTTTTATAGGTTTTCCTGTAATTTGTAAGTAAAGAACAATTTTCTGTATTTTTTTCAAAAGTTAAGGCTGAGAAGTTTTGGAGATAAGGTCAACTTTCATTTATTTTATTGAATAATTTGAATATATTTAATTTAAAATTATAAAAAATATATATCTGAAATCCTTACTACAAGCCCTTTCATTTAACATGCTACACTGTACAGTTACCAAAACTTTTGTTTTTAACAAAAACAAAAATTATAATAATAATAACGCCCCCCCCCCCCCCCCAAAAAAAACCCCCAATGCCCCCCAACTATTAATTTTAATTTTCTAATTAGCCCCCCAAAATGATACCTATATTCAAAACTCAGTTATTTAAGTTACACGTCCGTATTTGGGTCACGTAAAATCATATGTATACCAAATTTCAACTTAATCGGTTCAGTGGGTTCGGAGTAAATCAGCTGTGACAGACAGACAGACGGACAGACAGACAGACAGCCAGACAGATAGACAAACGAGTGATTCTATAAGGATCCGTTTTTTTCCTTTTGAGGTACAGAACCGTTAAAAGTAATTTAAAAACCATAAACGTCATTTTGTTTTTAGTTTACTGTCATAGCGGGCAATCAATACATCTACAATGGACCTTTCAAAAATTAGTTTTTTCGTAATCTGCTGCAAGGAAGAAATTGTATTTATTTTTAAATTAATAGTAGGTAAGCTTATTTTAGAAATTCAATTTTTGATACCTACATATCGTCGAAAACGTATCGTGGTAAAAGCTAAGAATTTAAGCGAATCATCAAGAGTGGAATTGGCCCAGGACCCATGGGCTCAGTGTAGTGCTTGCGGCCATTAGACCAACGAGGCAGTCCTGGACGGAAAGTAGCCTCCTAAAAGGGTTCATGGGGCAGTACTTATGCATAACCAAGGCCTTTGGCCCCCACATGCTCATACCGGGCCTGTGCACTTGGTGTCCAAACTGCATAGAATTATACTTAGTTACTAACGAAAATCACTCATTTACATAATTATCGTAAACCTTTATAAGCAATAAGTAGACTCCGACCGAAAAGCATATTTTTTTCGGCCAAAAACAAAATTCGGCATGTTTTGTAGTTTCGGCCGAAAACCGAAAACGAAATTCGGTAGGACTCTAGTAATGAGCAAAGAAAATATAACTCGAAACATAGTGCGTTAATCAAGAAGAATGAACAATCAACGGGTTAAAGAAAAATTACGGGTATAATAAACTTCTACTTGGTTATAATATTTTGTTTTGATATTTGTATTTTTCTGAAATACACGTAAATTGTAACAAAACTGCTGTAATTTAGGAAAAACAAATACTATTTCATCAAGTAAAAGTCCTGATCTGTGACCGTATACACACGCCGTTCACTTTTACATTTTTTCCCAAAACCAAAGGATCTAACCGAATAGTGAGGGGAAAGGAGAAATAAAAAAGGGTATCGGTATCGGTACCCGATCTTTGGCCATTTGCTAATTACTATACCGCACGCGCCTTTGTGGGTTTCCTATCTAATGGCAGACTTACAAAAAAGTGTTGGTTTCGTCCAATGAGAAAATGCTGAAGTATGTAGAAAAAGTTGTTGGGAAAACGTACCTGAGCTTACGTACTTATTGAGCTTTCAGGTTTTAAAATATCGTTAAAAAAATGAAAACCGGTCTAGCTTAAATTAAGAATAGGTATAAATAATATCAATGAGAAAAACGTTGCGCAAGATTCTAAGGCAATTTTCTCCTAAAGCATTGATAGGTATTTTATGGTTTTACGAACTTATTATAGTATATTATTATCAAAATCATAGATACTATTATGAAATAGGTATTTTCTAAAAGTTGCCATTTTTATTTCACCAGGAAAACGCATTTGAATTTGGCGGAACTGCATTATCCTCGTGAGTCGTGACTTTGCATACAATCATATAATATAATGTTGAGCTCCTAAGTTCTGAGTTGAGCTGGACGATTACTGACAAGCACTGACTGCGCAGCTCCACTCAATCTGTGTGGTTCTTTCTTCAAAATACCATTTCAGACACCAATCTACATGGCCTTCACATGATCTGACCAAGATTATGTCTGGACTTTAAAATAGATTGTGACCTCTGAGTTTGTTTAGGCCTTTCTTCTCAGAGTAGTCAGATATAGGAAACGCCGAAATCATCTAGTTTTTATTTTAAATATTATTAATGTTTGTAAAACCTTACAGAAATAACAATCACTTATTATTGTGTCTTCATTTAACGATGCAATAAGCTTTCTTGATGAAAATCACACAAGATTCAAATTTTATTCACCAACCCCTACTGATAGATACACCTACCACCCAAATAAAAATCAATCAATCTTAAAAGAAAAATGCGGAAACAACAAACAACAAAAAAAAAATAAGCTGTATGGTTTTTATAGAAAAAATCCTATATATATTATTATATCTAGAATGCCTATCCAGCGACGAATTTCACCGAGTTCAATGACATTATAGGCAGACCCAATGTCGCCGTATTCGTGAGAAAATCACAAATATGTCGAATATACAAGTTGCATTAACATAATCGTGTTTCACCTTCATAAATTTACGAGTAGTGTCCAACCGGCCTTTACATCGGCTTTCCGAATCGTAGCTGCTCGTTGTTTTTTTTTTAATTTCTATGCCTATTTTGTTTTCTTTTTTAGGTAAAAAGGTTAGGCAGATGTGATTTACGGTATGTGTTTGGGATTAGATTATAAGTGATTTTCATGCTAATAATTATTCTCTTGTGTCCAGTTTTTTTTAATTAATTAAGAGCGAAGTGAAACAGAAGAGATCAGATGCCCTATAAAACGTAGGTCATACAAAATAAAATCTGACTGCTTGTAGGACCCACTAGGTCTAATAAACTAATACTTGGACTGGACTTTAAAAGAGACTGACCTCTGAGTTTGTTTCGGCCTTTCTTCTCAGAGTAGTCGAAACGCCGACCTCATCTAGTTTTTTTTTTAAGATGAGACGTGTAAAACTGTTTGTACAAACCTACTTACAGAAATAAATCATTTATCATTTAATACCAATGACAAGTTTATTTATTCCGCTATTATCCAAAAAAATCTGACATTTAAATCCAAGAACTTGCCTTTTAAGTATCACAAATATTGGTATCGATTTTACTGCATCGAAGATGGGCCCATACATTTGAACAAACATTGGTTCAATTAAATCTTAATCAAAAGAAAGCTGGGAAGCGTAGTGTTAATATATTACCTATTATGATTCGCTTAATACTCGTAAATGGTTGAAGGCCTTAATGATATACAATGACAGGTTCTAACGCTTTTAATATTTTAAATTCCGGACATCACATTCTTAGTTAATGTGTTTTTTAGTTAATTTTTTTTCCCACAGAAGATTAAGTTAAGTTGGTTAAAATATTATTTTGTGCTTTCTTCACAAATTTGCCACATGTTTATTTCTCATCGACCAATTACTAAAAAAGATATCAAAATTTATTCAGAGCTAGGGGACTTTCGGGTCGTCAGAAGCCCGAAACTCTGACAACCAGTCTTACCAGTATCGTATTACCCAGTAACTGGGTTGTGGAGGTCAGATAGGCAGTCGCTCCATTTAAAATACTGGTAATCAGCTGCATCCGGTTAGACTGGAAGCCGACTCCAACATAGTTGGGAAAAGGCTAGGCAGATGATAATTCAGAGCTAGGATTTTTTTTTTAAATCTGTCTTTTTAGACTTACCCATTCCTATAATTAAGTCCAATTTACAAGTAGATTATTAATAAATAAGTTTAAGGACTTTTTTATATATTTTTTTTTATTTCCTTAACACAAATCAACAACAAAGAGAAGCGTTGACACAATCAAATTCAAAATACCACGTTTCTGGTACAATATTATTATAATAAACCTATACGTATGTTAATAGATTTAGATAATTCTAACGGAGAATTGTTTAGAAATTAGATAGCATTCATCACAATGGAATGGAATGTATTTTATTTATTCTAAATTTAATTGTATATATACAATTTTATTATGTATAATATTAAATGCGCCTTAAGTCTATCACAGGCAGGCGCGACGCGAAATTGCGACGTGACTCGAGTGGAAATATTTTCTATATTAATACTTCACGGAAATTGTTCTACCAGAATCGCGCGGCACCGTCGATCCGCGTCTGTTTGCACGAGCCTTTATTGTATGTTTTAGGCGAGTTTCGGGTTTGAATGATAATTATTATCAATTAAATTCTTATTCACATAGCAGTTTTGTGAAATATTTAAGACTAGCGACTACTCGCCCCTGCTTTGCACGGATTTCAAAACCTGAAAACCTCTTAAGGGGTCGTTGTACTCACCATTATGAAGAACTTTCACTATGGGACCAAACGTGAAATCGCGAAAGATAAGAATAAGAATAATTTATTTGCTGAAAATATAGGTATTACCAGTTGTTAGAGGTTGGTGGTTTAGGTACAGTCCATATTTTGCCTGTTTAGGGCATGCAAATTAACTTTACATTATTACCTAATAGGTACTTATTTTATTAAGATATTACACGGAATATACGATAAAATATCTATTAGGATTTTTAAATAATGATAAATTTTAAGTTAAAATAAAATATACACACATAACAAAACAAAACTTCTTAAAATAATATTTTTCTTTAGGTAACAAATACAATTTATGTTAAATTATTAGACATAACAAAACTAAAATTCTTAAAATAATATTTTTCTTTAAGTACCTAACAAAAGACAATATGTTAAATTATTAAACCACAGCACATCATATTGGAAACTAAGCTATAGGAAACTTAAAATATTTTTTTTTCTTTATGTTGCAGAAATTCTTGTAAACTATAAAAACAATTCTCTATTAACCATCTACTTAGTTTAATTTTAAAATATTTAAATGGGAGCTCCCTTATGATCTTCGGTAATTTATTAAAAATTGTAATGCACATATGATAAACATTCTTTTTACTTAAACTTGTGTTACAAAAAGGAACTAAAATTTTTGTTGCATCTCTTGGTCTCTGTTTGGTGTAGTTGTCACCTTTGAATCTAAATAATTCACTATTTTTCCTCACGAAAACCGATACCTCAAACAAATATATTTAAGTTTGTCTAATCTGTTTGGTTAAGGTCAATAGTTTCAGGTTTTTGAATAAAGGCCTACAAGATTCAAGTGGACCGACACCGCATTACACATTTTTTTTGTACAATAAATGTCTTATCTGCGACTGATGCGATATCTCGGGCGCGATGAGGGTCTCACTGCCTGTCACGCCCGCGATATCTCACCAGTTTGTAGAAGCCTTAACTCGTCAAAATGTAGGGAACTACTAGTTATTTTTTGCGATTTCAGGTTTGGTTCCATAGTAAAAGTTCTTCATAATGATGAGTACAATGACCTCTGAAGAGGCCTTCAGTTACCTATTGCAATTACACCTTTTAAAGAAGACAGGCTGACTCTGAATGAATTGGAGATATTTCAGGAGTTGAAAGTACTCATCAATATGAACAACTTTTACTTACGGACCAAGTCTGAAATATCAAAAAAAACTGCTATTTTATACAAAAATGCAAAACCGACTCATTCAAAATGTTTGAAACAAATACCTAATGCTTATTTTCCGCTATTTTACTATAGTGTAATTTATTAATAAAAATAGACTAAACGCTTCATAAAAATCTTGTCTACATAGAACATAATTTACAACTATCATAAATAATAATAATTAGCAAATATAATGTCCCATTTCAAAAAGTATTAGATTACAATACTAAAAGTAAGTATTTTTATGACACCTGCCTAGGTTTTTATATTTGTTTACGTGACATATTTTACTGCTTTATAATGTTGTAAATTAAACTATTATTATAACTTTGACGTCAAACGTGAGAAAATAGAAGTTAAATAGTAAAAAAAAACTTCTTTTTTTTTCTGTAAATATTTTAATCTTAATAGTTTACTGTTTATCACCCATTACTACGAATAAAAAGTGGATAATGGAAGAGTGATGATACTTTTTTTCACACTCACGCACTCATTATTTTCTTCTGTAAATACTATAGTGTATATACTAATAGCAATTGTAAGAAAAATAAAGTTAAAAACTAAAACCCAACTATGACAACCCAAGTATAACAAGACATCGATATCGATTTTCACATCATTACTAAGTCATGTAATTAAGGCATAAGAGGTTCAGATTCGCTTCCTTTTGGTGTGGCCGTAGTCGGGAAAAAACGAAGAAAATAATTATGTCTCTTCCATTAAAAACAATTTCAAAAGTCTCCAATAATTACAAAATAAAACAGCAGTTTCAATTGTACTAACAAAGCAATATATTGCAGAAACATCTCAATAGAGAGAATTATATCGGTTACATAAACTAGCGGGCACCCCCGACGTCGCCGATAAAATGCCGATCAGTGCATACTGTATGCGCTGAATTATGCCAACTGCCGGCGTCTTTGATGCCCACAGAGTAGGTTGCGACAGAGACATACGAGTATTGAAACATATTAAATAAATTAAAATTCTTACATTTGGAAATGGAATCATCGATACAACTGCGCTGGCTGGAGGCCTGCTCTGGCTGGAGGAGGATGTCCCGGTGAAGCAGCCGACAACCTCCTAGGTTCAACTGCAAATTGCCATACATTAAAAAAAATACGATGATGGAGAAAAAGTGTGAAAATGTTGAGGAGAGATAATTAAACGCTTTTTTAATGATGGTAGCTGATCAACCATGATATTGTAAATACGTGTTACAATAAGAAAAGAAGATAATATTTCCCGTACAAGTAACTAACTGCGTACTGTTCGTTGATATTAACAAGTTGAGCTTCTCTAATAATAAAAAAACCGGCCAAGTGCGAGTCGGACTCGCACACGAAGGGTTCCGTACCATTATCGATAAAAACGGCAAAAAAATCACGTTTGTTGTATGGGAGCCGCCATTAAATATTTGTTTTATTTTAATTGAATTATTTATTTTTTAAGTGAATATATAATTACATATTCTGTGAATATTTCAAGCGTCTACCTATTGCCGTTATCAATATCGAGCAAAAAAATCACGTTTTTTGTATGGGAGCCCCCCCTTAAATATTTATTTTATTCTGGTTTTTAGTATTTGTTGTTATAGCGGCAACAGAAATACATATCTGTGAAAATTTCAACTGTCTAACTATCACAATTCATGAGATACAGCCTGGTGACAGACGGACAGACAGACAGACAGACATACAGACAGACGGCGGCCTTAGTAGTAGCCTAGTAGCCTTAGTAATAGGGTTCCCGTTTTACCCTTTGGGTACGGAACCCTAATAAACAAAACTTTGATAGACAACTATAAGACAAGGCACAATCATGTGGCATTTATTGTAGATAACAATAAATGCGTAAAAACATGTAATTTAATCAAATTTATTGAAATTCCATTCAAAATTACTTGATAGAAATTATTGAAACATAATAATACACTCTTTTAATTTAAATAGGCATAATATATTTTTAGTGATCATAATTTACATTTTATTTAGTGATTTATGATACATCTGAAATTAAAAATTTGTTGTTTTCCAAATAGCGCCAGTATGTCAATGTTTTCACCTAGCTTTTATATCACTTAAAAATATTTTTTTAATACATATTTCACCTTCATCTATGTATTTTTTTTTCTTTGCAAAAAAATCACGCAGTTTTTTCCAGCATCCCTTGTATGACTTCAAAATGTAACACCGAAACCACCTAATGCGTACAAGAATACTCTTTTTACTTTATAACACAACACTATTAAAGTCCATATAAAACGTCTACTCTGTGTCCTTTAGCTACTCTGTGCCCAAACACGGCTCCCATACAGTCGGTAGGCTTTCTTTGTGAATTATTGCGGGTTCCGTAAAGGAGCGGACTACCCGCGTCAATACCTTAATGGTGAGCCGTGTTTCCACCTGCGGAACTCTAAAAAATAGCCCACGAGTAAGGGAATAGAAACTGATTGGATTGAAATATTTGCCTGTATTTTTTTTTGTGTTTGTGTTGCTGAGATTAAAACAGTATTTTTTTTGTGGGATTTCGGTTATTGTATCATTAAAAATGTGTCGGACCTACCTAAATATTTGCAGTTTGTAGCTAAACTTACAATTATATTTGAATCAACTTGTTGTGACTAACTCTATAATCAATGGTGTACAATCAATGGTGTCAAGAGAGCTGTCACAGCAATTTATAATCTCCATCGCCGCGAATCTCTTAGGGAACTATTTAAAAGGATTAATATTATGACGGTACCTTGCCAATTCATTTATGAAAATATTATGTATGTAAGGAAAAATCTACATACCTATTTTTAACAAGATAAGCGATAGACATAATTTTAATACTAGAAATAAAGATAAAATAGATCAACCATTTTTCAGATTATCTAAAGTACATACATCTTTTATGGGGTACTGTGTTAAATGTTACAACAAAATACCTTGTGATATATTGAAATTAAATGAGAGAAAATTTTAAACACATATTAAAAGTACACTTTGTAAACAAGCATATTACAAGTTAGAGGATTATATCCAGGACAGGAATGCTTGGAAACATGCTGGTCCAGCTCCATAGGATAATCTAGAGTCTAGACAAAATCAAACTGGTTGCTATTTTTATGGTAAAATCTGTTATTTTTATGATATTGATTTTACATTCTGTGATAACCTATACTCACACACTGAATTTTTTTTTTTTTTTAGAAAAACATACTTTTATGATGTTTGTAAATATGTGAACACCATGTATCTATCTAATAATTAAGTTATTTTCCATTGCTTAGTTTTTAATTCGTTTTACCTATTATGGTATAGTAATTTTATTCTAGGTGCATCGTCTTCACATATAATCATATAATTAATGTAATCAAACAAAATATTGTAAACATTTTTAAAAGAGTACCGGTGGAGTTTCTTGCCCATTCTTCTCCATACGAATCTAGCTTTTGGAAGGGGCAACTAGAATCAATTCTATTTTTTTTGTAAATTTTGACGTTCAAAAGTGTCTCTTATGTACCTATTTGAAATAAATGGTTTGACTTTGACTTTACCAATAAACATGTCGTAAGGAAAGTTTTAAGTATGAATATGGATTGGAAAATAAATAATAATAGTGAAAGATCTCTTCAAAGTGAGAGTGAACAGGCTTCTTCTGGGTAAGCTCACTCCATCGTCGACTTTGTCTCTGTCACCTCTGACCTAGACTAAGGTCAAGAGCAAACCCATCGCAAAAAAAGAAAGAAAAGAAAGATGATATGACTAGATAGGGGGTGACTACCGAGATGACGACTAATAGATAAGTATGGAAGAAAGGGACACGTTGCGCTGACCCCAAATAAATTGGGATAAGGACAAAAGAACGATGACGTAGCCTTAACAATAATTATAATTATTTATTTATCTGCTGGATTGAATTCCAACTTACCTGTCGATATTTTTAAAGCGTTCACGAAAGGCAATTATATAGAAACCAAATTAAAATTTTAGACCCCAAAAGATAAACGGTCCCAAAAACCAATATCAATTTACAAAATAGACTAGAAAGGGTGAAACGAAACATATCTTCGGTTCTCCTTGAAATTTTTATTCGCATTTATACATATCGACCAGTTATGTTCGACCCCTGGCCCTCCATGCGATATCCCCTTTTCACCCCACATTATTAAGCGGAGGGAAGAGGAGAGGGGTCAAAATAAACTGGTGGTCGTCCATCACTACTCTTGGAAGGGGTTGGCTGGATTTACAACCCTTTTGCAGCAGATTTATGTGGCGATCGCAGGGTTAACTTAACCCTCAAATGCAGAAAAGAACGCGTTTCTTTATTTTATAAATGGCAGACGAAAATAGACTGCGTTTTTTGTGCCCTACGTCAATATCCACAATTTTATTTAGGAGTAATGTTTGTTTGGATGCAGGATGGAAACCAAGATAAATATCTATTGAATTAATTGTAATATTTATAGATTTCCAATAGACACTATCATTACTATAATAATCACTTTAGAAGACCGTACAAGACGGCAACTAAACTGTCGTGCAAAAAACACCTAACACTCATTCCAACTAAAAATCGTTTAATTGTTCTCATTAAAATGTAATTCACTGCTAAAAAATGGTCTCTAAATACACTGGCGTGCACTAAGGCTCGATATCTCGACTCATTACGTCCATACCGTGCAGGCCAGAGCATGTACGCCGTATCGATGTCAGTTAATTTTCCACCAAGTGTAATTACCGTGTTTCGCTTTGTTTTTGCTACTAACTTTATTTGCATAGTGGAGTAAGGGGATCGGGTCTTGTTTCATCAGACAGAGAAATATGTGGAGTCGATTTTTTTATTATTCTACATTTCAGTTCTCTTTAATACGGAGTCGCAAATTTCCAATCAATAGAATGCAGTGAATTTTCAAATGACTACTAACAGCAGATCAGACCGAATCACTATTTCCGCAGGGTAATGTTTTTTTAGGTAAGTAGCTTAAATTTATGTAAAGGTTAAGGTAAGAAAATGTATAATTCAATCAGCAGTTACGTGTTAGATGTTTATTTACTCAACAAATTAACAGTTTATTACGAGTAGTCATTAAAAGTACTGCGTATTTAATAAGTTACAACCTTATGGAAAAGAAAAATCCTATTAAATTCCTATTACTTGAGAATAATGCGTGAAGCAAGATGCGAAATGACCTGTTTCTTATTAACTATTATTGTGTATTATAAACAATGTTAATGACTTCATAGTAATAAGTTTAAATGTATGATAAAGTATTCAGTGACTCATAAATCTATGCTTCTAGCTATTTTGTAACTTCTTATATTTACAATTAGTATTGTTTTCCATACATGGTTGTTCCTATTCTTTACTACTTATAAGTTAAGTATAGAAAAATGGTTCATATTTATTTATGAGAATAAGCAATACGAGCAAGATAAAATAAAAACTTAAATTAAAATAATAATACTTAGTTACAATACTTGGTATTAATAAATAGTAACTGTAGAAATAAAGTTTCACATTTTTCAATCTTTTAGTTATCACAATTTCATAAAACGAAGGCCATATATAGTTTAAATTTTTAATCAATGGGTGTCGTCATACATAAGCGAAACCTACTTTAAAAATAATTCACTAAATCATTCCAAAAAATAAAATCACAATCCACTCCACAGTTTCCGCTGTCCTGATCTAAAACTCCAGAATAAGCTAATAGAGACATTGTTCGGGCGCTCGTTAGCCGCATCAAGATGCGCCGCGCCACGGGGGTCTAGACTGCGCGCGCGCACCTATAGCTACCCTACATGTTCTACTGAATACTGTCTCAAGTATTAGGGTGCTTGCATAAAGATATAGGTTTTCCGGTCCCGATTTGTCGGCGCTAGTCCGTACTGGTAGATACAAATCTATCCACGAATGCGCGGTATGTAAAAGTGTACTCGGTATAGACAAATGTCAACTTGTTTCTTTATGTGCAAGCGCATACAGATCGTTCGGGACTATTTTGTCCGCACCGATCGGTACCGGTAGAGCAGTAGTGGCCCAGTGGCCACGGCCCCGACTTACGAATTGTAAGACGTGGGTTCTAACCCAGGCAGGCTCATTACTTTGTGTAATTAATTTCATCACCACTGCTCTCAAAACGGTGAAGGAAAACATGGTGAGGAAACCGGCATGTCCTAGAACCAACAATTCGAAGACATATGACTTCTAACAACCCGCACTGGGCCCTTACAGCCCACTCCCTATCGAAGAGAGGAGACCCAGCAGTGGGAACATTATATTCTGATTATGAAGAGGATGGTTGGTACCGATCAGTACCGATACCGATTTCTCCGTCATGTTTTTATGCAAGCACCCTTAGCGTCTAAGGATATCTAAATCCACGAGATGAAGCTTTAAGTTCAGAAAAAAAAGACATTGATTTGTCAACGAGCTTCATTAAGCTGACATTTGCATTTGTACATACCAATTAAGTGGTTGAAGCTTGTTCTACAATGTCTGTCGATGTTTTTTGGGTAGGGAAATATATAGAGATGATAAAAAGTTTGAATGATAATGAGGATTTAGCGGTAATTATTTTTGTTTCTCTTCGCTGGTCTGTGTATCCGATATCAGAATTGTTTATCATTACCTATAAGACCGATATTTTCCTTTGTAATTTTGTAATCATTGGAGCAAAACCTATTGGAGGAATTGTCAATGGTTTCAATGATTACAAAATTGAAAAATGTTAGCTTGGTAGGTTACCAAACTACATAATTTTAGTTGTTTATTTACATACTTTTATTTACCTAAGTCTAGAGCAGCGGAGTGAGCACGGCCTACTGTGACATAACTTGAGTCACACATTTTATCATAGTTTGAGCGACAAAACGGTTTGTTATAAAATGCTAGTACAAATTTACATGACATCATTTATCATGCCTTGTCATAAACGTCTTGGCACGCCCGTGCTCGGCCCGCTGTGGTGGCCCAGTGGTATCGGCTCCAACTTACGAGTTGTACGGTCATGAGTTCGAACCCAGCCAGACACTTAACTTTTTGTATGCTACTATTTGTATTTAATTTTATCACCACTGCTCTCAAAACGGTGAGGAAACCGGCATGTCCTAGAACCAAAAATTCGAAGACATGTGACATCTACCGACCCGCACTGGGCCCGCGTGGTGGATTACAGCTCACTCCCTCTCGCAGAGAGGAGGCCTGTGTACCAGCAGTAGAAACAATATAGGGAATATCGAAATGAGTCGATTTTGGGTAAGTTTTAGGTAAATAGATATAAGCATATGCTATTTACCTAAAACTTACCTAAAATCGACTCATTTCGAAATTCCCATTTCATTTTCTTACTCACCCATCTTAACTTGTCAAAAGGATCATCTTAAAACATCTCATCGTAAATAAACACTCTCCCTTTGTTTGAAATCATTATAAACTAACTAAAATTTATTTGCTAAAGCAACTTGACACCTAACGTATCCAATTCAGCTGCCTGAAGCTTTCAAAGTTATTTCAGGACCGTATTAAAATCATTTTCGTCCGTCATTTGACATAATATGACAATAACCATATTTCGCTTCATTTTGTCTTGTCTGGTGTCTGAGAGATGTTAGTGAGAGACGTGAAATATATTTATTGTTTTAACTATTTTTGGGGCAACGTTTTAGTCAACGGGTTAACATTTTGTTTTTTTTTGCTTAGATTTGAGAAAGCTCTTTTAGTGAAAGGTGAGAGTATCTTTAGTGGAGTGATTTCATTATGTTTGATTGATGACTTTTTTAATTCAAGATGTCAAGAGTTTATGAAATTGTCGTCAGGTATCAGTGTAGTCCCCCGTCGGGAGTCGCAGGCTGATTCCCGGCCACCGTAGGCGCGGTCTTGCGGACGGTGAGCGATGGATAGCTCGCCGTCTGATAAGGACCAGGCCCGGGTCGACGGCGCGTTGTGTTTCACGCGCGCCTCAAAGAGATGTCAGCACCAACTGACGGAGTCCGAAAGGGCCAATGCCTGCCAGGGAAACGAGTTTGTCCGAAAGGGATATCGTGGCCCTGGCACACAGGCATCTGAAGGAACACGGGTGGGTTTTACTCAGTAAAAGTCTGACACGCCCTCCCGCGTCGCCCAGAGCGACGAAGTTATCAGTGTAGTAGTACAGTTATCATTTTCGTAATAAATTCATATTAAATACATCCACACGAAGGTTAAGCTACGCTTGTTACGGTCGTTTCGTGGATGGATGACCATCCATAACTTACCGCAACCCCTCCGTCTCTCGGAAAAGCCCGCTGGTCCCAGCTGTTATTCATGGACCTTTTACAGTCGTTACGGGTAGTCAGAAGCCCAAAAGTCTGACAACCAGTCTTCCCCAGTAACTGTGTTGTAGAAGTCAGATAGGCAGTCGCTCCATGTGAAATACTAGTTTTCAGCTGCATCCGGTAAGACTGGAAGCGGACTCCGATATAGTTGTGAAAAGGTTAGGCAGATTGTTTGGTTTAGGATATCGGAACATTCAGAACCAGAAAATTCCACATGAAAACATAAAACAGTAACACTTAGCAATGATTAAGCCTTTTTAGGGTTCCGTACCCAAAGGGTAAAACGGGAACCCTATTACTAAAGCTCCGCCGTCTGTCTGTCTGTCCGTCGGTCACCAGGCTGTATCTCATGAACCGTGATAGTTAGACAGTTGAAGTTTTACAGATGATGTATTTCTGTTGCCGCTACAACAAAAAAAACAACAAAAACAGAATAAAATCATTATTTAAGGGGCACCCATACTGTCATACATAGGATGTCCTGCCAGGGTTGCGAGTTTGTCCGAAAGGGATATCGTGGCCCTGGCACACAGGCAACGGAAGGAACACGGGTGGGTTTTAGTCAGTAAGTCTGACGCTCCCTCCCGCTCCGCCCAGAGCGGGAGAAGTTATTTGATGATTTCCCACCTAAAAAAAAAAAAAAAAAAACCCATACAACAAACGTGATTTTTTGGCTCGTTTTTGCGCAGTATTGATAACGGCGACAGGTAGATGCTTGAAATATTCGCAGAATATTTAGTTATATCTTCACTTTAAAAATAAATAATTAAATTAAAATAAAACAAATATTTAAGGGGGGCTCCCATACAACAAACGTGTTTTTTTGCCATTTTTTTATGGATAAAGGTGGTGGTGGTGCGAGTCCGACTCGCACTTGGCCGGTTTTTTTTATAAACGTTTCTTAAAGTTAAGATACATTCAAATGACAAAACGTCTATGTTTAAGTAGACGCTAATCATTACTAATTCATTTTAAAGCACGTTAATAAATATGGGGGTCTAAAAGTTTTAACTTTTAGACCTATATTTGGATTGGAGATCCAATATTATTCATCATAACTCTGTTCCACACGACCAACTTCAAATTCAAACAAAAATCAGCATAAAATAATAAACCAAAGTTATATGAACATAAAGCCTTACGTATACTAACGTAAATTCTAAGGGAAGTAACACTTGAGATGCAATGTCGGCCGTCTTAAACCCCGGTGCACACGACCGGCGCTTAACTCCGATGTAGGTCAGTCTGCAGATATTAAAGTATTGGAATCTCTTACACTGTATGAGTATTAAAAGTTTGGTAGGAATACTGAGTAGTAAGAGAAAATTGTTGAAGTACCGCCCTTTACTTTAAGCTGGAAGGCAAATGCTTTAATTTGGTGGCATTTTCATTCTACATTTTATAGCTTCATCAACATCATTTTAGCCGAAAGACATCCACTGCTGGACAAAGGCCTCCCCGAATATTTTCTAGCTAGAGTATTCTATTCTATTCCCTTCTAGCTTAATTTAGGTAAAATAAGTGAAAACTTGAAGCTCGTGAGCTGACCGAGGAGCTTGTGGCTAAGTTATAACAGCTGCACGAATTGATTCATCAGGTTAAGCTACGCTTAAGCTGCGCTTACAGGGTTGGTCCGTGGATGGGGGACCATCTTTACATACTGAGACTCCTCCGTGACTCAGAAAGCACGTAAAGACATTGCTCCCGGCTGTGATTCGAGGATCTTTGACAGGCATTACGGGGCGTTAGAAGCCTGAAAGTCTCACAACCAGTCTTACCAAGGGGTATCGTATTACCCAGTAACTGGGTTGTGGAGGTCAGATAGGCAGTCGCTCCATGTTAAATAGGTAAGTACTGGTATTCAGCTGCATCTGGTTAGAATGGAAGCCGACCCCAACATAGTTCGGAAAAAGCTAGGCAGATTGATTGACTTTGAAGTGAAGACTTGAAGACTAAAAGGTTCTGGAGTGGCGACTGCGTACCGGAAGACGTAGCGTTGGAAGGCCTCCTACAAGGTGGACCGACAACCTTGTGAAGGCCGCCGGTATCCGCTGGATGCGGGAAGCACAGAACCGGTCGATGTGGCGGTGCTTGGGGGAGGTGTATGTCCAGCAGTGGACGTCTTTCGGCTGAAATGAGAATGATGATGATGAACTGAAGACTTACGAGGTGTATCAGTTTCATAAATTTCTACTTACTGAGGTATTTTCTGATAAGGGCTTAATACAGAACAAATATTTGCTTATTCGTGTAGACATACCAACGTTAGTCAATCAGCTTAGGTATTTAAACAGACACAAGATAAACGATTAAATTCAAAATTACTTGATCTACTTAGGGCAATGTAAACTAATCAGGCAATACAATAAATTAAGGCTAGCTTATTGATTGTCTTAATTAAACTTAATGTTCCAACTTAGGAAAAGCAATATACAAAATCACAATAAACAAATAGACTTATAAAAAATTATAGTTCCGTCCCAATTCGGTCCACTAATAAAGTACCAACTTAATATAATAATAATTATATATAATATAATTATAATATTATATACTATAATTATAATATTATATGATATAATTATAATATTATATAATAATTATATCCGGGATAAAAAATATCCAATATCCTTAACCAACCACCTAATTACAAATCTACAAAAGCTCATCGAAATTAGTTTAGTAGGTTAGCTATAAAAACGTTACAAACACACAAACATACTTTCGCATTAACAAGCAAGAATTTCTAAATAAAGTTTTAGTCGTGCGTGCGGCCCATGCCTGCCCATAACGAGCTATAAAGCTTGCTACACACCAATAAATTACTCAATTAAAAGGCCTAATTACGGCAAAAAACATCGTATAAAAATGTTTGGTACATAGATAGAAATATGACCGGCAGTTAAAATGAATGTATGCGCCTTAATTGAGGGACAATGACAAGGGATGGCTCAAAATATATATGGAAGAGCAAACAGATGTTTGCTTTGTAAAAAGTAAGTTGCGAAGGAAGGGTTTGAAGTATTAATGGTAGGTACAGGAATTATGGTTACGCCTGTATTTTCTAAGGCAGTGGTTCCCAAACTTTTTTGGCGACGGATCCCTTTTGGAAAACGAAATACTTGACGGAGCCTGAAAATAATCAAAAATGGTTTTATGTGTATCCTTTATTATTATTCATATTACTTGACATTAACATTTGCATATCTTTTTACTTTATCCTGGAATATTTAGATAGTACCCTTTTAGTATTTTTTTTCATTGTGACCCTAACTTTCGCGGAGCCTCCACAGAGGCTTTGCGGAGCCCTAGGGCACCGCGGAGCACACTTTGAGTATGGCTGTACAACTATAACGGGTTGATGTCCATAACTCCACGTCTGAGCGCGTAGTTTGTGAACGGAAGGATGTAGGTAGGTAATTGTTTTAATCCCGCAAATACTGTATTTGATTCTACATAACATCACGCCTGTAATACCCGAAGGGTTAGCCAGAGTTGTACCTTAGTACACCTATATTTCACCAGTTATGTTTAAGTCCCATGTAATTGTAATTGTGTAAATAAATTGATTTTGATTGATTTTAATTAGGGGGTGAGTCTGCACAAATCCAGACACCGAGCTGCTCCTAAAAAAATTGTGATGGAGAAGCCCTATAACACATTTTCGGACAAGGGAATCTAACCCAGGACCTCATGTTCAACAGTAGCGCTTGCGACCAACGACGCAGTCATTTGATTATCTTGTAGTATAGTATTCTGTCGGTAGATGGCGCCAAAAAAACAAATACTAGTATAGAGACCAAATCTTCAAGGTATCGAGCAATGTAATCCCTTTAAGAACGTGATCATTACTGGTTACTGGACAGCAACCCAAGTCTAGTCTGCAAATGCTGAATATACTTATCTTCTGTAAAATACTATGTAACAATTTAGTCAGAACTTCAAATTGAAGCCGGAATCTTGCTCATGGTAGTCAAGTTTGCTAAATTACGGTATTTATTAGAGATGGGCCGAATGTGGTTTGAACCGAATCCGAACTTCGGCCGAACTTCGGTTCAATTTTGCGCACTTTCTCGAGAGCGACACGTCGTGACTTGTTTACGCATTAACTTCACTTAATGCTAGATGTACCCCGCCCGCCGCCCGCACACCGCGCTAAAAAATCATTAATATAATTTTTTTATTATTATTTAATATAAAAACGTAACAAACTTCTGCCAGATAAGGCAGAGTCTTTGGTGTTTTTGCACCATAACCTGCCTCTAGTAAATTTTAAATATGATTGAGTAGTTAGAAGAGAAAAGTTTATTTAATTTGATTGTTGAAAAAAAAATACCCTTTAATTGTAATAAAAAATAATTGATGTTAATGAATGTTTAGTTTGTGAACCAAAAACGTGATTTTTTTATTCAATTTACTAATTTTACTGATGTTTATTAGAAGAATACTATGCTTTTTTCATTTTTGTAATAGTATGTCTAATATTTATGTCTAATTAATTATGCAGAGATTATCAAGACTAATAAAAATAACTGATTTAATTTAAGGTTTACATTTACATTACAATGTTCCTAACTAAAATAAATGATCATGAGTGAGTAAAAGCCATATTAATTTTATTTTACAGTAACGCTATTCCAATTCTATTAAATTTCAGTCAAAATATTGCAAGTTGAGTTGAGTTGTTGTATTATTTTTCTTAAGCCGAATGTTCGGCATCTAAACCGAATTTCGGCCGAATGCCGAAGTTCGGTTCAAGCTGCCGAAATTCGGTTGAACCGAATGTGAACCGAATTTCGGCCCATCCCTAGTATTTATGTTATACTTATTAATTAAAGAGGGGCTTGTGGCTCGAATCCAAGTCGAAGTTTAAGCTACGCGCGCCGCGGTTGGTCCATTACATATTATGCACGGTAAGCCGTTAGTCCCGGCTGTCATAGGATACGGGTGGTCAGGAGCCCAAATAGTGTGACAACCAGTCTTACTAAGGGTATCGTGATACCCAGTAACTGGGTGGTGGAGGTCAGATAGGCAGTCGCCATCGTAAAATACTGGTATTCAGCTGCATCTGGTTAGACCGGAAGCCGACCCCAACATAGTTGGGAAAAGGCTAGACAGACTGATCATTAATTAATAAAGTATCAAGTGTACCTGCATACATTGCAAAATAATCACCTTTGTCAACGACAAAAACTATAATAACTCAACACAGGATATGACAGAAGTGTTGACATTTTGTGTTTCAATATTCGTGTCAATAATGACATTTCTAATGTTTTGCCCAATTCACATGTTCTACTATTTATATTTATAATGTGAAGTTTATTTATTTTTCTTATAATCTTGATTAAATCTATGACGTGTTAAAAAATTATAGTAAATAGTTTCAAAAATAACGAAGTAGATTCACGGAAATTATGCAAATTCGATAAATGCTTTGTTTAAAAAAAAAATACAGACATCAGTGTCAAAAATAAATGCAGCAGGTGACATTTTGTCCATAACATTATTTATTTTGAAAGTCTGCTGCATAAAAGGGGCTCTAAATATAACCACCTATATTTTGAATATAATTGTCACTATTTATTGTTTCAAGATTCGAATTACCACAGTAAATTAAAAAAAAAACGACCACTCAAATTACAACAGTAGGAAGCGGTTAAAATTAACCCTAAACTGCCAGCAATTTGTTAATTGTTGGGGAGTTTTTTGTCCCGTTTATTTTCGTTGGACTTATTTATGAATTCAAATGGCCTCTGAAGACTAAGGGTTGACGGTAATTCGTATTTTATGAACTTTATTTTTACGGTTGCAGAAGGGGTACAATCCCGCGAGACGTCATCAAGGTGTTTTTTTAGTGTAAATATAGATTGTTTAGAGACAGTTTCGTACATCTTGTTTACAAACATGTGGCAAGCATTGAAGGTTTTCCTAATAGATCGTTTCGGTTCTGTTTTTTTTAATTTTGTATTTTAAATTATACAAATTGAAAACTCAGGGTGATTTTTTCGATTCGTACAAAATCTTATAGCCACCTATTAATTATTAAAAGGTAGGCGGTAAAGATAGTCGGCAGTCTCCATAGACTGCCGACAGAAGTGAAAACTTAAAACTTTGAACAGCACAATGATACAGTCTTGTATGTACAATGTATTAGTAGCATGTCGGTGACGCGAGCCCGTAAGTTTTGCCCCCACCAAAATCGGTCAACGCGGTTAAAGAAGATTTACTTTAAAAAACACCTATTATTAAAAGGATAAGTATTTAATATAAAAAAAAATATAATTTCCATTTACCTATAGCAATTATTTTTTTTTTTCAATACGCGAACCTACCTAAAAAAAATAACAATTTACATTAGCAATTCGTAAAATTCTGACAAAAAATGCTAAATTAGTTTTTACCATTATTTTTTCGACAAAATCCAAATACAACTCCCTCTCCCATAAATTCCGTAACAACTAGGTATAACTACAACACAATAATAACACCCCTAATCCACTGGCTCATAAACGCTGGGACAGTCTAGCAAGTTTGATTAGATTGCCAATATAATCCGTAGGACACACTGCTGCTGACCGGAAGATTAACTCACAGACAAAACTTATTAACTTGAATTGAACTTGCTGATTGGATAGCTATATTTTGTTAATTTGTTATTAACTGGGCGAGCGGTGGAGGGTTTTGTTGTTAATGGTGATCGGTTTTGTGTATGTTTTGTGACGGATTTTTATATACTGAATTTAGGTACTAAAGGTACATTTTGTTTGTGGAAGATAATGATAAATAATAATAATAAAATTTATTTATTTCATGAGAAGAGATGATATAATTATATTTTTTTTTTCAAACAAGATAATATTTACACAAGGGGTATAGCTATAAGCTAATAGTCTTAATAATAATATGTCCATATAAATAAAAAAGAGGGGAAAGGACGGAGTATTTTTTTTCTTGAATCTTTTACCGTTAATATGCTATTGTTTTGTATTTATTTTATAATTCATAAATAAAAAAGAAAACAACGATATTCTAATTATTCACATCAAAAATAACGGGTTAAGAACCTACTAATAATAACGGTACCAATATCAAAATAATGTGTCAAATTGTCTTATCTCATCTTTATCATAATGAGACAGAAAAAAGGTAAGAGAACAAAAAAGGGTAATTCGAAATAGACAATAAAAAACGTATCTCTACAAAAACTCAGAAGCGAAGCGTATTTAATAAGCATACCAAAAAACATATTTGCATGTATTCGCTAGGAACTAGGTGATACTTGAGTTTTTATAATCGATTCGACCCAACCAATAAAGTATTTTTTAATTAACAACCTACATCATTGTTAGTATTCATAAAAAACACACTTTACTACACATATTATTATTAGACCATGTTTTTTCGTCTCTGCAACCGAAGCGTATTTCCTCTGCAGTAACTGTTATTAATTTTATTTTACATTATTATCTATGTTTCCTGCTTCACACAGCACACAGTGTGTTACACTTGCGACCTCCAACACTTTAGTGTTGACAGTAATTGGGCATTATTTAATATCAACACTAAAAACATTTTAATAAAAATCTACTAGAAATTAACGGACCAATTTAATTGGAAAGATCAAAAGGATTCGAAAGAATATGTTGTTAATGACAAGAAAAAAAATGTTTAATTTATCAAAGACGGAAACAAAATATAAAATAAACAATAAATCGTAAAACAGACCGCCTTTTCATGATATTTTCTTGGCAATAACCAATAAAACTATCAAATTATTGCACGTCACGTCATCAAATTTTGGGTACCTAAGTGGAAATAAACAAGAACTTTTTATTTATATGAATTATTTTATTATCGAGTACAATAAAATCTTTGTCCATTTGTGCTTGGATCGAGTGATTTTGATATTTCAATTATCTGTCCTAACCCTGTTTTTATTGTTACTAATAGATGTGTTAAAAACGACTAACTAATTCGCAAATAGGAAGAGAGGAAAAGAGCTGTAAAACAGATAAAACATAAAGTTAGCAACAAATTATCCTGTTTGTATTAGGTCATCATATATATTAGGTAGTCTTCCTCTGTGGAATTCAACAACGACAGAATAGACGGACTCATTATGTCATCATTCTAGTATAAGATTCTACTAGATGATCTGATCGTCCTTTGCATCAATAGTCAACAATCATTATTATAAGGTGACAACGCCAATGCCGTTACTAACGGTACCAAAATATTTTAAATTGACATTTCATTATAGTCAACATCTTTGTTATAACATTTTTTCTTATCTCTCTATGCAGTTAAACATTTTCACTTAATAAGCCTTTCAGTGGCAATCAAGAATGCGATATGCATCTCAAAAATTGACAGGTACGATAACATCTTTAGCGTAACCACAGTGAGCATCGACAAATGTTCATTAGTAGCACTTATCTGGGAGATAACTGTCTATTTTTTTGTTATAAATACATATGTAATGTATGTTCACACAATAACTGGCATGCTAAAAGTACAATTAATTGTAAAGTTTTTTGTATCTCATTCTGAACCCAGGTGAAGATAAGATCTCAAAATCCAAAAAATCTATCTTGTACTGTTAATTAACCAAAAAAGTTTGAAGAACAAAAACTTATGTGGTATAGTGACTTTTTTTCAAGTCACATTTTTATTAAAGCGATATCAAAGTTGCAGTGGTGTATAAAACTGCATAGCATATTTTTTTTAAATTAATTTTTAGCTACTTATTTACTTACTCTCCTGTATATTCCGTTCTTTCAACAAAATAAACAGGCTTTTGGACATTTTCTTCAACGTTAGCTGCGCTTCCATACATCATTCATCATTTCAGTCAAAAAAGTCCACTGCTGGACATAGGCCTCCCTGAATGGGGTTTCCATAATCGCCACGCTTGGCAGGCGGGTTGGCGATCGCAGTATGGTGTTAAAAAGCATAGAGAACGCTGCTGTCCATTCTCTAGAGTCCCTTAGTCGCCTTTTGCGACACGCACGGGAAGAAATGGGATGGTGCTATTCTTTACGTCCGGCACCACACGGAGCAATGCTCATCCATCAAAAACACACAATATCACAACACATGCAAGTATCAAGGATGCACCGACACTATAAACGGAATTATGAGTTACGACCGCGGTCTGTTCCCGTACGACAGTGTACAAAATTACACCCAGACTAAACTATTTATAATATTATAATAATTTTCTGGCCCAATTATTTTGCCGCTGACACGTTTTATTAGTTTATATACGATTGTTATGTTTACCCCGACCATAAATTATACTTTTATAATTTTCTCTCCGTGGCAATATTAAAAACAAAACTTTCTGTATATGATATGTCATAATTTATATAAAATTGTCATACGTAAAAGAGAGAAACACGAGTGTTTACATAACATGACAGTTCAGTCAGTTTTTCGTTATGATTTAATGAATTTTTTGACGTTTTTGTCTTATAACTTCGGATCAGTTATGATATTTTTCGGTGCATCTTAATCCAAGTTTTGCGTACAAGAGAAATTACGACTTCTGGGGTATTTTAATGTGTACTTTATGTTTTCGATGTGGGTAGATGGAAAAATAGAGTAAGGAAGATTATGTCTGCATAACACAAAATATCTCTCACACAAAATACCTACTTAATTATCTATACATATTATCTAGGTATAAAAATCGCTTTTTGTGCCTGTCTGTGTTCTTCTAAACTACGCAACGGAATTTGATGTGGTTTCCGCCATCATTTAGAAATGTTATTCTAGAAGATTTTTGTGGACATTACTTTAATATTAAACTTACATACAATTAAAAAGTCTTTGTGTTGTCAAGTCGTAAAATCCGTTATATGCAAGTAATTTTATAATGCTGAGTAAAATTATAGTTATGAGCAATGATATTATATTAAACAGATATGTTGTGAGCGCGCAATCGTGAAGACGAAAACGTCCTAATTGGGACGTATTGACTTTAGTCTGCGACACGCATGGCGACGAGTAATACGCTTAGTTGAAGCAGCTAAAAAATTCAAAAAATGCCATTGTGTGTATTTAGAAAGTGTACCAATTATGATACCAAAGTTAATAAAACATAAGGGATACCACATGTAAGTACGCAAAATACTTCGATTTATTAATATATTTCACTTATATTCCTAATATTCTCATATTTGGTGGTTAGATAGTCTGTGATGCCAACATTCGGTGATTGGTGGCCAGAATAATGTATTTTTACATTCACGCGCAATTGACAACACTAGCTGTCTCTTTTTTTCTTGTTGTTTTTATCAAGCCATCTCTTTTCTATAATTTTTACTCGTAGTGAAATGTAAATTGAATGAAAAATGGGTGTGTGCTGCCGCTGCTGCGCGGAACACTTTTTTCGGTGGTTTTGTGACTGTTATCATTGGTTAGGAGACAATGATATTATAAGTAAAAAGAGGTAGAGATAGGTTTTACACACTCCGCAAGTTGCATGTCAAAACTTGGCTAATTGGCTATATTTTCTTCATGTTGTCTCATTTTCGCTCCCGATAATTACGACATGCCGTCCCACTTCCACGTATCATCTAATAGTGTGACATTGTGCCGTTTTTGAAGATCGAATTTTAAAACCTATTTACGTCTCTTTACGTATAATATCACTGTTATGAGAGGTCAAATTCTTAGACCTACATTTGCATATCCCTAATCACTTCAAAATACCTCGAAGGCACTTAGTTATTATTCTTTTTATCAATAAAATCTGTGTCCAAAACTTGCATAGCATGCTGAATGCAATTTCGTTAAACTGTGTCTTCAATGTTGTATCCACATTATGTATTCCTGTTTGTCTTTTCTCCATTTGTCACAGGAGACAAGATGGCTGCGAACACAGCAGGGTATAAGGCATGGTGTACACGATGAGACAGAAGCCTTAACATGGCCGTGTGTTAATCAAACGCGGGGTGAACGTCGTGTGTATTGTGTCGTTTGGAGTGATTGCTATAAGGCTGAGGGTAGACTTGAGCATCTACTTTGGAAAAAAAAAATTCTTCATAGGATTTTCTTTTATCTGTAGTGTATATATTTAATAGATATGTAAACACTATCAGTAATCAGGTAGCTGTCACTAATGTCAACTGTCAGTACACCACGAATGGAGGGAAACAGTGGAAAACTGAAGCGTGCCTGCAAGAGATGCTGGGTGTGGTCTTAAGCCAGTGTACCGTACAGTATCTAAAAGTTACTGAAGTGAAAACATTTTGCAGTGAAAACTTCTTTAGGCACGTTGCGCACTTTTGGGATGGGGACAAAGCACTTAACTCGCGTGATCGTCATGCTCATCACCAAACTTCATAATCATTTCACCCGAAATTCATCCACTGCTGGACATAGACCTCCCCAGGGGGTTGGCGATCGCAGTATGGTGTTAAAATCCATAGAGAACACTGCTGCCCATTCTATAGTAAGTCCCTTAGTCGCCTTTTTACGACACCCGGCCGCGGGAAGAAATAGGATGGTGCGCCACACACGGACGCCACGTTCAGATACATTTGAAGTGAAAACTTCTAGGCAAGTTGGGCACTTTCATCTTATGTGAAGGACTATAAAATATGCAACACATTTTAGCAATATTGCCAAACCTTCAACATCTTTGTCCATTGTACACTGATCCTAAGCAATACAAATATTAGTCGGCTTCCGCATTGGTAATACCGTTGTAAGCCGGGCATTATTACACCCCTGCAACTACCCTTATATTATAAGTAGGTACTTATACTTGTGTCATATGATCGAATGAATATTTTTGTTGCAAATGTTTTGTGAGTTTTTCTTCTTATGTTTTGAAAGAATGAAGTAAAGAAAAAAGGGTTTTGAAGTATGTGTACAGCTTTATTCTGATCTACAATTCGCTGAATAGTGCAGTTGCCAAAATGATCGACAAGCTAATTAAAACATGTTATTGTAAGTAAGTAATCATTTATTTACCAAAAACTTAGTGTAGGTAAAGTCAGTTTTGTTTGCATAAGGGATGGGTATGGCTATTACAAATGAGTAAGACTCCTGCCCTTAAAACTAGAAAAATCCTGTATCTTGAAGGACAGTGTTCTTTAGTGAGATTGACACGTTTTACTAAGTATTTATAACTGCGTAATAATTCTGCTCCGTGTGGTACCGGACGTAAAGAATAGCACCACCCCATTTCTTCCCGTGGGTGTCGTAAAAGGCGACTAAGGGACTTACTAGAGAATGGGCAGCAGCGTTCTCTATGCATTTTAACACCATACTGCGATCGCCAACCCGCCTGCCAAGCGTGGCGATTATGGCAAACACCCCCCCTTAGGGGGAGGCCTATGTCCAGCAGTGGACGTCTTGTGGCTGAAATGATGATGATGATAATAACATATTTATTTTACTATATTCCATACCTTGCTCTTGTTAATGTCACCCAGCCTTTCCCCTGGTTACAGTGATCACTCTACGAATTTAAAGGATCAGCAGTGCTATTCTGTAAATATCTCACCGTGAAATCTTGCGTGTAGTGAGCTGTCACTGTCATCTCACTGATGCTAGGGGTTGACCAAGCATTACATTTACAATCATAATCGAGATTTTAATCATATTTTTTATGCTAATTCTGTTGATAATTTTATATGTATATTAGTAATGTTTAGACACTTAAATACCAGCTTTTAAATAATATAAAATAATCAACACAATTGTCATACAATTAAAATCTCGATTGTAAATGTAATACTTGGTCCCTAGCATCAGGTGGGATGACACTGACAGTTCACTCCACGTTCACTTCACTTAAGTTTTCACGGTGAGATGGTTACAGAATCGACATGCAGACGTCCATCATTATTTTTTTGTTAGTAGGTACTTAGATTGCTTGAAAGTGTTTTAACATCTGGAAAATTCGATTGATTTTTTGCGATTTTTCTGTTAACGTTTTGTTTTATCAAATAAATAAAAAATAATGATCATCATCTGCCTAGCCTTTTTCCAACTATGTTGGGGTCGGCTTGTACTCTAACCGGATGCAGCTGAATACCAGTATTTTTCATGGAGCGACTGCCTATCTGACCTCCACGACCCAGTTACTGGATAACACGATACCCCTTGGTAAGACTGGTTGTCAGACTTTCAGGCTAATAAAATATAAAAAAAACCATTAATAGGCATAGTAGGCATAGCCTCAAGTATTTCGCGTATACATACCGCCGTAATCAAATACGAACTTAAAACCCACTCCCACCCCCAAAGAAAATGGGGAAGCCGTGATAATCCCTAATATTGAGCTCTCGATCATAACACGGACTTCAGCCACAAAGGTGATGTAATAACGGCAGCTAATCCTCTATTGTAGCGCCATCTTTTGACGGATTGCCGCCAACTGAATGGGGGCGAACCCAGAGGGCGCTTTGTTCGCCCCGATATTAGAAAAGCCTATTGTATGGCTGGGATAATTTGTTTTTCGAAAGGTTTTCGTTTCATAATAAAGTTGGATAAACGTTTTGTTTTGAGCTGTAGGCACTTACTATTTGACTGACAGAAAATAGAAAAATCATTAATGCTATGGCTACATTGTCGCGGTAGAAGACGGAAGAGTTGCGTTGTCTCAACATGTCTGGACAAGCAATTCGTCACATCGTGAATCATTCAGGCGAACTGAAATGCCCAAACTACGAAGTGTTTTAACAATGTGGACATTATACACCGTGGCATTTTAGTCGTCTTACAACGGCAGCCCACTTCATGTATCCAATGACTACTAATCAGTTATAAAAGAAAAAAAATATTTACAAAAATTTGATTAATTAAAAAAATAAACATTATGACGCATGACGTAGTTTGAAAAATAGTTGATCTATTTTATCTTTATTTTTAGTATTAAAATTATGTCTATCACTTATTAAAAATATGTAGCTTTTTCCTTACATACATAATATCAGATCTTGAATTCGGATTCGGATAGGATGCAGCGCAGAACCACTCTTACTCGTCATAACGAGTGCCAACTTCTTAACGGAGGTTGACACGGGAAATGATATGGACGTAATAAAGTCAGATTTCCGTCGGTAAGGGTTACGCGGGTCAGGAGATCCCGGTAAAAATAGAAAGTGGTCATGTCATGGCATGGATGTGAGATGCAGGAAATAGGCTGAGCGCAAGATCGTGGCAAGAAAGTGACAAATTACTTATATGGATAAAGCAATCAGTTCATCATATCGTAGTCTGCTGCTAAAAATAGGACATAAACGGATGCAGAATAAAACTTTAGTAGGTATTATTTCAGTTTGAATTAGCAAGCGCCCTTTTTCAGTAGAAATTATTGCTTTTTGCCTTTTCAAAAACGCGTAACACAGTTCTAGCCATTAATTTACTTCATATGAACGCTTATTTGACGCCCGTTACCAACCGACGCTCGTGTACAACATGCTTAATTTGGCAATTTCACTGCTTTGAACTCGATATCACTATAAAGTGAGTGTAAACACAACTTTATCAAAATATAAAGCCGCTAATACACTCATTCATCAACGCTATGAATGCGACGTTGTTTTACCCCACAAAATTAAATGTTTAACCCGAAAATTATTTAGTTGTGTTACACGTCTCCGATGATGGATCACGCCAATAATTGCGTCATACTTGACGCGTTTGGGGGTGAAAGGGGGTGTAATTTGTCGGAAGTAGGGGGAGGGGTGCAAAGCGAGGACCCGTTATTGATGGGATCCTTAAATAGCGGGTTACGTGCGTATTGTTTTTTTTGGTGCGAATTTAACGTTTTCTTTTCTTATTTCATTTTTGGGTGGTTTTATAAAATAATTATACCTATACTTCCTTGGACTAAGATCTATTTGGTTCTGGTTTCTGTTCAATTTAATGACACCAAGCGGACGCCAAGTGAGCCAGGCGGCGGTCTATAGTGGGCACCATAGAGTGCGACCTGGCAACGTAGCCATGGCGTTCCAGTGTGTTAGCCATTAGAAATATTTCTGAGCTGAGCTGATTGAGCATAATGAGTAAAGAATATCAAGCACTTTACTGTGTTGTTATTATCGTGTGCCTGCATAATTGCCGAGAATACCGATGACAGAAATTACTTTCATTGGGCACTTCCGAACTTTTAACTCCCCTTTTTTACTATTTAATTATATACTTGTATATAGCATATATATTTTAGAGATAGCTTGTGTATTTTAATTAAAGATCAATTGTTGTAAATAACCTTCACATAATCGTGTGAACAATAAAATAAAAATCTCTTTCATTGGTATTTAAAGAAAAATTCTTAAACCATAAGATAAAGTAAAAAACAAAAAAAAAAACGAATTCAGTACAAAAGGTAATCCAATCGTAATAAAATACACACGTAATTAAAAAAAAATACAGAGAAATTCCAAATCAAAGGCGAATTTTCGCACTCACGGTACAGTCAGCTCCATAAACTACATTTAATAAAACATAAAAGCGACGCTTCTTAATCGAAATTTGCGCGCGTAACATAAAATTGGCCATATATCGTAACTGAAGATCCAATTTGTGGGAGTAAAATTAGCACTCGGGTATTATGATGCGTCACAGACCGTATATATTTAATAAATTCAACGTTTTTAGTTTCATTAATCTGCATGTAATATTTTGCTGACTGTACCATAAGAGATATCGTTCAGTTTGAGATTACAATAATGAAAAAAATCGGCCAAGTGCGGGTCGGACTTAAAGGGTTCCGTAACGCCATATAATATGTACCTAACAGTACATATTTTGTTTAAATATTTTGGTATAAAAAGAAACACGTTTCTTGTTCAATGTTTTACTTAATTTTATTTTTATTATTTGTTGTTATAGCGGCCATAGTAGTACACACTGTGAAAATGTCAAGTGTTTACCTTTAAGGTTCAAAATAGACAGCTCTGTGACGGACGGACAGACGGAGGGACAGTGGAGCCTTAGTAATAGGGTCCTATTGGCACCCCTTTGGATACGGAATCCAAAAAACGTTTAGGATTAAGAGTTTTTTTGTGAAAAAAGAAAGAAAGAATAAAGGTAAACAAAAAAACAAAACAAATAAAATCAAATGTGTTTTTTACGATTTATAGACACAATTTATCCTAAGTAGGTAACTCACATTTAATAGAATATTGTTCTCGTGAATCAGTTAAAACGATTTTATTAGTTTTAAGTTTATAGTTTGCAGACAAATTACCAATTAAATACTATTTATTGAACTAAACAAATATTTAAAATAGTTTAATAATATACTGTTATTATTGTAAAACTATAATAGAAACTGTTTATAAATAAATTACAATAATAAATGTGACGATTACACAAAAAAAAAAAAATCTAAACATTGTCTGTTAAGATGAATGTTATTTTTGTGGAATCACATTCTTACATTCCAAAGATTCTATTCGATAAATATGCTAAACAGTTATTGATATTCAGACTGCAGCTTAAACGTTTTTTTTTTGAACAAAGTGGTTACATTTTAATAAAAACTTATTTATCGTTTAGTAATTTGTGTAATCAGTTATTTTTTCATAATTTTTCAAATCAGGAACTGTTTCCGTATTAACTATCTTTTTTAATTGCTAGATAAATTATTCTATTTCTTTCTTATTAAATCCATAAATGTAGGCACTCAGGCGCACCGGTTCGCTAGTTTAATTATAAAGGCAGCTAAAACTACGCCTTAATACAAATCAGGGTGTCACATTAGACAAGAATTATGAAGCTAAAGACTTGTTACAAAAAAATCCTAGAACATTTGTTTGACGTCAACGGACCGCTAAAATGTATGGCTGTGAGCCATTTATTAATTGCTCCTACACAACGATTGATTGCCCGTTTCATTTCTCGATTACATTTTATTTCTCTATGACGTCGTGAATTTTCCTGTGTGCGCCTGCCCTATGTTCTAATTCTAAAATGTTTTTCCGGTTTGTAACTATGTTTAGATATTTTTTTTTTTTTTTTTTGTTTTTCGAGTACTTAATTTAAACTTAAATGTTTTTAATTAGGTACGTAAATATATATAATATTAGATAGCAATAGGCTCGCCCCCATTACATGGGGCTTAAACATATCTGGCACAATGTTGGTGTATTAGTGCACCTCTGCCTAACCATGCGGGGAAAACAAGCCTGAAGTTATGTTATATTTTTTTTATAACTGTTTGATTGTCATTGAATTATATGTACCTAGTACTTTTTCAATTCAAATTTTTCTGACCGTAATTTTAAAGTTCAAGAGGTTTTAATAAATACAAATAAATTAATTTATGCCAGACAAGTCATTATTATAATAACCATATTATGATCAATATTTTATGTTGGCACTTTACACTGTTATTAGAAAAAAAGTGAAAAGAGTTGGTATAATATTAACGTAACAAATAATATTTAAGTCGTGCTGTATAAAATTGCACTAAAATAATGAATTATATTTTCAAGACATTACGGTAATGATTAAAAATAATTCAGGTATTAGTATTATGCTTTTTATTTTTTCAACTAGTGATAATCAGCAAAATGTTACAGGAATCGGACAATGTACCCAAAAAAAAAAAATTATGTGAGTAACCAATTACGTCATCATTTTCTATTTCAGTAACAACAGAAAGACTTTATTTTAGCTAAAAAAAAACAAAAACTATTACTCATTTTAAAATTCGAACATTATGACAATCCAATCAGTCGGTGCAAAGATAAACAAAACATCACACAACTGAATTCAAACCGTCACTTCGGCGAATAAAGTCCAATATCGTTTGAAAATGAGTAGTAATTTTTCTCAACTAGTGATGTCCTAGTATAAACACACGCGGCACGTATTTCGAGATGTGTCAAAGTGTACTTTATGTGACATCCGCCTTGACGCAGTAATCTCCGAGATTAACGTACTAAAACGATAGACGGTTCTCGTAAGCGGCGAATAAGTCATTGTCCGAATAAGAAAACAATGAGCTAAGCATCAGATATTTCATGGAATGACAAAGTGGATAGATATTTCACAATTTTGCCTTGATACAGCGGAATTCCGTGGATGTTAGAAAGATCTGTGTATGCTTAACTCGCAAATCTGTTATCTGCTGTTTTTTTTTTTGTCCGGAATGGAAGAAATTATATTAGGTTTTAATTCACTCACATTCTGCAACGAAGTGAAGGTACATGACATACGATACGACGGCAATCGTGAAGCAGGTAGGTACGAAGTACCTAAATATGTTTAGAAAAATAATGGATGAAAATAAAAGAGAACCAGCGGGCTAATTGCGTAACACACTATCAGCAGGAATCGGTTTCAATTTGACAGTTCAACAACATTCATTGCGTTATTTACGTTGTTGAGCAGACAATTTTTTCTAACATATGACGCAATGGATTAGCAATATACTTGAAAATCATTCCGATTTCGATTCAAACTGTGTTACGCAATTAGGGTATTGCACTTATAAATGTAAATTATTTATATTTGGGATTAAGCTTACCGAGAGACAAAATGAGGCAAGAAGATATAGAAGTTCATGAACATCATTCTTTCTGTAAAACGAGCCTTTTCATCTTTGTAAAATATTTCCCAAAAATGATCTGCCAAAAATATTTTGATTACAAGATAATATATTACTGCAAGTAAAACTTTCAACTTAAAACAACGGTTAAGCTCGCACACAGGACAAAAGCAGTAAATAATAAAATTAAAAGTCACTTTAGTTCACGGAGGCGTACAAATTATTCTAAAGTAATAATCCCATATATCATATTAACATTAACAACGGCCGTAAATAACGAATAAAAGAAAAGAAAAAAGAAAGGTCTGTTTATTTTTATTATTATTCATAACGAAGAGGAACAATGTGCCAAGAAAAATCAAGAAAAAAATTCACGTTACGGCAATTTGTCACTCAGTTGAAACAATACTGAAAATTCCATTGTCTTCGTTAAGTCTGTCTTCGATTATCAACTGTCAACGCGCGTGCTATTGTAGAGGCGACAACAATGTTTCCAACTCGATTTTAAAAACAAAACATCTGACATCCCAACAAGAAAGACATCCAATTTTAATCTTATGTGACTCTTCTTAAAGTTCATAATCTACGTCCTAACCACGTGAGTTATTCTAAAACAAAGTACGCGAAGCCATTAAAAAGACTAACAAAAATAACACGAGATTTTTTAAAGTGAGGATTGAATTGTTTTCTACTTTTAAAACAATGGCTCGGATATTCGTGGATACGTTAACAAAAGTGACAGGTGCTGATTTGTTAGTGATTCTTCGAATACCAGAATAGAGCGGCACGTCAAAACAACGAGGTTAAATAGAAGAAATGGCTTTTGTTATTCTCTTTCGCTAGTCGCTAATAATCGTACAAATAGTTGCATGTCTGTTATTTGAATTCCTTCTATTAATTTACGGGACAAAAATTTAGTAGGTGGGATAAAACAAAACTTTTGTTATTAATTATGATATTTCTTTTCGAAATAGATATCTTTATCGAATGTCCCGGCAATATTTTCACTCCCGGAAGATCCTAGACCCTACTTGTTTACACATGTTCGATATTTTTTATCGCCTTGCGATGCACCATTAATCGCCATTAACAATCTGCTAATAATAAACTACACATTAACAAAAATACGAGGGGAACTCAACACTAAATCAAATACCGCATTCTCGGAGGAAAACTTTTTCTTTATTATTACTAAACACAGCCATAATTTCAGCGTTATTTACGGTTTACATCACTAAAAAAGTGAATTTATTATATCATGTGGTCACGTTTCACTTGTTTTTGGGACAATAAAAATAAAATATTTAGGAGGAAAAAAACTAGATGACATGTAGGAATAGTTTGTAATCGTAAAAAACGTCGGCGCCATAAAGTGTCCAGTTATTGTTTAAATAAACAATGGACTAACGACAATAAAGAGCTGTAGAATAGCCCACAGAACGACACTGTGACTGACGTGTGAAAATGTGGATGGTGATATTAGGTGTAGATGGTCGCGTAGGCAGTAAACGAATGTTGATTAATAATCACAGTTTTTTCATGAAGGGTGTAACAGGAAGTGACAGCTTGAACATGGAATAACCACGTGCTTTTTAATAGCATGGAATTAGTAAGTACTTCATAGTAGCATGGAATTCGTGTACTCATGGAATTAGTAAGTACTATATAGATAGTAAGTAGAGGGGGTCGAATATCGACCAGTGGGCGACCACTAGTAATGTATAAATATTAAAGTATTTTGCTTTTTAAATTTTGAGGTTATTTCTTATTACCAAGGTGAGATGTCAGATATCATAAATATCGACTATTGTATGGTTCGCTCGTTTTTTTTTTTAATTTGAATATATTTTCACACGTTTTCAGAAATACAATTTATGAATATATGTATGGATACATTTCAATAAGAAAATACTTACAAATTGTATCGTCTGTTCTCAGCACAATTTTTCTATACCAAGTACGATTACAGTGATTTTGGCTTATTTATTGATGCATGCATTTATTATCATATAACTTCTGACATACTAGTGAATGGGCGTTCTCTATGCATTGTAACACCTTACTGCGATCGCCAACCCGTCTGCCAAGCGTGGCGATTATGGCACCCCCTCCCCTTTCTTTTGGGGGAGGCCTATGTCCAGCAGTGGACGTCTTACGGCTGATGATATAACTTCTGTGACTGTTTCTTTTCTTCAACAAACAACTCTGTGTGGGAGTATCATAGATGTGCTCATACATCTTGTTTTTTCTTTCACACTGACACTTTTTATGTGTTTTTCTTACAATACGGGTTGGACTTACTTTAACCAAAGCTTACTTCTTACCAGTAGGCTATTAGAGAAAATAATATTATGTTTTTTTTAATGAATTTATTAAATATGTACCTGAGAAGCATTTATCTGTAAGTATCAAAATTTAAACTTTACAGGAGAAGGTTTTTTCTCAAAAATATTTTTTTTCCCCCTTTATTAAAAAGAACCAGTTTCTTAATAATTAATTACAATCTAGCCTATATGACTAAACTTCAAAAATAACTGACAATCTTGACTTTAAGGTTACTTCTTTAAGACTGAAATTGTGAAAAAAATGAGCCAACATTTTGAAGAAAATGTTTTATTATACCTACACTATATAACTACACTATTAAACTTTAATTAGGTAACAATATTGAGATCAATTTGACAGTATATTAGTACATTTTTAGGGAAATTAAAAAAACTGTATCACATAAAGTGATATAAGATCACGGCGCGGCGGCGCCACGCCGCGCCGTGCGCACATCATCGAAAGTGTAGCGGCAAAACAATGTAACTCCGTACATACAGTAAACTGAAAATAAATTTATCATGTATTCATCGAAAATGTAGCGGTAATACAATGTAACTCCGTACATACAGTAAAATGCAAATAAAATTATCATGTATTCATCGAAAATGTAGCGGAAATACAATGTAACTCCGTACATACAGTAAAATGCAAATAAAATTATCATGTATTCATCGAAAATGTAGCGGTAATACAATGTAACTCCATACATACAGTAAAATGCAAATAAAATTATCATGTATTCATCGAAAATGTACCGATAATACAATGTAACTCCGTACATACAGTACAATTTAAATTATATTAACATGGTAACTTTTATGTATTGCTATATGCTTCAGAATGTTTTCCAGTAATACATTATAATACAAATTAGAAACTCGGACGTAAAGTTGATTTTATTAGTTACAGTATTATGGTTTTGTAGAAAAGGACACACACAATAGGATGGTGTATAAAACTCAAAATCGTTTAATTTAAATCGAGTTACAGTGTTATGCTTCTCAGGCACAGAAATTATGGGCACGCCACAATTGTGGCGATAAGTCCCCTCTTTGAAGAGTGGCTGGAGAGGCGCCACGGCGTCCTCACCTTCCGCCTGACGCAGGTCCTCACCGGACATGGATGTTTCGGGAGGTTCCTGTTTAGGATTAAGCGGGAGGAAACGCCCGGGTGTCACCACTGTGTGGATCGCCCGGAGGACACGGTGGAGCATACGGTGGAGGTCTGCCCAGCTTGGGCGGAGCACCGCCGTGTCCTCACGGAGGCGATCGGCGGCGGCGATCTCTCGCGTCCGGGCCTGGTTCAGGCCATAGTTCGGAGCGAGAGTGCATGGGAGGCCGTCACCTCCTTCTGCGAAGCAGTTATGCTAGCGAAGGAGGAGGCGGAACGCGTGAGGGTGAGACAAGATTCGCGCCCTCGCGCCCCTAGTCACCGCAGGAGACGCCCCGGGCGTCGGGAGTCGCAAGCCGATTTCCGGCCACCGTAGGCGCGGGCCTGCGGACGGTGAGCGATGGGTAGCTCGCCGTCCGATAAGGACCAGGCCCGGGTCGACGGTGCGTTGTGTTCCACGCGCGCCTCAAAGAGATGTCAGCACAAACTGACGGGGTCCGTCAGGACCGTTAGACCGTTAGGACCAATGGGTTGCAAGTTTGTCCGAAAGGGATATCGCGGCCCTGGCACACAGGCAACGGAAGGAACACGGGTGGGTTTTAGTCAGTAAAAGTCTGACACGCCCTCCCGCTCCGCCCAGAGCGGGAGAAGTTGTTTGATGATTTCCCACCCAAAAAAAAAAAAAAAAAAAGGCATAGAAATTAGGTCTGCACCTATTGTTCTAAGAGAACTGCTTACGTCTTTGATTTAATTTAGTTTAACAACAACAAAAAAAATGCTTAATACTACAATGTCGATTCTGTTCACAACACATTTCTAATCTTTGCACAAACGAAGAAGGCGGTCTTGCTCAACGAAAATAGCCGTTGAAAAATATTGAAGAGCGTTGAAAAATACACGTCAAACAAGTATGAGAATAATATGACGCGTCGACAAACTCTTGATATTTAGGCCAGTAAGCTACCGTCCAATTTGTTGCTTCATTTCTTATGATTCTAGTATTTTGTGAATGCAGGCGATGTCGCGTAAATCGAGGTGTATGCCACAAGTATTGTTGGCACTGTGTGGCTGTTACAACGAGTTATTAGTTCGAAAGTTTCTTTGATATTTTAATGCATGGCCGCATAACTAACAGTGAGAGGGTTATAATTTGAGATTAAACTGGTGAAAAAATGTGTAGTTTCAATAAATAGCAATAAGAAAATGATACAGTGCAGGGCAGTCTTCCGCGTATCTAGCAACTATACAAAATGCTCACGAAGAATTCACAAACTAACGTGTGTTTAAGATGGATAGCCGTCACGGCGTCATTTTGCACACACACACACACACACATAATCCGCCTATGATGTTCCCACTGCTGGGACACAAGCCTCCTCTTTCTGTGAGAGGGAGTGGGCCGTAATCCTCCACGCGGGCCCAGTGCGGGTTGATAGATGTCACGTGTCTTCGAATTTTTGGTTCTAGGACATGCCGGTTTCCTCACGATGTTTTCCTTCACCGTTCTGAGAGCAGTGGTGATGAAATAATTTACACAAAGTAAAGTACCTGTCTGGGTACCTACGACCTACTACTCATAAGTCGAGGCCGTTAACCACTGGGCCACCACTGCTCCCTACATTTCCACATTCTCTCATTTTACACATTAGAACTAATTCATTTTCCTCGTGCAATTTTACCATCATTTACGTCAAAACAGCTGGTAACACACAATTTAATTTCCTCTATGCAAAAATCACTATTTTCACACAAAGCTTGTGAATATTGACTATTTATCTCTACACTGAAAATTTACACTGAAACGACGTGTGCACTGTCAGACAACACCTAACCAGGGCCTCAAGTTTGCTATTACAATAGTGTCAGAATGGTCGATCATTGATTTCATAATTGTTGATTTTGACAAGTTTGGTAATCTACTATTATAATGGCGTCATTATGACTTTCCAATGGTCGGCCACTGACACTACATTGAAAGAAATTGCATATATTGGTAATCTCGTACATAATGACAAATGAATGACATTTCTACTAATGGGTTTTATAATAATGGCAATACAATAATGCCATTATAATAACACAATTATGTTACGAGAGCATTGACCGACCAATGATCGACCATTATGAATTTACCAGATTACGAACTTTTAGCAAAATGACAATGGGATCGTGTTGGAATAACTGAATTTATAAAAATAGCAGACTTGGGCCCCTGATCATTACCAAATTTTTTTTTTTTTAGTTTTTTCACCAAACTTAAGAAAATTGTACTACACACATAACATAACATCACGCCTGTAATCCCGAAGGGTTAGGGAGAGGTGTACCTATAGTACACCTACGTTTCGCCAGTTATGTTTAAGTCCCATTAAATTTGTACTAGGTACCTATAAATACTTATTATTATTAGGAGCTTGTGGCTAAATAATAACTGCCGCACGGGTCGATCGATCAGGTTAAGCAACGCTTCCCACGGTTGGTCCGTGGATGGGTGACCATCTGTTCATACCAAGTTTCCTCCATGCCTCGGATAGCACGTTAAGCCATTGGTCCCGGCTGTCATTTGTAGATCTTTGACAGTTGTTACGGGTCGTCAGAAGCTCAAAAGTCTGACAATCAGTCTTTCCAAGGGATATCGTGTTAACCAGTAACTGGGTTGTGGAGATAGGCAGTCGCTCTATGTAAAATACTGGTATTCAGCTGCATCCGGTTAGACTGAAAGCCGACCCGAAGATAGTTGGGAAAAGGCTAGGCAGATGATGACCTATAAATACTTATTAATGTAACCCAATGTCTTGGTCACCAACTTCCCGCTTCAAAAACTAACATTTCACAGATCATATGCTGTTATAATTAAAGCTCAATTATAACATATTAATATTTACTGTGTCACCACTCCCGGTCGAGCGTGTTGAGCGTCGCCCACTCGCGACTATTTGTGGCCCGACTGTTGCTACGATTGTCTCTTACGCAACACTGCAACCGCTAATTGCAATACAGATTCTGATTATTTATTGTTTTTTGTTATAGGACTAACTAATGAGAAGTGAATTGTACTGAGAGGGAAGTGAATTATAGAATGGTGGTCAAGTATGAATCTTGATTTGAAACTGGATTTGAGTGGAGTATGGAATCTCTCAGTTTAGAGTTTTATGTTTGTACAGGGTTTCTGGGAGACTGCTACCACCCTTAGTAGCTGGATGGAAGTTGCCGAGAATCGAGATTGGAGAGGCCTATGTCCAGAAGTGGACTGCAGCTGCTGTAGGCCGGATAGTGCATTAGCATGGCTTTCTGAAGTCAAAAAACTCGTTCACATTAATACCTGGTTGTAAAGAAGGGATGTAATTGAATTGACTGCCTCGTTTCTAATTATTCTCATTGTGTGTGTGTATTGTAGCTGCCTCGTTGGTCTGACATTGGTCGCAAGCGCTACTGCTGAGCATGGGTTCCTGGGTTCAATTCCCAGGTCGGGCAAAGTGTTATTGGGTTTTTCCTTCTGGAATTTCTCAGTAGCAGCCCGAAGTCTGGATTTGTGACCGGTTGATGGCAATAGGCTCGCCCCCTATTACATGGGACTTAAACATAACTGGCGAAATGTCGGTGCACCTACTATAGGTACACCTCTGCCTAAGCCTTCGGGAATTACAGGCGTGATGTTATGTTTATGTTTGTAAATTAAAGTCTGGTTCATGGATGCCTTAGTCGACACAATTATATACATGGATGATGGACAGTTATATAATAATAGCCTAGCCAGCCTATTAGTATCACAATGCCTCTTCGCATAGAGAGAAGGCATGAACTTTGTTCACGATGATTTCAGACTTATTAATAAAAGTTTGAAATCACCAACCCGTCTTGTGAACCGCTAAATTATAGGCCAGTTTAATTTTCATTTCAAAAACATAAATGATATTGTCCTTACCATTAAAAAAAAACTTGTAGTAAGTATTTAACATGCTCGAAGAGATGGACTAACATAATTAAAAATAAGAAAAAAGCACGTTATTCCCAACATTACGAGCTCCCAAAATACAAATTATCATAAGCCGCGCGTGCGTCGCTTCCGCGGTACATTTGTGGGATTCACACGTTGATATATTGGATGCACGATGCGCGCCATTGAAATAAAGATATTAGATAATGTTGTTTTAAATAGTTCCGCTGCTTTTGTGATAAAAATATTTTTTTTTTTGGATTTCAGTTTTTGGTAGCTCATTGATCAGTTTTATTCTTTTAGCAGGTATTTTTTTAGTTTCGACAGTACAATCATTCTCTTATTTATTCATTCATCACTTCATCTTTATCAGACCTACTATTTCGCTCATCATCGTAACTTTACTAATTCCAAATTCAAAACAAACCTATCGAAATTATCAAGCAAAATACGTCATTGATAAAAATTCAAAAATGGAAAACTATCAATCAATTCATCTCAACGACATCATCTAATTAAAAACACAATGTTCCTAAAATGGAATTTACTTTTTTACATTCTTTTTCAAACTATTTTTCCCATAAACCGTCACTAATAGCGACTGCGCGGGCGCATCCATCAATCAGCGCAGAGCTGCAACAATCTTGTTTATAGGAATGTTAACCGTGTTTATTCCTATGACTGCTCTAGTTGATACAGGGAGGGAGACATGATGTGTTTTTTATGGGGAAACATTCTTCTTAATAATAATTTTGGGATGATGTGGAATCTGACTTAGATAATGAAAATGATAAAACGGCACCAGCTGCTATTTTTATGCAACAATATTTTACGTAAGGAACTGATCAACAAAATAACCTGTAAGTATGTCTTCGCTTCGTTACTGAAAGTGTTGAAAGTTTCCATAACCTTTGATAGTAACCTATTCATTCGCTCTTAAACGATCTCTGTTATAAATCTTATATTCAGCTGGTATTTTAGTGCCTTATTTACAATTTCGAATACTGATAACCAAAACATCTTCTACATTTCTACTTTCCCCATCTTTGTCACATTAGCCTTTCCATCAACACTTACATCAGCTTTTGCTACAAACTGCAATTGCGTTGCTGGTATTTCTCTACCACATTTACCTACGACTTATCCAATACAGATCGTGAAATGATCCTCTATCTATCTTCAATCTTTGCTTTTCTTGTCTTTACCTACTTCAATAACTTCACCATTTGGTTTTACATCACAAACATTATGATTTACTAGTATTTTTGGACCATATTTATAACTTGCAGTTCTGGTCATGTCTGCTATCGCAGTTGCATTGCTTCTATTTATCCATTCTTCAGCATCTTCTAAAATCTCCCTAATATCTGCTACATCATCTTTATCAAAAATTTACGTAATTTACGTTACTTGGGGTCGACGCAATGCGTTTTCTTTTTCTCCCCTGTCAACCGTCACGGTATCATTTACTCCCTTTTCTTTCATATCATTCATAGGTGAAAACACTACTATCAGCTGGTATTTCTGTACCAAATCTACAACTTCCAGTACTGATCACCCTGTACGTCGGATGCGGAACGGTATCTTGATAAATATAATGCGTTCCGTGACAAATGGTAACAGAGTGTTTTTATATATTTAGAGACAACGCCCGCTTTTGGTCCGTTCTCTTACTAATTGGACACACAATACTTCAACTGTTAGTAACGTGTTGTTTTGTTACCTTCCAACTGTCAGTTTCTTGGTAGACCAAAGATGCTCAACTAATGCTAAAATAATAATATTTAAGTGTTTTTCAGTAGTTTCCAAGATCAGTATTTCATATTATATATTTGAGTAATTCTTTAACTTTAAAACGGATCAACCAGCTGGGTTATCAAGTAAATGAAGGTATTATATTAGATAAACAGCTCCGATTTCCTGTAAAAACCTACAGTGAAGTTACTTGACCTGCCTCTTTTTTAAGATATGGACGTTGGATAAGAATAATATTTTTAATTGCATTAAAACAAACGATGGGTATTTGACACTTATTTTTACGTGACAAATTATGACATGTAACCTCATGACACACACAATGACAATCGAAATGTATTCACGCAACATTAATGAATGAATCTGAACCACGAGATATAATTTTGATATTACTTCACCAATATATCAAGCAGAAACTGGGTAAATGTCCAACTTTCGACAAAATTATCGTTTGCATTAGTCGTTATGAAGCTATTATAAATATCATACGAATAAACCCATATATTTAAAATCTAATAAGTATTGCAAGCAATAACAGTTTAAACGGAAATAACTTGTATTTATTGGATTTATCACTTCACATACCAATAACATAGTGTGAATGACATTATGTATTTTCATCTGTGTTCTTATGACAAATGGTGAAATGCTTCGTAAAGTTTATGTATTAGATGATAATGTTTTTATAACTACCGTTTCTTGCGAAACCGTGTTTTCATATATTTGAAGTCATCACAGCATTTATGAAAACTAAAAAAGTACCATTGTCTTTAAAATATTAATTTTAACTTACCATAAAACATTGCGTCTGTCAGAGGAAAGGTTTGTATTTTATACTTTTGTTTAATTTCATACAGTTTATAATTCTTTCCATTAAAATAATTTATGTAGCCTAACACAACATATCACGCCTGAAATCCTCGAAGGGTTAGGCAGAGGTGTACCTATAGTATACCCACATTTTGCCAGTTATGTTTAAGTCCCATGTAATAGGGGGCGATAAATTCCTGATATAAATACCCAATAACACTTTGCCTGACCTGGGAATCAAACCCAGGACCTCATGCTCAGCAGTAGCGCTGGCGACCACTACACCAACGAGGCAGTTGAATACAAAACAGTTCTTTTGAAATCAAGCTGATCATATTTACAGCATTTTGACGACCGTGTAACATCGAATTAAAAACGTAACACCCAAAAATATGGATTTAAATTAAAAATTAGTTTTGACACGAATTTTTCAAATCATTAACACAACATATTTGTTTTGTGACAAAAGATATAATTTTTCATGCACAAGCCGTCAAATTATAAGCATTTCCTGTTTTATAATAAATTTCTAGTTGACTTTAGTGGACGGAAGCCTATCAATAATATAATAACAATTTGCCTTATTCTGTCACGGAAAACATCCAACTTTTCTTCTTGGGCGGCTAAGGATTCATGACACACGAAAATCAACCTTATTTCAACGGAAAAGAGATTACCGAATGACAGATATAGACGCATTCGTTTTGGAGTTTTTTTTATTATTTATGAAGGAAATTAATTGTAGCAGAATATCTACGTGAAAGTATTAATTTTACGTCTGCTTTTACTTTTAATGCGTTTACATAATTATTCGAATGTTATTTAAGTGTTAATGAAATTAATTTAAAATTTTCCGAAATTTTTAATTTTCATGGAATCCAGGTTTATCTAACTACAGGTAGTTAAAAGACTTTTCAGTTTTGTTTTTAAGGTGATTTCTAGGTTCGATTCCCAGGTCGGGCAAAGTGTATTGGGTTTTTCTATCAGAAATTTCTCAGTAACAGTTGGGAGTCTAGATATTATGTACCCGGCTGAAGAAAATAGGCTCGCCCCCTATTACATGAGACTTAAACATAACTGGAGTAATGTCTCTGCTTCCGGGATTACAGCCGTGAAGTTATGTTTTTAAGGTGTTTTAGAGTTAATTCTAGGCTTGATAAACCTGTACCACACGGTTAAATATAACTGTGCGCCCGCAAAAGTAGGTACCAGGCAAACAGCTGGTGAGGAGAGCTTCACGCAATCTAAACTACGCTCGAAGTGCACTAAATCTAAATAAAAAAGCAATCTAACGACAGATCAAGGGGATCAAGGGAGCATCCGATATTAATTGTCCAAAAACTTGTTATTTATGTTACCATCTTGGTTTCGTATGTCTTCTCTCTCAAAATAGACAATCGGCCCACCCATGCCGCCATACATTGTCACAGTTGTAAAATTAAGTGGTTTCTTTTGTATTTTTATTGCTATAGCTACCTGATATCTACGTTTATTGGTACTCTTCAATTTATTTAATTACTACGAGAAAACATTAACGTGAATAAAGATTATGTAATGACTTACACTATTAGGTATGGCTGTGTGGCTAGTGATGGGAAATTCCCGAGAATATTCTCCTAGCGAGAACTTGACTGTTATGTTCTCGAGACATATTTCCTTTGGAAGAGACACACGAGAAACAAAAAAAAAATTGAGTCTCTATTGACATTTAATAGAGAATATAGATCACGATTTTTAAAGTATATTGTCAGAGCTTTTACACTGGAAGTCTGTGGGTCTATAACACTGAAAGATGGCTGGATGCCCTGCGCATCTGGTATATTAATATCTCCAGGATGATGTTGGGGCTGCCACGTTTCTGCAGTGCATTGGGGATGTTCGCGCTGTTTCGCACTGATGGCTTTCATGCCATCGTTCGCAAAAAGACGGTATCCTTGAACTGCAGAATGCTTGGCAGCCGCAATTAAATCTTCAAGACTGTAGCAGGCTAATCTCATCCCAGCTTAGGAGAGTTTTCTAATTTTTTGTGTTATTTTCCATGTTTGTTGTAGTCATAATTTCCATGTTTGTGATGTGTAGTAATGTATGGATCATGATGTGTGAAATAAAATATTTGTATTTTAATTGTATCGATCTATTTGTATAGTAATAGTTCTGAGTACATTTGAACGTCTTACGAAGTTGACGTCAAAATAACAAAACCCTCATCTTAAATTCTCAATAAAAACTCCTGAGCGAGAACAATCTCGAAAATATTTCCAAGAAAATTCTCATAAGTTTTCTTAAAATTTTTGAGGTGAGATGTGTCTTAATTATTCCAGTTTTAAATTTTCCATGTTCCAAGAGTATTCTCCGTCGAAAAGATTATTGCAGATTTTTCTGGATCGGAGAACATTCTCCGTGAGAGAATATTCTCTGGACCCATCACTAGTTGTGGCTTACACGAGCGCGCCTTCTGTCATTATAATGTCAACTTTATGTCAATGAGATAGAACAGACATTCGGAACGTTCGTTATTCACAACGACTATACCCAGTCAAGTAATTTTACCGGTTAAAGCACTCGATTTTCTTAATGGTAATCTTAAAATATTGTTCCGTTTTTCTTATCGAAGAATTAGGTTTTTCCCACGCATTATTAATAGAAGCTTTCGTGTTTATTTTAAGCAGGTTACAAGAGATCGATGAAAATTGTTAACTGTAACTCGTATGTTAAAAGGAGATAAATGGTTTTAGCTTTTACGATAATGGTTAAATTAACTGTTTAGTAGAGTGAAGTAGTAGTTAAATTATTATCTATATTGTTTTTGGCTTGTAATTTGTGTCTATGGAGATAAAGACTGCGAAGAATTATTTTAGTAAAAGCATAACCTATTAGTTTGTTTTTATTTTTTGTGGGGACATACGTCATGGATGGGTTCTGTCAGAGAAACGGAAGGCTGTCGGATCTCCATTAAAAAAACTCCATGGTTTTCTTTCTGCTACGAGTCGGGTACAGGATACTTATACTCAAACAGCGTCTACCTGTTGCCGTTATCAATATCGAGCAAAAACGAGCAAAAAAATCACGTTTGTTGTATGGGAGCCCCCTTAAATATTTATTTTTATTCTGTTTTTTAGTAGTTGTTGTTATAGTGGCAACAGAAATACATCATTTGTGAAAATTTCAACTGTCTAACTATCACGGTTCATGAGATACAGCCTGGTGACAGACGGACAGACAGACAGACGGCGGAGCCTTAGTAATGGGTTCCCGTTTTACCCTTTGGGTACGGAACCCTAAAAACCAACCAAGTATGTGTCGGACCACGCACAATTAAGAGTTCCGTAGTTGGGATGAATTTATCCCAAGAACATGGAACATGTTTTTCAACTACAATGTTAAGTTTGTTACAAGTTAACGAGTAATAGTCGACCAACTTAGATTTGCAGTTGGAATGTACGGGAGAACTCCTGTACGTTCCAACTGCAAATATGACTTAGCTGTGATGTGGTAGTTTTCCTTTTAACTTTGAAACTATTGCCGTGAACTTTTTCACATATCCAAAAGTAACATTTAGCTGGCAGGCCCTCCCCCCTGCCAGCTAAGTGGGGACACTTTAACAAAAAATAACACTTTAAAGCTTATTATTTCGATAACGGATCCCTGAATCGAAGGGTTTTCAAACGCTCGCAATATTTTTGAACGACTTTTCCAACGACACCCCATACATTGGCATAGACGAGAAAAAAAATCATGCCCAATTTACGTGTAGGAGCGCGATATACGCAAAAAAAATTACCCCTTTGTCAGTGTGATTAATATGTATATCCATGTCAAATTACAGCTATCTAGTACTAAGAGTCTCTGAGTTAAGCCGTAGACAGACAGACAGACATGGTGAAACTATAAAGGTTCCTTGGTGACTACGATACCCTAACAAGACACGTTTTACAGAATCAACATTTAACCAAAAAATTGCACAAAACTGGAACTCTATACAAATCCTAATTATCTGTACCTTTGTTACTTCAAAGCCATTTTAAACCATTACTTAAATATTCACAGTCGGTTAACAGAATGCAATAAGCCGTTTAATTAGGCTCAATGATTTGCAAAATCATAGTCAGACGAGAAGGCCTTCTAAAAACATAGTTAATAGGTTAAGTTTGAAAGTTACTTAATAACATAAGTACGTCGCTTTGAGGTGTAAAAACTAGCTAAGTATGTTCGTATTATTTGCTTTTTTTGTTGTTGTAATTCTTATTTGTGTAGAATTTTAGTGTGGAAATTGAAGATGCAATTGTGTATGTCTATAATAATTGTGTTCTTTAAAATAACAACTGTTTTAGCTAAGTATTTACAATGTGAATGAACTAAAATTTAAACTGCACTGCACAAAAATAGTAAATCCTGACTATTACTTACCGGTCTTCTGGCTATTGTCCTGTTTCTGAAAGAACGGTTTTCTTTTAAGCGAATTCAAGTTACTGTACATATTTTTAAATCAAGTAATTTCACCTTGTAAGTCATTTACGAACAGAAACTATGAGACAATTTAAGATTTGCTTGTCAGCTCCGAAGTTTCGAAGCTCGTAGTTCCACGTTAAAACAGTAAATAGTAAAGAAATATATCTCAAAAGCAATTGTGCCGAATGAGTGACTTGCCAAAAACTTTAACAGAATTAGTTTTAAGGTTACTTTCGACACTTAACCCTTTCCGTTCCGGCGAAAACAAACCATGACTTTGACAAAGCTGTTTCTTGTATTTTTTCCTTTTTTTTGTGTATGGTAAAATTTTTGTTTCGTGCACTTAAGAACTGTCAAATCAAACAGGTTGTTTAGCAAGAATTGTCTAATCAAAAAGTGACTTAAGCCGAGCAATGTCAACTTGTAGCGCGTCACATGTTACCAGAAATATAAGGCATGACAAAAAACAAGGAAATAATGAGTAACAAAATAGATAAAACAATATAACACTAAATAACTTTTCATGAAGAACAATTCATGGTGCGATAGAGAACAGGGCTATGTTGATATAATTATCAAAAACTTAATGACTACTCGAAAACACCCGATAATATGTACAGTAATTACTATCTCGAATTACCACAAACACATTTAAGAAACAACAATAAAGCAACAACAACAATTGTTGTTATTGTTGTTTGCATTATTTTGCTGCAACTAACCCTTAAAATGCGGCGAATAATGAGGCGCCGCGGCAAGGCACGCGTAAATCAGGTCCGGTACAAGTGCCAAATAATTTCGCGAAATTTTATTATAACAATAAAGTACTGCGGACGTTTTTAACCCACAAATTTGCCCGCTCAAAACAAATCCTTGTGAACTTTTGCGTTTGAATTTTTTCCCAGTGAAATAAGAAAATTTACTAGCGTTCGCGTTTCATTACGTCGCTCCTTGTTAGTGGGTTATTTTAAGTCGAGTGGTTTATTGGATCAATTGTTGTGTTTTTCCTTTATAAAACGCTAAAATATTTAAATCGAGAGACATTCCATTTACTAACGAAAACATGGAGGCCTATATGTATTTGATAAAACGAGTGACTGTTTATTGCTCTATGATCTTAACAAGATTTGTCAGCAACAAAACACATAAAACGACAAATGAGAAATTAATATATTTCAATAATTTGTAAATTAATAACAGCTTATAAATAATTTACGCGCTGCCATGTAGTAATTAGTCATAGCAGGATACTGAATTTACAATTTCTATATTAATATCGCATGTCAATTCATACATAAAATTTACTCTGAGCATAGTTTTTCTATAAAGTCAATAAACTTGAGAAAAACCGGGCAAACGAACAAAAGTGCGTAAATAAAGTTCAGTGCTCAATTAAAGACAACGAGGCATTCTGTGTTGCCGCGTGATTTACGTCCTCGTTTGAGGCACAGCGTCTGTTTAGGGTTAATTAGAGGCGCGCTTAGTACCGCGAAATTTATGCAGTCGTCGCAAGGACAATTGATTGCGACTGTGACGTTGTTAGGCCAAATATTTGTAAACTTTGTGGTTCCGCGTGGGAATTAAAATAGTTGTGGTGTATAATGAGATGAGGTAAAAATAAAGTTTATTTCTGCTTAAAACCTGCGTGAATTATCACCTCAAGTCTTAAATGATTGCATGACGTGTACCAATGATAAACTTTAATTATGAAAGCATTACTATGACTTCATTAGTAAAATATTATTGGATACCTAAATATTAGCACCAAATTAAAAATGCATTTTTAGGAAATTCCGATTCAGATTACAAAAATATTTCAACATACTAAAGATAGATAGTGATATTTATTTTAGAAGTATTTATGTTTTTATGTATGTATATTAGTATATTCTCATATTATTTGTTTAATTTTATTAAGTAAATTGTTTTTGATTTTATGTATTCAATTTTCTCTTCTACTCTTACACACGGTGTCTACATCTGTTTATCGACTTTCCTATCGCAGGTATGCTGGAAGAGATTTCTTTAGAAATAAGCATCACCTTTGTACGTATTTTTCTGTTCCTTTCTTCTTGTATGTTTATATATAATGGTTAAATGGTTAAATAAATAAATAAAAGGATATCCCCTATCCAACCCATTCATAAAAACATAACGTCCGTATTTCTACAAGAGCGAGTATAAATCCAGTGTTAGATGTGCGGTCTTCTTGTCACCGGCACTAGAATGACCCTAAGCTCGGTACTAAAACGGCTGTTAACAAAACGTCCCGGATTAATTTATTGTAATTGTAACACCGGGTCGCAACGACCGTCGCGTCGTGACCACGGAACGGGTTAACAATCAAAGCTTATATCAATAATTTTGAATAAAATATGTAAATGCGTGCATAAATGTGGTAAAGCTTATTGTAGCACTATTATAAGTATCGGGTTACAATTCGATATTTGGTACAGTAATCTATTAACGACTTTTATTGGTATTTTTAATTAAATATTTGCAAAGAATACTGAAAATATTTATAAAAATAATTTACTTTTTTCAAAATTTCCTGAGATAAAATTGTGTTTTTGACGTTATTATTATAGGCAAAGAGCAAGCTGAAGCTGATATTGATCTGTTGGTAAGTACACATCATAAAAAAATGGCGTCCTCGAGCATGACTAGATCCGTGTGAGCTGTGTGCTCTCATTCATATTTTCGGAAAATGCGAAGCGTATTTTTGTTACATTTTCGAGTACCACTTAACGCACATTCAAACCCAGTGAAAAGCCAGTCAGTAAATCTATAAACATATTATTATAGGTACCTTACCTATTAAAACGGATGACCATTCTCTAACTTAGATACAAATTATCGAAATATAGTAAATAATACTCTTTATTATGGTCACCATAATTATAAATTACAGGTATTATTATAGAAGTTTTATATAGGGAGACACAATATAATCTAATTAAAACTTATCTACTTACCTTTACATAATTATGACAAAATATAGGTAGGTACAGACGGCTCTCAAATTGTCTGTGTATCATGTTTGACGTCAGTTAAGTAAATATATATCTACCAACTAGATTTTGAACATGTTTAATATAAACAAAGGATAAACGAGAATTTGCCCTCTGTTTTCACTACAGAAATATACACTACCGTATCACAATTTCATATAAATTTTATCGTCATATTAATTCGCCTTGACACTCAATTAGTACTTATATTTATGACTTGTGATATTATCTGCTGTCAATGATTAAGTTCTCGGATTTACTGCTTAGCTCCTGACCTAGCGGTCACCTGGCTTGCGTGGTGACTTTCACGAGATGAGCTGTTATGAGAAAGATGTATTGTTAGGATTGTTCATAGAAGTTGTGAATGATAGGATATTATATTTTGTGCACTAAGTACCAACGTGTGAACTATATTAAAATAAAAGTGTAAAGGTACCTTACAAACTACTACACTTTAATGAAAAAAAAAATGTAATACAGGTTGTAGATATATTATTTGATATATCAAAAAATATAGATATTATCAGTCAAAAATATTAAACTTGGGCTGTTCTCCAATTACAACTACTTTTTCTTGGAGTACGAATTATCACTCGATAACCGGAAATAATGTGTCTTTTTTGAGTGAACTTGCATTTTTTCAGCGACATAAACTCAATCAGTATTGTTTAAAAGAAAATTATGTCACATTATTTAAATACTCATTGGGTGTAATAATAATTCGACGAGTCCTAGTCTGATTTCAAAATACACGCATACCGATGTCTATGCCACACCATTAATTTCAGCATTATTAACGACACAGTTTTACAAAAATATTTTGAATACCACAAATAAACTACACTTTATTAGTTTCTATTTATCACCGAAGAATTAAAAGTAGCAGACATCATTCATTTTTAGAGTAATAAACTAAGAACGTACCACAGAAATAGTAAATTTCATTATGTATTTATAAAAATAAAATTACCTCGAGGACGAAAAATATATATCAATACAATATTGAATATATCATTTAAGATAGAACAGACATTCACAAAAAGTCACGTAGGAAACAAATAATTTAAACAAACCGATTATATTTAAATCCATTATGACACTAGTATGACAAAGTATCCTCGTGCAACGTGTATTTGTGAACCTATTACAATATCTATATTTATATTTAATTTTAAATATTTAATATGTTTCTTAAACAGCTGCTGTATAATGTATTTTTGATCTCTTGATTTGATCTTTGATCTGAAGATATCAAAAATACATTTACAAATATATAAAAATCTAGGTGAAAACTGTCTCTGAATCTAAGCTTCTCACCTCAAAAACTGCTGGATGTAGTACTTCCCGCAGTTTTTACGTTAAACATTTAAAACATCCCTCACCAGATTTACAAAACTACTTATCATTGAAAACATGCTGTATGTATATCAACATTTAAAGTAACATGACTAACGAAAATATGTATCTACGCAATCACAAAATTATCATTCACTTCCATACTCCCCATGTATTAATTAATATTGCCCGAATCTTAGAACCTATCCATGTATGAACAAACACACAGCTTAACAACAAACAACAGGCTAGCAACTGATACAGCTCATACAGCTTGTTTCAAGCCGTAGACGGAAGGAGGTAAGCACAAAGGGCGACTGCTGTTTACACTCTCAAATCGATTGACGTGTTAAAGAAAGAGGGCCGCTAAACTTGCGATTCACAGATTTATTTTCTTGAGTCCTGTTTAATACTGCAATGAACAGCATACTTTTTCACAAACATTTGATACGCTTCCGTCCCAAATCAATCAAAGATATCGAAGGAGACTTCTAAACGCTGATCACAAATCCGAAAGCAAAAAAAATGGTGACTTTTTCTACCAAAGAGCCGACTGCTTTTCTTCAGATAACCAAAATTGTGTCATTTTTGATTCGGAAGCCTGTCGAATGGTTGTGAATGGTATGCTGAAGCATTTAATTTATTCGCAATGCTTCATATGTATTCATTACGAAGATATTAGAAATAATTATTATAGCAATGAAAGCTAGCTGATATTCACTGATCAGAGACTTGCTCCGACTTTTAGTTTTCGATAGTGCAAGAAATATCAATTAATTAGAATACTGAGAGTTTAAATAACCCAGATAGGTATAACGGGCGTAAAAAGACGCTTAACAAAGCTGAGAGTCTCTTGTTCAACACCTGGGAACCTTCTGCGGGAGTCGGGCCTCTGGCTTCAGGTGCTATCACCCAACAGAGGCACTATGCTGGGTGACACCACCTTCCGGCTCGCTACTTGTCTGCGTCTGGGTGCTCTTTGAGTGGCTCCGCATCGCTGCCAATGCGGTGAAAGTGTCGACTGCCTCGGACACCACGGCCTATCCTGCAGAAAGAGTGCAGGCCGGATAGCACGGCACGCCAGCATCTATGACATCATCCGTCCTGCTTTAGCTGTTTAGAACCCAATGGCTTGGCTCGCAACAATAGGAAGAGAGACGGAATGACCATAATGCCTTGGAAAGTAAATAGGCATTTGGTGTGGGATGCAACGTGTGTCGACACCTTTGCACCATTCCATCTTCCTAGCACGGTGGGTTGGCGAAGATATTGAAGGCAAAATTTCCAACTTTTCTCCACGAGAAGAAGTTTTAAATGTTATTACTTTACTTTAAATAATCCCCACAACTCCTTCAGGAGTGGCATGTACTCTGCATAATGTTTTGTGTGCAGTACATTGCGCGCTGCCGTACACATTGATTTTTCACACCAAAAATAAAAGTCGTTTCCCAGCAATATTTTTTGCTAAATGTACAGAATGCGTGGTTTGATGTACAATGGTACGATGTGACATAAATATGTCGCTTTCTTCTCACTGTTCTGTTTTAATGGCTCCACACGTTACCTCCACATCCCCACACCCGTACGAGGGTGTATCCGCAACCTAATGTGAGAAGCCATTAATCATTCACTTTTATACCGCTGACTTCGGTTTTGTTGAGATCTTGACAGCCGCCGAGCTTCGCCAGATTATAACGATACAATCTAACCTTACTTCGTATTGATTTGTAATTAGTTGGGTGTGTTTACGCCTTTATTTGAAAGGGTAGGTAGGTGTTGTGTGGCATGACAGTTTGCGTAGAATGATGTGGAGTTAAGTATCTAGGAAGGTTCGTAACTAGATTGCACTAGAGGCTGAAAGACCGCTTTATTTTTTTTCACACAGCAACTGCGGAAAATATTTTACCCGATTTATTTATTATTCCTAAAAGGAATAATCTCTTTAAAATCCCTAAATACGTTTTAAAATGACTTTTTTGTTTTTTGGAACGAATTTTTTTTATGAGTCCACAATACCTCACCGCTACCTTACTTTATCTCGCTCGCTCACGGTCACGAGCGAGGAGGGAGAAGGCCCCAAGGCGCCGATAGTTTAGGTAATTTCTTTTAACAGTGAAAATAGTGGTACTAAAAAAAACATAGTATCTGCTTTATAAATTAGTTCAGTTATTATGCAAAGTTTCATGATCTAATTTAAAGTTTTTTTTTTTTTTAATACTAGCGGTTTATTGTTCGGTTTGGAGGTAACTTTGTAACTTTTTTTCTGTCGAATATTTTTATGGCATCGTGTTTTCGTCAAACGTGTTACTTAATATTAATTCTAAACTTTACTTTATATTTATTTCAAAATCAATGCTCAGTTTTTCGGATATATCGGACGATCATGCTAAGCAATTTGAGGTGTTGTAGATTCTTATCGCAAGTTATTCATTGCAAACTAAGCGAATGAGAGGTAGACCGAAAAAGTGTAACAAAAGTGTGAAAAGTGTCTATGACGCTTTCGACTATACTGTAGAATAGAAATCGCTTGTCTACCAAAAATGTATACTGTCTAAGACAAGTCCAAGACAAGACACGTAAACGTCATTTTTGTCTACACTTCCGTCGACAAAACGCATCTCTACGGTTCTCGTGCTAAGCCTGCTGGTGCGGGATGCAGCCTGTGTCGACGCCCTTGCACCATCTCATGTTCCAAGCACAGCTGTTTGGCTGTGCTGGCGCCGCTGCTGCGGCTGCTGAGCGGCGCAAATACTGTAACCTAATGGGTAATTACAGTTTTGAGCCGTTTGGGGTCGAAACGCTCGAGTCATGGAGCCCGAGTGCGCGTCTCCTTTTTAAGGAAACTCGCCGACTGATTGACACTTCACGTGACCAGAGGGCTGGCTGGTTCTTTGACCAAAGAATTATTAGCCTTGCTATTCAACGTGGTAATGCTGCCAGTCTTCTGGGCACGTTTCCGGATGACAGCGATGCGGACGAGTACTTCGACGCCTAAGTTTCCTTTGGTTTTATTTGTATATTTAGTTAGTTAGTCATTTAATTTAGTACCTAGTGTAAATAATTAGTTGCGTTATCTATTGTATATAATAACTTTTTAATTTAAAAATTTAATAGTTTCTGTAATTATACGAAAGGTTCAATGTCTTTATTTTACCAATGTAATATATTAACCTAGTGTTTCCTCTGAAACACTTGACGTTCTAGTACAACGTTATAATTAGGTGATAGTTCCTACTTATTATGTATATATAATAGTTATTTATCAACCATAAAAGACCCATTTTATACCTTGTAAAGAAGTTATTAAAATAAAATAAAGTCTTTATCCAAGAAAATTTATGCCACAGTCCTGTTAAGAATATCCTTTCAAAGCATAACAATGAAGACGAAGGTCATAAAACAGATAATTAACACAAGAACAATCACTCATTAAGAAAACCAGGAAAGTTAAAAGAAGTGTAATGAGGTACTAAATACATACATTATTTAAAACCCACGCATTGTGTACTACCAATACTCTTTAAAATTTAAACAACTGTCGCAAAAAAGTCCTCATTAATTTGTCGTTTTGTAAGACGCATTGTACCTATACAGGTTGTCCCATTGAGATGCACGTCATAATTACGGCACGACAAAGTGTGGTTGACATCAACTCAAATGTTTAAGGGCCTGTAAAGTCTATACAACCTCCACAATGCCTTTGAAGCGACTTTGTCTCACTTCGCAATTATCACACCCCCTGTATATCTCGACATACTTTACTTGTGCGGTTCTTGAAAATGTAGATAGGACTTTTTTGATGTAATAAGGTCGATTTTTTGTTGAAGTGTAAGAAATGTAGTTTGGTAGGTTACAGGTATTAAGAACACTTGCTATGTAGACATGGTGTTTTTGAGTAAAAATCTATTATGATGAGGTGTCTACTGTCTCCATAAAGATAATTAAAAGAATTCGTATTTACTTGTTACGTAAAGCAAAAAGTACTCATTATTTATTAAAAGTATCTCATTATTTGTAACTTTTATTTTTTAAGTCACTCTTGCTTTGCGGCTGTTTAAAAAGTTTGCTCGTATATATTTTTATTTTTTTAATTAAAACTTAATCATTTTTGAGCAAAAGACAAATCCTTTGAAGTTTAACAAAATAAAAAACTACCCTTATTGAAAAGAAAAATAAATAAAAGATCACATTCTCCTCAAATTACATCGTTACTCCACCGATATTTCAACTCAATAATTTACACAAGTGACTTATCCAATATCGTATAACACAATATCAAAAAAGAGGGTAGATTCAACTAAAAATTTTACGTGGTAATGAGAGTGGTCCAGCACATTCATATTTAATTGGCGCGCGAGCCCGACTAGTTTATTGCACTCTATGGCCGAGGGGTGATTTTACATTTTTTTTTTTTCAAATGCCCGATAGGCCCAAGTGGTATTGTGGAGAGGACAGTGCGTTGTGACGTTCGAAATTTAAAGATACGACTTTTTAGTGCTTTCATTTTCCATGATAGTGGTTGTTTTAGAAAAAAAACCGACAGAGTGCGTGCCGCGCACAATGAAGGGTTCCGTAATTGGGATGAATTTATCCCAAGAAAAAACTTAACATTTTAGTTGAAAAACATGTTTTCCTGTAGTCTATAAGTATAGAACTATTCTCTGTATTTTTTTCAAATGTTTAGGCTCGCCAGTTTCGGAGACAATGGGAATGGTCAATTTTCATCTATTTGCTTTAATATTATTTATTTTAAAATTATAAAAATCAAACTTAAATCCTTATACTCGTAACAAGCCCTTTCATTTGATATGTGACACGGTACAGTTAGCAAAACCTTTTTTCTAAAAAATTCTAATTTGCCCCCCAAAAGAGACCCTATATTATATTCAAAATTCATTTATTTACGTTACACGTCCGTGTTTGGGTCATAAAAATTCATATGTGTACCAAATTTCAACTTAATCGGTCCAGTAGATTTGAAGCAAATCGGCTGTGACAGACGGACAGATAGGCAGACACACGAGTGATCCTTTTCGTACGTTTCGTATCCTTTTCGGTTCGTACGTTTTTTCCTTTTGAGATACGGAACCTAAAAAGGGTAGCCATTTTACAATATCAGTGTCATTCAAACTCATTGAGCGCAGACTGGACAGACAGCTGTGCCACCTATAACAAATTTGATCGTCCCGAAAAGAGAAAGAAAACAATACTGATCATAAAAAAAAAACTTTTTTACCATCTTCAAACTAGTACTAGTTTAGGTAAAGCTACATATTGGCCAACAATATAAGAATAAATGACACTAAGATAATAAACAATTATTCGATTGCGCTAACATCAACATAACACCACCGTTTACAGCTATGAACGACGCCATTTTAGGCATAACCTATAAGTAACTTTGTCCATAACGGTCACAAAGTACTTAAAGACGACGTTCAATTGTCCATTTTATTGGTTTTTATGCGTCTTATCCATGATCATCATCTGCCTAGCGTTTTCCCAACTATGTTGGCGTTGGCTTCCAGTCTAACCGGATGCAGCTGAATACCAGTATTCTACATGGACCGACTGCATATTAGACCTCCACCACCCAGTTACTGGGTAATACGATACCCCTTGGTAAGACTGGTTTTATTATTATTATTTATTTATCCTCCTACTGGAACGCCATACAGCAATTACACCAACGGAGCATAAAAATTACTTCATGTCCATCCATCCTGGGCGCGATGGACATCGAACGGGCGGCGGTGGATCACGCTCGCTCACACAGCGTCAAGACACTTCTCCATAGTTCCATATCTCCATCTTATAGTACGCACATTCTTTGCGATTTTTTGACACTCAAAAAAAATGATGTGTTTTCCTGCCTGATTATTGACACTGGTTGTCAGACTTTGGGGCTTCTGACTACCCGTAACGACTGTCAAAGATCTACAAAAGACAGCCGGGACCAACGGTACATAGTGCTTTCCGAGGCACGGAGGGGTCACCCATTTACACGGTCCGTGGCTAAATATTATCAGCCGCATCTCCGTCTTCGTTCGGCGTCTTATCCATGATAGTCTGTCCATATAAAGAAACAGCGTCGCGGTAGCCAATTGGAAAAAAAATACGCGAAATAATATCGAAAACCTATAAAACGGAGAGCAGTACCGCTATAAAACACAAACAAATAAGAGATAATCGAGCGAGTGCGGTAACTTATTGTACACTCTTTATGTGCATCATAATATTTTACTACGACTTCTTCGGTAAAAGCTTTTGCAGGAACGCCTTGGTGTTGCTACTTTTTTAGTTATTGCTCACTCTTCGTATCGGGTGGATTATATAGATATGTCAATGAGCGGGAAACTGAATTGTAGGCCTACTGGGTATTGGTTCCTGATGGGATTAGTAATTTTATCTCCCCCAGGTGAAGTGTCACCTTAGTTTTCAGGGTGAGACTCTTACAGAGCTTGAAGTGACCTGTCAATAGTGTCATCAAGTGGAATGACAGCTGATATTAAGGGCGTTCATCCCGCGCGAGCAGGTAACGTCGCATTTCTAGACGTTTCTCATGATATTAAATTTAAATATGGCGTCAAAAAATTCCTACTCATCGCTGTCGACTGGTAATGTTACCCAAGAGACTGGCGGTATTGCCACGTTGTATGGCAATGCTTAGCCTTTAGCCCTTGGGTCACGGGAAGTGTCAACCAGCCAGTTGGCGATTTCTTAATAGTTTTAGTTTAGTTAGGATATTATTTATTTTGTTACTTTTATAAATTAATTAGGTATCGGTTGCTATTTATGTAGGTACATATTATTTTAATTCTAAATAAACAAATAAATAGTACTAGATCGTTAGTATTTTAAACGTATTTATGCTATTTTTTTGGCAGTTATTTTGGTATTGACAATTGTCAATTATTATCTTTTTGCAGTATTACGATTAAGTATTTTCATTTAATGTTAGAAAATAATGATAAAATACAACGATCTAGTACTTAGCTGAAAAAATAGTACTTTGATTTAAATTTAATAAATTAATAATCAAACCCTCTAGAAATGCGACGTTGCCAGCTCGCGCAGGCTGACTTCACATACGTTTTCACGGTGAATTTTTTACAGGATTGACCGGCTGGTGGGGTTTAGAGTAACAGACTAAGCTGACCAATGATGTTTGCAAGGTGGCTGGTGGTAAATAGATAAATAATAATTGCTTAGTGCTGACCGAGGAGCTCGTGGCTAAGTAATAACAGCCGCAAGGGTCGATCCATCAGGTTAAGCTACGCTTGCCGGGGTTGGTCCTCTGTGCCTCGGAAAGCACGTTAAGCCGTTGATCTCGGCTGTCATTTGTAGATCTTTGACAGTCGTTAAGGGTAGTCAGAATCCCGAAAGTCTGACAACCAGTCTTACCAAGGGGTATCGGTTTACCCAGATACTGGGTTGTAGACATCAGATAGGCAGTCGCTCCGTGTAAAATACTGGTATTCAGCTGCATCCGGTTAGACTGGAAGCCGACCCCAACATAGTTGGGAAAACGCTAGGGAGATTGGTTGAGTGCTGATCGAGTTCAAACAAAGCGAAGACGCAAGGCATGTCTAGCAAAGAACCGCTATAGTAAAACGATGGTGAGAGTTTTTTTCATCTAACAATACTTTAAAGCTCAACACACACAGGCAGCGGGTGCGGGTCGGGCGCGGGAAGGGCGCGGGAGGGGCAACAGTACGGTGCAGCGGTGGGCTGAATTCCCTGTATTTATATATGGAACGACACAACACGAACGCGTGCGCGGGTCCCGCAGCCGGCGCCGCCGCCGCGCCGCTGCGGCCGCGCCGGGGCGTTTGGGAGCCGCGCACGCATTTCGTGTGGTGTCGTTCATATAAATACAGCCCGCCGCCGGCAAACGACGCCCTAAGCCGAGGTCCGTACCCCACAGGGGATGCCCTTAGTGCGCAGTCGTTTAGTTTTAATAAATATATTTACGCCCCTGGCTGGAGGCTTTAAGCTCACTCCTTAAGGCAACCACAGGAAAGACCGGTTAAGTAGTCACGGCCTCTCAAGGCCAACTAAGAGAAGCCATACAAAAAAAAAAAAAACGTCTGCCGTCCCGACCCTCGCCCGACCCTCACCCGCTCTGCACCCGCTGCTTGTGTGTGTTGAGCTTTAAGAATAAAAATATTTCACCTGTGTGTGTAAGTATTTCCTTTTCACGGTGCTTTACACGTACTGATGAAACGGAAGCCAATTAATAACATTATTATGTAACTTAATACTTATTCAAAGTTTATATAGGTAGTAAGGCATTTGATGTTTTGATATTCTAAAGGCTCGTGCTACTAGTGTCGCTTCGCGCCTGTCTGTGGGAGCCTTAAATCAATTAAGTTAATCAACATAATAATAATCTAACAATACCATATCTAAGATTTATCATAATTATGTACAAAACTGGAGCAATGAATCCCAGTTCCCCATTGCAGTAAGCTTCTGCAGCTGTTTTCAATTATTTTGACTCACAAAAATCTTACTATTTCCACTAATTCCTCCATAAATCCCAAATTAGACGCACCACATCTATTATAGTGAAGACACTTACGTATCTTTCAAAATTCAATTTATATTATCAATCTGTCAACGAAATGGTTCCAACTTTATCTGTCCCCCATAAGAACAGGTTTTGAAACTACAAAACGTTACCGACTCATCTACAAAATCCCCATAAATAACATATAATCCTAAACACCATTGATGCTAGCGATCGACACTGTAAAATACTGTTTCTTGTATTATACCATCCTGTATAAAACGATAAGCTTCATAAACACAACGTACATTACTTATTCACTTTGACATTGTCAAATGAGCGCTTGGCTAAAACCAGCGTTGGTCTCGAAACTAATCGATGCCGTTGTAACACGCATGGGTAACATCAGTTTTAGATGTACATTGGCGCACAAAAGTACGATCTAACTAATCCTTGTATTGTTAACAGGAATCCAATTTAAAATTCCATAGAGGAGTCAGACAAAGCCTGATTGATTGCGACTTAAAATGTATTTGGTAGTAGCACGCAATGTTATAAAAAACAACTTTATAAGCGTTTGATGTGAAAACATTTTTGTAGTAGCACTTTGGCTGTAACTTTGGCTCGTAATAAATCAAGTTTACAATAAAACAATATTGCAAAGTTTTTATTTCTAAAAGGAAAACAGAAACACAGTTTAAATATGGATACTATACTGTTGACAGAAACGTCGAGTTTTGATAAAATTAAATCTGTTAGCCAAACAAGTTTTGACATCTCACTCACATGTCAAATTAATATTTTTTTACCGATACTCCGCAGAAATGATGGTAGGTAGCCCATCATTTCTGCGGAGTTTCGGTAAAAAAATAATAATGTATGTGATGCTAGTAACAACAATTACGGTCGTTAACCCAAAACAAAAAATCATCATTTAGGTACAGGGTCAAATTAATTTGCTACCGAAACTAGAAAGAAAAAATAAAATCACGTCTGTGAAGTTTACACAAAAAAACAGATTTTTTAACTATTATTTCAATTGACTACCCTAACTGCGGTCGATGACAAAAACCATTAAATTAATTTATTTTTTGTTTTATCATGTTTAGGTATCGATGGGGCATCACGTTTATGGAGTTTCACTAGCTATTTTAATTTTACCCTCTATTTGCTGTGGGCAGAGAAATATGAACAAACTGTATTCTCTTAACAAATCTAGGTATATAATAAATTCTTTGTAAACATCTCACTCACAGTCGAATCTTAACAGAACCAGCCATCTAGAAACTACAAACAAGTCTTGCTAGAAACTACGTGTAATCCTATAGGACAATCACAAATAGAAAGATCAACCCTTGCATTGAACGCAATGGATTGACCTTTCCAAGCCAATTACACACAGTGCTCGTCAACCAACTGAATGGACCGGCTTTGTATTTCAGTTTCATATTCAAAGCTGTCTTATTGCTAAAAGCCGCCTTCCGGTGGACAATTGCCAAGAATCGAGTTAAGGACATCTACCATCCCCTTTTCTCTTTCCAATTATCTATATCTACATCTCTGTCTTTCGAACAGAATTCCCTGAATGAAAGGTCCTTTTTATCGTTTTGCAATACCGTTGTATCTTCGGCCAACTAGTGAGTGAATATAATTTCGTCAGTCCCGAAGTATGTGGTAATGAGGGCTCTTAATTTCAGCGGAAGTTACTTAGTAGAGGCCAGTCAACGTTTGGCCCATTTTCTTTGCTATTAATCAGGGATGAACTATTTACATAAATATCTGGTAGCCAGGTGTGACAGTACAGCTGCTGCGGTGATTCTTCATGATCTTTTTGTGTCATTTACACTATGTTTTCTTCTATTACGTGATATATATTCTTCAGTGGAAGCATCAACTTTAATGTCCAAAGCGAAAATAGGTCTCTGAAAATTAGCATCATGTAATTCTGGCGTGTCATTTGGCTGACGAAAGATGTCTTCCTCGTCTTCGAACATAGCATTAAGAACTGTTATTTTAATAAACAATTTCTCTTGTAATAAACTTAAGATTTTATGCATGATCGCTTCCAATGGCCGATGGTTAGCTACCCGGAAGATCAGATAGAACAATATCTGTTATTGTCACTTCTCAATTACGAGTTTCCATTTGCATTTCTATTCTAAAGTGCGGATATACGAGTATTACTAACTGATATTTGTTATATTAAAATGGAGTGGATTACGAAGAATGTATCTAAGTAAGTGTGCCTACCTAAGTGTTATTGAACAAGTATGATAGTATATATTTATTGGAAAATAGATATTGATTTAAAATGAGGGGCTCGTGGCTCACAGCCACATGCGTCGATCGAAGAATAAGCTACGCTTGTTGGTGTCTGTTAGTGGATGGTTCACCATCCATTACATATCAAGACCCCTCCGTGGCCCGGAAAGCACGTTAAGCCATTGGTCCCGGCTGTCATTCGTAGATCTTTGACAATCGTTACGGGTAGAAGCTCAAAAGTCTGATAACCAGTCTTATATGTTCAATATTATAATGTTGCCCAGTAACTGGGTTGTGGAGTTCAGATAGGCAGTCGCTCCATGTAAAATACAGGTATTCAGCTGCATCGGGTGAGGCAGGAAGCCGACTCCAACGTGGTTGGGAAAAGGCTAGGCAGATTGATTAAAAAAATGTTTTAACGGAGACCAAGGGAGCTCTAACTCAACTGTATGTAAGTATAGGATACGGATATGGAATAAAGAAGATACTTCAGAAGGACTGCACAGTGTGACAAAAGCATTTTAAAATTGATTCAAAACTAGTATGACGCACAGTAAGTGGCGCCGTCTATTTTTGTTACCAAGTTACTGGAATCACCGAAAAGTTCAGGGAGTGACACTGGCTGCTGACAATCACTCTAGCAGAGCGTCGCATCGATGGTTGCATGGCGGCTGTCTTCTGATGGCAGAAGAAAAAGTCAGGGGAGCCGCCGTCGTACCACGTCCACGACGAACTGCTTCATTCCGGCACTATCCTGATGATATTAAGTTTCCGAACCACTAATACGATGATCATTTCTGGTAAAGGCTATCCTGCGCTGTTAAGTATGACAAACAATACTTAGTAAGTACGTGTTCTACAAATCACAAGATATGTTCTACAGAACATATAAATCAATCCTAAAGTAAAAGACAGTGTTCATTGTCTGTTCGGTGCATTGTTGAAACACGAACAATAATACATCGGTAGGAAATGCCCTCAGATAATCATCGCACTCCATCTTCCGACAGAGTAGACTGAAGAGGGGGTAGAGAAGCCTGCTACAATATAATAAGTCGTATAGTGAACGTCTAGTAGCTTCTTCAATTGTAATATCTGTTGACTATATTTAAAATTGTATTCCATTGTACTTTGCATCTATGTTGAAAACAGCATAGATAAGATTATAAGATTCCATTATTAAGATATACATGTTTGATGTACCGGGACCTTCTATCGCATTCATAAATCTACAGTCAGTAGCGGACACCGACTCACGCGCAGTATATTTCTGGATCTCCATCAATGAAAGTGCGATTCATTCAGATATCCACGTTACTTTAGTGCAGTCATTCTGCTGCTCTCATCTCCCTCACCGCCGTGATAATAAACGTGTTTACAAGTACTTCGGTATATTGTTAAAATGTGTTTAAATCATTAAAGAATACTTGAGTGTTGTTAAGATTAAACGAATCCAGAAATACGGTGTGACTAATGGAATGCACTTTAGACATTTACAAATACGTAACTGATAAAGTCCGTCTTGTCGCAATGCTTGGCAGCAGATTTTTAGGCCAATCGTACACCATGGAAAGTTTGAGATTGGCTGAATAACGCTACCTACTATTTAGTAGGTACATACGTAGGTAATCTTTCTTTTCTTTTTTTTCATTTTTTTTAAACTTTGCCCCACACTAGGATTTCTGTATCGTGGGTGTGTTTACAAACATTTAAACTCACATACACAAACAGCCAGACCCGGAACAACTACTTATAGGTCATACAAATATTTGTTCCGCAATCACTTCAGCATTAGCACATTTATATTGGATCATCACTACATATTATAAAACAAAGTCCCCCCCGCCCACGACGACTGTCTGTCTGAACGCGATAAACTCAAAAAAAGCCGAACCGATTTTCATAAAGTTTTCACTATTGAACGGAGTGATTCATGGGGAAGGTATAAGTATATAATTAATTAAGGTTTAAACAAAGAAATATGACGATGATTGTGTTTTGTTTAATTGACTGAAATATGGCGATAATTGTTGAAAATGTCGGAAAAAACATGCTGACTGGGAGCTTTACTGGCGTACGCGTTACAGTAGTACGACTACGTGGGATAATTTCCGACTTCCACGCGGACGAAGCCGCTGGCAAAAACTAGTTACATTAACAGTGACGTCAAATAGTAGCCAAGTTCTGGGTCAACTCAATTTAGACTGTCAACACGCTAGGAAGAAGAAGCGAGTCCCTCATCACCCTATAAACGTTGCTAAACATTATTTACTTTGCGGCTTTGATGCATATTATTCTGTTTGGCCCCAAAAATTTATAAGAAGCTCCCGACCAGGGCTTGAAACCGGCTAATTTTTATTTTCGAAGATTCAAATTATTTTTAATAAAAAAATATTGGCTTCAAAGATTGCTTGATCACATTAAGTTCAACTTTGATTTTGTAACAAAATATTAAATAATTAACTAAATATGTTGGTAAACCTTTATAATAACGGTTAAGGTTACATAGAAATTTAACCGGTTTCCGAGCCCTGCTCCCGACACCTCTGAAACAGCTGCCCACTAGGTTGTTTAAGTTGCATTTAAAAAAAAAATCTTATAGCCAAATGCAAAGCAAAGTTCCAAAATGAGCGAAATTAAGTAAATTGCGACATTTCTCCTAATCTGTAATAAACTGTTTTATGTTAGTTAAGCTGTTTCTAAACTGATGTATTGATAATGTATTTAGGAATATGCATGGTAACAATAAGTTTTGTATTTTTTGTACGCTTTAACTGGCAAAACATTTAGCTCCTTTTTATTAATTTTTATTTCCATCCACCATGCACATAAATACTGTACTTACTCATGTTTTATAAAAATAAATATATCTATAGCTTTACTGCAGAACAATTTAAGGACCCTCAAGGACATTGTGATGGTCCATTCGTGGAATGATGAGCTTTCTCTGTATGATAATGATGACCTTTGCTCTATATAATAATAATCGTTTAATTCAGGTATTAAACCCATAGTAAAATTACAATCCATTATAAATTTAAATTAAATTACATGCATCAAAATTAAATTAAATTACAATAGGAATTAAAAATTAAATTAATTCAATCAACTCAGCCTATAGCAGTCCACTGCTGGACATAGGCTTCTCCCAGGCTGCGCCACAATACCCTGACCTCCGCTTTCCGCATCCAGCCAGCCTGTCCCCGCCTTGCGTGTTTGTCCGAAAGGGATATCGTGGCCCTGGCACACAGGCAACGGAAGGAACACGGGTGGGTTTTAGTCAGTAAAAGTCTGACACGCCCTCCCGCTCCGCCCAGAGCGGGAGAAGTTATTTGATAATTTCCCACCCAAAAAAAAAAAAAAAGTCTGTCCCCGCCACCTTTTTAAGGTCGTCGGTCCATCTAGCTGGGGGCTGGGGGCATCTAGCCTGCAGAGTAAGCAAGCTGAAGTGGCAGTGGGCTGGCCATGTTTGTCGAAGGACCGATGGCCGGTGGAGCAGACGAGTCCTGGAGTGGAGACCGCGTATCGGCAAACGTAGTGTGGGGCGCCCCCCAGCTAGAAATGAATTAAATTAAATAAAAATATGTATCAACGTCTTAGCATGTACACACAGCGAAGCATTACAGGCACTATTTGATTAGTACATGCACATAGTCGAGTCAGGAAGGATGCAGCAGGCAGGAAGCAGGATAATTACAGACCAGCATTATACTCGGAAGACCAACACAATGGATCGGTGAGGTAGAAATAACCCAACTCCATCAATATCATCATTTCCAAGACAGCTAAAATGTTTTTTAACAACCAATTAAATCAACGCATATTGTTAAAAGTTGGCCTCAAAAAACCGTCAGTACTTCAATACGTACTAATAAAAAAACGGAACAAGTGCGAGTTGAACTCGCATGGTGAGGGTTCCGTACAATGAATATGTTATCTACCATGTTTTTTATCTCAAGATAATATATCCCAAAAGCAAACTTAACACTGTAAATGAAAAACATGTTCCCCCATACATTCCAACTGCAAATGTAAGTTTGTACGCACAATATTGAGAGATCTACCATGTTATTATAACACCATAGGCTTCTTATAGGTTTTCCTGTAATCTATAAGTAAATAACCATTTTATGGTTTTTTTTTTCAATATTTTAGGTCCAGTAGAACAGGGATAAGGGGGGAATGGTAAATTTTGATCTATTTTCCTAAATAACCTTAAAATTATTATTTTTTTAAATGAGACCCTCATAATAAGCCCTTTCATAAATAATATTATGTCAAACGGTACAATATGCAAAACTGTTTTTTTTATTTTTCTGTTTTGCCCCCAAAACCCTGACCCTCATATTCCAAATCCATTTAGTTACGTTACACGTCCGTATTTGGGTCATAGAAATTCTTAATGTGTACCTAATTTCAACATAATTTATCCAGTAGATTCGGAGCAAATCGGCTGTGACAGACGGATAGACACACGGGTGATCCTATAAGGGTTCCGTTTGTTCCTTTTAAGGTACGGAACCCTAAAAATGATTCATACTCCTCCACCATATTATATTGAGCAATTCTTCCTCCTCCAATTTATAGACCTTAACGAGTTAACGTCAGTATCTTAAATACTTTTATTGTTAAGTCGGTCTGTATGCAAACAGACGAACGATAAACAATCCCGATTAGCAAAGAGATTCTCCTTACAAGGTTTTACGTTTGTTTTACTTTATGAACCCAGTAACTGTCATATGGTGGAGGGAACTATTGTAGTATATGTACTTACGTTGCATGTAATGTTAGGGCCTGTTAAGGTGTTATGGCTGTGTTTTAAGTACTTGAGTGCTTGAAATGAGTGTTGGGTTGTGTTGAGATTGTTGGTGGACGAGATATTGTTAGTGGCTGTGTAGATATTGCTCTGGAGAGCCTACTTACCCATAGTATCACATTTGCATTGATTATCTACTGTGGTGTAAATATTACTAAATTATCAGATTGTAATAACAATGAGCGACCCTTACAGCAGGCTTAGCATGGCGTTTTCTATCTCTGCTCTACCTGTAGAATAGACATCTCTTGTCTACACTTCTCGTTATCTCTTCTTCGCGAGCGCGAGGTCACACCTAGACTCGGGTTTCTTCGTAGACAGTGAATTGTCCATAGCAACTGGGTATTCGCTAGTCATTTTTGTTGATTCTTCCGTCGACAAGACGTTTGTCTACGGTGCTCGTGCCTACAGTAATTACATATACGATCTGTAAGATCTGACATCTCACCTTGGTAATAAGTAACTGCACAGCGACAGAAATTATCCTCAAAATGTAAAAAGCTAAATACTGAAATAATTATGCATGGGGTCGAATTTCGATCAATTTGCCCACTGATCGAAATTCGACCCCTTCTATTTACAATCTATATCATCATCATCATTTCAGCCGAAAGACGTCCACTGCTGGACATAGGCCTCCCCCAGGGGGGGTTGCCATAATCGCCACGCTTGGCAGGTGGGTTAGCGATCGCAGTATGGTGTTAAAATGCATAGAGAACATCATCTCTCTCTCATCCAGCTGCCACCAGCCACCCTGCGAAGATCGTCGCTCCACCTAGCCTGAGGGCGTCCTACCTTACGTTTGCCGATTCGCGGTCTCCACTCAAGAACGCTGCTGCTCATTATCTATATCTATAGTACTTTCTAATTCCATGCTATTATAAAGTACTTACTAATTCCGTGCTATTATAAAGTACTTACTAATTCCATGCTATTAAACGGTACTTACTTAGTGCACGCTCAAGCTGTCACTTCCTGGTACACACTTCCGTCCCTTTTCACGAAATCACGCCCACAGGAGGCGAGAGGAAAAATGTTACACAATTTCAACTTTTCAGAAAGTTGAAGAGTGACCTGTCTTTATCCTGTATCTGTAATTTAACGTAGGGGCAGTAAAAAGTTTGTTTGGTTACAGTTGCTAGGAACCCAATATACTCGTAGTAATGTTTGCTTTGTCATACAAAAACCCTATTCATAGTAATCGGTGGGTATACACAGTTTCTAAAGAAACCCAAACAAGATATTTTTATCCATAAAAAGCGCCGTAACACCTACATTCAACAAACTTTAGACCCAATAAAACAAATAGGTAAATAACCTCTTGTCTAATTACATCGTTTTCACTAATCGACACATAAACAGCCCATTCACGGCACGCCAATCTAATAAATATCTATGGACAGAGACAATTATATTATCCCCAAGTAAACGCGAACAGCGGCGTGTGCGCACGACAACCATAAAACCTAGTAAAGCCGATCTCGACCGAAGTTGACACGACAATTGCCGAGTGTTACAACTATTAAATCTTTGCAGTACCGCCCCATGGAGAGATTTAGGGCCCTTTGGTTTTAAAGTTCAAAAGATTTTTCAGATTTTTTGGTAAATTAGGTTGGCTGAATATTGGCGCAGTTTTGTACATGGAGATAAAAATAAATCGTAAGTTGAAAAAAAAAATCATCCATCGAGAGGTTCGCCCTCAGGTCATAAGCTGGAAAGATATTGGATTTTTTTTTGGGTAAATAAGGCTTAGGTTCCTCTAGTTTAGGAGGCACGGTTTTTCACTATTTGTGCAGCCTTTTCCCAAAATCCAATGTATCTATGTGAAATGTATTGGTATTGTATGCAAAGAGATTTTATATAGATATAACTATAATAAAAACCGGCCAAGTGCGAGTTGGACTCGCGCACGAAGGGTTCCGTACCATTATCTATAAAAACGGCAAAAAAATCACGTTTGTTTTATGGGAGCCCCCCTTAAATATTTTTTTTTTATTTTAATTTAATTATTTATTTTTAAAGTGAATATATAACTAAATATTCTGTGAATATTTCAAGCGTCTACCTGTTGCCGTTATCAATATCGAGCAAAAACGAGCAAAAAAATCACGTTTGTTGTATGGAAGCCCCCTTAAATATTTATTTTATTCTCTTTTTTAGTATTTGTAACAGAAATACATCATCTGTGAAAATTTCAACTGTCTAACCATCACGGTTCATGAGATACAGCCTGGTGACAGACGGACAGACAGACAGACAGACAGACGGCGGAGCCTTAGTAATAGGGTTCCCGTTTTACCCTTTGGGTACGGAACCCTAAAAATGATCTAGTGATTTAGAAAAAAACAGGATTTATCTTGCTTGTTAACAAGAATCTAACTTTAATTTTATTATTTATATGAAAGTTACCACCTCTAGTGTAAATAAAGGGATAGAATTAGAAAAAACAGTTAGACCCTGTACCAATTTACGAGAGGATAAAGCATCTAGCTGTTTTTATTTCCAACAAAATACCAATTCTCTCATCTGCAACATTTTACACATCCAAACACTTCGTATAAACACTTCGTACTCTAAACATTCTAAAACTCGCTAATAAAATACTCTTCGAATAATTTTTCGCATGCACGCAAAACATTATTCGAAGCATGTTCGGACTAGCATACAATGCGAAGCGTAGGCGGAACAACTCAATCGCTTGTCGAACCTTGTTGTGTGCCATGTAATCGTAAACTAGATTGTATTCCCAAATATGTTCACAGTATTATACCTATTGAACACGGCGATAAAGTTTAAGCAAGTAACGCTAAAATAGTCGCGTGAGAAATTGTTTAAATAGACAATTTAAGTACTTACTTTCGTTGCATAAACTTAGGGAATACCTTGTCTTTTTGTCGTCATCTGGCAGATATTTGTGACACACCTTGCTATAAAACGTGGAAATATACTGAAAGGTAAATTATTCTTGTATGCGTTACCAAGACATGTTCAGAGCTTCATATACTTAACTGATTTCTGAATTTACATACTTTTTTTTCAAACACAGAAAGGTAGTTTGGTACCTGAATACAGAGCCAGAATAGGAAAACGTGTCTAACTGTTCATAGGTATCTAACAAATAAGAAGGGATATGCCGAATAAATTAATTTGTGAATTCTGATTCTGAAATAATTGTGCTCAAGCAATTACATCTACGAAGAGTAGTTTAAGAATAAATGATAAAGTTTAACATACAGTAATATAAGAGGAAACTATCGTAATAATAAAATAAAAAATTGATTACAAGTTACAACGTATTTTTAAACAAGAAAGTGTCATCTATAAAAAACCTTTTTTATGATTTTTTTACCTTTATTTAACTACCTAAACCTATGGAGTATAGGCAAGTATTCTGCCCTGATAACAAAGAATGCAGTAATCGACATTTTTGAGATTTTCACTTTTTTCCAGAAATGGCATCCCAAGAGGTTCACGTACATGAAAAAAAATATTTTCATAAAAAAAATCACTCGAAGTATGTTTTTTATGTAATGATTTTCGCCGTACTTGCATAAAAACTGCTTCAATGATAAGAAAAAACACAGTATTAAACATGGCCTAAGAAAGAATGCAGTACTTGCAAGAATACCCTAAAACAGAATGCAGTAATATCCACTAGTTTATTATTTTGTTTTAAATTCAGTAGACAAATTGCTAAATTAAAAAGCAGTACTCCACATTACTGTATTTAAGTGTAGTAAAGGCTTGCGAAGTCGTAGCAGTGCGATCCATTGCCGCGTTTTTTCTTAGTAAATCAGATCGGCGACGTCATTCGGTGCAGTAATACGTGTGCCACGAGCGGGACTTCGGTGCGCCTCTTGTTGTTTTTTATTTTATTTTATTTCACCCTAATGCTGCATATTATAAGAACATGAAGTAGGTTTTTAACATCCGTATAGTTTACTCAATACTTTATTTGCATTCCACGATGTAAAAACTTAGGTCGTAGCTAAGAGACTAAAAAAACCTTAACCTTAAAATGCACCTATATAAATCCTTGAGAAGACACAGTACACTTCAACTTAGTTCCGAGCATATAATAATGGCAATAATTACTAAAAAATAATGCAGTAATCGACTTGTGCTACGACATAATGCAGTAATACGCGCAAGTGCTGCATTTAGTTTTAGTATCCTGTGACTCGGAAACGACCTGATACTAGACCGAAACGCAGTAATACGTATTATAATTGCATATATTAGTAAATTAAATAAAGGAAAATTATCTTGTAAAAGCTTGATTTTTTTCCGAATTTTTAGATATATATTACGACCAATAAAATACGAACATCTTGCTCAGATGATATGAAATATGTTTTTTGCGTTTATCTCGTAACCGCCATTTTGCGATTACTGCATTCTTAGTTATGACGGCAGTATTGACGTGCCACTTGCGGAGCGTGTATAACCTAGCTACTTCTTTTTACTTATAATATCATTGAACTAAACTAACTCCCAAGCTCACAGCAACACTAAACACTATCTAATCAAACAATTGCCTTGTTGCAGGTAAGACCATCGCGTGACAACTCCACATTACGTGTGGCAGCCCTGAGTGCCATTAAACTGACCTTACTTATTGTTGGGGGAGCAACAAGTGGAAGTCATCGGTTGTTGCTAGGGCTGTCAGTGTTGGGTACGGTAAAGTATTGCATGACATTTCGTGTTTGTTCTTTTCTTTTTTTTGCAGAACATAAAATCGCCTGTGAGTCTGCTAACGCAGTTGTGTCCGAATGGCCGATCATTGGCACCGTAATTGTAGAGTTTGACAGTTTTGCTAATCTCCTAATTGAAAGGCGTCTTTATGGTTTTCCAATGACGTGACACTGATACTCCATTGGAAAAATTGTCTGTATTTGGTAATCTCGTACTGACAAGCTCCTATTATTTTGACATCCCTATGGACCACTGTCACCCTATTATGAATTTAGGAGGTTACAAACTATTGGCACAATGGTCATGGCGTTGCCTTGGTATGGTCGTCATAATGACCAATCATTGAAAATAGCAGACTTGGCCCCCAGACAGGTTGGAAAAATCCAAAGCAGAACGATAAATTAAAGCATGACAGCAAGACTTATTTTAGTCTTGCAGTGAATCTTCATCACTGTATTAGTCGATGCTACTGTCTTCTATCTTCACCAGATATAGAAAGATCTGAATGAACGTGTTGAAACAGAGAACTACTTAGCCAATTGAGGCAGTGCCGCCATCTAAGTTGATTTAGATCCATGCCAGACTGTTAGTAGTAGAGTCTCATATTTATAACCAAGTCAGAATGGACAATACGGTATTACCTGAAAAGGTCACTTTTACACGACGTTTTACATATTTCAATTCCCCTAAGAACTCTCAACCCTATAAACAATGCGCCCCTAAATAATAGGGGTTGGAACTCGCAAACATTTGTCTTGTTGATCGGCGGCGGATACATCGCGTTCAACAGGTTAACGGAGGGGATTATGGTAATACCATGGTGTTTTCATTTTTACATCGATTTGTTGTTTCTGCACTCGAAATTTTATAAAAGAAAAAACTATCACCTTTTCAAGTTAAACAATGCAAAAACAATAACCTCCTTATTTATAAACGTTACTTAAAGTAAAAAAATGATTAGTGTCTGATTAACCACACATTTTGACGTTTAGGCTGCCTGTCCACCGGAGCGAAGCGAGGCTACGGAGCGGAGGTAATGGAGAAATATTAACCAATAGGATTGCAAGTGGAAAGGGATTTGCAATCCTATTGGTTAATATTTCTCACTTTCTCCGCTCCGCAGCCTCGGTCCACTCCGGTGGACAGGCAGCCTTTAACGTCTCTTAACTTCAAGCAAAGTTTATAGATAAGAGGGTTAATGTTGCTATAAGAAAAAATATTCGGACTTTTTTGGGTTATTCATTTCCCAATTACCTACTGCAAGTATTCAAATTTTGCACAAAGACAAGTATCATCATCGTCATCATTTCAGCCAAAAGACGCTCACTGCTGGACATAGGCCTCCCCCAAAAGGGGGTTGCCATAATCGCCACGTTTGGCAGGCGGGTTGGCGATCGCAGTATGGTGTTAATATGCATAGAGAACGCTGCTGCCCATTCTCTAGTAAGTCCCTTACTCGCCTTTTACGACACCCATAGATAGAAATAGGATGGTGCTATTCTTTACGTCCGGCACCACACGGAAGACAAGTATAAACATGGTACGAAAAGCAAAATCAGTCTAATTAATTTACTGTTTACACAAAACCACATTACACACTCGGAAATCAAGCAACTTCCATTCCCAAAACGTACACGATATTTAACCCTTTCAAAAGTCCACCACGCAAACAAATGACGAATTTCACTGCACCACAAAAACAAATGGAGATTAAACGAGCTGTTAAAAGAAGCGACGTAACCTGCGCGTACGCAGGATGCAGTGATTGTGCGCGCGAGTTGCGACGCAGCGGAAGCGCGGACGGTTCGCGCCAAAACATCCGCCATTAGTGCTGAAAAAATATTACATGCGGCGCATGAAATATGGCGGTGGGACTACCCGCTGATTGATATTAAAATGAAATGTCCATTCAGCCGGTTTGAATAAGTACCGACGAGTTTGTTTGTATTGTTTTATCGTTATTTTATGGGAACTGTCTTATTTGCATTTTTTATTACCCTACCTGGTAAGTTCGTTTGTATAGCTATCGTACCTGTATGCTTGGTATATGCTGGAAAAATAATACTAATCGGACAATAAGCTGCCGTAGATATTACTACACTTTCTAAAAACTAAGCTTAACTAGGTATTTAGCTGAACTAAATAGATAAATCACTCAAATAATGTTACATCAACGTGGTAAGGAAACTAAAATAGAAACACAAATTCAGTAGAAATAAGACAATGTTCGTAAGACACCTAAAACCAATAGTCAATGGACAATAAAGAAATTGTCAATGAAACAATTAAATGAAATCACAACACAGTTACTGCAGTGTCAATACACTTGGTCTTCACAAAACAAGAGACGATCTGAACGAACGCACCGACCATTCTTAAGCGCGCACCGGCCCAGAAATAGAGCACAATAATTCATAAATGTTATGCGCAAGCCGCGATAATACTGTAGCATTGATCGGTCATATTGGTATGACAACATATGAGAATCTTATTGGGTGTGCAGGGTTGGTGAATTTTGAGCGTACAGGAAAATGGGCGGTATTGACAGTAATGTTCAGTTGGTGAATCTTATTTTATGTTTTGCATAGTACTGTTTTATTAAGTACTGACTTCATAACAGATTATGGGCTTAGTATAAATTTGTCCACAATATAGATTTCAAAGAAACTGCTATCAAGTCTGATTTTATTGCATCAGCGAATTCAAAAATGGATGCCCCGAAAATTAAAATTACATAATTTGGACTATGAAACACCCTAGAATCTTAATGAGTAGGGCAAGTTAGGGATACAGACATGATTAAATATAACATGACACTTCAGGTTGGACGTGCTCGTGGCTAAGTAATAACAGCCGCACGGGTCGATCCTTCAGGTTAAGCTACGCTTGCCAGGTCGGTCCATGGATGGGTGCCCATGTTTATGTATCGAGACTCCTCCGTGCCTTAGAACGCACATTACACCATTGGTCCCGGCTGTTATTTGTAGATCTTTAACAGTCGTTACGGGTCGTCAGAAGCCAGAAAGTCTGATAACCAGTCTTGCGCTAAGGGGTATCGTATTACCCAGTTACTGGGTTGTGAAGGTCAGATAGGCAGTCGTTTCATGTAAAATACTGGTATTCAGCTGCATCTGGTTAGACTGGAAGCCGACCCCAACATAGTTGGGAAAAGGCTAGGCAGATTGACTTCAGATTGTCATGACACTTTACTTTTTAGTCGACTACCATAAGAAGGTAATATTTTTTTGTCTAATATTGTCCTACGACTTACCTATAAGAGTATAATATGGCAAACTTCAAGAGGACATCCCTAATAAAAAGGAAAGCGGAGTTAATGCAATAAATTAAAATAGTAAACTAGCCAATCCACAGCAGCATGAGTATGATATTCAAACAAAGCAGTGAACGGCGGTGCGCGGTGCAATAATAAGCGGAAACGATGCGCAGGAGTCGCGGGCGCACGCTCCACTAACTAAACTATATATGGACTGTGACAACGATGAATGTATTGTAAGTGAAATATTTATACTAATCCTTAACAGCTGATAAAATGTTGGTGGTCCGCTCATAGAAATATAATAATCTGACGATAATTATGATATAGGAGAAGTTTTTTGGAACATTGGCCGTCGACCTGAATTTCAGAATAGGTACAGTTCCATTCCAAATAACAAAAAGAGCGACACGAGATAAAAAAAAAATGCTCTTAGGCCAGAATCAGGGCAATGTTCCTGGAGTAAGACAGTTCTTGAAAGACAATAATTTTGGCACATCATTATTATAATAGGCTTCTGCTAGGCATAGGCTTTACAATGAGCCGCTAGAATTTGAATAATAACGAAAGAGCACTGCCATATATTCACCACGCCAGATAGGTTGATTAGTAATCGCAGTATATTGTTATCAAGCGGACAGGAGGATGCTATCACCTACCGCAGGAAAAAGGCTCGTATATTTCATGGGAACATAATTATTTTCGTTGTAGTACCATAAAATCTCTATAAGAAAATCACTGTTCAGATGAATTTTATTGTCTCTCCAAGCGACAATGTACAAAGAGACACAATACCTCATTGTTGTTCTATGTGACTAAAGCAAGTTTATAGTCGTACCAAGAAATCTAAAAAGACTGCAAATTAAGACATCAGTGAGACATACGACATGGTAGTAAGACAGTAACAGGAGGAGAGTTCAAACAGTGAAGAGTCCAATAAAAGCGCTGCGACAAGTCGTCAAACAGGCTAGCATTGTTGTTGCTCGTCTGGTTCTGAGAATGATGGTCAGTAATATACGCGGATGTCGATGCAGTATCGTACGCCTTACAATACTTGTTATGACTATTTTAGGTGGACGCGGCTTTTGTTTTTCTTTGGTACTTCATCTCTACGGGAGTGTCAATTCCTGCAGAAGTTGTACAGAGGATCAAAGCAAAACACTGTTTTAGAAAACCTACCTTACTTACAGTTTCATTTGCAGGGTAAAAAAAAAAATACCAAAACACACAGTCGAATATATATTTTTCTGAAAACTACTATATCTTTTGAGTGTTGGTCATTCTCTTTATTCGGATCTTCTTCACATCTGTTAAGTTAATGTTACATCTATACACACGCAAACATTCACAGTTCTAACTAGTTTTCTATTAGAACTTTACTAATATTAATTATTCTTAGACTATTACATAAGGAGCCTTATACTTTCTAGATTCTTCACCGTCATCATTTCTATCAGACACATATTAACCACCCTGATTGTTATCCTCAACATAAATACTACCACAACCAAAAAGTCTTCACTTATGACTTACTCAACTGAATGTTTACCAACCACGTCACTGAAGCCCATAAACCCCTACTGGTCTGTCATCTGGTGTCTACGAAAAACAACAATGTAAGAGTTAATGAATAAAACAAGTGTCCTACCTTGAACTAAGCTCCCTTCAGTCTTCAGCTAACTTAGATTGGAGAAGCAATTGAAGATGCGCGATGGCTATACAATGGAAAAAATTATAATAATTATGAAAATGGGCTTGGAGCTACCCAATTAATGGAATTTTTTTCTGAACTTTTAGGGGTCTTAAAAGTACAGATAAAATGGAATCACCCAATTCGGCCTACGAATTACGTCAGAATTTTTTTTGTAGTTGCCTTCACGAAATCAGTCTCTGAAAAAAACTCTCGTGATCATTGACAGCACATGATCCGATGACAGCACGTACTTTCGGGTATCTCGCTTGATAATCAGCCAATCTTATTTGGAAATATCGGCAGCTGTGTTTTCTCGCTTGTGGATACGAGTATAACAATATTGGCACGCCGAGAAGGGCAGTATTTGGAAAAATGACGATGATACACAGTCGTAGGGGGCTTGTGGCTAAGTATTAACAGCCCCACGGGTCGATCGATCATGTTAAGCTACGCTTACCGCGGTCGGACCGTGGATGTGTAACCATCTTTACATACCAAGACCCCTCCGTGCCTTGAAAAGCAGGTTTAGCCGTTGGTCCCAGCTGTCTGTTGTAGATCTTTGATAGTTGTTACGGGTCGTTAGAAGCCCGAAAGTCTGACAACCAGTCTTACCAAGGGGTATCGTGTTACCCAGTAACTGGGTTGTGGAGATCAGTTAGGCAGTCGCTCCATGCAAAATACTGGTATTCAGCTGCATCCGGTTAGACTAGAAGCCGACCCCAACTTAGTTAGGGAAAGGCTAGGGTAGGATGATGACACAGTCGTCGAAAATAACGTCTACCAGATTACGGATACTCTGCAACAAACCCTAAAAATCCCACATAATTCACCTTTGACATATGGTGTGACCATAGGACTTCTTTCTTATATCCCCATGGTTGTGACTCACCACCACCATAACAATATCACTCGCCTCGCTTACCCTACAATGTAAGACCAAACCATGGTTTTATTTGAACACAGATTTAGCACAGACAATTGACTCGACGACCGTACGTAAGTCACACATGAAACGGATGCCGCTGTCAAAGCACCTCTCATTGTTGGCATCACTTGTGTTTATTGAAATAACATCGAGGTTATTATTGGAGTGCTTCAGAATTCTAGGGCAGGTATTAATTATTGCATTCATGTGGTTGGTATTTGTATTGTGTCTCTTGGGCGTAATGGAGTTTCTATTTATTGTAAAAGCTCGCGGACGCATTACAAAACGATGTATGATATGATGCTGGCTGAATAGAGTATACTCGTACGTCGTACATTTATAACTAGTCTTAACCTGAATCTGGGTATGAAATTCGCTTGAATCTTACCAGAGAAAAAAAAATTAAAGGCTTCATGATTCAAATTGGACTTGTAAGTTCTACGAATATATGAGGTTTTTTCTTGGCATATACCACAAGCAGAAAATGTCAAAATTTTAAATAAAACATACTCCATAACCCATGATACTTTCGGCCTATAAATCATAGGTATACATATTTTTTTTCGCCAGCACATCTAATAATCATATTCACGGCGCACTAAACTCCCCGGGGTGGGCAGCAGAGCAAATTATAATAATTTATGACCAATTAGGCGACGAAGACGCACTTAAACTGCGGTGTCAAATGTTAATGCCACATGTATTTTGGCCACCGTATATTTATTATTATTATTATTGTACAAAAGATTTATTAAAGCAACATATTTTTTCCATAATTACACATTTATGTTTAATCGTAAACTTCGAATTTTATTTTAAACGCCATTATTAATTTTGTAATTATTGTTTTTGTAATAAACAATGCGATGTTCTGTGACTATTATAATAATAAAATTATGGGTTGTATCGTTTATTTTGTGTCGTTAAACTGGAATCGTAAAACTAGTTATTCTTGTGTTTCGGTTGCTTTATAATATCATGGTCTTTATTAATTGTATTTTAGAGCACGCTGATCAGGTGATTACATTTGCATGTAATTACTTGATCAGGGAATCATAATAAAAATAAAAAAAGTTTTATTGATTCATACAAAAGTTTCACAATATTTAGGTATGACATATATGAATATACACTACTAACATTTGAATACAAAAGAAATGTAGTCCTATCATATCAGGCAGCGTCTTTGGAGCAGATACCGTCAAAAGCCTACCTTGACCAAAACTTACTTTTTAGGGTTCGTACCCAAAGGGTGCCAACGGAACCCTATTACTGAGCCTCCGCTGTCCGTCCATCTGTCTGTCAGCGGCCCGTATCTCATGAACCGTAATACGTATACAGCTGAAATTTTCACAGATTGTGTCTTTCTATTGCCGCTATAACAACAAATAAAAATAAGATAGAAATTAAAGACCCGGCTTTTTTGCTAAATATTGTATCGTAGTACGGACCCCTTTGTGTGCGAGTCCGATACGCAATAACTCTTTTAATTTTTTTAATTAACCCAAAATTTGGTAATATTTAAAAAAACGGCCAGTTTCTTATATATTACCAAGTTTTGGGTTAATCTGAACGACATAGTTATATCCTGTAGGGACTGCGAATATACCAGACTATATTAGACACAATTCCAGTCCCAATTTAAACAAATTATACAACCTATTTCCAACCCAATTATAATACTAGCCAATGTTTATTATACAATAGAAACAAAATAATGTCGAAACTAACAATAAACATTAGCGCTCCCGTTATTATTATTGTTTATAATAATATATGCCTGAAGCTTCGCGTGACATTTGCGATGGACCGGAACACTTTTGTTTCATTCATAAGTGACCACGTTTTGTCTTCAAACGAGGCGTGTAGTATATGGAAGGTTTTCAGATGAATTAAATAAAATTTGTATGTGGAAGGTAAAATGTGGAGCTTGCTGAGGTTCATTGTTATTAGAATAAAATAGAATACTTTTATTTCAGACAAAGTCCATAGGGGTAATAAAAACAGTTTTAGGTACTTATCATCTAGAGTTAGTACAGACATAGATTAACAAAACAATTAAAATTCAGCGTGGAGCTGCATCCCACCGATCTGCGAACCCACTGAGAATACTGTTGGTGCTGCCTGGAACACGCGATATCAGGGATGAACATCTTTTTCTGATAATGGCGGCAAAACCACCATCCGCAAACATTTCAGACGCACTACAACGCCACGGCAGCCGCAACAGTACTCTCAGTGCATTATTATATTTAACGCGTAGGTCGATGTACGCCCACTGAGTAAAATTGATCCACAGGCTGCACGTGTAGGACTGACAGTAAGCTTTGTTTTGAAATTAAAACTGAAATGTAGCGTTTCATTATAACTGGACGAGCCCATTGCTAATGTTGTAGTAGTTGCAAGGTTCAGAACAGCGGTTCTATGGTTTGTTGGTAATCATTAACACGAAAAAGAATTAAATTGTGGGAACACAGGATTTTTATAAGGAGTAAGTAGAGGTGACAGAAGCATTTAGCGTAGCTATAAGGCATAGAATTCAATAAAGGTTAGGTCATTTTTTTAATTATTTTTTGAACGTGTAGGTTAGTTAGCTACAGACGATTTAACAAAAAAATATATAATTATTTATTTATTAAAATCTCCCTTACAACTACAATTACAGGTGTATACCTAATGCGATAGCGCGGTCTTAAAATTGACTTACAATTTAAAACTATGAAAAACGTAAAAACTAAAAACTAAATTACTAGTACGTATACTATCTACTATCTTATACTTGTACTTGTTAGTATAATAATGTGGAACGTGCAAATAATTATGAAATAAAAATAGCTGCAAAAAAAAAATCTGCGATTCTTTTTTTTCCTTTATTATCACTTCTTAAAATTCACCATATACTACCCCCAGCTTCCTATAAATAACAATAGATTAGGCGCACATTAAACGCGGCTGCCAATGATATTATGATGTACAGTCGGATCGCGTCACTTCAGCCGCCTTCCCATTTATCATGGCTCTTCTATTTGCTTTGGCGACCTCTTTGATTTCTCTTGGCGTTGACGAACGGCTCGAAGGTGGTAATTTGCAGAGCAGATTTGCAGGTGTGGTGAGAAGCCAGCGCCCATCATTTTTAAGGATATTTTTGCGGATGGTATTTTTTTTTCCGGTCAGTCATAGAGTTCAGTTAGGTTTTATTTTCTTAGTGAAATCTTTTATCAACTTTTTCCTAGTCTTTATGAATACAGCTTGTAGGTACTCTTCCTCAACTGAGCATAGTTGAGGATTATTAATCTGCTGTAATAAAATTAATATGAAACGGCGGCCAAGTCAAACTCGCACACGAAGGGTTCCGTATCGTATTAAGATCGAGAAAAAAAACGCCAAAAATGACATGTTTCTTATATGGGAACCCCTTTAATTATTAACTTTATTTAATTTGTATTATCTATTGTTATAGTGGTAATAGAAATACACAATTTGTGAAAATTTCAACTGTCTATCTATTACCATTCATGAGATACAGCCCGCTGACAGACACGGACGGACAGCACAGGCTTAGTATTAGGGTTCCGTTTGGCACCCTTCAGGTACGGAACCCTAAAAACGAATAAGTACTTAGCATTCATCCCCCTTAAATTCTTTGAAAAACGATCGTACCTAAATAATAAATAAAAAGTAGACTTAAGTAAAATATTTTAATAATTTCACAAAAAAAGTGTTCATCAACGAATACTTTTATAATTTTTCTGCATTACAAGTTTCGTAGGAAAATTCTCAAAATCTCATCACAATTTTGAAGAAAGGAAGCTACTTGAAACTGAGCTAGCTATGCATAAGTATAATTAGAAAGTTAATTATGTCGCTATGTAGGTATGCATGTAAACATTCCTTTATGAATCGACACAAAGTGTCTCTTAATTTCGCCTCCCCACAGTCGGGCTGTACAAAGTTGTATCTGCGAAGTAGGGATAGCAGAAAAATGTTTTTTTTATTTAAAAAAATAAAAAAATATTTTGTTTCTTGAGGATGCGTAGGGCTAGTTTTTTTTATCAAAATCTGCAGTAGGTATACTACATACCTACTGCAGATTTTGATAAAAATAAACTGTTCGCATAAAATATAATGTTAAATTAATTTTTCGCAGCAAGTTTATCAAGAGGTCAAATTATCGACACGAGTTTTTATTTCAATTTCTAATATAATTTTCTTCGTAGCTTCTATATTACTTTAGCCTACAACTGTATTGAGTGAAACACAAAAAAGGCCTTCTGTGTTACGCCGTAATATGTAAACGCTATAAAAAGTACGCATAAATAAAACATTCACTGCAAATTATCACCACCTCCCCAGCGTGAAAACGAATGTAAATAACTCTTTACACTCAATAAAAACCGGCCATTTCTTGCATTTTAAGCAATTTTATTTTACCATAAAATGATTAACGCCCCGTACGATTGAGGCATTTAGCAAAATTATTAATCACTTTTATCAATTAAATCAATTACATTTACATAATTTCCAAATAGTTGTAATATTGACATATATGTGGGAAGAAACACGTTTCAACGTGTTCAATTTAATAAACATAATTACATAGGTTATTCAATTTATTTTTGTTGAGACTTTGTTTTCCTTATTTTACAACGGGAGAATTGGAATAACGGTGAAATATTTTTCTTAATTGCTAATGGAAATGATAATAAAATCTTATTAACTTAATTGAAATTGTAAATGTGAAATAAAAGGAGGCTCGTGGCTAAGTAATAACAGCCGCACGGGTCGATCCATCAGGTTAAGCTATGCTTGCCGGGATGGTCCGTGGATGGGTGACCATCTTTACATACCGAGACTCTTCCGTGCCTCGGAAAGCACGTTAAAAATACTGGTATTCAGCTGCATCTGCTTAGACTGGAAGCCGACCCCAACATAGTTGGGAAAAGGCTAGGCAGATATTAGATAGTAGTAGTAAATGTGAAATAAAAGACAGTAATTTCCTGATCGATCTTCGACTTTTGTTGAAAGTAGGTGGATCATAACATAACATTACGCCTGTATTGCGCGAAGGGTTAGGCAGAGATGTATCTACCTATAGTATCTACACCCAGATTTGAGACAGAGCCTATTGCCACCAACCGGACACAAATCCAGACTCCGGGCTGCTACTGAGAAATTCCAGATGGAAAAACCCAATAACACTTTGCATGACCCGGGAATGGAACGTGGTTGCGACCACTAGACTAGGTAATAGGTAATAGGTAATACGGGCTGGTGTCCGCAACTCCACGTCAATGCGCGTATTTTGCGTACGGGTGGGAAAATCGATTATTCGATCCACCCCAGCTCCTCAAGGAAGGCCAGCAACGCCGACCACTAGACTAACGAGGTAGTTAAGAATAGGTGGATCTTTTTTTTTTTTTACATTAGGTATGTCATGAACTCATGACTCAAGATCTAGTTTATTTAAAACACACCTCAGGAAATATTGCGTAACTGTATTACCAATTTCAAAGGTTTCTAAGTATTGCTAGAATTTCAAAGTCAAAGTCAAATTATTTATTTCAAATAAGCACTTATAAGGCAATTATGAACGTCAAAATCTACAAAAAAAATAAAAAAAAATGATTCTAGTCGTAGTCGCCCCTTCCAAAAGGTAGTTTCGTATGGAGAATAATGATCAAGAAACTACACCGTTACCAACTCTTTTATTTAATAATTATGTTATACAATATTTTGTATACTTAAATTATTTTTTCTTCTTTTTAAATGAAAAGGGCCTTATACTCTGCAGTGGAACAATATTAGACCAGTATCGTGTTAAATAAAATATTTCTCAAAGTGCATTTAACCACATCAAGGTCCGCTTGCTCGACTAAATATAAAAACTAAATGCGTTTAACACCAAATATATTTAAAACATCATTCTGTCTCTGTCATATTAAAACGATTGACAGAAACAGAACGATCTTTAAAATGCGTTTTTGAGAGTAAACGTAGTTAGTGAACATCAAACCATGCATTAATAATAAATTTCATCCCGCTTCTTTTGCTGATCATACCCTGGGAGGGTGCCACACAAAGGCGCGGCTGCTCTTTTTCACTTCTTCCTTCCACTTTTTACTTTTTGGTCCCTCTTGCCTCCCCCATGTCCTCTGTCCTCTGTCCATCCATGCGATGGAATTTTTGTCCTCTTTTTGCCCTTATTTACTTACTTTTGTTTCTTTTTTGTGTTATGTTAGCAGCAATTTTCCAGAGTAAGGCCTGCGCTTTAATTAGTATTTTAGGATCTGGAGAAAATTAAAGAAAGAATGAAAATATGTTTGAGGGTTGTTCTTGCTATAAGGGTTAAGGGCGTCGATAACCATGAATACTTAGTTGAAAAGGTTTTTCAACGAAGTATTCACGATAAAAATCAAGCAAAACTTCAACTTAAACTTTTTTTTTGCAAAATATTACAACTACTGTCAGATTTTTCAAAAAAAAATAGTTGATGTTATTATACCTTCAAATCAATAAGAGTGGTAAAATCATGATCCATCCATGAAAAACATTGATGAGTAATGGGTTTGGTCTACATTTGAAGTTCAGGCATACGTTGACAGGTGGCGCTACGGGCTATGAAGTAACTATTAGTTTAATTTGTAAATCCAAAATTATTGTGACATGGTTTATAACACGATGATTTTTTTCCAAATAAACCAACTCATTTTGGATTACTTAATAAAGAGTCGGTAATAATACAGGTTCCTGTTGCGTTGGTAGTGTTCATGTTAATACGTATGAGGTAAGTAGGTACTTGGCTCTTTTGGTACTTTTCACTACCCAAAGACAAAAGAGTGGCTTCAAAATACACAGTATTTTCTTCATCAAAGACCCAATACTCATGTTCTGTTCTTTACCACACAATCTCAGTAATAATTCCCCCAACCTTCCTGTCAAACAGAAACCTCTGAAAAGGTTCCCCGAACATTTCCCGAACAAAACCTTCAGAGAGTTGACACAGCTACACAAAACGTAGCTATCTATCTGTTCCTGCATAAAAGAGACGGAGAATAAAAGGCAAACAAAACATGTATGGAGGCAAGACTAAACATTTCCAAGACGTTGCTTGGGGGGTGGGCACCCTGCCCAGGAGTGTGAGGAGGAGTACATGCACCACAAGACGTGGTACAAAGTTATCTTAGCAACAAAACAGATGACAATCAACCTTACTGTGACGAAATAGGATTCCATGTAACGGCAGTATAAATTTGGTCTTTCACAACACAATGTCCATTTAAGGAAGAGCCATGAAAATGCATTACTTTACCCCGCTGTCCTCCATTTTCTGTGCAGTATCAGAGGCAAAGGGAGGTCAAATTTAACTGGTTAATAAGGTTTTTAACGGTTGCCTGTGTGTGTGGAGTCGTTTATTTGAAATGAAGCAAAGCTGCAGAATACAGGAGGAATGTATTCTTCTTTGTATGCGGTATTCTAGCTGTTCTAGAAACTAGGGAATTCTGTTGAAGTTGCGTTTGAAATATTCATGTACTTACGTAATGTTTCTTAACGTTTTACTTAGTAGAGCAAATTGTACAGAACAGCATGCCATAATAGCTAGGTATAGGAAAGATAACTTTGTATTAAGGGATAAAAGAAGAATGAATACCTAATGAATAAGTTTTTCGATCGATGTGGTCTCCAGAAAAGATTTGACCACCGCTACACTTGTTGCCAACGTAGAACGTGACTAGGAGATATTATCAGATGGGAAAGGAGTTCCAAATGAATTAATCGCAGAAACTCTGCATGAAACTATAGCAATCAATTTAGACAAAAGGGCAATTCAGCCACAATTGCTTGCTAAGGAATGACATGGAAATATCAATTAAATCATGTTTTAAGTGGTGTCCTAAAATTCAGTTAAGAAGGTATACATGAGGATGGATAGTTGCATCCTTTTATAACCCTCGATGTATACCTTTTTGTTCTACTATCAAAATAATGGAGCATGTTTGAATTGACCTAAGCAGACAATAGGCTTGAGTACATAGACACTGGAATCCATAATCAAAATCACCTTAAAATGTAACTATAGTTTGTATTACCTACACAAATAGTAAGCAAAATAATATTGACCCCGTACTACGACATCAAACAAGCATTTCAAGGAAAGATCCCATCGATCGCTTATCGTTCTCTCTCGTGGTACAGGGTGGGGCAGTCAGCGACACCTGTTCCGAACATCCGGTCACAGATACTATGCCTATTGCACTTCTTAATGAGTGCTCTCGTTACTACAGACGGCAGTATGCTCCAACTGACGCGTTTAAGTTCGGCCTGTGAGGAAAATCGTACGATCACGTAACGTTAACGCAGTCGTGTTCAGTTTGAAGTCCGTTTTGCGTTTCGCTTTTATCGTTTACGTTTTGTTTCGTTTTAGGATAAAAATTATTTTGCGGCGTAACTTTAACGTGGTCCGCAACTTAGATGCCCGTTATCGTTTTGTGTAAATTTAAATAAAGAATCTATCACGACTTAACGCTTAAATAGCCAGCCATGAGTCTTTATTTAAATTAGCACAATAGTCAAGTTTACGTTAACCACGCACAATTTTTTTTAAGATGACGTAACTTAAACGCGGTGAGTTAACTCCGGGTTATTGTCTTGTAAAGCGGTGGACATAGGCGTGTTTCTATGTTGGTTCTATAAATAGAGGTTCTATTTAAAACTACTTAAAGGACAGGCGTTAAGTGCTGTGAATATGTTAGGTACTATTATTAGGGCTTTTTATACTGTGTTGATGTTATCAATGAACGTTTTTAGTTTGTTTCTGTTTCTGCGTGGAATTTCTGTCCGGTTTGAGACCTGAATGGCGTGAAAGCAATTGTCATTTTGTTTTCTTTATTTGTTTAGCGGAATTCTAGATTGTGTTAAGGCTTGTGCAGACTGGCCATGGAGTTATTCTTCAAAAAGATTCATAGAAATTATGCTACTTGTGTTGCGTCGCGCTGTCTCGTCGCGGCTGTCGGCGGGAGCTTTAAAGCGTTTTTCTATGTAGGTGAATGTAGTCGGTTGTCTGTTTAGTTGTGGTGTATTTTAAGGACTACCTACCTAGGTACCTACCTATAGCATGGGAAGCGTCTTTCCTATTTGGTACTTAGGTCAAATTACAATAACACTATGGATAGTACCTAATTATTTGTAAGTAATTGTACTTACTGTGTCGTTCGGAATATCTGAATATATAAGGTGTATCTATTCATACACGAAATCTCTTAAGAGGTCATTGTACTATGGGATCAAAGTTGAAATCGCGAAAAAAAAATCTGCTGTTCCCTACATTTTGACGAGTTAAGCGAAATATAGCGCATAAATGTAGGGAACAGCTGATTTTTTTTTCGCGATTTAAGGCTAATTTCACCAATGAAACTGAACACGATCAGAACATCTAAACCGAGTTCAAGAGTTGTCAGTGTCAATATTCCAAAGAAAATAATGACACTGACAGCTCTTAAACGTAGTTTAAGTGCTGATCGCGTTCAGTTTCATTGGTGAAATTGGCACTAAAGGTTTAGTAATCCCATAGTAAAAATTGCTCATAATGATAAGTACAATGACCCCTTAAGGGATTTCGTGTATGAATAGATACACCTTATAAACCTACTGGAATATAAGTAGGTAGTTAGAAATAGGCTCCCACAGACAGGCGCGACACGACGCGACCTACGGTGCGCGTCGTGTCGTGTAGATTCTGGTAGAGCAATTCTCATGCAGTTTTCATAGAAATTGTTCTATTAAACTCGCTTCGCACCAGTTTGCGGAATCCTTACCTAAATCATTTAGTGATTACATATCTACTTTACAAGTACCTAAATTATGTAATCATTAAATTAATTAAGGCTTCCGCAATTTACCTACTTACACCAAACTTCGTGTTTTTTTTCTAGTTACCCACATTATTATGTACCTAGGTTAGACTTTACCATACCTACCTACCATCCTATTTTTTAAAAAAAACTTGCTTATTCCTATGAAAATCCCAAATGAACATTTAGAAAGTTCGTCATAATTTATTGAAATATTAGGCACCTACCTACAGACAAGCTAGCATTAAGTATGTACCAATTTTTCTACTCAATTAGTCCTTTGAACGTCCCGAAATGTCTAAGAATATACAAAACGATTCTCAATTACAGACTAACATACCTACACTGAAATAGAACACGGTAAATGCCAAATCAAAAAATTGAAACGCGGAACAATACTCGCACATCGCCAATCCGACAATAGAAGTGACGCGGCATTCCAATTCGGTGCGCTATTGTTGAATACGACGCCCTGATTGGCTGGCTGGCACAATGGGCCACGCCCACCACACAATGCCCTATTGTCGTGGCGGGACGCACCGCCCAACAGTTCTTATATTTTTTTATAGAACAATAGATTTTATTTGGAGATTTGGGTGTTATATTGCTGCTTAGGAAATCTCTGTTTAGTCGATATTCCTATTTGGACAGTCAATAAATAATGTCAATTAGTCAAAATGCTCGATTAAGCAAATTATGCTAGTCGTTTATGATGAAATATTTAGAAGCTTTTTCGATAAACTCATCCAATTTTTGCAGTTAATCTACAAAAAACGTAAGCATTTAAACTCAAAGAGAGATAAGAGCGTCGGAAAATACAATTTTAATAGTAAACATATAACAAAATCAAATCGGGAAAGAGACGATTTTTAAAAGCCAAAAACACATTAAAACAGAAAGTAAACTGGTAATAAATTAAAAAAAAAGATCGCGCCCACTTAGGCGCCCCAAATGGAAATGGCAGCTACTTATTTTTTCCGTAAAAGCATCGTTTAAAACTTGGTCAGCTGTGTGTCGGTGATAAGGGGTACGGTTCCGTAGCTGAAAACCGGTTTACTATTCAGGAATATCACAGTCTTTTGTGTTCATTTTTTGTTACACCGGATCCTTTCCGGTGCACTTAAACAATGTAGGGATCTTAGAAATATGACCCAGATCAGATATCTCCCTTAAAAGGAAAAGTTTACAGATATTTCTGACACGAAAAAATCTATTTAATTTATAATCATCTAGTCCAAATCTTAAAACTAAGTTCTCCTTACCCAGTACTGCTCCTCGACCTTACAGGAATAAGAAACAGTCCCAACGGTACCCCGAATTTAGGTAAAACGTTGACCGAAACAGCGGTAATGTTGCAGAGGGTCCGAAAATAGAGATAAGTACTGCTAATGGTGCCATTTCGACGTGTTAGTACCAAGTTTTTACGTCAAATGTACGTAAAACGTTTGAGGATTGATGGAAGCTTTCAATACTCGTAGATTTATTTTGTTGATATTGTTTCGGTTTTAAGTTTGTATGATCATCTATTATTGTCACTCGTGATTGAGGATGTTTTAAGTTAATGTGTTGTGTTATTTTTGAGCTCGTGGCTAAGGAATTGCAGCCGCATGGGTCGATCCATCAGGTTAAGCTACGCTTGCCGGGGTTGGTTCGTGGATGGGTGACCATCTTTACATACCGAGACTCCTCCGTGCCTCGGAAAGCACGTTAAGCCGTTGGTCCCGGCTGTCATTCGTGGATCTTTGAAAGTCGTTACGGGTCGTCAGAAGCCCGAAAGTCTGACAACCAGTCTTACCCAGGGGTATCGTATTACCCAGTTACTAGGTTGTGGAGGTCAGATAGGCAGTCGCTCCGTGTAAAATACTGGTATTTAGCTGCATCTGGTTAGACTGGAAGCCGACCCCAACATAGTTGGGAAAAGGCTAGGCAGATTGTGTTGTGTTATTTTTGAACTGAAAAGTTTGCTTGTGTGATTTAATTCTCAGACTATTTTTCTTAAGTCCTTTTTATCCGGTACGACATTTAATTTTAGAATTTCAGTTCATCATCTGAGAAAAGAAATATTTAATACAAATTCAATCAGATTCTGAATAAATCTACTACAGTAAAATAAATACTACTGACGTAACGTCAGATACCTACCACTAATATTTTTTATTTTTTTTTATACAATAGTTTAATGGCCTGGTTGCTGGGACCTTTTAGCCAAGTCTTTATTTAGTTACTTTGTTTTAAATAGGTAATGGTGAAATGAATTTTAAACAATGCATGATAGATGATATCCCCGCCCGTACGCTCCCCTTGAGTTTCAGTAAAGACGTGGCACTTTACTGAGACCTCACGCGAACTTCTTGAGAGAACTTGAAGTGATATGTTGCACTGTTTTGTTTCATTTGCCTACACTAATGCACGTTCACGAACACTTAATGGTTAATAATCCACTATTATTACACATTAATATTCGGCTAAACACAAGTTTTAGAAAATAAAACAAAACTGCTAATCGTGACGCTTCACTTTCCCGCCAAGAATCCCCTACCACTAATAGGTTCATAAGTCCCAAGGCAAGGGTTCAACACAGCATACATTTTCCATTACTGCAGCTTTCACTGCTGGAAACAATAAAATAAACATCCACTTTCATTTACCTATAAACAGTATTAATTTTTCAATAAATTAAACCACCGTTTTGTAAGGTCAATACAGGGTCATGCGAACCAGTAGTGTTGGTCTCTCTAGCCAAAGTAACGAATGGACAGCAGAGGTCAACGATACCTGGTTGCTGGTTGATGACAGATAAGACAATTAATAAAGTGGACACGCGGTACCTAATTAACCAGTTGCTTGCGGTTTAACAGATGCAAATGTTGCGCCAATATTGGTGTGTGATGTTGGCTCAAATGTGACTTACGGTGAGTTGCACAAAACCAACATTAGTTTAACAGAGACTTTAAATTGATGCTGTCACTTTCTTCTTGATTCAAAATGTAAGGGATGGCATGCATTTAAAGTCTCCTTTAAACTAATGATTATTTCGTGCAACTCAACGTAAGTCCCGTGTCACAGAACGTCACTCAATACTCAAGCAACTAGTTTCAACCAATCAAATGGCTGGAATCTAGTTTTAAGTAAAGCTTGAGTATTGAGTAACGTTCTGTAATAACTTGGTTTTTGTGGCGTAGAACAAGTGAAAATAAAAAAGTCTAAGTGATTTATTTTATTTTTTAATTTATTTGGGAAAGTACAGTAAGTATTACACAAAATTTGAGTTACAAAGTGTGTAAACGTATATCCAACGACATTATCCACATAAGTATTATAACAGCAGGTTATACTTACAAAGTAATGCGCGCTTACAATTCCATAGAGTACAACAAAATTACACGTTGTGACCAAAACATTATCAGGATAGTAAAATTATCAATGGAAGTAATGAGAACTTGCAACAGATGAATTATCTAAAATGTCACATCTAGTATCTTGCAGTTTCAAGAATTCCATTAAACAATGACTCTCTTTCTCAGTTTGACAAGCCAGGTGATGGCGCTCCGATACAAATTAATCACTAGAGTGTTTTTCATCCTATATCTTAATGTCACATGTCATGTCCCTTAATAACGCACCAGTAGTCTTCTAATTACTAAAATATATAGCAACATCATGTATTATCTAAATATCAAATGTATAGATAAACAATCTTTCAAGGAATTTAATAACGAGCTAATTATAAAGGCGGCAGTGAAACATCAAAGCCTTATGTTTCATAAAAGGTTCTTGATATATGTTTTCATGTAGGCACCTATCTATTTGTCAATGTGTGTGTAGATGTAGCTATAGGTACTTACTTACATGAATAAGGTACCTTATTCATGTAAGTAAGTAAGTACCTATATGTATACAGGGTTATTTTTAAGTCGTTTATAACCTCTTAAGGGGTCATTGCACTCATCATTATGAACAACTTTTACTATGGGACCAAAACCGAAATCGCGAAAAAAAAACCAGCTGTTCCCTACATTTTATGTTCGAATAATTTGTTAAAATGTAGGGAATAGCTGGTTTTTTTTTCGCGATTTCAGTTTTGGTCCCATAGTAAAAGTTGTTCATAATGATGAGTACAATGACCCCTTAAGAGGTTATAAACGACTTAAAAATAACCCTGTATATGTGTTTCTCATCAACTCTTGTTAGACCTCTAAGAGATTTTGTCAAATCCTTCAAGGACGAGATACTTACGGATCTAATAACAGGTGGAGCTGTTTTTCTTTCAAACTAAATCTAACATATTATTTTATTTCTTAATTATTTTGTATCATCATCATCTGCCTAGCCTTTTCCCAACTATATTGGTCGGCTTCCAGTCTAACCGGGTGCAGCTGAATACCAGTATTTTACATGGAGCGACTGCGCGCCTATCTGACCTCCACAACCAAGTTACTGGGTAACACGATATCCCTTGGTAAGACTGGTTGTCAAACGGCCCGTAACAACTGTCAAAGATCTACAAATGACAGCCGGGACCAACGGCATAACGTGCTTTCCGAGGCACGGAGGAAGCTTGGTATGAAAATATGGTCACCCATCCACGGACCAACCGCGGCAAGCGTAGATTAACTTGATCGATCGACCCGTGCGGCGGTTACTACTTAGCCACAAAAAAAAAAAACGAAAATAAAAAAAACCTAAAATTAAAATACTCAGTTCTTTATAGTCGGTTAAAAAACCGACTTCCAAAAAAGAGGAGGTTATATGTTAGTCTTTATATTTTTTTTAATGATGTTCATCGATATTTTCGTCAATTGCGGACAGATTTTGGAAATTATTTTTTCCATAAGAATGTTATTACTTTGCTTGGGTAGTTTTTGAGTTAGCTTCAATAATACGTATTTTTCCCACTTAGCGTATGCGGATGATGTTACCTATAATATGATCCTGTCACTGTTATTTAATAGCAGGTAGTGGTATTCGAATTTGTGTGGTTACCTATACCGCAACTAAAAAGTCGGTGGCAAAAAACAAAAATACAAAACCAAAGATACCGACTTCCGAAATTAAAGTTATTTTTCGTTTTGTAGTGTTTTTGTGGAAGTCGGTTGTTTTTCTTTGTAAAGAGTTTTTTTCTTATCAAAAGTCAGGTCAGTATTCAACAGACTTTTTACCTATAGACACATTTATGTTGATGATCTAATAGTTTCACAAAAACCTTAAAACGACTCCAAAACTAGACCTAAATTGCGACACTTCTAGCATTTCACCCCCAAGATCAAAAGGGTGATAATAAACCCTGGCACAATTCATCTAATTCCTTACCTAATACCATCATAAAAGTAAACCGCATGGAAAACCCTTTAGTGAGGAGTAAGTTTCCCATCAAACTAACTTTAAGGGGGGCGAAAACGGAAGGGTGAAAATGAACCCGTTCTGCGGAAAATAAGGAGGGGTTGATATCAACTGATGTGTTGTGTATAATTTGAAGGAAGGGTGTATTAAAGTTTATTAAAGACTAATGAGATATACCTAGCCAAGGAATATAGAAAGACAGAACAAGAAATATTATTCCGAGATAAAGTCACCAATGAAAAGTATTCTGCTGTCTCGTGATAATTCATTCTCATTTATATGAATAAGTTACCGTTTTAATTAATAAAATTAACTTATCTTCAAGACACTTAACACGTAAGTCTGCTAATTATAGATACGGTAAATACTTATAGGTACTTGGTACCTGTTTGTAACTACGACTACATAAATTACCTACATGAGTTAACTTTCTAAGATTAGATACTACCGTACAACGTAATTCTATGACATGTTATACTCGTCTATGAGTACTAAATTGTGTAGACCTGTCCCCTAATTGCGTAACGCAGTTTGAATCGGAATCGGAATGATTTTGAAGTATATTGCTAATCCATTGCTTCATATGTTAGAAAAAATTGTCTGCTCAACAACGTAAATAACGCAATGGATGTTGTTGAACTGTCAAATTGAAACAGATTCCTACTGATAGTGTGTTACGCAATTAGCCCTCTGTTATTATGTGTTGTAAGGTTTACCATAGCTACCTACAGTTAGTTTCTAAAAGCTTACATACATTAGGAAAGTACATCATAGTTGCTAAGTGCATTACCGCAATGTACGTTACTGTTAAAGTTGACTACCGCGATGTACGTTACCGCGAAAGTTCATTACCGCGATGTAACGTTACTGCGAAAGTTCTTTATAGTAAACTTTCGCAGTAACGTATCTACCATCGTAGTAATGGACTTTCGCAGTAACGTAATCGCGGTAATGAACTTCGCAACTATGATTTAAATTCACATTATATAGTAAAACTACAGTCAGCAAGTCTACACACTTTCATACAAAAGATTTTCATCTTTTGGTGTTTGGATAGTACAAAATGTCTTTACATTTATTTATGTATATACTAGCTGCGCCCCGTGGTTTCACCCGCAGAAGATCTCATATAGGAATATCGAGGTAAAAAGTATCCTGTGTAAAAGTATCCAGGTCATGGTCTATCTACGTGCCAAATTTCATCCAAATCCGTTCAGCCGCTTTAGCGTGAAAGCGTAACAAACAAACAAACTCACTTTCGTATTTTGTAGTTAGGATACTTTATTAAACACTAGCTGCGCCCCGCGGTTTCACCCGCATAAGTCTCGATTCCGTGGGAATATCGGGATAAAAAGTAGCCTATGTGTTAATCCAGGGTGTCAGCTACCACCATACAAAATTTTATCATAATTGGTCCAGCCGTTTGAGCGTGAAGAAGTAACAAACATACACACACACACACACTCACAAACTTTCGCCTTTATAATATTAGTATCACTAGCTGCGCCCCGCGGTTTCACCCGCGTAAGTCTCGATCCCGTGGGAATATCGGGATAACAAGTAGCCTATGTGTTAATCCAGGGTGTCAGCTACCTACATACAAAATTTTATCAAAATTAGTCGAGCCGTTAGAGCGTGAAGAAGTAACAAACATACACACACACACACAAACTGTCGCCTTTATAATATTAGATTCATTGTGATCACAAAAATACATTACAAAAAGTTATACTTACTCTACTTCATAATGTGCGATAGCCTTAAGAAACAGTACTTTCACTAAGGTAAACCCTAAATCCAGCAAAAAAAAAAATCTACAATCAGTAAATCTCCCACTATAGCACAGACAATTTCAGTTCTAAACCGAACCATCCAAGTAAAGTTCCAACAGAATTACCGGACAATACCTTTAAATCAGCTACCAGTCTCAAGTCCTAATTAAACAAAAAAACGGTCACCATTGAGCGCAACAGAGGCGGAAATGCCACAATGAGACATGGACTCGCGCGGATTAGATTCAAAGCGAGGCAAAGATCTTTAAATAGATAGGCCGCGGACGCGCTAAGTGACGCCAATTAGCCAGCGCGCCCTCTCTTGACATCGGTTAAGGTGAAGCGGCTTCTAGTTTTAAATTTTCGGCGTTCGGGTAACTTCGGAATTTGCACAGAAGATGTTCGGATACTTATATGATTTATTTTATTTTATTTGTACAACACTTTTTGGCGCATACCAGGTTCTCTTTTGTGATAGTAATTTTTATTGAAATTTAAATAAATGTCCTAAAATAAATATTTAAATTAAACCAATAAAAATAAATAATGGCTTGATTTAAAAGAAGATTGCATTCCTCAATTTGTGACACTAAAATAATTTTAAATAAATTAAACTGTATTTAATTTTTCATTCATATAAATAAAAGACGCGTTGTTTGATTTTATTTTAATTGTAATTTAAATGCTCTGATTTTACGATTATTTTATGTGATCTTAGTGCTTAATGGAGACTGTATTTCTCTAAGTAGGTATGCCGGAGATAGGCAAATGTTTTAAATAAAAATATTAAAGTCATAAATCGCATAAAGGCTCGTACAAACTGGTGCGACATCGCGGGCGCGACGTGACAATATTACCTATAGAGTTTGACCAACGAAAGCTGTTCAAGAAAAAATCAAGAGCTGTCAACCCTTGTTACACATTCCATAAATATGAAATACTCGTGTAAGTATCGCAGAATATTTCTTGATTATTAAATAGTATCAACTCTGTTTAGCAAGGGTGACAGCTCATGATTTTTTTTAAATTGTCGCTTTTTTTTCTTGAACAGCTTTCGTTGGTCAGTCTCTATTAGTAGCACAATTTCTTTGTCGGTGCCTGTCGCGCCTGCGATATCGCACCAGTCTGTACGAACCTTAAATAGAGACTGCATTTCTTTATAATTTGACTCTAATAAAATAATTATAGAGTAATAAATAAGTCTTAAAAACCGGTCCATAGCCTAATATATTATTATTGTGCATAAAGTTTTATCATATAAATAAAACCACAAAATAATCCCAATTTTTATCAGTAAACAAAATAATTAAAACGTCCATAGATAATCAAAACAGAGACTAGGCAAAGAAAACATTATCAAAATTCAGAAATCTCTTTACGGGCAAATAATCTTTGAAACTGACGAACTTATAAAGGAGTAGGGTTGGCTCAAACAGACCCACTCTGTGGGGGAGAAAGGGGGATAAACAAAACACCAGAAGCCAATCAAGTAATTGCCTTGGCCCCGGTTTCGGTTGCTTCCTTAGTCGATAATCTTCATTAGTGGCACAAAGGGACAACGGGGGAAATTTACCTGGAACTTGGGTATTTTCTTATATTTTGCGTTTACTTATTAATTCAGATTTGTTTGAAATAACATACTACTTTTAAGTTATTAAGTTTGTGGTTTTGTGGCTTATGAATTATGATTGTTTGTGGCTTAGCATGAGAATTTCTCAAACATAAAACCGTAAACCATTAGTAGTCATTCTTACCGTATTGTAAACCGTACCTCGGTTTACAATACGGTAAGAATGACTAAAGGGAACCATGTGACTAATGGGGGGGCTAGCATTGCTTAAATTTAATAACAAAACATGCTGCTTAATGAGGAAAAGAAACATATTTTTTGTTGTTTATTCTTACCTATGAGGAAAAAAGAATACATATTTTTTTGGTCTTTTTATTCTAATAATATCTAAGTACAACAAAATTCAATGTTACTTCCACTACTTATATTACAAACCTTCATAAACAAATGAAAAAACGTTAAAAAACAGTAGAGAGGTGTCGTGGGACGCACACCATAATTACTTACGTAACTCACTATAAATGACAATCTGAATGATTTTGATAGATATTGCTAATCCATTGCTTCATATGTTCGAAAAATTTGTCTGCTCAACAACGTAAATAACGCAAATTGTAGCAATGGGTATCATTTTGACAAGGGGCTGTAAGTGTGTTACGCTACTACCCAGTCGCGTCGGTTGAAACGAAGTTCCTTTATCTTTTTTTTTTTTTTTTTTAATTTCGACGCTTTTGTTCCGTAAGTAACAAAAGTGTCGTGACGGATAAAATGTTACACATCTTTCGGTCTAGCTCTCATTCGCCAAGTGTGCAGAATAACGTAGGATATTGACGGCGAAGTGTCAATAACTCATATTTCATGCGAAAAGTTTCGCGAAATAAAAAATGAAAAAAAGTAAAATTCGCAAGTTCTTTATAGCAAAATCTCACTATATTGTTAATTGCAGAAAATGCAATAGCATAAATCAAGATTTTGAAATACCATTTAGCTAAACCACCGAGTCTATGGCTTTACCTCCCAAATTCCATGGGACTCGTGTTGACTTTGACAGTTAGAAGTTATTGGCACTTTGCCGTCAATATGGAATTTTGTTCCAAATATTAAAACCTCCATACAACCCCTAAAATACATAAGTACATAATCAGCCTATAATGTTCCCACTGCTGGGACACAGGCCTCCTCTCTTCGAGAGATAGTGGGCCGTAATCCATCACGCGGGCCCAGTGCGGGTTGGTAGATGTCACATGTCTTCGAATTTTTGGTTTTAGGACATGCTGGTTTCCTCACGATGTTTTCCTTCACCGTTTTGAGAGTAGTCGTGATGAAATTATTTACCTACACAAAGTAAAGCGCCTGTCTGGGTTCGAACCTACGACCTACAATTTGTAAGTCGCAGTTTTTATCACTGGGCCATCACTGCTCTTGGATAGATGCCCATACAACTCAACACACAAATACTCATTAGGTACAAACAATCAAACAAAAAGTACCTACTTAGATTACCCCCGAACGGGGGCTAATAAAAGCTTGGAACACAGCCACGGTCCCCCAACCCCGGCAGATAATACCCCACATATGGGGGATGGGGGAGTGGGGGACCCCCCGAGACACACATTCTTACACGCGTGCGCGTCTATGTGGGTCATATTGTCCTCAAAGGAAGGTTTCTTGTCCTTTTATTACAAAAGATGGATGATACGTATGTTTTTGGGTTTGAAAAGGTCTCATAGGTATGTTTTATTCGCTAGGTATGTGTTTTTACAAAGAAATTAAATGATTTAATTTGATTTTATAAGTACCTAGCGTTGGAGTAGATACATGATACGTTTATTGATTTAAACTGATAGTCTAGTTACGTGTTTTTCTTTTCATTAAGGTGAATCCGCAGCTGTAGCCCGCGAAATTCAAATATTCTTAGGTTTTTTTCAATTTTTCAGGTCAGTGTCAGGATGTATCTTGATCAAAATATGATTCATGACTATAACAGATATTATGTATTTACAGAATTATAATCAATAATACATCTCTATACGTTAGATTTGTTTAATTGAATTACTTTTTCATGATATCATGACATGGGGAACAAATCTAACTTAAACGTGTGCGACACGAAGAAGGCTCCTATCTCAGCATAATGCTGCGATAAATAAACAAAGAGAGAACGTTTTCATCGATATTTATTTTAACGTAGGAAATAAACGTGGTAAACAAATAATTTTACCTACTAGGTAGGGTTTACTGTATTATACAAAATACTACTAGTGCAAAAGGCAAATAAAAACATGCACAGTGGTTCGAATGAGGCAGGCCGTCGCCTAAAAAAAACAAATTACTGAAGAACTTAATTAATCCAATAAACATTTGAATTTTCGATTTAAAAAATCATGGGAATATGCCAATTAACACACTAATTAGCTAAACATAAACACCGATTCATAAAATTTTAACATATTTACATTATTTACGAAAATAACTTACTTTATGACGACTTTCTTACATTTTATCGTCTTAATCTTTATTTTATTACATTTAAATCGTATAATAAAAAATCTATGTGTCGTAAATTGAGCCACTACTGTCTTTGAACTAACATTAAGAGTCAATCCTACTAAACTTACAAACCTATAAATTAATATAATAAATGTGAAGGTTTTACATTTGGATGTTTGTTACTCAATCACGCGAAAATGGCTGAACGTATTTGGATGAAATTTGGCACACAGATGGACCATGACCTCAGTTAGGACATAGAATACTTTTTATCCCAGTAAAACGTGCCCGTGTGACGATTTACGAACTCCACGCGTGCGAAGCAGCGGGCAAAATCTTTCTCTCTTTTAGTATAAAATAAGAGTCAAACAACTATAAAAAGTGATAAAGAGGTAACGTTTCAAAAGTTACACGTGGAAATGCCGCGGTCGAGAGAAATTATACTATCAAGTTTATTACTGAATATTCATGATTTTAAGGTATTAAGACTAGGTTACTGTTTTATTGACATGCAACCTATGGGGTAATGGTACAAGATTCATAGTTGGTAAATGTTCCCATGAAATAACTATATATTACGATTTATCTGTAGATAAGTATATCGTAGTAAAGTCCAATGACTTTACTACGTTATAACTACTGAAAAAATCATAAGTCAGATTCTGACACAGTAGTGCCAAAATCTCTTGATTTTTATTAGATTTCACTCATAAAATCAGCCAAATCAACAGAGCAATTTAATGCTAGTTTCAAATTATTTAGAAACCGTGCATTCGGCGAGATCTTTAGGGATTACGTCGTACTACGTCCCAGTTACAGTTACTCTAAAATCGTGCCGTTATAAATAGAAGTTTCGACATTGACATTCAAAATAAATTTTAATTTTTATCTTTTTTTCATTTTACGCGTATCATTATCGCATTGTAATTCAATACTGACTGAATGATCTCGTTGTTGATTAATAGCTGTTTATGCAAATGAAAAAAATTCAGTGACGTCAAAATATTCGGTTCATTTCGGCGTTACAATACAGGTTTGGTGGGAAATCCTTGCCTCTCACAACAATAGAGCTCGCCAATAGCACAATCGGAGCAGCACACAATAGAACGTTTTCCTGTGGCCACGCCTCACGACACAATGGCACAATAACACGCCCAGTTAGATCCTCCAACATTCGTGAATAAAGAAAATTTTCTCCACAAATACAAACGTAACGGAGATTGTATTGACTTTTTAAACGCCCTCATAGAGCGCACACCCACCTGAGTTTCATTGTGGTGTGCGAAAATGGTTTCACAATGCCCGGCTATTCACCGCGGTACGCACACTGTGCGGCATCGCCACACTCAAAGACGGTCGCAGGGCGGAGCTTAGAGCGAGATGAAACCTCGCCTAGCCGGCCGCGCGCGCTCGAGCGGGAGAGAGCGCGACCGTCCGACACGCACACATTGGCCGCTAGAAAAGGATGGGCTGAACGGCTTTGTATAGATTCCGCGGGATGAAAGCTGTTATTCCGTATAGACAATTGATTGTAAGCGTTGTCATGAATAGAACTGCACCAAATTTTCTTCCAGGCTAGAAGTTCCCGGTGTGTTAATTGAGATTTCGTGGTCAAAATATGATATTCGATTCATTTTCTAAGAGAACAGGGCTCCGAAGGACGGCATTGTTCATAGGGCAGTGACATTAGGTCGGTGCGTCCTTGTCGCACGTGGGAGCGGGGCGGGGGGCGGGGGGCGGTATTGTAGCGCGCGCGTATTGTCGACCCGCTTCGATCTGCCAGCATTGTGTATCGGCGCCGCGCGTTCACAAGACGTGTATCACGTTCCTATTTCAAATTTTCGCGTTCGATCGCGGAGCGGTCGCACGAACTCTATTCGAACGTTACTGCGAATATTTTGTGTTGGACTATTGTTTTTATTTTGTGTTATTTCTTAGCTTGTGTGTTATTTTTATTTTGTGACTTTAACAGTTAGAACTAGATAATAATGATTGTGAAAATAATGCCAAAGAAACGGTGTGATCGGACAATTTAACGTGTTGTATTAGTTTTGTTACATTTTATTTTTTTATTTGATAAGTTTTCGTCGCACTTTTATTTTTCTGATGTCTGGAAAAGCAAGAGGAACGATGGTATTGCACCTGAAGGTTAGTAAATTAATTGTTTAATATTTTAAACGTAAAGTATTGAAGTTTAATTTGGAGTAAAAAAAAAATTCTTGGTTATTTTCTGTGCTGCTATAAATAGGGTTATTTATGGATGGCAATAACTTTAATGTGTGTAGACTTACCGCGTAGGTACTTATCTACCTATCTACACCTGTCAAAATAAAATTTATTAAGTACGATTTGAATAAACAATTGATCTAATAAAAATACTTGTTAAAGTAATTTAATTTAAACTCACAATTTATCAAAAATAAAAGTTACATAATATATTGCAATTTGCTTTACAAGTTACAACTTGCACAGTGGGCCAACGGTCAAAAATAGTGGACAAAAAAAAGTTAGCATTTTCTTTCATCTTATTAATCCGTTATAAGAAATCTTCTTGTGGCGACATGTTTTATAAATGAAATACTCACCCACTGTGTAGTATTATTGTGTACATTTGTATAGAAACCTGTTTGTATTACTGGACATGTCATTTGCAGTATATTTGACATTTTTAGAGTGTATTGTTTAAGATCGGTAGGAATAGTACTTACAATAGATTCTTCTCTTGCTTGAATAATAGTAAAGTTTTTTTTTGTTCGTTTCCTTCGGGCATAATTAGGCATTTTTGTTCAATACTTACGTACCTACAATCCCTACTTAATTACTTTTTGAGGAAGTAATATTTAAAGTGCAATTAAATAAATCGAGTTATTCTTTGCAATTTTTTTGTGGTCAATGGAAAACATTTTCTTTTTTTTCAAATAATGAGGTGCGTATACCTTGCCTTCTTGTAGATAGGTTCTTCGCAATTTACCTAATTATTATACTTGTTACAACATGAACAGTAATAAGTGACTTTTATATTACACACCTCACTTACCTACCTAATTTACTTAGAAATGATGATACATTACCACGATAATATAATACATTACAGGTACAGTACAGTGTTATTTTACCGTGCATGACATAATAAACATAATAATAATATCTATTACTTCAAAATGATTATCACTTCAAGTAGGTACCCACTTAACGTATTTCAATAAAATAATTTACACCTAATTGGGCTTCATTATCTTATTAATTAAATGTCTTCTTTACTATTTCATTACGAAAACTTATTATTTATTAATTCTGTCCCCAGCACCTGTTGTTGCTCGAATATTTCAGGTGACTTGACATTCTTTTATATCTACATAATTATATATTATAAATTAAACCCACTTTTCAGTCGCTAGTTTTAAGATAAATCAGAGGCTGATTGTTCAAAAATGAAAATGCAGAGGAAAATGTTAAATTATCTAATTTATTTAAATAGTAGGTAACTGGAACACAATATACGTATAAGTAGGTATTCATTTAAACGGGTAAAAAAATTACATCGAGAAAAAAAAAAACTATTTCACAGACAAACAAAGTGGCCAGCAAGATTCAAATAATTTCCCGGTATGTTCAAGTACGAGTAAGTAGGACTGAACGCTTATTATTCACATCAGTTTCAGCGGGTGGGTCGCACACTTTAAGATAATTCAGAGGCTGATTGTTGGAAATAAAGATGCTGAGGAAAATGTTGAAATAACTAATTTATTTAATTAGTAACTAGGGCCCAATGTATGTAGGTAAGTACTCATTCAAAAGGGTAAAAAAAAAAAACTAGTTTAGACCACAGACAGACAAACAAACTGACCCGGCAAGATTCAAATAATTTATATGTTGAAGGAAGACTGAACACTAATTATTCACATCAGTTTCAGTCTCTCTTCAATGATGGTCATTTTGAGCCCTATATGCGGCCTACCCTAAAGTTCTTTCTTTGGTATTGTTCGTCGAGTCGTTGAGCTGTTTAAGTCTTGAGTTGATCGCGCTATTTCTCAACGTAATTACCGTTGGAATAGAACGGTTTTGGTTTAGCTGTTGTAAGAAACGGTATCGCGCTATTTTTTCTGATCGACAAAACCATTGACGTTACCCAATACTGATAGTTCGATCGATCGTTTCTCCAACGTAACTTCCTAAGTAAAGCTAAATCGTTTTCGTTGAAATGATTACCGCGATACGAAATGTGTCTAACGTAACGTTTTTGGTTGTGGTTTAGTTTTGGTATTAACGTTCAAAATTAGCGCGATCAGCCCCCAGGTCCACTCAAATTTGTGTGGTTCTTTCCTCAAAAGACCATTTCAGACACGGATCTACATGGTCCTCAGATGATCTGACTAAGATTATGTCTGGACTTTAAAAGAGACTGACGCCAGACTTAGTTTCGCCATATTTTCTCAGGGGTAGTCAGATAGGAAATGTCGACTCAATTTAGCTTACTTTTTATTTAATATTTGTTTAATATGATGTGTAAAACTGATTCCGATATCCTATTTACTTACAGAATAAACAATTTCATTTCATCAGGTACTCATTTACGACTAAAATCAAGCGACACTCCTTAATTGGTAGGGTTTTACGTAACAAGCGGTAACCAACGCAACGGTAAAACTTTTACAATGACCGCCACAATGGTAAAATTTTACTGCGACAGCATTGTTGTCGAGGTAAATTGACTTCGAAATTACGGCAATTAAATTTAAAAATTAAGTAGGCGGTAAATTAACGGGAATTGATCTGTTGTTTGTCGAAAACGTTCGGCTTTCGGAAGACTGTTTATTTCGTTCTTAAATTTCGTTTAATGATCCCCAGTTTTTTAGTAATAAAAACGTGTCAATTTGTTAACGACAGTGAGGTTACGAGAAACACGATTGGTCGCTTGAAATAAAGTATGCACGCATTTGGGACTATTTAATTGGGACTCATTGTCTTAATGAGGTCCATGTTTGAGAAATTAATTTATTGTACTTTATAGGCACTTTGTACTGTAAATGAATCGATTGCAGGAAACGGTTTAATGAATCGGTGTAATATTATTACTCTGTATATTGTAACACTAAGCTTTGTGATACGTTGTCTTCTTTTAATTAAACCTAGATAACCATTTATAAATAAATTCTCTTATTAATTACTAATTACCGAATTTTGATCGAGTTTAGCAGTGTGAACTGCATTCATTTTCAACCTCCATCGACTTAAGTAGCTCAATATTCTTTGAGATCATTTCCTCTTGGATAGCATACATATATTTACATATACATATACATAGGTATATGGTCATGCATAATTATAATATATATCATGATGACATTGCAGCAAGTGGCGCCGCCGTCTAGTTTTGTTACGAAGTTACTGGAATCACCGAAAAGATCGGATAAGAGTGACACTGGCTGGTGACAGTCACTCTAGCAGAGCGTGGCATCGATGGTTCCGTGGCGGCTGTCTTCTGATGACGAGATGAGGTCAGGGGAGCCGATGTCCTTCCACGTCCACGACGAACTGCTATACTAATTCCGGTACAATTCTGATGATATTGAAGCTGCTGAACCACGAAGATCACTTCTGGTAAAGTCTATCCTGCGTCTTTATATATTTTTCTATATATATATATACATAGAAAAATCTATAATCTATAATACAGAGAAAAATTATAGATACAGACGATTAAATCACAGGGCAACGAAACTAACAAGGAAATTAGTTGGTAAAAAAACATTTGAAAAATATCCTCAAGTTTTGTTCAGCATGTGGCTAAGTAATAACGGCCGCACGGGTCGATCGATCAGGTTAAGCTACGTTTGCCGCAGTTGGTCCGTGGATGGGTGACCGTCTTTACATACCAAGACCCCTTCGTGCCTCGGAAAGCACGTTAAGCCGTTGTCCCAGCTGTCATTCGTGAATCTTTAACAGTCGTTACGGGTCCTTAGAAGGTCGAAAGTCTGATAACCAGTCATACCAAAGGGAATCGTATTACTCAGTAACAGAACTGGGGTGTGGAAGTCAGATAGGCAGTGGCTCCATGTAAAATACTGATATTCAGCTGCATCCGATAAGACTGGAAGCCGACCCCAACATAGTTAGGAAAAGGCTAGGCAGGTGATGGATGATCCTCAAGTTTTGTCCAAAACTTACTCGAAAAATGACCACTCTGCTTGAAAGAACGCCAAAATATTCGACACGTATTCGTATCGTGTATTTTTGATGGTAATGAGTGCTAGGAATGTTCTAAGCTATTTCTGTGTCCAGCATTAGTATAGGAAATTCGTTTAGTTGTCGGGCTGTCAAACGCAGGGCGTATCACCGCTCGCCACGACACTCATCAATTAGCGCCTCCATTTTACGAGTCACATACACACAGCCAAACATACAAAACGTACCTACTCTTCGGTAGGTGTATGAAGTACAGTCACCAACACAAATATCTTACAATTACACAAAATTTAAAAATGATTTTCTCGGAAATTAACGATAGGTTTCGAAAATACTAAAATCGTGACACCATAAAAATTATATTAATAATTCAGGAGGAAATCGCTTTTTAATCTTGCGTAAGTGTAACGTATTTATTCTCGTGATGGTATCTATATAGTCTTCCTTATCGATTTCGATATCGGCGACCCTTTGAAATTAATTCCTTGCGTGTGCCTTTAGATGACTCGCTAGACCGAATTTAGTTTTAAACAACCAGTCGCAACTAGAACAATAAAGGTGGCCTGCAGTGTTATTTTTATACGTGTAGGAGGGCTTAGCCCTCTTGGCGTATTTAGCGCTTCTTGATAATAGCTTCGTGTCGCTTTTCTTCAAAAGATTTGATATTTTTGTTAATACGAGTAGTAGAGCGCCAAGACGACCAGTGTAAAGCAAGCCTCTCCCAAACTTTAGGATCAATAGCGCAAGCGTTAAGATGCCTAAGCTCTTGAGCACATCCTTGAACCGGAGATGATCGTACATCGCGATTGTTACATTCCTACATAAACATTATTTTTTGTTGATCTGTAATTTTTACACTGTGTCCGCTTTAAAGAAAATGACATGAAAGTGTCAATGACAGATCTTGTTCCAGTTTTCTTTTTTATTGTTTTTTTTTTGTTTCGGAAACAAGCAGTATAATTTTATGGTAGTGTTACACTTCAGTGGATGTAGGTAAAATATTAAAATATGATGGCTACTATCAACACTCAATAAAAAATATGAAAGTAGCTAGATAAAAGAATGCTAATTCGAGGAAAGCGTGTTATCTTCTCTAAGTTTCCGCTTTTAATAATGAAAATTTCGAGGAAAATTATTTATAATGTTAATTTAGTTGCTGTTTTAACCACTGTGGATGTTCATTTTGTTTTTTGAAAACAGAGCTTTAGTTTTTTTTTTAATGACCAAGTTTTTATTATTAAGTATAGGTAACCTACCTACATAGTTTCGCCTTTGGCTTTTGTGAAAAAAAAAAAACCTAAGGAAAGTTGTAATGTAATTTCATTTACTTTTGTAATAGATCTTGCATATATACATAAACTCACGCCTTCTTCCCATGGGGGTAGGCACAAACCAGAACGCCACCTGCTACGCTCCTTACATACTCCTTTTGCTTCGTTTACGTTCATACATCTGTGGGGTAAGTAATTGCGTAACATACTATCAGTAGCGAAGGGTTTAATTTTGACAGTACAACAACATCCATTGCGTTATTTACGTTGTTGAGCAGACAAGTTTTTCGAACATATGAAGCAATGGATTAGCAATATACTTCAAAATCATTCAGATTGTCATTGATAGTGTGTTACGCAATTAACGGTTCAAGAGGAAAATTTATTTCACTCAAAAAGAATACAATTATTCACTTCTATGAAGAAAAACATAATAATTAAGATTAAGATAAGCGATGGTTTCTTAAGGTGCTGGGGGTCTACTCCGAAGATAAATCCAAAGTATCAGCCGACTGTTCGGCCGTCTCCTGACTACGGCTAACTATGGCTGACCAACGCGAAAAAAAAAAACGACAGTCTAAGAGATAGGTACCCAGGTCAAAGTCAAAACTGTGTCTTGAAGTCGGGTAAGGACTCAAAGTCAAAAAAATAAACTTTGGAAGTCAAGAAACGGCCGATACTTCGGATTATCGCTTCGAAGTAGACCCCCTGGTCCTACACGCACGCCAGTTGCGAGAACTTATTAAAATAAATTATCAGGGACATGTTAAATAAGTAGATACAATACGGCACTTCTGATTTTTAATTATTCTCCTTCAATAATAATTTACACAGATATTAGAAAAGTCAAAGTCAAATTATTTATTTCAAAAGTGCCTCATATTCAGAGGCACTTTTGAACATCAAAATTTACAAAAAAAAAGAATTGATTCTAGTTGCCCCTTACAAAAGATAAATGGAGTTTTATTTGTATAGACAAGAATGGGTCAAAAATTGCACCGTTACTCTTTTTAATATGTTTTACAATATTTTGTTTCAGTACATTAATTATATAAGTATATGAAACTTTACACCCGCTAAAGAGCAGATCTTTTCATGCTTTAAAAGCACATCAGAACTACATATACCCACCAACCTAAAACATTACAGTAATAAACGCGTACCAGTTCCAGTAAATAGGATAACTACATCAATTGTTTTTAATAAATATTATTTTTGTTATTAACCAACAGGAAACGGGCAACGTATTTATATTAAAACACCACGCAATGAAAACAGTCGTAAATCCAATCGAATATAAACCTTTGCATGCACCGGATGCTTGGAATATTAAAAAAAAAGTAACCATAGATCTATTTAACCATAGACACTAAATAGGCAACGTCGAAAAGTTAATAAAACTGAAGTTTGTGGTTGATTTTAATAACCGATTAGAAGATATTAGTTTTTAATATATTTAATAAAATCTATAGGATGTGGTTTTTGTCCTCAGATGTTTTAAATCAAACACTGTGGTCACGATGCGACTTTTAATGTCTTTTCAAAGTTAACGGGTGCTGCTGTAATGTGTTTTTGAGTGGGTTTTTCATTTAGATTTTCATAAACATCTTTTGGTTTTGACTTCGTTACATGATCTTCAAACCTAATTATTTTTGTTTGATGTGCTCAATTCCTAGATTTATTTTTAATTAATTTGTTTGTATAGTTCTTACATAATGTTTATGTCTAAATTTTGGCTATACCTAGAAAATAATTAATTTTCCTCCTTTGTGTTCAATAAGACAGTTGTGTTGAGAATTTTATTTTGGCAAACACGCGTACTTACCAAAAGCAATAAAAAGTAAAAAAAAAAATAGGAACACGATATTAATTTTACATTACTACATGTAGGTACTTATACTAAGTATGATTTTGTTCTTTCATCAGGAATTACAAAGTCTGGAATTGTGCGTTAGTGGCAGTAGGCTTGCCGCCTACATGGAACTTAAACATAGCTGGCGAAATGTGGGTGTACTATAAGTACACTTCTGCCTTACCCTTTGGGGATTACAGGCGTGATATTATGTTATGTTACAATATACTTATTGCTATGCATAATAAATCTTCTCAATGGGTTAGTAGGTTTATAATTTCTAAGAAGCAATGTCGTAATCTCAGGCAATCCAAAAAGCCAATTTGTTACATTGCAACAAATTGGCTAAAATTTGCTAATTACCATATTATTAGGTCCTTCTCGTGTTGATTATATAGGTGAGTATACAATTGGTAATTGGCTACATGTTAATTAACAGTGAAAATCAATTCTATCTCAGAAATTATTGATTCATTTCTGAGATAGAATTGATCCAGCTTTATTGAATTCCGAGATTTGAGTCTTTTTTATTTTAAAAAAATATGTTGTATTGTCCACTCCGGGGCAATGACGTTCATTCACTCTATGACTCAGGAAATATTTATTGTACATCTTATTTCATATTCGTAAGGAACACAAGACTTAGTTCAAACTGCAGAAAGAATCTAAATTCAAATCCCAAGACACTGTAGGTACACTCTTTCGAAAAACTTTCAAAGCTGAAAAATCCAAAAAGAAAAAGACACCGTAACCCTATTATTAGGATTCTTATCCGCCACACCCATCCGATTTACAAGACAAATACTTGAGACTACCCGGCCAAATCACATACGTAGGTCACGTCTCACCTCACCATTGTGACATTCGGTTGACTCAAACTGGCAGCATTACCGCCACCCTACCTTTGCCCTCGTTTTTTTTTTTATTAATTCCCTCCACGTCTCCGCTTTGTTCGTCCCATTGTGAACACCATGTGTAATAGAAATACGTAGTATGCTTATTGAATGGAATTTTCGTATTTTGTCCTCAGCTTTGTCGATTTGGATTACTGTGCGGTGTGAATAATACATTTAGGTATAATTTCTGAACCCTTTTTGTGTTAGGTACCTTTTAGGTACTTACATGATGAAAAGAAGGCTATAGTACTTTTAAAGAAATAAGGATATTTCTTAAGAGTATACCCGTTAACTGAGTCAGTTCGTTACTGACTCATGATAACACTGATGATGACACATAACCACTCTACCAAGAGGGAGAAGAGTTATTCATCACAGTGTTGAAGATAGCGTTGTTCATGTTTCAAGAACATTCCACTTTATTTTTCTCGCTTCTGCATCGAGTAAGTACTGACACCAGCAGGTCAAGCTACCCGAAACTGTTGAAATTTTCCCAACCAACCTTGAACCTTATACTGTAAGGATAAAGTCGAAAATCTATTAAAGAAATTTGACAGATTGTAGTAGCTTGATGTGCTGGCGTCTGTACCTATTAAAGAAACGATATAATGATTCGTTTACTTGCAAAGTACTCAATCAATCTACCTAGCCTTTTGGGGTCGGCTTCCAGTCTAACCGGATGCAGCTGAATACCAGTATTTTACATGGAGCGACTGCCTATCTGACCTCCACAACCCACTAACTGGGTATTACGATAGCTCTTGGTAAGACTAGTTGTCAGACTTTCGGGCTTCTGACGACCCGTAACGACTGTCAAAGATCCACGAATGACAGCCGGGACCAACAGCTTAACGTGCTTTCCGAGGCACGGAGGAGTCTCGGTATGTAAAGATGGATGGCTTAACCTGATGGATTTACCCGTGCGGCTGTTATTACTTAGCCACGAGATCCGCAAATGACTATTGTTACAAAAAACTATTCCGTTTTAGACCTAAACATGACTTAAGAAATCAATCCGTTTTCCAACACCGTAATATTTGTAATACATTTCCAATAATCCAACACCTAATTATTTACTCCAACAACAAACATTACACACATACTTCACAAGACGCATTAACACCTCTTAAAAATTTATTTGAACAGAATTTTATGCTAAATAAACTTCATTGACGGCCCCACAATGGATAGCGCCCTTTCGACTTAACCCTCAAATAATTTCACGATCCCCGTAGACAACGCCTTCCGTTTCTTTCATTGAGTCTTAGAAAAGGACAAAGAGGAATTGGTTTAGAAGTTATAAGCGACGCGCGGATTAAACAACACCCTAATTGCGTACCTAACACAGTTTGATTGACAGTCCAAGTTTTGAAGGATATTGCAAATCCATTGCTTCATAGGTTTGAAAAATCGTCTGCTCAACAACGAAAATAACGCAATAGACGTGGGGGAACTGTCAAAATTAAACCCATTGCGATCAATTGTCATTTTATCAATTGCCCAGTTGGTCTTCATAAGTCAAGCAACAACTTCCAAAATCAACCTGAAAAGCCCGGTCGTGGGTTTTCAATCCAGCAGCACGGTTCATGAGTAACTATGGAGTTTCTTGTCCTTTCTTCTCCATACGAAACTACCTTTTGGAATCATCCTTTTTTTTTTGTAGTTTGTGCCGTTCAAAGGTGCCTCTTAATGGTCTAATTAATATTTACGACTGACTTTGACACGTTGCATTGTAATCTTCGCTGTAATGGACAAACCCACTAGTAATTTTATGAAAAAAAAATTTTTTTTTCATATGAAACCAGTCTTTAGATATATACAATTATCCAACATTAGAAAAAAAAACTACCAAGTGTCGATAGATCTAAACCAGCTGTATCAATTCAAAACGCATAAAACAAGTTTGCGCAACAGACTGGAAAACCTCAAAAAAAAATACCTGTACCTACTACGGTTTTTCCAACCTCAGGGTTTCCATCGGGAGGCTCCCGTGCAGTTATAGTTTTAAATCGGTAAACTCCTTTATTTTAATCTTTACAATGGCCAGTTGGTAATCCCGCTTCGGTTTACCTCTCGTACCATTCCCAGCAAAACGAAAGAATCCCCAGTAGGTGTGCATTTTAGGTGTCCCTATTATTTGGCGTACGGAACCCTTCTGTTTGCTAGCACGTGTTTTATTGTGTAGTTATTGCGCAATTATTGAAGGGCGACTACAGAATGCTAAGGAAGTGCCATTGTTGGTGGGGAAAGAATTGACGGTGCCAAGTGGAATACGCTTATTGTGGCAGGCAAATCCTAGTTGAATTCCCATATGTTTGCCTGGACGGAAGGCTTGTTGCTATGTCCTTTAAGAATCGTTTTGCTTAGTAATGTTAGCATTATTATTATTTTCAAACTGGGTCTACGTATAACTGTAAAACATTTTTAATTCTCGGAGAAAAAAGTCAAAATCGTAGGATTCTATAATTATGGGAGACTAGCTTTGCTTCATTTTTGGTAAAGAACAAAAGTGGCAAAATCAAATAATTTGTTCATCTAAGAAAAGTATATTCTCTCGTAGATAGCCAGTAACATTTTGGAAGGTTCAATGAACCTAAAACTAATTACGATTTCCGTGTATATCCATCCATCGCATCTGCCTGTCAGCGTTTCGCAGGCGTAGAAATAATACCCGAAGACTGTTCACATAACACGGATGGGGTGACTGCCAAATGAGTAAAAGTTTCAATGAAATACTCTCAAATACATAGAGATTAGAGAGAGACTAGATAAATAGGTAATGGCACTTTTACACCTAATATAGTCTGTCCTATATATATCCGTACTAATCAGTCCAGTTGCCAGGGTTATTATCCGAACAACACTTCGAAATTCAAACGGTATCAACGCTCGAAGGTTGACTTTAAAAACAATTGAGGATCGCAGTTACTTGAGAAAGCTTCGAGATGGACTTTTCAAAATAGTACTATAATACGTAAGGCATATTCTGCCCAACTTACCAAAATTACTTGGCAGTCTTATCAATACCAACCATATAATTTCCATTGTTCATCCCCACATTGAGCTCACAATGCAAGTCTTCTACGTGCCGTCTCTTCTCCTGCGTGGATATAGAAAATAAAGAGTTTCCTGTACAATTGTCGAGGGACATTCGACCCTGTTCTAAAGAAATACCTGTGTGGGACACGTGTGAAACAGGATCTTGTTCAAGTTTCGAGTCAAGTTTGATCTTATTATTGATGATTGTCCTAATATTTGTGGGATCGATATCTGGGAATTAGAAATTCATTGGAGTGACAGATGTGATCCTAACATTTTGCTTTGTGTGAGCCAGATAGTGTTTGCATTAGGAGTATCTTTTATATCCCGACATTTTCGACCCGAACTGCTTTTATTGTGAAAACTATTGCTGTCTTCGCAAACCATAGTACAATTTCATATAGCAACAAAAGTTTACATAAAGCGGATTAATTATAAGCTTCTATTAGTGTTACATATAACTCGAAGATATAATTTCATCCCAACGCGTTCCAAGAAAATCCTCATAATATTTTAGTATTGTCATTCTCGAACTTCTCAGTAATACGCACGATAGTCCGAGTCTTTTCAAAATTGAGTCAAACAAAGATTAATGTGATTTCCCTATAATTTATAGCTAAAGTGACGTTTGAAAGTAAACATGTTACTATCGAACCGACATCTGCTTGTTTGAACGAGAGAAAAATGCCTGTCGGAGCTAAATCGATTGACATATTGCTCATGTATTGTATAGAGATTGATTTAGAATCGAATAATTATATCGTTGGCTCTGGAAAAAGTAGGAGAAAAATCCGGCTGCACATGTTTGTTTAGGGAAAAGGTTAATTCAGTTTTGCTTATTATAAAAATATTGTTGGTCAGATGGGAAATTATGACTGCATTATTATAGACATCAATGTAGGTAGGTTCTAATAATAGCTATTCTCGAAGATATGAAAGAAGTTTGTTGGGCAGAGTGCCTGGCAAGGAGATGGGGATCATGGTTTTCACAGTTAAGACACGCAGACAGACAAACAGCCCAGTCAGATTATACAAAGCTAAATGATTGTAAAATTACGACTGGTAGAAAGAACATGATTGTGGCACTAAAGAAAACATAGATATTAGGTATTCAGGAGTGGTTGATAATAGGTATTAAGAACCAAATGATGATAAAGAAACATTTATGTGGTTCTATCTTTAAAACGATTGCGATCTCCCTTTTGTTTAACCGAAAACGACATTAACAGCTAAGATTTATTAAACGTATGGAAGTCATGTTCTTATGAACAGGGGTAGTAATTTATTACCCTATAATTTAATTAGCATACTGATATGCACTTAAAAACAGTGTTTAAGAGCCAATTATGTGACATAAATTACTATAATTTTATGAGCTTGAATGGAAAATGATCGCCGCGTATCAAATCGTGATCGATGTAAAACCATACTTACCTAGATTAACAAAGATCATAAGCAAAATCTTTCATGTCCAATTAATGAGCACGATCCTGTCTTTATACCCAAAATTATCATTAGCAAAATATATTATGATTGATATCATAATTATCTGCTTTTGACACTGTTTTCTTTAGCCACAATTGGTGATTTATATTCTTTGACGACTGCAAACCTCTGGCTGTTACCTACCTATATTTCTTTTATTCGAGGCTGTACCATCCTACTGCTAGCCCTTTATAGAACAATGCCATAGGCTCCTTCCGACATACTTCTACATACCTGTATAGATGCACGGTATTGACGTCATCCTCAGTGTCTAATTTTTATATCATCTTCGTGGTACCTCAATAATATACTTGGAAGAACCTTGATGTCAATTCTCTACAAATTCTACAATAATAAAAACTCTATAATATTTTAACTGCTTCTTAGATTAAAGCCATACATTGTTTGATAATCCTGCATCCTGTAGATATTTAGTTTGCGTTCGATGTTAGCTCGTAAAACTCTTTATTATGCGTCCATGTACGTAATAGTTTCAATTTTATGGTTAAAAATGTTATCATAATAATCTAAGGCGTTTGTTATAGGACGTCTGTTCACAGACTTGCGTCTGACGGGTTTTTTTTCTGTAACATACTCTTGAAGTAGGTACTGCAAAATTTTCTCCAGTATTTGTTATACCATATCCCTCTTCATATTATAAATTACCTTGTCTAGAACCAAAACTACTCCTAGTTTTGTCTTTAAAAAAAAGCTTCATATTGTTTTTGCTCGGTATTTGGCATAGATAGCATTTGCAAGAAAAACTGCATTGGCATGATCAAATTGAGATTTTATACTTCTATTTAAATTATTAAGTCAAGAAATCGCCAGTGCATCAGGTATGAACAAACGCTCTCAATTATCTCCCTGCTAATTATTTCTAAGTGATGGTACATAAGATCATCTGCCTTCAGTGCTTGAAAACACAGCAATTCATTTTTTTGCTCGTTCTTCACAACATTTTCCTTCCCAACCGTTATCGACTTCTACTTACAGGCCAAGGGACACTCTAATTTTGACATTACTTAACCAACAGCTAACTTCATAAAGAGCTCTTTTCCTTCATTTCCTGAACATAACTCCATTCACACGGTTCTTCCCTTTTATGGAACTAATGACAGATTTTATGGGCTCTACAGAAACTATCAAGTATCAGCTCATTTTACACTCACTAAAACTATTGTTTAGAATGTCTCTTTGGCCGACATATCAAGCTATACATTTCCAGTACTAGCTGATCTTGCATTGTATAGACTTTCTCTCAAAGGAGAGGTCAGTTTATACAGGAACTGTTTAGTTTGCACTTAACGTCCGTCTTACCGTCGTGCGTACTTAACGACGCTGATCATTGACATCTGCTGATTTAAGATGGGGATGAAGTAAGGGCTGACTAATGATGTTTGTATTAAGGCCATTAAGGGGGACTGTTAAGGGAGTGAAAGATTTAGTATTAATATTGTGAGTGTTAAGTTATGTAGTACTAGCCGTATCAACGTCGATCATCGTTGTTGGCTGCAAGTTCTTCAAATCTTGGATCTTGAGTTCCAACTCCAATTCTAGTATTCAAATTTTCGCTAACGTCAACACGGAGTCCTACCATTCTTCTTTGGTACGTTCACCTGATACCTAACTATGTACCTGTTTGTACATTTTTGGGCAACATTTTCTCATAGTTTTGAAGTTATATAGACATTTAAGGCTCGTGCAGACTGGGGCGATATATCGGGCGCGACAAGGGTCGCGCTGCCTGCCGCGACCGCGAAATCGCGCTGCCTGCCGCGACCGCGAAATCGCGCCTATCTATACAAGTCTTATCCTTAAGGCTATTAGCAGAAGCCTTAGGGAAAAAACCCGAAATAACATAATTGTAAAGGTATAGGTACATTCCCCAACGTTCTACGTAAACAGCTCAAAACATAAACCTACAAAAGTTCCATAATAAAATCGGTGAGTCACCGATCAGACACCAATAACTGCTACGAATGCGTACCAGTCTATGAACCCAAATCCCAATGGAAAAAATTGATTCATATTATAATTAAACAAAAGATGGAATGGTATCTATAAATAATTCGAGCAAGACAAGGCATGAGCAGGCATTCAGCCGTATTGTACTGGAGATAAACTGAACACATGTAGTGCATTAACACATCTGGACGCATCGCGTATTGGGAAAAAATAATATCGAATTTCTATTCGAATCCTGCGCTTGCCATTTTTTATGAGACCCATGTGGGTGCTTTGTTAATTTATTTAAGATTTTATTGAGTTAATGTATTGATTTTATTATTTAGGCGTTTCCGCACATGGGGTTCCACAAAGGACTATACTAGGGACAACCCTAAATTCCTATAAGGTTACTGAAGGTAGCTAGTTTCCTTGAAGGTATTCCTCCGTCGTCGCTGACTGTTATGAAATGTGGAAAAGAGAAAAACTCATTATACCTAAACAAAACTGTTACCGAAAATAATCGTACATAATTATGACGTCACTATTATGATTTTATTAGTATTATTGTTCACTAATAAATATTAATATTTTTGTTTCAGGTAAATAACATCCTCATAGTAATCCTTACTAGAATAACTTGATACTTATGTGTGGGTAAGTGTTTATTTCCTACAATACAATAGGTACCCTGACACAATATAATAGGTTCTACCTGCGGTCCTGCGGTCTAATGAGTTTTCCAACGTCAGGTAGGACTTTAACAAATACGACAATACCTATGCGTCAGCGAATGTGCTATTGGTTAATAATTCACGGAAACAATAGAAGATGGATTTTTAATTACAGTGGGTGGCAGAAACAGGTGCTGGCGCCTTTAGTCTAGCCGTTCTGGCCAGCTAGCTCTAGAAAAACGACGGTTTTTAAACCATAAGCAAGAACGCGATACTATTGCCGATAAACTTGTAAAATTAAAGCCTTTTTCCTCTTTCCTACTTTTCTGTACCCGACAGGGTCCATAATGATCATATCTTTATAAACCTTCCAAATTAGTTCACATTAAGAAATGCAATAAATAATATTTTGTGTAACTTCTGTTTAAAGATGATTTTTCTTCTACTTTCAACAAAACAACATTTCAAATCTAACGGCTAACGGCCAATCAACAAATGTAACCCCTCAACATATCCCACGCTGCCTAAACATAACACCAGAATCAAACCTGATTAATTAGAATTCATATTAAATTACCGTTGGCGCCTGCCATCGGTACAAAGCCATTTTGTCTTCGGTCAAGTATTTCCAGACGTCTGCTTGATAGACAATAACATCTTTGTTACGCCCAGTGTTCACATAAAGAGCATTGTGGCCAAATCAATTAAGCCATAATGTTTTCATTGTGTAATGTACCCTCAACATTGTCTTAATGTAGCTCACTCGTGTATCGTAAAATATTTTTTATTGGTCTATTTATGGGTGCATCTGAATTTATTGTCCAGATACGTTACGGTAGTTGTTACTACTGTGCAATGGTTATTTATATGTTTTGTTTTGTGTCGTTAAAATATTGGATGATGTAGCGTAGGGAGCGCTCGGGCTATTCTGGCTGCCATTTTAATCTTTTAAATATGAACTCTTTTGAATTTAGTGATAAAATGGGTCGTGAAGTTGAAAAAATCAGAGTATATGAGCTAGTAATATTTGATTTCAGTAATGTAGAAAGTTAAACTGAAATTACAACACCAATTGGCAGTAGTACACCCCACGCATATGAAGGAAAGAATAAGAATTGTCACGAATAGCAAAACAAACATCACCTGTTGACTGATGACCAAAGCTATCATATTGCACTAAAAACTGTAAAAGGTGAACATCAAAAAGAAAGGTACATTGACACCAGTTGAAATTAGAATCAACCGAAATCTCGTAATGGACGCTCCAAGATCCAAAGCATGAGAAACTGAAGAGCCAGTCATTATTGTGTAGTAACTTAAAACCGCCACATGTGTCACATATCGTCCAGGATTGCGATGCCACATGTGAAATGAGTGAAAAAAAGACAAAAATCTGTTGTCACTACTCCCTAAGGTACGAACAATGCCATTCAGATCCTGTCCCTGAAATCATAATTAAATTAAACCCTAAAACGAATGAAATAGAATATAAAATCGAATCTCTGATGAGTCTCTTACGGTCGATTTCGTCTGAACATGGTTCGTTTTGTGGTGGTTTTTTGTCAACCTTCCGTAACCTTTAGCCTGTGACACGGATTGTAGATTAGGCATATTGTTGACCTTTTTTGCTTCCATTTTAGTTGCACGTGTAGTTTTGTTTTTGTCGGAGTCCCTCTGAAGAGCTTTTTGTTTTTGTCGGGAGTTATACAAGATTTGCATGTGTGCGAAACCGTTCGGGTGACTTTTTAAATCGAACACGACATTTGCGTCGGTTCCCATCGAATTTTCAAGTGAGACCAAGCAAGCTTGGAAGTTTTTAAGTGTATTTTCCATTTTTTATTGTTGAAACGAATTTATATTTGCAAACATTATCTACCTCCTTCCTACCTATAGCATTTTGTTATAACGGTGTAAAAAATTGAGGTAAAGCAAAATCTAGACGGAAATGTCTTTCTTTTCTGTCATTATTATTCGCAAGTTTATGTTCCTCAATGTGAGCTTGGAAAATAAACATAATTTAACCATACAGACATAATCACATTTTTCACTGTGATAGAACAATTCAGTATGATAATAAAATACTTCAGCGGTCACATTCGCTTACATTTTATCGAATCTCGAACATTTTTTTCTCGAACGGAAGTTCTAATATTGTCGCGGTGCGTTCAGCTGTAGCCGTTGACAAAATTAATGTTTTATTATGAAACAATGAACAGAACAGTGTTTCTTATAAATAATGCGTGGCGATCCACATGAAAGATGCTTCCAGTCATACATACGACATTTTCCGACCAAAAATAAGAACACAAATGTTCCTATTACCTATTAATTATTTTCTTTTACATGTTTGATGATATTCAGGGAGGACCCATAGGTTTTTTTATGATTTACATCAACTTGATGTAAATCATAAAAAAACCTATGGGTCCAAAGCGATACAAGACTTCTTTTCAATAAATTCTACCGGCATGCGCCATGTCATTTTTTTCGGCGCCAAAATGTTTGAAACTGGAAGACCTTGGAGCGCGGTATTTATAATTAAAGTTAATGGCACCTATAATTGCAAGAGTTTTTATTATCGCGTGCTATTTATAAAAAGGTTGCTTGCGGGCAGGCAAGTGCTGAAAAAAATGTGCGGAATAGCAATTTACTATTGTGCATACCTAATTGACGGCGATGATTTAACAATATGATCAATAGTTGGTTATAGATTTCAAGATTTATACGGGTACAATTTTGGTATATGAACTTTTTACAATCAACCTAACTTACCTAAAGAAAAAAATAGCTCCTCTAAAATACTTATTACTGAAACTGAACCAACACATTCAAAGTTCCCAAGCGCAGTTCATAATCATGTCCCACAAAATAAACAAAACATATTCCATGAATGATCTCATTAAAGAATTTCAATTAGGTGTAAAACGCCATAGCTTCTAGGAATCATTACCATACCGAGCCAAGCCAGATTCACGTATAAATCTACCAAGATATGTTAGGAATAAAAATAATAGAATTGTCGTATCTAATAATATTACGGCCGTTTCCGTTCGCTCGTTTATTTCAGTTTGTGAACGCGAATATAACATATTATAAACGTTCATTCATGACTGTGTCGACGATTTCTGTGTTGCCAACGGTTATACGATCGTTTGGAAGCGAAAAAATACCTGTCTTACCATTGGAATCTTCATTAAATGATACAGTAACTATAATATGTATAATACGAAATTTTACATCAATTACATTATCTTGATCATCTTTGTGAACTACTTTCTTTCTTTTTGATTTAGTTCCTACATGAAATTTAACTACAGAATATAATTGGATTCATACGTTCATAGCTGCTATTAGAAAATCCATAACGCTGGCGTTTTCAATATGTGTGTTAACAGCATGTCCACGTTTATTGTTAATAGCAGATAATGTAAGGTTAGCGTTAATTACTTTAACTTTAACTACTAGTTTGTTGTTATTAACACTTTATGAAATAGTTTCGTAATAAACAAACTGGTAGTTTCATAGCTTTGCTCGGAGACGTGTAAAATTATTATTTTTTATGTCGGAGAAATTCATTTCGTCATCTTAATGGTTGTTAATTATTGTGATTATAATTGTTGGATGTTAGGGTCGAAGTTCACGAATCGGTGAGAATTTGAGATGAAGGTTTAATGTATCTTATGTTTTGCTGAAATGGGTAGTTCATGAAAAAATGTTTGCCATAGTAGAATAGAATAGAATACTCTTTATTATGTACACCATAAAAATATACAGATATAAATGTTGAAATTTTACATAGGGTAACACAATGGGCGGTCTTATCGCTAAAAGCGATATTTTACAGACAACCTTTGGGTGGATTAAAGGGAGACGGAGAGACAATACTGCAGGTAACCAGTGGTGTACCATTTACATATACGATAAATACATACATACATAAAGCTTAAGTAGCTTTCGACTTAAGAAATAGAAGGTATAATTCGGCTTATCCTAGCTAGATTTTTATAGCGAAAATAATGGAGCTGATACAGCTAACAAAATAATAATCACTTCATCCTCAACGACAAACAGCTAGCTACACTTACAAAAAAAAAAAACAAAAATAACAAGAAACAAATGACACGCATTCACAAAAATAATTATTATTGTAAATTGTTGACATTAATTTAAATTGCTACACACAATAAGACACATTTGCATCCTAATACTCTAAGATCCAACAAATCTCTGGGATATAGAAAGAATGTGTTGGAATCCAGAATCCATCTTGGATATTATCAAGGGCGTCTTAATCCACACAAATGAGCCGTGCCGGTGGAACAAAACGAATTCTTATGACTAATGTTGAGTAGAGATGGGAGCTTTCGACATTTGGACCCGATTGTAGACGATTTTAGTCGATTTGAAATAGGGCGGTCAGAAAAGAGTAGTTAGAATCACGAAAAAGACAGACCCACACAACACAAGTACCATAAACATCCTGTTTTGTAATCTAATAGACTTCATTGGATAGGGGACGTTGACTGAATACTGTAATTAAAAATTGCACGTAAATCCCATAGAAGAATACCTCAATCCTAAAAATACTACATACGAGATATCGATACTGAAACAACTGAAAATATCGATAAAAATGAAATCTTAAAATAAATCGAGTCATATCTAGGGGCGTCACTACAAAGAGTGTAACAATAACATGCTAACATGATGAATGCTACCGGTGGCTACACAAAACAAAATAAAAAGAGATCAGATGTAGGCGATAATTCATAAAAAATAATAATAAAGGGGTAATATTGTTCTCGTCTGATTTATTTAGTCGCTGGCTGCAGTGACGTAGCACTTTGTTCTTAGTTAAATGGAAGATGCTTATATAAATGTGTAGGTATTTATGTAGGTGCTTTGTTGTTCGGATTTAGCTTTAGGTACACCGGCAGTTTTTTGTAGACACATGTAGAAAAAAAAGTATTTATAGATAAAAAAAATATGAGAGCGAATTACCTATAATTCTAGGTTATTTTAATTGAAAACTCAGGATTCATGCACTTTTTGAAGTGAAAACTTCTTTAGGCGCGTTGAGCGATTTTTGGTAGGAGAAAAACTTTTGTTCGCGTCACCGACATGCCCGCGCCGACATGCTGTAGTAGCAGTAAGTGAAGGTAAATGGACCACGTTTAATTTGTGTATAATGAGTACGTTTAAATTGTGTTTTAGATAATCATTATTTTACTGACGTGAAAACTTCTTTAGGCGCGTTTAGCGATAAATAATAATAATAAATAAATTCATTTATTTCAGGTAAGAAACACCCATTGACAAAAATAACTAAAAGAAACAAACCATAGCCGCACTCACACATCCAAATCACAAACAACAGTATAAAACTAACATAAAATTGTGACCAATAAAATACAAAATTATAATTAATTAATGAAAAATTAAGTTTTCACTTTTTTTTTCAATTTTCTGTCAATTGACACTCACGTCACCCTTAACTCTTCTCATCAAAACCAAACGACCAAGTTGCAAAATAATCTGCCGCGAAATCTTTATAAAATCAGCATAAATATAAATACATAATCACCAAAAACAGTCAAAGTTATTACTACGCATATTAATGATCAGAAAGAGAACAATATAAAATATAGCACGAATAAAATGTTAAACAAAAACATTGTAGATAACGCCGTACAAAAATACACCATAATCTGTTGGATTAGAAGAAATTAAACAGTGCATGGTAATAAAAAGTTCATCCTTCTAAGAATATAGAGCACTTTTGCCAGTGTTGAAGTAGTACGGACCACTTCTGTTTTATTGTTGGAGCCATATTTTATGACTGGATTGTGTACAGATTTAGATTGTTAAGAACTCTACACACGGTGATTGGTTGTCGCTGCGTTTCTATTAAAACATGAACCTGTAAAGCAAAATCTGATAGAAAAATGTAATCGAAAGATGATATGGCTAGAACGGAACTGAGCCTTGAGCTGGCGACTAATGGAGATCTAAGAAAGAAAAATAAATTATCCGCCAACCCCAAATTGGGTTATGGACAGGAGGATGTTGAGATAAATGCAATCGACAACGTCAAGACTCACACTAATTATACATCAAATAAAGAACAGTAAATAAAATATGACAGGATTAGTAGCTGAGAACTAATCTCACCCACAATTTGAATTGAACGGTGACATCTTTCAATAAGCTTAGCTTAAACTTACAGATTTTATTAATTACAGTCATTATAGAATCTAACACGAGGATAAATAATTAAAACGACTAGTCAATTTAACTTAAAAGCCTTATTTACTGTAAATTAGCAAATGGAAATCAACTGTTAGATAATATTTTCAGTTATTATAAAGGATTACATAAAACTTCTGTTTCATTGGTTTCGAAATTATATATTGAATTTATTTAACCTAATTACAGACGTACATACAAGCGAGAAACAAAGTTCAGCAAATAAAACTAATTTAATCAAATCCTAATTTTAAAATCTTCTTTCTATTTATAATCAAATGAAATGACAAACATCTGGTCTACAAAATTTCATGTACCAAGGACATTTATATTTGTCCAGTCTCAAACAGCTGTTGGGTCGCGCGTGTATAGTCCCCCTTACGTTAGGAGATGGTCGTGCGCACTTCTTGCACGGTGTTCAATCATACGACTGCTCTGCTATCTTTGAGATTATAATGAAACTTTTATGACTTCAATTTTCGTTATGAACAAAACTTTGCCCGGACAAAGATCTCTTACACGTTTATATGTGTTTTATATAGTTTGAGCCATTAAATTTTATCTATTGTATCTATGGTTTATTTCTTATAAATGTATGTTAGCACGCTTTCGTGTTTTATTTGCGTATACAGGCAGCAAGTTACGGAATCAAATTGAATAATGCGATAGTCGCAAATTGTTTGCCTGTATTTCCGTAACTAAAAACAATTACATTAATATAATTATTAATATACTCCTATTAATAGCATTCACGTAGACAAGCTATCACCAAAATTAGAATAGATTACATAATGAAGTCAATACTCACGAATAAATCACGTCGTATAATTGGGATATCATAATCTATGCAAACTGTTTATCAGTTTGACATATTTATTGATCAGTCGGTAAGCCCCGCACCGCAACCCACCGACTCTTGTTTGATCCCAACAATATTTTATTGTTACTAAACTATAGTAATAAAAATCCAACTAAATGTAATGACGATGTAAATTCTGAAGATAAAGAAAAAGTTGTAGGTACAGACAAAATAAAAACCGGCACAACAATAAGTATTGTGCTACCGGTTGCAATCATTAGTATTGATGACGCAAACGTTACTCAAAACAGTGTTGAAAAAAACTGAGAGCCAATCAAGAGAGTGCTCACAATGCTATGTCTAATAAAGAATAAGATGTGTACAATGAAGTATTACCGCGTAATAAAGACGGGGAAGGCAGACACAAAGGTAAGGAACGTAATGATTTGGAAGCGAGTGGATGTAGAAGCGTGAATGTGAGGAGCGAACCATGAAAATTACATGCGGGGCTCAATCGCAGCCGCTCTTTTGTGTTGCACAATGCTCACAATGGACGGTCAAGGACTTGATGAAGGACAAAGGGTTATAAGATGGGAAGGTAAAATTGAAATCGGTGTAACTTGTGAATTTTTGATGATATGATTATGTATGATATTGAAAGCTATCAAGGGTTAAAGATATTATGATTTTCCAAAATACTGACTTATTAATATTTTGGAACAAATAACAGTTTTACCAAGACACTCTTGTAATAAATAACTAATGATATCAGAAATACAACGAATCCTATAAAATCTCTTATTAAAAGCAAAAATAAAATCGATTAGAATGGTTACTATGGACGCGAGCATGGACATCTTGAATTATGCAAATTCCATACATGTAAAATCTGTTGTGACTCACACGGGGCATTGTACCGAGTTAGAAGCATCAAAGTGAGATCAACCTGAATAAAGGCATACGCGCTGGACCGTCGAAGGGGTAGTACAATGTCGGCGGGCGAACAAAAACTGACATCACAATACGTTGGCCCAACAACAGTGGCCGCTCATAAATCAACCTCAGACAAAAGTAACAATAGTATTGAGGGTACCTTATAAGAGATCTTAGCATTGTGCTTATTCTTTGAAGTTCACTAATAAAACCTTTGATTAATATCGTATAGACGGAACCAGTTGGTATGCAAATAATGACGTTTTGAGGGACAGTAGTCGGATCACACGTGCTGGGGTATGAACAAAAGCTAATGCTACATCTTCCTCACAATGCTTTTGTTGGTCCACTGCTGGGCAAGTTCAAGTTGACCGATTTGGTTTTGTTAAATTCTTCTACGTGAGCTGTCTTGTTGGAACATTTCGTTTGTCCGTTTCGTTGTGTTGCTGCTTGTCTGATTCAATTGAATGATTCATCTCAGTAGATGTTTCTTTATGTACCTGGGTAGTTTGGCGGGTATTTCCTAAGGTAAAATCAGGTCCAGCAATATATACTGGTATATAAACTAAGCCTGCCTTTGTTGGGATCAAGGTTAGTTTATCTCTGAATTCGCGGGTCTTAGCAACCGCAATCAATCTTGTATACTTATTTTGTTATTTTAGATAAAATGTTGACCTTTTGTTAATTAAACACTTCGAATCAAAAAGAAACCTGCTGTATTCAAGTATTTTATCATTTGCCACAAGTCGAGCGAGACTAATCAGTTGCAATAGTAAATTATTATGAAAGAATCCATAATATATGAACTTTAGATGTTTACAGAATGTCCAAAATATGGGTCAACCGACCGGTGACCCAAAGATAATTATATTTTTATATAGTTTAAATGTTTTATTGTTTCCCATTTCGTCTGATTTATCAATTAAATTGTGCTTGTCAATTTAGGTTAGTAGATATCAGTGCAAGTTATTATGATTGTTATTATTTCGTTTTTAAGAAAATCTATATACTTTGACACCTCTTAAATGGAACTGATTTTAAACACTAGGGTCATAAATATAGGGCATGACGATCATAAATATGTACATATTTAATTTTATACTTTTCGATTGCATAAATATCCATTATGATTGTTTAGAATTTATTAAATGATGATTCACGATTTGTAAGTTGAAACTAACAATAATAAAATTGCAATAACAATATTGTGAATTATCCTGTTTTCAAAGCCAGTACCAACGTAATTCAAAAACGAAGCCAGTGTTACTTTTCCAGGTTATCTAAAAGCGCGGTATTTTCCTACTTACCATAAAATAAGTAAGTAAGGTTATCGATACATTTTTATCAAATATTTGTCTGTTTTATAAGTAAACTTATTTTCTGTAACATAATGTTCTTTATTATCTTGTTAATAGGTAATGAATTTGCATTTGTTATGTTGTTTTTTTGTTCCTGGTTCGTCAATATTATTGCGTTCGGTATTATCAGGTTTTTGAAAGATTTTTACATTTAAGTTTAGTACTGCATCATTCTGATATATGTTTTTATTTTATTTATCACTTCGTAAGCCTTTGCTTCACCTCTTACCAGGAAATTATAAATGAAATACCTTGGAAAGTGCAATTATTTTCATTAAATATTCACGGTTCGTAGTAACTGAAAACAGTTCCAGAAATTCTATTTGTTGGGATAGTAACGTGACAGAAAGGGTATTCTGCCAAATTCACAGTAAATGTAATAATAATAAGCTTTTTTTTCCTGTGAATTTGTATCGTATTTGTAGAAAATCATCGTATTCATTATCATTCTCTTGCCCTTATCACAGTTTATTTAGGGTCGACGCAACATGTCTACTTCTTCCCTACACCTCTATTAGTCGTCATCTCGGTAATCACCCCCTTTATAGCCATAATCTTCTTTCACACAGTCCATTCACGCCGGTAGCACATCTCCGCCGCAAAAAAAAATATGATAAAAAAAAAAAATATATGATTATATTTATTCGAACAGAAGAATATTATTTTTGAAAACTAATGTACGTCTGGTGATTTTTTTATTGAAAACTAAACAGTTATGCAACACAAAGTCAAATATAACAACATCCGTTTCCTATATGCTTTTTTTGTTATTCTTAATAACAGAATCTTGTCAGCAATATTTTGTTACTAGTGGATGACTTACAAGATTTATTTTCAATTTAACAAAATGTTTAAATATTTTCAATCGGTATCCCGAATCTTATATCGGATCTTCAGATTTAGCTTATGTTTTTTCTTTTGTCATCTAGTTTTTTCTTGTCTATTTAAAATAAGAAATAACTAGATACTAATAACACGTAACCGCTGGTCAGCCTTAGAAACCTTCCTCAGTGGTCTCTCTGTTACGACCGCCTTGAGAGAGGCCGAGAATCGAACGAAGTGGAAGAACATCATACATAAAGCCACGGACGCCTTTCAGGGACACAACCTTCATTAATGAAGTAAGCGACCAAGAATAAGATACTAAAGAAGAAGTTGTTAAAATATTCCAATATTTAAAGGTAACTGTATATTCTATACTAAACGACAAACTGAATCGGTATGCGAAGACTACCAATGTTCTCCGAGAAATAATAATCAATTACAATAATTGATCTACATGCATACACACACAATGATCTCATTCTTGCAATTTTAATATGAAATCACGTATACACTGGCAGTATATTACTGAGCAAGTCATGTTATATCCCAGAAGCGAGTAATATGTTAATTATCGCCGTACTAAAAGGACCAACTATATCAATGGACGGTCATGATATTAGGCCAGTGCATATGGCACCGATATTCATACAATGTTTGAGAAAATGTCAGTTGTTTTTGTCTAGGGTTGGCGATCAGAGAATGAAATTACAAGAGAGGTTCTTAGGAAAAGCTGTCGAATTTTATTATTGTTTGAAGCATACGTAACCAGTATTTGTTATTTTCAATAGGAAATGTGGTGTCGTGTTTTCTCATTCGAATCCATTTAATTAAGTAAGTGTATATTAATATAGCTTCTTATATACAGAAAACCTTATATGAAATTCTTCGTTAAATACCACAAAATCCGAATAAGGAGCTCCTGATATCATAATTATTGTATTGTTGCTTAAATTCCAGGAAAATTAATCCACCGAGATGCGACAAAAATAATGAAGATTGTGTCGCATAATTTCCTGTTACTGACATCCTTGTTACTGTACTATAATTTTATTTATTATACACTCTCTTTGTTATGTGTGGTTTGTGCCAACATCACATTCTATTTGTTCGTGAATATCTTCCGTGATATATCGACTTAATGAAATAAAAATTGCTGTTTTGCTCGTAATTCTATTGCTGTCAAATTCTCCAGTTAATATAGACACATCCTGTATTTTAGGGGGCTCTTAATATTGGTGGAGGTGACAGCTAGTCGGTTGCATGGCTCATGTGTCATTGTAAAAGTCGCATGAAACGTTGTTTGGGTAATTTTAATTTGTCAAAGTAAAAAATTGTATCTGAAACATTGACCGATTGTGTTCAGGACGGTCTGCTGAGCTCATTATTTTGTTAGATTGCGTTTTTATTTTAATATATTTTGTGGTTATTTTTTTCTGAACTAACCAAAAGCGCAAAGATAACATCTGGTTCACAATTAAAACGTCAAAAAAATAACAACAGAAAACTTTTAAAGAGGAACGTCAACGATAAATCTCTCGTTAATAAGGCGTCACATAAACAATGTTCTTTTTGTCGCTATTTTCAATTTGGCACTGCGTGTGCGCAGGCCATGCGTCGTTGCCTCCTAACATTGACCAATTATTGCACACACCACTCAGGCCCCTTTGATGTCTAAAACATAAAATTCGTAAAAAACTGCGAAAGTCAATGATAATTATTTATTATTTTCTTCAAGCCCATTTAGGAGTGAAGGATATTTATTGTTGTGGAACAACGTGACAAGTGACCAGCGATGACATGGCGGCAGTGCCAAACACAATAGTGCTTATAATAACAAATCGAGCGATACATTGGTGAAATAGTCACACATTTTTGTTGTTACTGTCAAGACTATGCGTTTCTGAAAAATAATGGATGGTTCAGAAGTCAGCTCGAAGATTGAAGGTGCATAAAACATTGTCTTGTGCAATAAACTGACAATCTGTTCAGTATCATGCTACATGACTTCAAACGAAGTCAAACAATTTTCAGGAGTGTTATTCACTTCGCAATGAATATAAATGACAATACATAATACGTTAATGTGCCATTAGCAAAGATTTAATGTTTATTATGCCAATCTTGACCTTTTTTAAAATTCTTCAGCATTACTTATGTGTCCGGTGTTATTACAAAAGTTACTTTGTATATCATATATAATTTTAAGAGGCTGTAACACTTGGTATATGTCCAAAAAATTCACATCATTTATCACCAGATCGTCAAAGTCATCATTAAACATGTTATCACTCTACACGTCAATATCATTACGAGTTGTCCATTCAATTACAATCAGAAAGCTTTCGTGTTTGATCCTATTATTGTGTAAGAAACGTACTATAGAAATTCTTTGAGAAAAATTGTTGGAAATATTATTGGAGGTCACACAATAGACTCTCTCGTCTTTGATGTGACAAGAGGGTCTAATCAATGGTTATCGATAGAAACATTCTTTTTGAAGTCTAAAAGCCGATGTTGTAATGTTTCCCAGACATTCGATGTTGATAATGTCCGATATTTTCATTAAAATCTAAAGGAAGATATAAAAAATTGTATCTAATGTCTATGTGTGCGGGAAACAAAAATTTTGTGTCGAGATTGTAAATGTCAACTATCAATGCTGGATTTTATTGCGGACATAGAACAAGCATAATAACTGTTCTTTCTGTAATGTGCACTTTTACACATGGGAGTGACTACAGGAATTTGAATGGTTATTTGTCTTTCATGATACGTTTTTTTTTGCAATAAAAAACAGGTTTACAGAAAAAATATGTGATTGTTATTCTAACTCTGGCCACATAATTATGTTTCTTTTGGCATGTTTTTATCATTTTTGGTTTTGTAACATTGATTGTTGTGTAGTCTCATTTTTAGAAATATAATTCCAACTAACTCGCCTCGTTTTTGCTGAATAAGTAGCATGAATCATCAAAAAGCAGATGATTAGAATTAAAGCGAAAAAGTAAGTTATTCACATAATCTCAACTAAGTAAGCTTTAACACATTCCAATACTGTCTTAAAAAACAAACAACAACAGCGACAGCCTTTCTTCCTAACAACATAACAAGCCAAAGTGAACACATCACGGAAATCGATTCTAATTCGAACGTCTGTATCGAATCGTATACCGATGTATCGACGCACCGCGGAGCCCTCTTGTTTGTCGGATCGATTATTCCACTTCATCTCACACTTATTGGGTTCAAACAAGTCTATTGCGAAGGCATTGGTCACACGATTATCAAGATAATTATGTAATTATTCGATTTGACTATAGTTGGGTGCTTTCTATCCTGTTATAGGTACTTCAATAATTGATAAAGTTTCTTCTAAATGTAATTCAGTAACCAAAATTTTAAAGGCTCGTGCAGATTGGCGCGATATCGCACCAGTCTGCACGAGCCTTTAGCCAGTAGCTTCGCGTTTCTGACTGACCGACTCCTTGACAATTCAAAAGTGCCTGTAAATGGTTTAATTGAAATAAATGCTTTGATATGTTTTTAATTTTTTTATGATCATCATCAGAAGTATTATTGTATTTTTTTTTATTAAATTCCTATTTGGTGTGTCTCTTTTTGAAATCTGGTATTATCAAACAGTTGCTTATATTAAATCTCTTTCATCCCTCATTATTTCTTGAAGATTGCGATCATTACGATACTTCAGAAGCAGGCGGCAGTCTGCATGTCTGCCCTAACTATTCAATATAACCTTACAATTTCTAGCCTGACTTCTCTGGAAATTCCCGAGTTCGTGTAGTTTCGCTTCGTTTCAACATATTGTGTGGCGCTATTCATTTCAATAATGTATTGTTATTGTTCTGAAGTTCAGCGAAAGCATATTGTTCCATACAATTGTTAATGTTGGAGACAGTTTGCCGCTGACGTGTTTAGGGACTAATTCATTTGTATGCGACGTTCATTACGGCAAGCTGCTCAAAGCATTGTGGTGAAATAGTCCTGGTATATTAATTTTATTGTTTTGATATTTCTAATTTGGTGTAGAATTCCTGAGACACATTCCATGATACTTTCTTGCTCGTATCTCTAACAATACTTTAATAAGTTTTAATCTTTATTTCTCTCTTCACAAAGGTTCGTAGAATAGTTATAAAAATAGAGACATTAAGGACAAAAATGCAAAAAATATGATCCTTTCTGAGAGACTGGCGTCAAGGATACCCTGTGATGGATCACCAGGCTCTCACCCTGAATTAAATCGAATTAACATTAGGATTGTCAATTTTAAACTCTAGACAAATTATTTATTGATGAAGGGAATAAACATACGTTTCAATTAATTAAAATAAACAAAAAAAAAAGAAGATAATAAAACAATTTGGTAAAGTGTAATGCGTGTGTAGTGTACAGGTGATGTGTGAGGAGAGGTAGAATGATGGTGTGAGTGTGAGTGAGTAGGGTGTTTGTTACAGTCATGAACCCGAACTTGAAACTTTGTATGCTAATATGGAATCTACGGCAGTACTTAAGAGGGGCCTTCCCGGTCCGTCTATCGTCAACGCGAGCATGGTCGAAAAGTTTGTTGTTTCATTCAGCGCAAGTAAAAACTGTTAACAAACGAGTGAAAACGCGATAACATGGAACGAAAAATAATGTGCGGAAATTTCATAAAGCTCGTTCCAGGAAATACGTGTTTTTGAGTAAGTCTTACCAGTTTGTGAAATAAATGTTGGTCATTTAAAATCTCCATTACATTTGAAAGGTTTCTATCGTAATGTTTTCTTAACATTTACAAATTATGAGTACATTATGAATGGCCAAAGTTCAGGTAAAATTTGTGCAAAAAAGCAGATTTTTGCAGGCTTATACTGAATTTGTTTTACAAAAAAAATATTTTTTGCTTGCATAGAAACGTAGATTAAAATTTTTGAACCAATAGGTTTCTTGTGCACTATGCACAAGATACCTATTGGTTCAAAAATTTCAAAGAAAGATGTGTTACAACGCCATAATCACGTACGAGCGTTTGTATGAAAAGTATGTCGGGTTGCCCGCTCTTAAATTACCTCCTGCGTCCTGGGCAGACGCTACCATCTTGCTAACTGTCTAATATTTTTACCACGGCATTATTCTCATAAAGTTCGTTCAGACACGAGTGAAGAGAGAAGATTAACGACAGTTTATTCTCACCTCGTCTAAACATTCGACATCAAATTCAAATTCAGACGTTCCATTACAAAACATTTACACACAAGATCTTCAAAACGGCCGCTCATTTCACACTTACCAACATTACAAGAACATAAAAACCCCATCACAATATGCGTTAACCGCAAACAAGCATTTTTCAAGCAATCACTAACCGCAGCCAAACGTAACGCTAACGTTACAAAATAAAGCCGAAATATTAAACAAATTCGTTTACTTTGCATTAACAGGTTGACAAATAACCGCAAATTGCGATTGTGACTTGAAAGGGGTTAATAATGGTTTAAGTCGTAAGTCGTAACTCGTAGGTTTCTGAAGTAATTCGGTTAGAAGCGTCTGCAGATTGAGCCATTGTGTCGGCAGATTGATTCCATGTCATTTGGACGCGTACGGTGTAGTTTGCGTCTGTACCAAACAAGCAGTTAGTTTGGTCTATTGTTTGGTTATTAATTACTTGTTGAGTGCACTGGTATTGTAGAGAAACTATAATTAGGTTTGGGAATTAATATTGTCTTCCTGAAGTAACTTTAAGTATAATTCGTTTCCTGCCAGGGTTGCGAGTTTGTCCGAAAGGGATATCGTGGCCCTGGCACACAGACAAATGAAGGAACACGGGTGGGTTTTAGTCAGTAAAAGTCTGACACGCCCTCCCGCTCCGCACAGACCGGGAGAAGTTATTTGATAATTTCCCACCCAAAAAAGAAAAAGAAAAGTATAATTCGTTTTCTATCATTGTTATAATTAAATATGATTTCGTTATGAGACCTTCTCAGTTTTTTATTAACCCATACATGTCCTTTTCTATCCCACAAATGTAAAATAAAAAACATTTACTCACATATTTTGTCAAGAGCCACACGTTCACCCCCATCTTGTCCTTCATAGATTAACCTCAAGGATTTCATCCCCCCGGTTGTCCTCAAATGATAATATTTTATAGGACAAACGCCGAGCGGTCGGCCCCTGCAAAAATAATATGTGTCTGTGGCCTAAATTATTCACAACGGTGTAGTGGCTTCCCCAAACCAACCGGATGAATAATATATAAATCATTCGATATTATTTGATGCAAACTTTCCACGTTTCTCTATGACCGTTTTCGTGATAAACAGAATTTTGTGGTATTTTGTAGGATCTTTTTTATATTCCGTCGTGTTAGTTATTTTACAGTGTACCTACCTATTTTTCTTTAGGTTAGAAAATCAGGAATTACGAACGTCTAGATCTATGTGGGAAAAAAAATTCTACGGTATACATTTCATGAAAAACTGCTTCGACTTTTAACATTATTTATTTAACATTTAACGTTACCTATGTTTATCAATAGTTTTACAAGAAAAAAAAACTATTACCCGGTTTTCGAAATTGAGAATTTGAAGTTGAGCACTTGTCAAATTCTACTTTGGTATTACTTAAGGCGAAAGCCCGCGAAATTCAAATTTGTTTGAAACAACGTAACAAATTTTGTATTCCGCGGGCTACATTGAACGAATCACACATTTGTGTGGTTATAATGCATTAAAAAAAATGAGAAGGTATTTATTAAATGATTCATTTCAATATGATTTGTTTAGATACCTTTTAGCTCAGCTGAAACTTATCACGTAATGTTTTGACTAATTTCAAACCTAATTTTTCTTAAATATTTTCAAAGGATACTTAAAATTTTTGGTGATTTAAAACCTAGTATGTTGTCTATACTTGGTATTATTATAAAGAAGGAAAATTTGTGAGTTTGTATCTAGCGGGAATACCCCCATAAAGAATTTTCTGATTCACTCAAAAACTCACAAATTTTACCTCCTTATAATAATACCTACCTAGGTTTACATCACCAAAGATTTCAACTACTTACTTAGAAAAGATTTGGGGAAACTTAGGTTTGAAGTTAGTCACAAAACAGTACCTGTGATAAGTTTCAGCTGAGCTAAGAGGTAAATAAATAATATGGAAATTAATCATTTAAAGACCTTCTTATTTATGAATGCATTATAACCACATTAATTTAATAGTATGCCTCACGTATACGTCTGCCAGACCTGGCCGCTGTTACAAATAAAATAACACAGGCTGTGTGTATGTCAAAGAGGAATGGAGAGGAGAATACCTCTGATGCTCAACGCAAAGGTGCTCAAAAAATAGGTGCTCAAACGGAATACTTCCCGGCCTCCAGTCTAACCGGATGCAGCTGAATACCAGTATTTTACATGGAGCGACTGCCTATCTGACCTCGACTGCAATGGTTGTCAGACTTTCGGACTTCTGACGACCCTTAACGACTGTCAAAGATCCATGAATGACAGCCGGGACCAATGGCTTAACGTGCTTTCCGAGGCACGGAGGGGTCTTGGTACGTAAAGATGATTACCCATCCACGGACCAACCCCCGCAATCGTACCTTAACCTGATGGATCGAAATAAAATGCCTCCTATTCCGAAATAAAATGTATTATGTGTTTATTTCTAGTGTACCCAACAGTGTTTGTAGTGTACTAATGAAGATCATTCTATTTAAGTACTACTAAGGCAAGATGTCAGTCTGTGATGCTGATGACACAATGACTGACCCCAGGGGTTAACTCGATCGTCTTCGCTACCCCATAGACGATGTCTCGTGGTTTCTAGGGAAGGGAATATTTAACCCTTAAAGCCACTCCGGCTTTAAGGGTTAAATATTTTAGTATTAATGATCGTTTAAAATACGAACGAATGTACACAGTTTATGCAATAAAACAAATATATCTTTATCTTATCTGGAGGATTGGGTTTTCAATGTTAAGTATTGTATAATATATGTAGTAATTAGCAGTCTGTCAATTTGCTGAAAATCATTTTTTTTTTCATTAATAATGTCTGTAATTTCTTTCTTTCGGCGGTTTGTGGAGTTTCTTACCGGCTCTTCTCCATAGGAAACGACCAATTGGAACCGTGCACCTAGCTTCTGACGTTTCATAAGTGCCCATGTAGGTTTATGTGAAATAAAATATTTTGATTTTGATGATTTTGGTAAGATTTTTTTTTTAACGTATTATTAAAGACACAAATATACATTTTACAAAATCCGTGCAGAATAATCACTATCAAGTTAAAAGTAGTAGTGTAGTAGTAGTCATAATATCGTAAATTCCTTTGCGATGTGTAAAACTATTGCACTTAAGCAAAAGCCACTATTCTGAAACATCGATAGTGCCCCTTCCTAGTCGAGTCTCTCCGACCGGGTCGCATTGCCCCTGAGATTCGACAATAATTCTCGATAGCTCCTCTATTCTACCGCTCCCAATGAATACTGAATTGAGACCAACTCCGTACATCTTAGACACAACCTATTTCAATTAAGATTATTGCTTCGCTGTTCACGATGCAATATCTTAATAGAACCCCACACAGACTTCAATCAGCATTTATTGAAACGCTCACATACGAAAAAATAACCTTTATTTACTGAATGTTAAACGTAATCAACGCTTGGAGATGAATAATGAAATCCTACTGTGTATTTTATTCATTGACCTTCCAAAATTAACAGAGATAACGCGTACAAAGGCTCAGATTGAAAGGTGCCCCTTTCACAGATTCGCCACTCTTTAATCTACAATCGAAACATAACTCGGGTTCTAACGCGATTGTCTGTCCGTTCATTTACTTAGTAAATTATTCTTTGTCGAACGGAAGAGAAGGCTTTGAATCCATTAATTCCCTGATGGGGTCACAAAGAGGTGGTACGAATTAAAATAATGTATTCTACGACTTCAATAGGGCTCCCTCCGTCCGGTGCGCGGCTGTTATTACAAGAATAATGTATTTAAATCAGAGTCTGCTTTCAGATGAAGATGTCCCGAGCTTTGTGAGTCCACCGAATAAGTGATCACGTACGTTGCCATTAGGATACGTTTTATGTGCAAATTATAGCCTGCCATTTTTGAGCTTGCTCGGATTTCCACGCGAACAATCTGGGTTCGTTAGAAAAGTTTTAATACTGCTATTATTGTATGCTCATGTTTGTGGACAGAAATGTGTGTACTTACAACAATATTATGATGATTTATTCCAGAAATCCCCACCGACAAATCCCCACCAGTGGGGATTGTTATTTTTTTTTTCGAGAAATCCCCACTGGTTTAATAAACTCAGCCTAGTGGGGATTTTTGGAAAAATAAGTAACAATCCCCACCAGGTATTGTTGTTACTAAATAATTAAACAAAAAATGCGTTAATCAATTTAATTATTTCAGAATTCATTATAAAATTGATTTCGCAGTAAATATTGCAAAACTTCAGTCATGAAGAATTGATTTTAATCAATGAATTGATATGAAATCAATTTTATAATGAATTCTGAAATAATTAAATTGATTAACGCATTTTTTGTTTAATTATTTAGAAACAACAATACCTGGTGCGGATTGTTACTTATTTTTCTAAAAATCCCCACTAGGCTGAGCTTATTTAACCAGTGGGGATTTCTGGAAAAAAAATTACAATCCCCACTGGTGGGAATTTGTCGGTGGGGATTTCTGGAATAAATCATTATGATGTACTACAAAGCTATGTAGATACAAATGGACACACGGATTCAGGTTCATAAAGGTTGTCTTATTAATTGCAAATCCGTTCACAGAAACAACCGTAAGTACACAAACATCAAATTAATCCTGCCGTCGAAAGGGTTGTGAAACTACCCTCTGTAAACAGATAATTTAGAATATGATCACCCCATTGCCGAATATTTCCGAACAAACATTTCGATGTATTTATTCTGGTGTTTATTTTGTAGCGTAATATGTCGTGTTCCACTTTGATGTCGTGAAATCGCTTCTGTTCTTTGTCAGCGAACCAAGGATTTACATCTATTACGTTAGTCATTTAATTCTCGGTTTTACTGCTATCTATTTTCGATTTAGAATCCTTTGTAACACGATAGGGGGTTACAGCTTTATCGTATTGGCTCATCCTGTATGGAATTATTGCATATGGTTGGTTGGAGTTTGTTTGGCAGAATGAATGGTTCATTATACATAGGGATACTTTGTGCGGGACTCGGGGTTATATTTGCGATGTGAACCATTGTTTATGATTTGGACAATTGTTTGTGTTGCACTGTCAAAGGATGTGCACTTGTTTATTTTATCCAAAGGGGAGGGAGATGAGTCGAGAAGTATAAACAAAGTGAAGTTTAAAGTAGCTGAATGACAATCGGTGACTAGCGCGTCATTACATTTTTGGTAGGGCAATGACTTTTAAATTAGAAACTAATGTTATTTTTATGAATCAAGCGACCTTTGCATAGGTTGATATTTGAAAAGCCATCGATATCTTATATCACTGGGCTGTGATGTCCACACTGCTGGAGGAGCATTTTTATCTGTGCACTGTGTAGGTTACTACTGCCCAATTTCGTCCAAATCTCTTCAAGATGTTTTTCTTCGCCGAAAGTCGAAAGTCCAAGGTAAGTACCACAAATTCGATTAGCTAGTTGAAAAAGTCACATCTGAACTGCCTGGCTTAGACTTTAGAGTCATAAAACCATGTATCATAACCACGCAACTTATAATGAGATTTCCCATTTATCCTTTATATGCGAAGTACTTACGCCTTCACTAAGCCTTTTACTTCCACAACTTCAGCCACATCGCCGAACAATCAAACTTATTCATCTGTACAAAAGATCGGGGAACCTGAAGTAGTTCTCGGAAACCAAATTCCTCAGTACTGAGCGTTCCTTTGCGAAACTCTGGAGCACATCTTGACTCGAAAGCACCACTTATTAATGTTCAACTATTTTTCTACTTCGCCATTTTGTATCCACTGTTCCCTTTTACTGTGGGTTTTGTGTTCAAGTTGATGGAAAATGGTTTTATTTTCCATCGATTTGGAAGTGGGTTTTTATTTTTTTTTGGCATATTAAAGTATGTGTGTTTTTGCATAAGGAAAAATTATGAATTTTAAAGGTGGTGCTTCAAACTTAAGCTTTGGTGCAGCTAGCATATTGACAGTTTCATAAAAATCATTGATGATTATTCATTTCCGAGTTGTATTTAGTAGCAAACCGATTAAATTAACCAAATATTCATGTGTGTATTCCCATTCATGCAACAAAACAAGAATTATAGTTTGTCCCACCGTCTCTACATCCTAAAATTTTCCCATTGTCTTAGACTTTCCTTTGACAACTACTACTCCGCCAAATAATATGATCTCTAGAGCTTTCAACCAACATAACTTCGTACCTTGTAACAACCGACTAATGACAAAATTGTCCTCATTCCATTTACTCTTAAAACTATGCTCTAAAAATGACGTAACATCATGAAAAGACAACCAACATTATGAAAAACTGCAAGAAGAAACAAGCGACCGAATTGAATAGCGTTTAGCCACACTATGTTCTCATTTCGTTCGTTTCCCTAGCAATTCATTTCGCAGTGACCTAAGGAACACAATGACACTCATCAGACGGGCTTGTTTAGGGAGTCGTGCCGTGTCTGTATACGGCTTAATTGTTGATATTATATATTCTTATATTGATGCTCTGCGAGGACTGGAGTAGTGAGGTAGAGGTCGATGTTTTATGTCATAGTGCCGTTTCGGGAGATAAGTACCTACATCTTCGCATTTGGTACTTATATGCGACCATCGGTCACTTCGTCGAAGAACGATTAGCCAGTTAGCAAGGAACCTTACAACCCAGGAAGTCACGCTGCTCATTTTATGCATCTAAATTTGGAATAAAAAATTGTGATCCATAATCCATAACCTTGATCCATAATGTTAGTAATACACAATACTTATGCTATGTTAGTAACAAATGCAACTCAAATTTAAGACTCAAAATAGCAAAGCAGTTTGGTCTCGTATTCTTTTCTGTCCCTTTGAAAGTAGAATTTGCAAAATAGCATGAATGACAAATAAAATAGAGCATTAATTTGTGATCGGCAGGTAAACATTTCAATTCATTTTCCCTCCTACCAACAGAGAGGCTTTTCTTCTTACCCAAAATCAATTGCCATGAAAAATGCCTAAGCCGTGATTAAAGGCACAAAGTAGCAACCTGTGCTGAACAATGGCTCCCGGTGATTGGGCATTGTGTCGTATTAACTGCATTGTTTGTCACCGAGTAATCATAAAGCGTCTCAGTGCCCTCCGAGGGTTGGAAGTTAGTGTAGAGACGGATTCTGCTGGAAAAACTGTTAATTTTACGAGGAAAATAAATAACTAATGCAAAATTTTAAGCAAACTAGTAGATAATAGATGTCTAGCTGAACATAAGCTTCATCTTAAATCCGCTATAGCAGAATACCTTATAATGTTCAGGCTGCAAAGCTATCTTTTTTTCATGGTAAAATCGCTAACCGAAGACACTGCTAATTCTCCCTACAAAATTATAATTACATCGGTAAAACTAGAATTTTTGATAAAACACTACTGCTACTTAATAGATAACAGAAAGACGTTTCTCATTTTTCACGGAGATCGTATTACAATACCATAATCATGTTTATTAACGACTCAATAACGACACATAAACGATCACATTTAAATATAAATGAGTAGACTCCATACTAGCGAGCTGGTTCGCCCACTCGATTCGCGTTGTCGCGCACCCGATGGGTAATTTCCCCCATTGTCAGGCACAAGAAAATGTTTACAACAATATGTATTTCACTAGAAACGACATCACCTACTGACCCAAAAATATATCTGATAAAACAAAAGTACAATAAAATATTTTTTGCAAGATTCACGAAAATTCCAAAGAATTGAAGTACATTATATTTCATACAATACACCTGTTCACATTGGCAACAAAGAAAGTATAAAATAATAGAAGAAGAGGTATGTAGGTGTGAAGAAAACTTACCAATAAAACTGATATGTTGCATTTTTCTTTACAAAAATATAATATTCTATTAGCATGGGTAAAGTAAATTAGCTGCGTAGGTATATTATATTCAATTTCCCTCACAGTAATCGTTTTATAGAAACAATTTAGTACGAAGTAATATTTCGATTTCGAAAAGAAATTTAGTTTATTGGAGATCAAAAAGGTTCAGTAAGTGGTGTTTTACAAAATATAGACATAGTTTTGGTTTCTGAATATTACACATGACAAATTATATAAGCACTTCAGAATGGAATGGATGTTTTGACTTCGTTCACATGTTTATCCACTATTTACACTTATATATTTTTTAATTATCTTATTTATGCGTGCTTCCTGGAACCTTTTCAAACACATTATAAACTAAGATTTAACGACTTTTGGCTTAGCTGATGGTTTTTCTTCTTTATCTGCGGTTAGAGAAACTAAACAATATACAATTGTTATTGATTGTCCGGAAAAACTATATAAAATAAAAAGTTTTAGTGGGTTTATTGCTGTCCAGTTGGCAGTTCAGGTCATGATTATTTTGGAATGGGATACAAGAAATGGTTTCCTATTTTAAAACGTGACACACTAACCAAAACAATATTCATAGTTTCAATAAGAAAACATTTTGTTAGTTTTCTAATTTCTTCGAATTATGAGGCCACATCTAGTAGCCCCAACATTTGTCGGCTGTTACACTTGTAACTACATTTTGTTCGGGTTTCTGTACGAGGGCTTCTTGTAATTTGCCGTCGATAATTCCACCTCCCTTCGCTACAGTCAATAGAAGCCAATTGTGCGATGCAGTGCTTGTTTTGACATGTCATTTTGTGTTTTTCTTTGAAATAACTTTTTCTGTCAAATTAATGGCATTCATCGGGGTTGCTATTGATAAAATATGAAATGATGTTTGATTTTTCTGAGAAAATTGATGTTTCATTAGGAATATGTTTTTTCTGGAGATACACGTGGATGCAAAAGGCTATTATGCGTCTGGTAGCTCCATAAAAGCTACCTACCCAATCAATCAATCTGCCTAGCCTTTTCCCAACTATGTTGGGGTCGGCTTCCAGTCTAACCGGAAGCAGCTGAATACCAGTATTTTACATGGAGCGACTGCTCTGACCTCCACAACCCAGTAACTGGGTAATACGATACCCCTTGGTAAAACAGAATTTCGGGCTTCTGACGACCCGTAACGACTGTCATAGATCCACGAATGCCAGCCGGGACCAACGGCTTAACGTGCTTTCCAAGGCTACATTATTTCAGTAGTGCATTATTTCAGAATTCCAACAATTACTAAAACTCCAGAAAAAAACAATAAAAAAACATGAGCTGTGTCGTGGGACACCCGTTTGGAAAGAAGTGCCTTTCGCTATTGCACATTTGGCGAATGAGAGCTGGTGGTCTACTCCGAAGCGTTAAATCGAAGTATCGGCCGAATGTTCGGCGATTTTATAACTTCCATAGTTACCTTTTTTTGACTTTGAATCCATACCCGACTTAAAGTCACATTTTTGACTTTGGCTTATCTCTTTGACTATGGTTTTTTTTCTTTCGTCGTAGTCAGCCATAGTTAGACGTAGTCAAGCAACGACCGAACATTCGGCCGATACTTCGGTTTAACGCTTCGGAGTAGACCCCCTGGACCGAAAAAAGTGCCGTCACGACACTTTTCTTACGTAACACAAAAGCCGTGACGGAGATTATAACGTGCGATCCAAAATGAACTAACTCTCCATACAAATTAAAACGAAATTGGAATCCTAACGAACAAACAAGAAAATAGGCACATCAAAACCTAATTTGAAGGAACGCTACAAACATTTTATTTATTCCATCTTATTGTGAATAAACTTATTATAGAATAGGAATAATTCTGTTACTGGAAGATTTCTTCCGACGATTTTTTCTTCTTTTCTCACCAAAGGGAAAGAAAATATTTCTCGTTCCTCATTCAATTACTGACGCTTCACAATATTTTTCTATTTAATTTTTATTTTCATTGTACTCGGCCGACTCTCCGGGACTTTTATTCGCTTATTTGATTTGAGCTGTTTTTATTATGACGTTTCTTTTCAAAGTGTTTTCATTGGCTGCCTTGATGTCATTTTTCTCGTAAACGGTGGAAAGTTTAATGGAACTTTTTACGCCTTGGAATTTTCCCATTTATATTTCGAGATTCCTTCATCAAAAACTGTGAGAATATTCGATTAACAATGAACCGCATGGTTCACACATTCAAGAGAACATATTATATGTTTCACAAATTCGAAAACGTCTCGCCCTGTCCAAGACACATTTAACATTTCTCTACACAAGCAAAAGCAATCCAATGAATCAATCAACAAATCTACAAGATTTAAGAGCGACTTCCAACAACTTAGTTACACGAGATGACACTCTAATAGGTAACCTATACCTTCTACATGCATAGACCGGGTAGGAAACCTTAGCCTAGCCGTTTATCTAAGACGGGAGTCGGCAATTTCCTACGCCAGATAGATTGGGGGCTAGGCACTCGTTACCTTTACTTAAAGGCCCGTCCGTTCGTCCGTCGTTCGCTGATTAATTTCTAAACGGATGCACATGTTAATATCTCGTATAAATTAGAAGTCGGTTCCAAGTGTGATATGTTAGTCCGACTTGTTATGCTCAGGTATGGATGTTGGTGGTGGAGGCATGTCGTAGAATGATGGAAGGATAGTTTTTGTGGATGATGATATGATGAAATGGAGGATACGATCTAGATATGGCAGTGGAATCCGTATCATGACTTCTGAACGGAATGGCCTCCATTCCTTGCAATGCCCTGCGGGTGTCATTAACTTACTTAAGGCGACGATAACCGACTTTTAATGATATTATACTGAAGATCACGTCTAAACTAGTAGTGTTAAAGATTTGAATAAAATATATGTTAAATTAGAGCATTTTATACACGAATATTTTAGATTTTGTTCATATTACATAGTGAAATTAATTTGCAAAGTTATGTCTAACGCGGATAAAAAACTGAGAATGGCGCAAAATCTACCAAGCGTATTTTTCTGAAACCTTCACCAATTTAAAGATAATTTAATTATTGATCTTTTATTATACGCGTTTTATTTATAATAAATTAATAATGCGTCAAATTGGGGACAGCGCTCCTTGATGCGCGAGTCCTATTACTGGCTGAACGTAAAATGCGTTGCGTGAGCTCAGTACAAAATACGCAAGCTAAACACTCAAGGTCACTGGCATATATCTGCGTCTTAAGTATGTACCTACGACCGTTTTCATTACAGCATGCGTGCGACCACGTATCATCTGCCTAGTCTTTTCCCAACTATTTTGGGGTCGGCTTCCAGTCTAACCCGATGCAGCTGAATTAATTTTATTGCGGAACGACTGCCTATCTGTCCTCCACAACCCAGTTACTGGGTAATACGATATCGCTTGGTAAGACTGGTTGTTAGACTTACGACTGTCAAAGATGAATGACAGCCGGGACCAACGGCTTAACGTGCTTTCCGAGGCACAGAGAGTTCTCGATTACATATGTAATGGATGGTCACCTATCCACTGACCAACCACGGCAAGCGTAGATAGACATTTGCCCGTGCGCAGGGTTGAAAAAAAAAGTTTTTTATTTTATTTTAGAAAACAAATAGTTTAAATTGTTTTAACAAGTGTTTTGGTTTGCTTGTTTTGATATGTTTTTTTTTTTCTAATTAGTTTAAGCCAATAATTTCAAATCTAGAATTGAAAGACTATTTTCGACATTTAGATTTACTCATTCTGACGTACGAAATCAACTTTGTACCGAAAAAGCTGCAAAACTTGTCACAGTTTTTAAATACATATATAAGAAAAAGTAATTGTTGTCTTATCATATTGTCTGTTTGACACACAATTTAGATTTTATAACAACTAGTTTTTTATTAATTAAAATTGTTGTCATTTAAACTTTTATTGATTTGAATATTATAATGCACGTTTTAAAAATATGTGTTATCTTGTCCTATAAATGCACCTTTTTTGTTAGATAATTAATGGTACGTATGGTTGATCTTTGACTGAATAAATTACCTGTCATAAAAATAATGTTTTAATTACAATGCCAAAAAAAATGCCAATTATTTTCTTTATAATTCCCAGTTCAAAAGTACAAAAATATAACATACCATTGACTCAACTGGTTTTATGTCAAGCTATTTAGAGTCCTAAATCCTAAATATTCATTTATTTCCATTCATTTGCAATGAAAAGTAATTTTAAAGCTTGTTTTTTTTTCTAATGTTTTATACATTGTCTAAAACTTGTTTTAATCTGTGTTTTAAACACGTAATAAAAAACACGGTTTTATTTCAAACTGTTTTAAACACTGTTTTAAATCAGTGTTTAAAACAGTTTGAAATAAACAGTTCGCCATACAACGTGGCAATGCTGCCAGCCTTTTGGGCACTTTTCCTGTTGACAGCGATGCGGACGAATTTTTTGATGCCCTATGATTCTGTCCCCCTCCTTTTTTATATATATACATGTACATATGTGTATACATGTATATATGTATACATATATATACATATACATGTACATATAATTATTTTAAATCTGTTAACGTATATATTATGTAAATATTTTTCAAAATAAATGTCTTAAAACAACTTGTTTTAATCATGCCAACCCTGCCACCTCCATGAAATGCGACCACTACAGCTACGGTTACAAAATTGAATATTTTCTTGTTTCAGGGTTTTCAGTTCTTTATGAAACTGAATAAGTAGCTCTGAGTATCGTTAATTTTTACTTTAATAACAACAATTTTCTAAACAAATCAGGTATTTAATGTAAACCTATACTCCATTTGAAATAAGATAAGACATTTAAATAAACCTTATTTACAGTCCGTTTAACCTACTTTGACTTCTATTGTGTTGGTGGCATGGCAAATGGCAGCTGTAATAAACAGTTGGTATTGTAGCCACGTTTTTGCTTTTAATGCCATCCTTATAAGTTACTTTTTAATGACCGTAAAATAAACCTGTAGTCTATCACCTGAACTTTAAATTAAAAAAACCGTAACTAAAAACTTTCTACAAAAGATAACCCTTTTATTAACGCCAGCAAACCATTTAACAAGGGGAGGCGTTCACAAAAACAATTTGCTACAAATTCTCTGACGTCATTGTGACGTCACCCCACTGCAAATTGAATGAGTTGAACCATTGAAGCTTCGAGTTATTGTTTTTGATTGTACTTCATTTTATCAATAAATATTGAACTTTTGATAAGATTACTCGTAGAGATTACTGAAACATTTTAATAGATGAATAATAATAAAGTTCTTAAAGGCTCAAATCAAATAAATTCAAAAATTAAACACGAGTGTAAATTCGTCCGAAAATATATTTCAGTCAACATTACATTAAGCCATGATCAATGAGCATTGACATTATTTAAAAAATAATGTGCATTTAATTTGACGCGAATTTCCTGCTACCTATAATACAGATATTTGTAAATGTCAATCATCAGAAATTATGACTAACATTATCATAGACAGTAAAATGAAATGAAGAGAAATACACATTTCCGAACGTAATATTGAGCTGTCAAATTTCCCGCCAATTCACTATAACTATATTGTTCGCGCCACTGTGTGACGTCATTGTGACAATAATGAAAAGGAAATTAGTAGTTAAAATTGACATATTTATTCAACTCTTTTGTCATGGATCATATGGTCATACAAATAAGAGTGGTATTGCATTGTTTTATGGAAACATACATAACTTTGGAAGGAGTCGAACTATTCAGTATTATTTAGTGACGTGTGCAGTCGGAAATTAGATTGTAATGATCGATTTTCAAGTGCTGATTGATATTACTGCCTGTACTGTTGACAAATTGTGATGGTTCACCATCACAATTTGTCTGACTCTTATTTTTCTAATAATATGCAATAATTTCTGTCTCTTAGAATATAGGATGTCTAAGAGACAGGGTTATCCTATACATTTTGTACAGATTTACCAACTTTTAATAAATTTTAATGTACATTTGTAAATGTGTTTCTGTATTTTTTGTTAATAAACCTTATAGGTAATTATTATTATTATAATAAAGAAAAGAGATGCAAAAAAAAATATAGGCGACTGCCTATATTTTCTGTCGGCGTGTAAACCTAAAACGATGAAGTAACGGTGTTTTTTTTTTTTTTGAGTGGGATATTATCAAATAACTTCTCCCGCTCTGGGCGGAGCGGGAGGGCGTGACAGACTTTTACTGACTAAATAAAACCCACCCGTGTTCCTTCAGATGCCTGTGTGCCAGGGCCACGATATCCCTTTGGACAGGCTCGTAACCCTGGCAGGATTTGTACTGGTAACATTATTGCATGTCGGTGACGCGAAACCATAAGTTTTTTCCTTACCAAAAATCGCTCAACGCGCCTAAACAAGTTTACTCTGTTTTTGCATCAAGCCAAAAAAAAAACAAATAAATCAAGTTTTCTACCCCGTCCTTTTAAAAAGGTTAGAGAAAAACAGAGTTTATTGTAGAAAACTGAGTACCTAGGTTTTCTACCAGCCTGCATGTTGTATGGTTCCATTTTACAGACAACGTTAACAGTACCTACCTAAATTGATTGTTGCATTTTATCACAACAGCCGTGTCTAAGCGCAACCGTATCAAATCGAATGATTGCCACTGAGCGAAGGAAAAGCTGTTGGCAACATGTAATGTTTCATTGAAATAAAATGGAGAATTTTCAGGTACATTTTCTAAAAGTGCATTTTTTAAATTTAATTCTTATTTTATTGATAGGCCTCCCAGTGGTCGCGGAACTATAGATAGTTAATCGTATCTCATTAGTCAATAGCCAACCTTGATAATTGTTTATGCTACGCAATGCAGCATGGACAGTAGTAAGTATTTCACCATTTTTTTATTTGAAAATATAGACAGCAATGAAAAGTTTTTCCCTAAAATGATAAATGATTTTTATTTCTGTAAGTAGGTTTGTTTTCACTTTTACACGTCAATCATATTTTTAAAACTAGATGAAGTCGGCGTTTCCTATCTGACTACTCTGAGAAGAAAGGCCGAAACAAACTCAGAGGTCACAGTCTCTTTTAAAGTCCAGACATAATCTTGGTCAGATCATGTGAAGGCCATTTAGATTGGTGTCTGAAATGGTCTTTTGAGGAAAGTACCACACATATTGAGTGGACCTGACCAGTCAGTGCACGCATTTGTCAGTAATCGTGCAGCTCTACTCAGAACTGAAGGAGCTCAACGATGCGACGATCAATACCAAAGAAAGGACATTTGGGTAAGCCGCATAAATGACTCAAACTGCCAGACCATGATTAACACTAACTGAGAATAAAAGACAAAGGGAAATAAAAAAAGAAAAGCAATAACCCACATAGTGTTCACATTCACAATAATTAAAATAATATAATACTTTACAAGTAAATATTCATGTCATTACGTTTGAAAAAATCATTAAATATCACTGTATATAAAATAATAAAAGTTAGCAAAAAAACGTCAAACAATAAAAATAAACCACTTCAATAAGTAAAAATTGGAGCAGCTCAATCCCAAGCCTTTTTGTCCTCAATATAATGAGTAGATGACTGTTTAGGGCTATCGCATTGCAATTTCTATAGATTTTTTTACATTTTAAAGTTGCTTTATCCATTTGTTCGTAGCTTCATGTTCTACCATCACCCCCCTTTTGTCTCAAGGGCACTAACACAATTTGCTGTGCCAGTGTGCTAACAGGCCTTTTAACGTGAATATCGATTTGACACCTTTTTGTTCATGAATCGATAATGTCGGCATCGTTTGTTGGTTGGTGTGGTTGTGTAATTTTTGTCTTTTAGATAATTACTTTTTTGTCTTAATTTCGCCTGTTATTAAATTAACCTGGTTTTTGTATAGAAATAAAAAGTAATTTCAGTTATTCCTTTAAAAATAACCGCATATTTCAGTGTCAGTTATAAAATCTAAAGCTAACACCAAATCTATTAAACATTGTAATCTTATTTCAATTACAAAATTTCGTCAATCAAAACTATTTTAATTATAATATACGATTACTTTGACTGAAATAAGCGCTTCGTATAAATAGACCCTAAAATTTTAATGTTGATTCTTCATTTAGTTGTCAGATCTGTCGCAACTTCGCAGACTTTGGGTAAACTTGTGAACATAAGCAATGTTCTGTATGTAAATAATTGTTAATGGATTTAGTCTAGTTTCTTAGTATTTAGTGTTAAAGGACTTTAGGTCATAGTTACTGTAACTGTCACTACTGAAATAATAATTTGTATTAGGTTGATTTTATGGTTTCGGGAAAGTGCTAAAAATTTTACGATTGTTATACATATAGGATGGCAGAAATTTCGTAGTAGCTTATTACCTACTACAAAACTTCGGAATTAGGTATTCCTAACTGTGGGTTAAGAGAAAACGTTAATGAATTAATATCATCCTACAACTGTGCCTGCATTAACAAAGAGATTGCGACCATGCCAAAATAGTCTAAACAGCTCTACGCCTAACGATGGATATCCTCTAAATCTGTTTACCTCATTTGTCACTGAAGTTCAAAGGATGAAACATTCCGGCAAAAGGATGACACCGCGTAAACGTTTCAAAATAATCACATCAATACTTACTTCAGATACGTAGACAAACATCAAAGCAGAGCCACCAGACACTATGCGCAAAGGAACTGTTTGTTAACACAATCAATGAAGACGTTCCCAACTCAAATCAGCATCAAAGTACACATGTTAGTCTATAATCGTACATACACGCGCAATCTTTAGAGCCACACGCGATATCGGCCAATCCAGTATAACCTAACACTCACACATATACAAAATCATCTAATTTAACAAGACCCTCCCCGCCCTTCTAATTCCTTAACAAAATAGGTGGTACCAACGAAATTGAAGTCGTATTTAAGGTTCTATCTCGATTGGTTTGTATTACATGGACCGGCGGACACCTTAAGTCCAAAGGAGGCAGTAACTGCAATTAGTACAATTAGTAGAGCCCAATTAGGTGCTTTAACGAAGCGAGTTTCGTAACTAGTCGGGGGAGTTTGGGTGACAAATACTACGTTTGACGTCTGACCCGAGATCTCGATCAAACAGTGATACTGTTTGTAAACCGTGTTTGTATTTTGCATTTAACAAGTATTTGTACGAGCACTGTCATGCTAACGAATATAGCTGAATAATTAGGACATCTCTAGGCTTGACGTCACTGACTGGCTATTAACCAGTCCTGAGTCTTGACAGCCCTTAGTATGTCTAACAGACTTAATAAATGTCACATGTTTCCCGTTAGTCTGTGATTGCTCTTCAACATAACTCAGTTCCTAATCGTTGCTTTCTTTTCCAGAAACATGTCATCTAAACGAAAGTCACCACCGTCGAAATTGCAAGAAGGTGCCGCCGACACAGAGAAGCAGGAAGCCGGCCCAGCCAACCTGGACTTCCCTGACCACCAGGAGTCAGATGACAACGAGCAGCATAGCTACTACAAGTTCTCACCCAGTTGTTCTACAAGGAGTTCTATAAGTGAGGAGGATACGAATTACGAAGACGAACGACCTTCAAAGAAGCAACGATTTGAGCAAACATTAGACATGACAAATAATCTTCTAGTCCCATCATCTTTTTTAAGTCTTCATCAAGTGAACGACCTGCAGGCTCGAAGAAGAGGCTCGTCAGAATGCAGTAGTCCTGGGGCTGAGGCGAAGGTTTTGGGACTGTGTAACAATAATAATTCACTGCTGAATCACAACAGCGCTCTGTCGTTGAGTAATCCTCATAAGCGTTCTATGGACGACGTCTTGAAGAGGTTAACGTCGAAAATGAACAATAGTACGATTAAGGAAGAGAAGAGACCAACCCCGTCGACCACGCCTGTCAATAAGAACAAGTAAGTCAAACTTATACAATAGTTCGTCACGTCGGTAACCGTATTTTAGAAGAGACTATACAGGATGTTAAAGGAATTGCGTTCCATAGTTTAGGGGTAGGTTCAGTATCGATAAAGGAACCCAGGAAAAAGTACTACATATTTATCAACGCGTTCAATAGTAGGCATTTAAACAAATAAAATAATGTTAATTCTAAACGATTGCTATTGTTAGTTAGTAGGTACTAAATTAGGTTGATCTTGCAATAGTTTTTTTTTATGTTTTTATTTTTAATTATTTTTTTGTTTTTTTTTTTCCTGGGTTCCTTTATTGATATTGAACCTACCCCTAAGCTATGGCACGTAATTTCTTTAACAGCCTGTATAGATTGATAATCCAATTATATATACCATGATCGTTATCATCAAAACCGAAAGACGACCACTGCTGGACATTGGACCTCCCATGCGTCGCAACACGGAGGAAATTAAAACGATTAAAATTAGATCATTTTTCCATAAAAATTACAAAATGATCAAGATCATTTTGTAATTTTTGATGATTTGATTCTTATACATTTTTATAGGAACCGTTATATAATTTCCTCTGAAACATATAACTACTTACAAAAATGATTAGAATTCTCTTCCGCTTCCATATAATGTCAATAGAAAACAATAAATTAACCGCATCATTTCCTATAAATTACATTTATAGACACATACGTAACAATTGCTTGCCCTCTGTTTATCATTGTTCACTACCTCATTAACATGGCTACTAGCAGCTAATTGATCTTGTCACCTTCTTCTATTGCCAATAATATAGTTTCCTACATGAATATTTATCATTGTTTTGTTACAGTCTGTTTACAAAAGATACGGAAATCATTATTAGATGATAATTTATTATTCATCTCGTTAATGATAATGAGTTTATATCCATAAAATTAGGGTTCGTTTCCTAGGTCCGGTATGCTTTCCATTGCGTAATTGATTATTGCCCGACTACGGCGATGCCAAAAGGTAGGGTTATGTTTTTTTTCATACCTTTCATATTATTACATAACATACATAATCAACCTATAATGTTCCCACTGCTGGGACGCAGGCCTCCTCGCTGTGAGAGGGAGTGGGCCGTAATCCACCACGCGGGCCCAGTGCGGGTTGGTAGATTTCTCATGTCTTCGAATTTTTGGTTCTAGGACATGCCGGTTTCCTCACGATGTTTTCCTTCACCGTTTTTAGAGCAGTGGTGAAAGTTTTTAGAGCATATTATTTATTAAATCCTAACAAATAAGTGTACCTATGTATGTAACGTCGGCGCCGGCTGTCGCTGAAAACCAGCGCTGGGGCTCTGTCTTGTATAGGGTCGCAGCATAATGCTGAGTTATAGCCGTTTTGCGTGTTATGTTATGTTATATTCTTTTTTGCGTCATGTTTACCGCAAATAAACGTATTTCCTTTCTTTTTTCTTTCTTTAATGTCAAAATAACAGCATTTTATTAAATGTAAGTATATTAAAGTAAATGAGAGGGCGCTATGTGGGTTGACGTACTGGGATGTACTAGGTTGTGGAGGTCAGATAGGCAGTCGCTCCATGTAAAATATTGGTATTCAACTGCATCCGGTTAGACTGGATGCTGACCCCAACATAGGAAAAAGCTAGGCAGATGATGCTTAAGAAAGACAACCGGAACTTTAAAAAAAAAAAATTGTCTATCTGTTTGTTTGTTCTGGCTAATCTCCGAATCGGGTGGACCGGTTTTGACGGAACTCTCATTGGCAGATAGCTGATTTTATAAGGAGTAACTTAGGCTACTTTTATTTTATTAAAAGCTATGCGAGCTAAGCCGCGGGCAGCAGCTAGTTATCACATAAAATTCCTAGTAAGCGCATGGTTGAATGATTTTAACGAATACAAAACGGTTTTACAACTTGACTAGAATACATAAAGAAGTATGTTCAATTTTGATTAACTTAGGTATTGTTTATCGCATATAAATCAAGCATAAGTTTATGTCCTATTATTAAAAGGTGGTTTCATTAAGCTGATCGTGGCAATCAGCATTTTCACCTGCAGTTACAAAAATACCTAGTCAAAATCGTGGCTATATCTCAACGACACTTTTGTGTTTGTAGAATATGTATGGACTTATCGTATGCAAAACTTTGTACATCGTAAACAATATCTTAATCAATCTTTCCAATGAACATTGCGCGTATTTCTGTATCAATATCTTTTGTTTCGTTCACAAAACAGTGATGCAACACACTACCCGTTTTCATTACTCTAACAAGCACTGCCGCCAAGTACTAAAATAAAACGGAGACACTTACACCATTTCAAGTTAGTCGTTTACCAGAATTTAATTAGCCATATTACGGCACATTAAAAACAATGTTAGGACCACCGCAAGTTTACTATAAAAGCGTTAAACGCATGTTTTACTAGCCTTTTATAGATATTCCGACGTTAAAGTATGTCCACTGAGTTCGGGTGACGGAAATCGTAAAGGACGTTAGTATGTTGCGCTCAGCGGGTTTGCTTGGGGTTTTTTTGTTGTATTTCACGTGGTAGATGTTAAGGTATTACTAAAGGCGCTACCGTACCTATGAAGTAACCGGCTATGAAAATATAATATTGTTGAAGAAAAATCTGAAATTGTACAATGTCAGGTTAGGCTTGAAGCCAGCTCCGATGCACTTGCTTGACACACGTTTGATAATGATGAAAGTTTTAATTTTTTAATTCCATATATCGTGTCACCAAAATTTAAACTTTTTTTTTTGATGAACACTACTGTCAGATACAGTTTAATACAATTAATAATATTCAAGCCAATCTACTTAATGATTCATCTGAATACGAAATCGTTAACAGGGCTTCAAAAAACCAATATTCTTGTAAACAACAGTTAACCTTTTAATACCATCGCGACATAGTTCAATAGCCACCATAAAAAGGTCATCTAAAACATGTTATTTATAAAACTACAGCACGTTTGCTTACCAGTTTCATAGCTAATACTATTATAATTTTACGCCAGTTTAAGTGGTCGCTGAATTATTTACAGCCTATAACTTTAATGGAGAATAGCATAAGTAGTAATTAAACCAATATGCTTGAATTTAAATATTCTTGTCTATGGCCGAAGATGGTAAAGGACTTAAAAATGTGATTCGGTCAACGATAAATATGAATATTAATTATTCGGTTTACAGTTTAATTGAAGTAAGAAAATCATTATCGTAATCTTCGAATATATTAAGGTTATTATGTGTGAACATGATTAAGTCAAATAGGATGAATTTGTTTCAATAAATCCTGCCTGGAGCTACTGGCAAGAAAAACTCTGTTACGATGAGAGTACATTTTTAATCTTAATTTGACTAAAGATGTCAAAATTAAGATAAGGACGGATCTAGCAGTAGATGTTGATAATACTGATGTATTTCAAGATTTAATTATTTCAACCTGCGGCTGTATGCGCTATATTTCCTTAGAAGTCGTTATTTAGCGCTCAACGAATGTGTAATGCGACAATTCCACCGTTTATTGTCGCCAAGATGCTAATGCGTTAAGACAACAGCTAAGCGTGTGATTATCACCGGAATAATTATGCTCGTTTGCAGTTAAATGCTCGTCAAGCTTTTTGTTTTAGTCTCTTTATAGTAGGTATTGTTCGCTTGAGTGTCTTGTTGAGTTCAAGAATCTTTACAGCATTCGTAATCAAAAACTTATCTGCAACCTTTAAATTAAGATTAAATTTACAGTGATTTAAAAAAAGATCATCCTTAGCGCTTTATTCTAGCATTTTATAATGTGCTCGAATTTCGGCATAGCAGTTACTATACCTACTGTATTGTCACATTGTCGGCGAGCGTCGCCTAGGCAATCTTATGGCTCATTTATCCAGCCAGCCTATACCACCAGCAATGCAAAATCCTGAAGATATTCATACTAAACTTACTCTAGAATTTTACGTATTAGTTCAATAAGGTTAGGTCAGAAAAAAAGATTATGGGTCGTATTATAATTTTTGTTTTAGACTCTACAGGATAGCTTGTTTTTGTTAAAATATTCTAGCCATTAAAATAATGTTCCTACAAAAGCTCTTGGCATGCCTACACACTTTTCCAATATAAAGCCATATTCGCCTAATCGAATGGCTTAAACAACTTTATCAGATACCCTATTATTATATCTGTCATCATCAATATTAATAATGGTTTTATCAAATTCAATATTGACATCTAAATTATGAATATTGCAGAAAACAGCGCCATTTTATCCGCCATGCTGTATTCCAATTTTATTGACTAACAAGGACTTCTCGTCGATTCACTAAAATATGATTTTATTATCAAAGCTTTATAAACCTAAGTATGATTGAGATAAAACGTCTGGATAACGATCGGAAACTAGTTTTTTATTGGCCTTACTATCTGCTATTATTACTCTGTGCAATTAGTTGTATGATAAACCTGCCCGGAATTCAACATGGTATCAAAGTCCATAGATTAATCAACAGTCCAGAGACATTAGCGGTACCAATATAAATAGAACTATTATAGAAGGTAATTGCAGAACTAATGGGGTTCCAGGTAGGTTCTACAGTGAAATCTGATACAGACTACATTTTCCCGCGTCTTTTTTGCAATCTTGGGCAATTAAATTTAAATCGTTTATGTGTATCTTGAGGTCCTTAGGAACAAAGTTGATGGACATGCAATCTATTGAGTGAACGAAATCAAGATTGATTTCTACTATCTTTGACGATTTTCATGTAAATCTGTGATATTTTTCAAGATCATAACCAACGAAGGAAACTACTATCTGCTTAGAATTCCAGATTCTGCTTCCCACCTGCGCTATACCAATAGCGTAAGTGTCTGTGTGTCTTAAGACGCGCAATCGTTGCGAGTAGAATCAATACATTGCATAAGGATAGGCTAGGTAGGTGTATTTCTCATGAGAATGGACAACATGGGCACCTGTGTTGGTTACAATATTATGCTGAGATGGCCAATGCGTTGGTCACGTGTGGTTTAAAGGGCAATACTACCTCACAACTGGACATTGTGATGGAAGGAAGAGGCCCAGTTTGTGGGTAGACAAAACGATGCACAAATTACTAACAGATTTAAATAGTTATAGATTATGTTCAATAATAGAAGATAATTATAACAAAGGTTAAGGCGGTGTCAAGCGCGATCTATGTCAATATTTACGTGCCAACCTTATCAGTGTCGTTGTCAATAATTAATAGCTTTTGTTGATAACTATGATTGTAGTCGCGGATATGTTGTTGTTCGTTGCCAGGAGAGAAACATTGTCGTAAGTCTGTTTTCAATTGAGATGTAAACATTTGTGATAGAGGAAAGAAAAATACTGAATGAAATATTTATTTTTATCATACAACAGTTGGTAAAACAGTAAGTAAACTACAAAATTAAACCTCTTTGCGGATTCAAAGTACAGATAATAGTCACTTCGGATAATATTGTAAGTGGTCCTCCTAACCTAGATAAAAGCTAGGTTAGTTCCAATAATACTGACCTTATACAGATAATAGATAGAAATGTAATAATCTAACTCTAATCAGCAAAGGTGATTCAGATACAAGTCTGCTTGAGATAGCTAATTTCAAACAAGTACCAACTAAAACAAAACAAGAAATCAATCACCATACATCATTCCAGCAACAATAATTATTATTTCACCGTCAATTATAGAACGTTAAACAATTGTAATCCTAGCACATAAATAAGTCATAGCAGAGACAATAAGGGCTACTTTTGGCGTATTATTAAGGCCGGCGCGGGCTATTGTCTGCACTAATTAAACGCAGCGTAATAGCCGCCGACGAGATTAAGACGTGAGCCCGTAATGTGGTACAATCCATCTCCGTTATGCTGGCTTTGGGTTCGGATTGTGGAATAAGGTTTGAGAGATCAGCGGGTTTGCTAATGTGGGTAATAATGGAGATACTCACAAAGTGGCTGGTAGAAGTTGGATGAGAAAGGCCTAGGATTATGTTCAGTGGTGAATCATTGTCAATCATCTATGATTAGATGGGGCAAAATTACTGTTAGCATCCATAATTTGGGAAAACGAAGTCTTTTAGTAGGTACCTACTATCATCCGTCAACACGATGTCATCAAAATAAATGAAATAAGAAACAACGAGATTTCCTAGCTACTGTTTTAAGAGATTTCATAAACATACGAAAAAAATGATCTAAGGTTATCAGATTTCAAAAATTATCTATGGTTTTGTCACTATGATATCATTCTTACGATCATCTACCGCTTTGTCAATCTACAGTTCCATGTGCTAAAAGCTCACAACTTGTGCCACATCAGTCAACAAAACGTTAACAATAGACAAAGTCATAATTTGTACAGTGATATATAACCAGAAAGCACAATATAATGTTACAGATTACAGAAGACGTAACATTAGTTAATATGAATATCTTATTTATAAACCCGATGATGGAGGCCTGGGGGCGTTCCAACCGTTTTTGTTCTTATAAGATGAGAAATGTTTTAACACACGAATAATGATGGGAATGACAAAGTAAGTTATGTGTTTTATGGTGTTTTAATTTTATTTCAAAGTTGATGTTTTGAATGTAATTTAGAATACCTTAATAACCGAAAGTCATAAGATTAACGTACCGATGCGTACGCTTGTTGAAGCTGATAATTCGTTTAATGACTTCATAATGGGACTTAGGCGCAATAGAGATTAGTTGATAAGTCGATCATTTTCGTCTTTGGAGCTAAAGGTATCGAAAAGTTAAGAATTAAGCAGAACTGGTCTAAAATGTACCCAATGTAACTGTTGACTCCACTACTCTTCATACTATCAAAACATCACTTGAACGAATCAATACTTGAACAAAACAGATTTCAAGGTAAACTACACCTAACATGTCTCTGTCACGAGAGCAGAGACAATCAACAAGGCTAGGACAATACTCCTTTGTGTACCACAATAACTCTTTATAGTATTCACAAAGTCGCCTTCTGCAAAGATTTGCCCCACACATAGGAACACAGAACTCACGTTGTTCACTGAATTGTTCGTTTGTTACATGAACACTACAATTGTGCAAATTGAAATTGTTTTCATTGTTGGAATGTTAGTAATCTTAATGTTTTGTGTGACAAATTGTTTGGAATGTCATGTCTATTTTAGAAATATCATGCACAAGGCGGGTGATTGCTAAATCGACCTTTAGAGTAACAAGGTTTTCCTCTTCTTCAGTAAAATATTGTTGTGTGTTATATTTTACTGAAGAAGAGGAAAACCTGACAATAGTGTCAGCTCCAATTCTTGGCCTATACTCTACGGTACAGAGCAGTTGTCCACAACGTGCCGCCACAATGGCTACATTAATCCAACACATGGGTAGGGCTAGTTGCGTAGTAATTATAAAAAAAATATAATAAGATAAAATAATTATAAATTTAAAAATAAAAACTTTCAAACAAACTAAATAATAAAGCTCTCTACTTTCTTCAATTCACCTACTCCTAGCACGTTATAGTTTTAATTTCATTGATGCGATGGTATGATCCATGATCCCGGCAAATGACCTCTGCGCTACAGTTCTTTAAGTACAGCTTGCTCCAAGATGCTATTTTAGAAAATTGTTAATAAATCATGAATTATTAACGTTAATGAAATTAAAATATCTTCATAAAACGTAAAGGAGAAACAGTATATGTGTGTTAAATTAATGTCGCCACCAAAGCCCCACGCTGTATAAGAAATAATTATTCCAAGTTTAGTCTTGGAGTGTTACCAGACCACTAAATTTTTATGTGTCGTGATAGGCAGTTAACTGTGTCACTAGTAAGTGATTGTGTTTTGTGTCCCAAAAATTACAATAACATACAATTAAAGATTACGTCATAATACTATTGTTATCATTGTGTGTTTGCTTCTTTGTCTATCGTTAACAGTTACACTGTTCCTTTTCAAAGAGTAAAATCCTAGGAACTCAAGTTTTCAAGGTCATTCCTATCTCATACCGATTAAAACAAAGATGCCATATGAAAACTCAGCCTATTTTTCATACTGCAGCGCTCGCCAAAGCTTCCACAGATGCGTAAGGATCCCTAGAAAGAAGTGGCGCCTCTGTATTATTTAATAATCATGTGATCATCATCTTATCAACTAATGACCGTTGAACTATAATCTCAGGCTAAAAGGACTGCAATTTTTTATTAACTACCCACCGGGCACACGCCCCAATTACGAATGGAGACAATAACAATATAACAGATAGCGGTTCACAAAATATAGGAACAATAATTTCGGTTGTGGCAGAGGTTATCTTGCCGGCTGGCCCGCTAATAAATAACACAACAATTAGTGCACTGTTCGAGAGATATTATTAATTATAACAATAACATAGTTACTGGAAAAAAATGGGGATTTCGTACGCGCAAATTTTCTTATCTGCAACATCAAGTTTTAAGAAAGCAGCCGTTTTGTTTAGCGCATTTCTGGCCTTGAGGTCTGAATTTGTTACGTTGCGACGAGCCGGTTGCGACAAGATTCACGACTTTAGTCGGTAAAACCTTTTTACCTCTGCAGCACTACGCTATCCGACGTTTCTGCATAACGACAATAGTATCGTCCAAAATGCCGCAATATATTTCTGTTCTTTACTACAATTTCAAGCAACTCGTTAACTATGGACCCTATAGTGTTATCTTTAATTTCAAGTATACGGTTCATAGCATGAGTTTTGTAATTGATAATTACCACTACACTTTAATTTAGATACTATTAACCCGAGCGCTGACTGGTTGGAAGACATTAATGTACTCACAATACTAATAAAACGCAGGAAATTCTCTTACCGCGTCCTAATAATCGGCCTTCCAATTATGTCCAGCGCTATGCTACTACATACCTGTTCGGAAAACCAATTTGATTGTGTAACAACAAATTATGCCTATTGCACGCCATTGCAAAACACACAACTTTGTCGCTGTTTCCCGCCTTCACGATTTCAAATTGGAATGCAACGTTAAGCGCAACGCGGTGATTGGTTCATACAATATTCAGGGCGGCCAATCGCAGAGCGGCTGTGTCGCCAGTGCATCAAAAATTCCATCTGAATATACCAGTGTGGCAAGCACTAAAAATGATAATGCCCTAACATGGCCATACAATTTGAAATGAAGAATTCATGCATCGTTCTCGTTTACATTTGGGATGTGTTTTTATTGACGCTGAATCGGACAGGTTCGGTCCATTTTATTTATTGAGCGGTGGTTTATGCAGTGATTTTGGCGAAACTATTTCGTATAAATATAACTGGTTTGTATGAGGGGATAGAAAAATAGCCGATCGTTTTTGTTGAAACGGAGGTATTATCGTAAATTGGTGAAAGCAATGATCGAAACAGGAAAGGTCTGAATCAAATAGGAATTCATAAAAAGGTATAAGTGGTGGGAAACGGGCGTTTAAAGTTGATAGGCACTAGAATTAACTTGCTTTCTTTAGAGTTATGCAACTGATTAATGTAATGAATGACAGTGTACATTATCTATCAGATAATGAAGTGACTGCCTCGTTGGTCTAGTGGTTGCAAGCGCTTCTGCTAAGGATGACGTCCTGGGTTCCATTCCCAGGTCGGGTAAAGTGTTATTGGGATTTTCCAATAGGATTTTCTCAGCTTGTGCCCCGTTGATGGCAATAAGCTCACCTCCTATTACATTGAACTTAAACATAACTGGCGAAATGTGGGTGTACTATAGGTACACCTCCGCCTAATTCTTTGGGGATTACAGACGTGATGTTATGTTTATGTGAAAAACATTCAGGAGATATTTTGGGTATGTTCAATAAATGCGTAGAAGCTTTATAAAGGGTCAATGCCTTCACAATTTTAGCTATCGAAAAAAATTGGATTCTAAAACTGCGATGAACGATAGCTAAAACCATAAAAACTGATAAAGAAGAAAGAAAGAATAACATTTATTTGGACACAGTTCATGAAACACAAAAGATTCATATGAATTACAAAGGTCATAATGATGACGTACACTTTCTGCAAGATGAACTTATTAAAGGAGATGCCACGACACTTAATTGATTTCTATCATTTAACTAAAATGGTAGCTTCAGTCTCAGTGCAGTATCACTTAGTTGATGAAACAGGACTATTAGTAGCCACAACGTACATCTCAAACGCCATTACATCTTAAGAGAATAAATAAAAAACTCTATCATTTAATATTAGCATCTGCAATTATCTAACTACCGTAATTAGTACCCGGATCAATAAACTAAACGGTACGAATTCCGGTTTTGTAGAAATTATCGGAGAACACCATTATTTCAATTTACAATCGAGACGTAATTTGATGATTGCTATTGCTTTCATACGTAATTGGGTCTTCTATTTGTAAAACAACTGCTTGATTTCTTTAAGGAGTACGAGTAATAAAGGTGATTTGTTCCTAATTACAATTTAAATTGTCCCCTGATTTGGGACAGAGATTGACAAATCTGGCATTTATGCTTTTCATTATTCGCTATCTTTTAAATAATTAGTCGCCTGATTCTTCTTACTTCTTCTTTTCGTTTTTAGTCATCTCAGTTCGTTTATTTTATCTTCTGAAAAAGATCTTTTACTATTCATTTTATATTCAACTGGCATTATTATTAGTCACAGACCTTTTCATACATGTTTCATGCTTTGTCAGCAAACGAGCCTCGCAGAAAATTATACAGTTTCCGAGTCCAAACACTTCCCTGCTTGCATATCCACTTCCATACATATCTAAGCCTAACTTTGACATCTAAACAAGGTCTAAATCTAAAAGTGTCCGTTTTTACGAATCAAAGTGCGCAGAGTTCTAATCCGGTTTTTGTTGACCTTAACCTGATTTAAAATGCTATCAGTCCCCCTAGTCGGTACCGTACCGCGTCGAGGACGCCCGAGCATTGGCGAACGGTGCCGAGCAATGACGAACTCAATAAAAACGGGCTACATGACTGAGTATGTCGGTAGCAAGTTGTTAAATTCATAATGAGTGTATTGTTGGGGGAAAGATTAGGATGGATGCGCTTGTTCTATGTTGAGGCAAAAAGTTGTTTGGCAAGCTTCGATAGTTGGATACCATGTAGACAAGATCGAGAGGAAACTTGTTGAATTTCGGACGTAAAGAATAGCACCAGCCTATTTCTTCCCGTGGGTGTCGTAAAAGGCGACTAAGAGACTTACTAGAGAATGGGCAGCAGCGTTTTCTATGCATTTAACACCATACTGCGATCGCCAACCCGCCTGACAAGCGTGCCGATTATAGCAACCCCTCCCTTATTGGGGGGGGGGGGGGGGGGGGGAGGCCTATCTGCAGCTGTGCACATCTTTCAGCTGAAATGATGGTGATGATGATGAACCCTCATGCACTTATGAAACGTCGGAATCTATGTACACGGTTCTAATTGGTCGTTTCCTATGGAGAAGAGCCGGCAAGAAACTCCACGGTTACTCTTTTAAAAATAATTGGTTTTTACAATGCTTTCAAATTACAGTATTAATAAGTACGGAAGAACTGTGTAGGCCTGTCAACAAGTATTAGGTTCTTAACAAAATATAAAATAGTCTACAAATCTAGTCTATTATGCCTACAACGTTCTCACATACACAAAATATAAAAGAATCTATATAAAATATTATTAAAATAATAAAAGTAAAAACCTATTTAAACCTAATGACATGATTGCCATTACAACTATAACAAATCTCAATTAATATCCTGTCTACAAAAGCAACTAATAAATAGTTGAAATTAAGATTGTAGGTATAAAATGTTAAATAATGAAAAGATTATGTCATGGAAGTATGTAAAAAAAAAAATACATCGTAATCTGAGAGCAGTAAATTGAAATTTACATAATTATGCCGTTAATGAGGTAGCAGGGAAGCCACATGTGCAGAAATAATTATTGCCTAACTTCTTTGTCTTCAAAGTAGTCTTTAATCTTATAATATGATTTTTTGATAAGGGCACGCTTGATGTGGGTTTTGAACTTTCCATCGCTAAGTTCTGTAACAGACTTTGTCAACTTGTTTTAAAAGCGAATACTGTTGATAAAAAATTATTTGCTTGTTTTTGTTAGCATAAATTTGGGCATCACAATTTCATGTTTACTACGTGTATTTATATTATGAAAATTCACAAGACAACACCAAAATTGCCCAATTTTCACCAGTTTCTAAACAAGAGAGAATAAACGGCGCAACAGACTCCGCTAAAGATTCCGTCTGTTATATTAGATGGTGAAGAATACAGAAAAAAAGTTGTCTTAATATTCAGTCTGTTATTGTCAAACTCCAAGCCAAAAGCCAATACTGATCATCGTGCTTTCCCACTGCCACTATAACTTAAGGTTACGCTAGTCGACGGCTCGAACTCGTTGTTTGTATTATGTTGGTATTATTTCAACTAACATCGTATGAGAAAGTGAAATAAACGATGATTTATAACGAAAATGAGCGCGTAAAATTTCAAACCTTTGGACGTATCGATATTATGAAAAAACTAATGGATGTACCTATTTATTCAAAATAAAGCTATTACGAATTATTGAATAAATTTATCTATTAACAATTTTGCCATTGTCAACTTCCGGGAGTTATTTATTTATGCCTAAAATTAGTGTTGAAATATGGAAGTTTCGACGCTCATAACTTTCAACCCATTTCTTTTTAATTCTGTTTCCGTACTGCGCCTAGACAATGACGAGACAAGTAGATATAATTTTTAATGTAGGTATACTATCAAACAGTGGAGTAACCTCCATACGACGTTAGTATGGAAGAATGCGTAACCTTAATCTACCATCTTCTCATAGAAGAAAAAAAAACTAAAAAGGGCACATCCACACTACTCCGCCATGTCTGTCGCGAGGGGCAAACAAGACGGATAACCCTACAGCCGCCGTTGTCTCGCGTTAAGGGATTTTTTATTGTTGCCCACAAACTGTTCGCCGTCAACCCTAGCGTTGCATAGTTTATGTGCTGGGTGTTGACTGACGGTGAAAAACAAATGAATCGCGCTTTATTGTGGGAGATGAGACTGGGAGCGAAGTTGCTTTGTCTAGGAATTGGTGATAATCTCTCGTTAAATAAATAAGTTCCCCGCCTACTTTATTTTTTCTGTGTTTTTCAGAAACATAATAAACTCGCTGCTTGTAAAGTGTGTAAAATTAAATTTCTTTCTTTCTATTATTGTTCCACTGCACGGTAACTCATACGGCCTCTTCTCATATGACCACTGCATTTATGTCACGTTTGTCTGTTATTTTCCTAAATTATATTTTCCTATTAACTAATTAATATTATCCCATTCAAATACACACTGTGTACAAAATTTTAACTTGATTGCATACAAAGTTCACAATTAATTTCACAATGTACTTACGAGTCTATTCATATTCAAAATTCAAAAACAGATCATTACTGGTCGCATTTATTAAATTCAAAAGATCCAACACTGATAAAAAACACATTTTGTATTCCTATTCAAAACCGACTCAAAAACAGCATTATAAAAAAAACAGGATGATTCCGAAATTAATTAGAACGACCCCAAAAAATCTCAGAAAAAAGTTCTAAATACCCTCAAGTCGATAGCTAATTAATGTACAATTATCGCACAGATACGGTTTCAAGTCCATAGGTAATGCCCCTCAAAGGAAACGTCTGCAAATAATACGGAAAGCAATTATTATCTCATTTGCTTCCTTTTCTCTCACAGCTTTGATGCTGAGAATTTTGATCGAAATCGAAATAGGGATGAAATCAAAGAAATATTTTAAAAGAATGCTTTTATAAAATTGTATCAGCGTCTATAAGAAAAATGACGTAAGTTTCTTTTTACAAAAACAAAATTGGGCATTTCAAATCAAGATTATAGAGATAGTGACAAAACATTCGATTTCGTTAACTACTTAATTTAAAAAAAAATACATCTTTTCTTTAACAAAACTAAGCAAAACAAAAATATAAACCCTTCTTTCTTAACCCAAAACAGGGTTGCAGCTGTTTTCCCAACTTTAAATACGACATTATAACTGCCACTTACGACATTATTCTTGTACACAGCAACAATATTTTTACAATCACGCCATCGACAGGTGGGAGTGACAAGCCGTAATATCGGATCGGCTTTTTTAACGACTTTCTTTTAAAAGTCCGACTTCGATTATATAGAGTGCTCCGATTTCCTTTGCCTGTAATTGGCGAAGTTTTTTAAAGGTCAAAAGTGATCGAAGCGTCATCTTCTATTTTAATGAGATTCTGAAATATTCATAGGGAAAATCGGAAATATATCATCATGTTTAAAAGAATTATAATTAAGGACCGGCTAAATAACGTTTATTAAATTGGTTAAAACATTGTTTAACATTTGATTAATTATAATTATTTCAGAGAACAGCTTAAATCGGGATTTTTTCCTGGAAAAATACATAACTGCCCATGTGTCCATAGTCAAACGACAATAGGTTCAGTAACACAGAATGCTTGCATGCCCAAAAAATGTTACACAGAAACATAAAAGGAGCCCACTGTATAATGTCAAAATTCATCGAGTCCCCCTGCATCCATTTTAATGACGTCACCCCTGTTCCCGGCACAACCCTTGAGATTTTCAAGACACCTCTTTACCTTTTGTTTTGCTACAAACAAAGCGATTAACAGACCACGATGTAGTCTCTTAGACCTTGTCCTAGGATAGGAGGCATGGGACATGGAGGATAGGGGTAGGGGGCGGAGTACCTACTTATATCTAACTCTCTATAGGTCAGTTTGTCTAACGAAAATTATCGCAAAATTAATACGACAAATGGTAAAGCGCGTAAAAACTACTGCGGTTAATAGACCAATTGGTTGAATGATTTATCAACAGCCAGAAAAACTGTACGATTACCAAAACAAAGCATGATATTTTTAGGGTTCCGTACCAAAATGGTAAAAGGAACCCTTATGGTGAGACGTCTGTCTGTATGTCTGTGACAGCTGGATATCTCAAGAACTACTAATGCTATCAACTTGAAATTTGGAATAGTTTTAGATGACGTTTACCCAACTATTTTGCAAACAAGAAAGAAATTTAAAAATATATATCTTTTTTGCAACAGAGCCTGAAAGGGGTTCTTAAAAATTCGAATGGAGTCTACTAGAGCATGTGGGGTATCATATGAAAGAGCGCTGTTTGCATATTCTCAAACTTTTTTTTTAGGCATCATAGTTTTCAACTTTCGATGAAAAATGTAAAAAAAATACCGTTCCCCCTATATCCGAAGTTATTCTTAGAAATTATTCTATGTGATACAAGTTTATGTAAAGATTACAGGAAAAGTAAAACGATGTCTTTAAATAGCACAGTTTGTCAAAAATCATCAACATCATATATACGTACGGAACCCTCGGTGCGCGAGTCCGAGTCGCTCTTGACCGGTTTTTTTACTGTAATGGCAGTCTGTTATTGGATATCTAATGCAAAGATAGAATTAGGGCTGCCTGTAAAAAAACATGATCCAACCTAATTGACAACTGTATTAAATGTGCATACATTTTTTGAAATAAAATTGTAATCAAACTAAAAATAAAAAATACCATGTCACATAAAAAAGAAAAAAAAAATAAGCTTCCAAAAACAAACATCGATAAACAGTAAATTAACGCAGGCAGTGCGCCACGAATCGGAATAATCGAATCGATTCTATCGAAACGAAACATCGAGTGGTAGTGAATTGGTCTATTAGTTCACCCTAGTTTAGTTACGAGTCCCCTCTCTAATGTAGTTACTACTAAGTGTATTGTTTTTAGCTTTTAGTGTACGTGGATCTAGTTTTTTTTTTTTTTTTGTAACTTATTTTTGGTATTGGTATTTTGGTGGGTTTTGGTATTTAAAATACAGCATTATCGTCCTCCGATTCCATATTACTGATACTCATAATTTGGAAGATTTTTGAGACCTAGCATAAACATCGTCGTATAGCACGACGATGTTTATGCTAGGTCTCAAAAATCTTGAACACTGAATGAAGGAACCGGCTGGAACACTGAATGAATGAATGAATGAAAACATTATTAATTTGTTAAACACAAATACATACATTTGGACGTCAGTTACAATTCACTCTATGTTTTGCCAGCGGCGTACTTATTATAGTTGCAATAGGTATAATAAAATTAAAATTACATTCAGAAACATTATAAATTAATAAGTTAAGTATTTATAAATCATATTATGTAGTTTAGATTAATGTCTGTCCGGTTTTTTTTCGTTCGCTCCCAAAAAATAAATGCTCAAATCAATTACGAAAACACTCGCTAAAACAATTAAAAACCCAATCCCTCACCAACATGGTGCTTTTCCCACAAAGGTATCTTATAGTTTGATTCCTATGGGGTTACAAGTAGAGAAACATACACAATAAATCATAAGTAACGTTCCACTGAACAGGAAAATAAAACGCATTTCTGTGAATTGAGTGACACGAATTGAATTGAATCGTGTGATCGATACTGTTCTTATTTTATACGAGTTTTTGTTCCTTTTCATAATACTCCGGTTTTCACATAAGAAGGGTAATGTGGTAGCTACTGTTTTAAAAAACGAACGTAGTTAGGACTTACATCTATTCCTAAGTTCTGATCACCACAGGATACCTAAAATAATTTAACGACCACAGGGTCACTGGATTGAAGATTGCAGCATTAGGACACACCAAAATGTTGTCCATCGTTCTTTTTTTAGTTTTCTCATCATTTGACACTTTGATTCCGTCTAGCCGTCATATTTTTTAATCAGATTTGGTTTCTTAGTCAGGGTTAAAATTAAAAAAAAAAATATAATAATGTTCGAATGACAGTAGACAGTCGATTAATATTTTCGCAATTTATTTTGATTGATTGAAAACTTTGTAAAGCCAATAAATTAATACCGAAAACTTTATTTCACAATTTTCACTGTGTACCCAAAAATTTCGCGCAAACATAATTCTCAAGAATTATAAATTGGTTCATAGTAAAAAATGAGATCTTAAATTAGGTACCGTTAATTTATTATTCCACCAAACTGGTTTCACAATGAGCCGAAGCAATGAGCCCTTTCTTTGAGAAAGTGGTCCAATCTTTTGTATCGTGAAAATAAAAAGATTGTGAAATATTCTGACAAGCGAGAAACAATTATTGTGTAACCTTCAAGTTTTTGCAATTAAGAGGCTTAAAGGATTATTTCTCAAAAATGCTGAATCAGTTAAAATTAAAACGAAGCTTCTTAGTAATATTTGCATGATCATGAATCAATTTGAATTGCTTATCCTTATGAAGAAACAGTAAGAATAAGGAAACAGTAACTTAATTTATTTTGAAGATCCTCTGTCTTACTTAGAAAACGAAAGAAAAAAAAACAACTACATTCCAACTCCTTATATAGTTACTAATAACAAGAATCTTCATTAAAAACGGAACCGAAACCATATTAAATAAAAACTTCAAAGTTCTACATTACAGTATAATAAATGTTAAAAAATGTAAGCCAATAGAATTCATAGCGGAAGACTGAGAGGTTACATCATAACCTCTTGAAAGAGAGGTTGGTTCAGACCACAGCATTAATAATTCAGAGACGTCCTCTGATGCATTTGTTTGCGGTCCCGAAGTAACGTGCCTCTACTACGGAACTCAGATTGAAGTGGGAAAGAAGACTTGAAACGTATTGGTATTGAAATAAAAGCACCGAGGAGGAATTACTTAGCTGGAAGTTTTTAAGACTAAGTTCAATTCAATTAATTGTGATGAAACAATTTATTTTAAAAGCACGACCTATTTATATCATCACTAAACACAGGAGAATCTTCAGTATCAGACATGCCAATAGTGGTGAATAGTGACAACAAAAGTAATTAAAAAATTCCCGTCCGTTCAAAGCTTGGAAGCATTTTCCTAGATCCAAAACATGTTTTCACCATTTATCGAGTTCTAAAAGTAGCAGCTCACGACCGTGCCATCACCCAATCTTTGTTGTTGATATCATACAGCTCTAGCAACTTAACGCCACCATGAATTATTCACGCGATTTTGTCTGCGATACAGAGTTACATAATGTTATACATTTTGTATTCCAAACCGTCATATTAACACGGAATGTTAGTTTACGAAATTGCATTAAACTTTATGTGCAAGGATCATCAAACGCTTGCTTATACGTGAGTTTTTACATGCCATTCTAATTTGAGAATTGTATGTAATTTGGGACTGTTGTTTTCATGGTGAATGCCTAATGAATTTGTATGAAAATTATCACTGACTATGCAAAATGACTCTCTTTATATTTAGCTTATTTATAGGAACTTCCTCTATTGAGCATTTTTACTAACACCATTCAAATTGTCAAGATTTACTTCTAACTGGATCAAAACAATGTCATTATTAGAAACTGACGTTTAAAAGATTACAGCTTGCGTGGAGATAAAAGATTTAAAACTAATACACACTTCAATTTATTAATATCCACACATTGAACTCTTCCAACTCTTCCTTGTTCACAGCGAGCGACGAGCAGTACTGGACGCAGCAGCCTTGCAAGCACTGGCTGGTGAGAGTGTGCTGGAGAAGGAACGGCAGCTGTCCGAGATGATCCTGCAACTGCAGATGGTAAGGGAGCAGCTATTGGCACAGCAAGAACACGCTAAGGTAAGGATAGTGAAGTAGACTTTGATGAATTGAAAGCCGACGTGGCACGTTACTTACGTATTAACACTTGACAACGGGAAGATAGTGAAAAGTTGGGTAGGTTTTCTTTTACCGATGGAATAGAAGCTATATAAAATCCGATTGAGAATCAACAAGCTGACTCTTAGCCTAAGAATTTGCTACATTTCAACATATAATTTTAGGTGACCCAATAATTTCTGATATTAATAACAATCAGATATATCACATCAGTTTCAGCTTATGAATTAAAAATTGATCTGAATACAGTTGACGCGTTTGATCTACTAGAAAAATGGCTGATACCAATTTTTGTCACGTCTTCAATACTATCTGATTTCATATTTTCTATTATATATATATAAATAAAGTACATAGATGACCTCGTTTGCAGCTGCCAACTTGTTGTAATGAAGTTTGTCGGATTAACATCGCGCGAGATAAATACGTGCAGGATTATTCCGTCTTCTTCTGTTTCCGCGGCAAGGGGATTTTTAATTTGAACTTCGAACATCTGGGCCAATGTTACTCGAACGGATCCCGCATGACATTATATTCTGTGGGTGGATGATACGTCTATGCCTTTTTTTTTCTTTTGATTTAAGAGTGGCCTGACTTACTTCAGACGCAAAAAAAAATCCAAACGTTAAGTACTAGTGATTTAAATTAAACTTTTTAGTATATAAAACTAGTTCTAATTTATCAAATGTCTTAAAAATATGCAATCAATATGTAATCTAGTTAATCATTGATTGGGATTTCTGCAAGTAGACCTAATAATAATTTAGGGGCGTTTTTTCACAAATATCTTTCCATGTATATACATCATAATGCTCAAGGTATTTTAAACAGGGACAAAAACGTAATAGCCTCTAGGTTGTTGACGCCTGAACCAAGCGCCAGATTTTTGTAACGAACAAACGCGATGCAACACCTATTACATTATTCACTAATTAGAATAGCAAGAATACTAAAATAGAGGTCCACGATTGTGTTTGACCTCTCCACCCCACTTAGGAACGAGTGGAAATACTTTGTTTTCAAAGGCTTTTATCTAGCTCCAGACATCTGTTTTGCATGCTAGGTCACGAATTGAAAAGGGCTAAGGAATGAAGGTTTATTCCTGTTTTGGAACTTTACGTTAAGTTCGTAAACTCGCAGTTATTGTTCCATTTCATGCACATTTATGGAGTTGACAGCTCCACAGTCCACAGTGTCGTTTAAATGGTCGTTTTACTTACAACGTCCAACTGTACATCATAACATAAATTTTCAACAATGCAGTTGATAATTGTTATGGGATATTGCGGAATTTCTTTCCTATGAAGGGGTTTTGTCTTTTGGCGTAGTTAAACTTAATGTATGGACGATGCATCGTGCTTCGTTAAGTACGGTCCTTTGTACTTAATTATGTGAAAGGTAAAACTATGGACATGGCAGTGTCTTAGACTTAAGAGGGCGCTTCCCGGTCCGTCTATCGTCAACGCGAGCATGGACGAAAAGTTTGTTGTTTCATCCAGCGCAAGTGAAAACTATTAACAAACGAGTGAGAACGCGATAGCATTGAACGAAAAATAATGTGCGGAATTTTCATAAAACTTGTTTCAGGAAATACGTGTTTTTGAGGAAGCCTTACCAGTTTGTGAAGTAAATGTTGGTCACTTAGAATCTCCATTACATTTGCAAGGTTTCTATTATAATGTTTTCTTAACATTTACAATTTATGAGTACATTATGAATGGCCAAAGTTCAGGTAAAATTTGTGCAAGAAAGCTGATTTTTGCAGGCTTATACTGAATTAGATTTTCAACATTTTTATTTTTTGCTTGCATAGAAACCTAGATATAGTGCACAAGATACATAGTTGGTTCAAAAATTTCAAAGAAAGATGTGTTACAACGCCATAATCACGTACGAGCGTTTGTATGAATAGTATGTCGGGTTAGCCGCCCTTAACTGCAACGGTCGGTGCTAAAGACGTGAAATTTGGATTATGGGAAGAATTTAGGCGACATTCAATGCATCGTCTCCATTTCACCAAAAGTAAATCATGCACCAATAATTAAAAGTTTGAATTTAATAGGTATAACTTATTTTAACATTTTTATTAACGGCTGAAAAACAAAACAGCGGGTTTATAATCAAAACTTAAGGACTGGTTTAAATTTGATCTTAAAAGAGCCGACGTAGGGACAGGCTTCTTTTTCATTGTAATTCCTCCCTCAGCTCCAACTTTTTGTTTACCCTTTTTACAAATTAGGTTTGTTCCGGGCCCGTGGCTCTTTTAAAAGACTTTGTTATTTAGACGAGGCTGTCAACTAGCATTGTCCTTTATGTTTATTTAGCTCGATCTTTGAAAGAATAAATTAGTTATTATTGTGGTAACTGGCATTATATTATGTCATTGTGTGAAAGTACTCATTATATTATGATAGTACGTACCTATAGATTTTTTTATGTTTTTATGATAAAATTCAATAATACCTACCTATGTCAATACCACAAAATAATTATTATGATAAACATTTTCACGATCTATTCACGAACCAAAATAAACGTTTTGTTCCACATTAATTTCAGTATTTATCAAACGAAACTTCACAAAGCAACAACAATAGATAGATTACATCGAATGCTACATAGCCCCTAATTACTGGGCTCACATTCATTTTCAATTAGCAATGTATACAATGGCGTGTATCCTTTCATTTCGAATCAATTTTCATGTTGAATGCATATTGTGCTGGGCGGCGCCCGTGCAGTCGGCAACAAAGACACTCTCATACTAATGAATCAGCGATAAAAACTCGAACAACACTCGATCACATGCCCTCTGTGTAGGGTTGCCAGGATTTCTTTTTTTCTGAAGCTGTTTTTGAATTCCATCGGTTCAATGGAGATTTCATTCGTAATTTGAAAATTAAATAGAGGTATCTATAATTCCGTTTCAGGTGAAAGAATAGGTAACGTGGTTTTATAGCACTGTGTGACGTAAACCCGCACTTAAGTCACGCTTTTCCGTGACTTAAGTAGTCCATTTTTACACCGTGCAAAAATGAATTTTTTACACCGTGCAAAGATGAATCATTTCATCATGATCATTTTTGTCCTGCGTCCAGTTTGCCTGAATTATCGCGACGTAAGTAGTACGAAGTTTTTTAACAATGTGGCCAATATAGTTCGTCGTAGATCGAACATGTAGTTTTATTGAGAAAACGCGACTCGAATCTTTCCGCGACAATGTGGCCGTAGCATAATTGTGTCTTGACAGAACCAAATGGCAGCCTTAGTTCCTATTTTGGTCACGCGCCTAAATAACCTTGTAGCGTTGACCCTTGTCAAACGGGGGTACTCTCCACAGCAACCGATCAGCAGAACCTATGAAGTGAGAAGTCTTTGGTCGAGCTGTAATTTAATAGACAAAAAGTTTTCATATTTTGTGGGTTATATTGAAATTCAGTACCATAATTATTATTGCCCGGCTAGAGCCTAGGTCTTTAATGACTTGCTTTAAGTTTAGTTTGCATGACATTATAATTTAACAAAAGCGAGCAGGTCATGTGAAAACTAAATATTTAGATCATCAGTGATATAGTCAGATTTTGAAAAGACACAGTCGCATTTAATCTAGATAGCACACAAAACTTTTTGCCTAGCCTGGAAAAGTCTTTACATCAAAATGAAAGATAGTATCCGGGGAGTGCTAGGCCCTAAAAACCTAACGCCTAACACAGGCAGCAGCCCTACAATTGTTGACGGTATAGATTGAAGAGGCCCGTCTATAGCGGTGCAAATGGGAGCGGCTAATGGTGGGCCGCGTACGTATTCGCGCGTTTTTTTCAGAACGTCCCTTTGTTGACTGTGCTGGGTGCATTCGGAATAGCGTTCGATACGGCGCGTTCGATTCATGGACTTTTTTACGTTTTGTCTTTAGAACGCTAGACTATTTTGTCCGTTGGTATTTCATTTTGACGGATGGCCCGGCCGAAATTACACATCATTTGCTGAAAATAAGGAAACATAATACTTAGGCATGACATTTTTTTTCACTATATCAGTAATTGACAGTAATATAAACCCAAGAAAAGTATTAAAAGTTAAATTGAACTACTGTTTGGTGCTCAAATAAATTATGAAACTCCGACAATTTTCTACTCAAACGTCCATTTCTATCGCGGTCATGATTTGACGTCATTTACCACGAAAGAGCTTCCTTAAGATCTGTTTTTTAGCCCCAAATCATATACCTAAATTAAATTACTGTTTATGCTTTATTCAAGCAGAAATCGCACTTACTTATTTAACTTTGTCAGATTTCAAGCACTTAGCAAAAAAATGATTTTATTTACATAATATTTTTCGTCACGTTACGTGCGTTCCGTTCCACCAAATAAAACGCCACATAAAATAATTAACTGTGAAATAAGTAATGCATTAAAAAATATAATTAAAATAGGAATTTGTCTCTTGACTCCTATACAACGTATAATAAAATAATGGGTAAGTTTTGAACGACACGATTACGTGCATTAATTGCTAGTCAAAAATACTTACGTACTATAATTAAGTGAAGTTGTGCGTCTAATGGAAAATTTAGAGTAATTAAAACACAAAGATGGTTTAAAGAAAGATTATAAGAATTTATAATTTTATATATTTTTTTAAAGAACAATGTAAAGTTACGTACCTATACGCACGATTTAAAGCCAAATTAAATTTGCAAAAAAAAAAGGGGGTAATTGATTTTTTCTTAATAAATTAATTCAAAACAAAGTCATAATTTTTACCTAAATTGGACTAGCATACCTACTGATTGATATGGAAGAGTCGTGTACAATTGTTTTGAGAAATAAATTCGTGACATGCAAAATTACTTCGCCAGATTTTCTTTAGCCCTCAACCCGTAAACAATCTGCACTATGTATCTAATAGGTCGGGGTCGGTAGAGAGAGGGCTCTCTCTACCAACCAGGTAAAAAAATAACAAACATCAAAAAATTTAATCCGTCTACGAGGGCACTCACTCGAATTAAAATATCGCCGAAATAAATGGAAAGCATCGGCCATATGCACGCAGACACCCTATATTGTGCCCTCCCCATAGGGCCAGACAAACGGAAATATGAAAATGAAACGTATAAACGGAAAAACGCATCAAACGCCAATGCGCGATGGCTACCGGACAAAAAATGAACACAAACGACCGCTTAATTCGCAAAAAGCCCGTTTGATGTCGCTAATTGACAATCAGTCGGAGGACGCGTCTCATTGGTCCGCTTCCTCGTTCTGTTTTTAAAAATTAAAAACAAATAAATTAGTAGGGTCGCCATCTTTGTGTCCGTTATTTGTGTTGCGAGTGGTGGAGGGATGGAGGGATGAGGGCTGATAAAAGTCTGTGCCTACTTATGTATAACTATGTAGGAAATAATAAAACATCTAATTTTGTATTTAGCGTGTAGGTAGGTAGGTACTTGTTTTAATAACTACGACAGCTAAGCCATCTATAGTAAACCAACTGTAACTTTACCTAAGTACTATGTGGGTAAAGTAGATGTATAGATACAGGATCAAATTCGATTAGCTAGCGAAACTCCGCAGAAGTGATGGGTATATCGATATATAAACAAGAAAAAATAAAAATAATTTTCATCATTATGTGTCCTTTTCTTGTTTTTTGATATTTTTTTGTTTATCTCGTTAGTACCTAGTGTAAATAGTTAGTTTCGTGATCTATTGTATATAATGATTGTAATGTAGGTATTTGTTACGAAATAAAATCCTTTGACATTAAAAAGAAAAAAATAATATTTGGTGATATTTTTTTTACTTGAAGTCCTATGAGTTGAGAAAATCTGCTATGTTTTTATTGTAGGTATCGTGTTTAGTTCTCGATACCCACGTCTATGAAATTTACACAAAATAACAGATTTTTCAAAGTGATATTTCAAGTGCCTACACGATCGGCGGTTGATGACCACAAAAAAAATACACCAAATTAATTTATTTTTTGTTTTATCATGTTTAGATATCGATACTCATCACCTCTGCGGAGTTTCGCTAGCTAATTTCATTTGACCCTGTATAGGTACATTACATAGTACTTACATATTATCTGAGTATCCTATCTCATCACCCAGTGCTATACTCCATTTGTTAAGATTAGAAATTTAAATAAACATTTTTACAGTCCGTTCAACCGTTTTGACTTCTATTAAGGATGGCATTAAAAGCAAAAACGTGGTTACAATACCCACTATTTATTTCAGCTGCCGCTTGTCATGCTATCAACGCAATACGACGGCACGGTTGGCGCAGTGGTTAAGCGATTGACTGCTGTGCTGCGTGTCGCGGGTTCGATTCCCGCACGGAACAAATATTTGTATGACCTATAAGTAGTTGTTCCGGGTCTGGCTGTTTGTGTAGGAGAAATTCCTAGTGTGGGGCACCGTTTTAAAAAAAAAAAAATATAGAATTCAAAATCGGGACTGAAAAGGTTTAAATGTCTAATCTTATTTCAAATGGAGTACAGTTATTACGAAAAATACAGGTACAACAATTGCTATATTAAATCAAAATATAAAGCTTAAATGTTTTAAATAATTTCAAAGAATCAACTGTCGCATCAAAACTAAAACAGAAACATTTTTAAAAGGTGTCATTTCCCATTAACCGTCAACTGCGACCGGTAAAGCGAGTCAACAAGTTGCTCTTTTAAAAAAAATATTTCAAATTAAAAAATATATATATCCCTCCACATTCGAGGGGTTAAACCGTGTCAGACCAATTAGTTTCTGAAAGAAAACTACACAAGTGACGGACAGACATGTGTTGACAACGTTTTTGATTAAAAAACTTTAAAAAGATAATATTAAAAGTTTGTGGTAACTCGCTCTTTAACGTGGTTAGTGGCGTGCCTTTTTAACCGACAACCGATGCGAAATGGTTGTTTTAATCCCGGTTTTAGTATCAACAGTAGGTAAACTTTAGGCATTTTCTTTTTGAAATTCGATTCTTAATAATGCCTGCATTGTATTAAGAGTTTTTACACTAGCCGAAAATTGTTTTAAAATGAATAAAAACAACGCAGCCGGTCCGACTGATAAAAACGAATTCTATTTTCAAAATTCCGTCATAAATTTTTAATAAATATTTATTTTTATTTTTAGAGCTCTAGGTACTTCAACAGCCAGCTTTAAAGTTTCGAAACAGAACATCACGCACTCGATGTACAGTTTATCGATTAGTTTACTGACAGAACGATTAGTCATCGAGAAACGATTTATGATTGGCATCCGCCATCACCCCTATTTGTTCCTCTGAACCACACCATACATCACGTATTACACGATTTAAGTATTTTAACCGCTTACATATTTCACACAAATTAGAAACACGACTTAAGTTATCTTAAGTAGAATTTTAATAGCTTAGAGGTTGCCTAACGCTCGCACTAAAATTACTGTGGTATTAATCGATTTATTGCAGCCATTTAATAGTTTGTCAACAACATAAAACCTGTGCATTTTTACGATCTTTACTCTTAGTGTTTTTGCTAGAATTCTTTATACGCATATTTTCTATCTTATAATCAGATACCTAGTAAATATCACCGTAGGGCTGCATAAGTGATTTTCATATATTATTATCTTTGATAATCAAAGCGTATTTAGTGTAAAACAAAAAACTGAAAAAATTAAGAAAGTCAAAATAAAAACTGATTGTGCATCTTAGACTTAGGTATATTTTAATCCGATCCAACCTGACCCTTGCTGTACCTCACAGGGGTGCCCTTAGTGTGTAGTCGCTTAGTTTATGCCCTGGCTGGAGGCCTCAAGAGCGGCCAACCCGACATACTTTTCATACAAACGCTCGTACGTGATTATGGCGTTGTAACACATCTTTCTTTGAAATTTTTGAACCAATAGGTATCTTGTGCACTATATCTAGGTTTCTATGCAAGCAAAAAATAACATTTTAGTAAAACAAATTTAGTATAAGCCTGCAAAAATCTGCTTTTTTGCACAAATTTTACCTGAATAGACGGACCGGGAAGGGCCCTCTTAATTTATTGAGGCACCCACAGGAAAGTCCGGTTAAGCAACCGACAACCTCCAGTTTTTCTCGAGTAGCGAGCTGCCATTTAAAACAAAATAGCCTTATGTATCGTTGCAATCTTCAAACCATAATAAGATACCTTTAGATCTATTTCCCTTTATAATCACATCTCTATCTACTGTAGTGTTGTGCACAGTGCACTTATAAAACCTAGGAATATACTACGGAATTTGAAGCGGCGGCATCCGACTGAATCCGGTTTTGCGGAAAATTGTAATAACCGATATGAAAATGGCGAGTTTTTTACGATTACGGTTTTACATTATTATAATAGCGTATCAGTGTTAATATCATATATATATCAATATCATACCTTTTTTAACTATTGTAAGTAATTGGTATCTTATTAACCCTATACAGGGCAGAAACGAAATTTGTAGTTGACTAGTTTAAACTTTAGGTCGATTTTATCAATTAAAAATCGACCTTAAAGTTCTGTAGACCAACCGGGTGGTTACGGTCGCTGCTAATTTCGTTTCAGCCCTAAGTATAAAGCGTTAAAGAATGTTGACTATAGGTTTTATCTTTGGCGTTGTAGCTTCAAAATAACTGATAATACGATTTTTACTTTAATTTTCTTTTAAAAACATATCAAGACTTATTCAACAGAACTATAATGCATTTAATATTGTAGGTATCATAAGACTATGTATTTATACACACCTATTGTATTGTTATGTTTCTAGGTACCTATTCTATTGTTACCCGCCCACAATCACGAAGCGGAAACCTTCAGCATTACACCGTGATATCATAACCAAATAGACATGCGCACAAAATTTTATAACACATCACTAAACCGGTATAAACGGACGAATAGAAGAAAATCCTCGCCACAAAGGCGTGCCCATTTCCACCGAGCATTGTGAGAGAAGGCAATAGCGCTATACAGCTGTCCTGCTCATACAAAGACGCCGCCGCGATGCGCAAAAGAGATAGCCAACACAATAGACAATTGTTATCCCCACTTCTGCGCAGCTCTATAATGTTTTACACGCGATTATAGCTCACAGAGCTTTAAAATACGGGCGTTTTTCCTTTGGTGTGGTGTAGCCAATAATTTGATTCGCTAGTCGTCACTGAGAAAACAATGGGTGAATGTAGGTATAAATAGAAGTTTATGGTTTGCACAAGACGTTTACTGGCATCGTTTCAGCGCAGACATTTACGATGTTTGGTTTTTCATAAGCAGTTTTATACCGATGAACGTTAGCGGTTGTAAAAATCTGGGGAAATCCATTAATACATTGTTTGTTGTACATAGTGTTGGTTTAGCTATAATTTACCTACTCGTTAGAGATTTAGGGCGTTGCTGTTAAGATAGGAAAATCTAGTAATTAACTAACTGTAATTTGGGTAGGGTTCCATCCGCTGAAACGTGGTGCATCAAAAGCCGCGAAAGCAGTAAGATCGATGCTTTCGAAATGTGGTGTTGGTGGAGGCTACTTCATATATCATGGACCACCATGAGAAAAATTAATCCATACTAGAGGAACTCAGTATCACCAAACGACTTTCTACAACATGCCAGGAGCGTGCCCTCAGCTTTTTCGGACATATTATGGGTTCACTTAAGCATGGTCTGGAAAGGCTTTTGATACTGGGCCGGGTAGTAGCAAAACGCGCTTAAGGCAGAGCACCGGCAAGATGGTCAGACGCGATCAAGAAGGCTGTTGAGGTAGCATTTACAGAGCTGTCCACTCTGTAGACGACCGCATAACTTGGAGACGCGTCGTATGTGGTTGCGATCCTCAGCATTGAGGGAATGACGAAGAAGAAGAAGAGAGAACTGTAATTTTATGTTACTTTATTAAACAAACAGGCTCATTGCAAATCGAATCCAGCACACGCACAGCATGCTATTCAGAATCATATCGATTCGTAGCAATCGACTATCGATAAATCCATCTTCAGACTTATTCGTTGCTGTACATCACTACAGACAAAACAGGCGTGAAAATCACCCCATACATTACAAAACTCCACAACTAATTACCTTACTGACCCGTAAACTAACGGAAAACGCAGATTAGAATATCGGCAAGCAACTGTTCATAATACCAAGAACACATTTTATCGGTAGCTTCATTTAAATCCAACACATTTCCTATCCTAGACAATATTCGAGGCAGCGATACCTCCCGCTTAACATTTGCATACATATTAAAAGCAATAACACAATTTACAATGTTATTTACAGTTAGATAGGATAATCTTCTTACATTCACAGTAGCACGATTTCACCTTTGTAGCTAAATGGTAGCTGGGCTGTAATGGCAGTATTAATCTGCCGGTGCCCATCAAATATGCCGTACATTTCCTTTACATACATTTTAATAACTTTGTAGGTTCATTGCTGTTGATAAGAAAACTGTTTTGTACATTTTTAGTGTTGTTGCGTTAGCATTGACCGCGCAAAGGTCTTCTATGAGCAAGTATTATTGCACAGAAAGCAGTGCTTGTTGCTATCTGCCAACTGAAGTTTTTGAAGATCTTTTTTATGAAAAGATAGGGAAATTATCTACTTCGTGTTTGTAGGTATTAGAAAAGTGCCACTTCGCATCCATCGCATTTGAATACGAACATTTCTACTTTTAAATTCGTAATCTAACCGCTTTAGCCCAACGGCCTTTACGCTGGTAGCAAATCTCCGCCGCGGAACCATAGCAGCGAAACCGCTGTAGTTAAAATGTACTGGCTCGCGTCATGTTCCGCTTTTATCGATTCCATCTAGCTTATTTATATATATATATTACGTATATCACACTAATATTATAAAGGCGAAAGTTTGTCAGTGTGTGTGTGTGTGTGTATGTTTGTGTGTATGTTTGTTTCTTCTTCACGCTCAAACGGCTGGACCAATTTTGATAAAATTTTGTATGGAGGTAGCTGACACCCTGGATTAAGACATAGGCTACTTTTTATCCCGATATTCTCACGGTATCGAGACTTACGCGGGTGAAACCGCGGGGCGCAGCTGGTTTGTTTAATATAACGTGTAAACGTGTGACACTTGTGGCTAAGCAATAATAGCCGCACGGATCGATCAGACTAAGCTACGCTTGCCGCAGTTGGTCCGTGGATGGGTGAACATCTTTACGTACCAAGCTCCGTGCTTCGAAAAGCACGTTAAGCCGTTGGGCCCGGATGTCATTTGTAGATCAGCAGTTGTTCCGGGTTGTCAGAAGCCCGAAAGTCTGACAACCAGTCTTACCAAGGGGTATCGTGTTACCAAGTAACTAGGTTGTTGAGGTCAGATAGGCAGTCGCTCCATGTAAAATACAGCTGAATCCGGTAAGACTGGAAGCCGACCGCAGCATTGTTGGGAAAAGGCAGGCAGATTGATATAATATAAACTCTTAAAAGACAGTTGCCACATCAAAAAAATAATTACTTAGTAGTAAGATTTATTGAACAGGTTTTAGTCAATGGTTTTAGGTACAAGTAATTATGTTCACACATTTAAACGTAAGTAACTTGAATATAAAATTAAACATTAATTTTATTTCATCCATCCAGACTCGTACAGACTCGCGTGATATCGCGGGCGCGACAGGCACCGACAAAGAAATCGTGCTACTAGTGTCGCGTCACGCCCGCGATATCGAACTAGTCTGTACAAGCCTTCCTGCACAAGCACCTTAACACCCAGCAAAGGTATTACGAAAATCAGCCTTGTTGTGAAAAAAAAACCGGCCAAATGCGAGTCGGACTCGCGCACGAAGGGTTCCGTACCATGATCTACTCGTATAAAAATGGCAAAAAAATTACGTTTGTTGTATGGGAATCTGTGAAAATTTCAACTGTCTAACTACCACGGTTCATGAGATACAGCCTGGTGACAGACGGACAGACAGACAGACAGACGGCGGAGCCTTAGTAATAGGGTTCCCGTTTTACCCTTTGGGTACGGAACCCTAAAAAAGAAAAAGCAAAATTGTCTATCCCCTTTTGACGGAGTTGTAGGAAAATGCACGAGGTTGAACAGGGGCTTGTTTCGTAATTAAGTAGTGAACGCTTAGTTACCCGAAGAAGCTAGGAAAAGTTTCGTGAGGAAAAACCCTGAATGGCATTTTCAAATAAGTGCCATTGAGAATTCTTTTGCTTTTTTTTTTTCATTGTTTGTGTTTCATTTTTCTAGGCTTTAACATGGTATTATTTTCGTGGTTAGTTAAATAAATTGAAGTTTACGTAGTACAACATAATCAGCCTATAATGTTCCCACTGCTGGGTCACAGGCCTCCTCTTTCTGTCAGAGGGAGTGGGCCGTGATCCACCACGCGGGCCCAGTGCGAGTTGGTGTCACATGTCTTCGAATTTTTAGTTCTAAGACATGCATGCATTAGTTCTAAGGCATGGTTTCCTCACGATGTTTTCCTTCACCGTTTTGAGAGCAGTGGTGATGAAATAATTTACACAAAGTAAAGCGCCTGTCTGGGTTCAAACCCACGACCTACAACTCGTAAGAGGAGACCGTGACCACTGGGACACCACTGCTCTCGTAGTACAAGGAAGAAGGTTATCTAACAAAATTTCGTTCTAAAAATACTATTTCATTGGCTATATTAAAATTATTTATGATACCTTTATCACCCCTATATAGCCTACCTATACGTAGACTACGTACTACCCAAACCCCCTATACTAGAGAAATAATGAGAGGTCTTTATGGATATGAGGGAAAACAACACAAACTTTACAAATAAATCCTAAAAAAAACCATAAATAAAAGTAGGTAAGTACTACAATCAAAAGCAATACAATATCGACCAAAATAGGACCTCCTACATTCACAAACAAAGCCGTTCTGAAAAGTAAATTAACCTTTCTGCAGTACGAAACTCATTTACCGATACAAAACAAGACCGTAGCCAATAGAGCTGCCCCAATCGGAAAATACCGAAATGAAAAGACGTCTGAAACAGGTACGGAATCAACTGAAACATGCTTCTTTGTATGTATTCAGTACACAAATGCTTTTCTTGGTCGGCATTCATGCTTTTCTATGGGGGCAATAAAGGTTCCCACGGACACAATGAGCCGGGAAGGCAAGGAGAATGATGAAAAGTTGGGAATCTGGGCCGCGTTCCCGGGGCGACGCCGCGACGTAGGGATGCGAACATCCTTGTGTACTTTATCGATAAATGCGCTGAAAAGAAAATTGTGTGCATGTAAAGAAAAGCTGGTTGGAGTTTTATAGTGGGTTTTTAGTTAGAATTGAGTTCATTGACTATCTTGTTTTATCTGCACTTATTGGAAAAGACATTTTCACCAAACAATGAGCTTATGTGCTTTTGAACTTACGTAAATAAATCCTAATGCTATGCTAGGACATAAATGAAGAGATAATTATGAGATTTTAAAGTTGAAGAAAGGTCTTCTAACTTTGTTTACTATCACGATCACTACACCAATGTCACCTTTCTAAATCCCAATAATTAGTTAACAATATCGATTTACCTTTCCATCACTAAACCGTAGTTATTCGCGTCACTTTCCAATTATTTTTGCGGTCTTTCTTCGCCACAGACTACAGTCCGCATTGAATAGGAACAGAATGGAGTCGGGCTTTAAGGAATTAACAGCTTTGTCCCGGCGAAGCGGAGCTGCTGCTTAGGTGACCACATTGATTAGCGGAGGCGAGGGCGAATTATGAAAATGAAAGATAAATTGGTAAAATATTTCCTGGGGGTGTGTACTCCGAACATAAATCCGGTCAAAAGTATCGGTCCAATATTCGGTCGTTTCTTCGGTTTAGCGCTTCGTAGTAGACCCCCTGAACTGTGTTGATAGAACAGTATGTTCAGAGAATCCTCACGGTAGTGCCTATTGTCAATGAGCTCTGAGAAGGAATGCCTGTATAATTATGCTAGAAAGCAGAGTTACTGATAACATGGATATTGAACCCAATTTCCGGTATTTTCCATGAAATTAGCCATGGATTTTCTCGATAATTATATTAATTAAGATATCTGTAGAGTTTTTTTATTTATTTTGTGAAAGACGTTACTTAAAACCGGACATAAACCGGTTGCTTTACACTGCCTTCATAAAAATGCCTGTACTATCTTGAAATTTATGAAAAGCGGAGTAGGTTACTATTAATATATTTCCATAATCGCTACCGCTCCGTCTTCGCGGCTACGTGCGCCGCCTTAGTTTTCCTTTTCCACCAACTTGCGGTTAATTTATTTAATAAGTTGTTTCTGAATAGAGCACCGAGCAACGAGCGCCCGGATGAATCGGATTTTCCATTTTTCTTTCTTATTTTTTTTTTCTCCTTCAACACAAAAAAAAATCTTCAGTATTTTGTTTTTGAAAGGAAACAGAAGCTTTACATTTTTATTCTTTTTTTCTCTCTTTTGTGACAGTTGGCTGTATCGTGCTAATTAGTAGAGGTTCTATGAAAATGATGAACAAGCTTTTTTCTTATTTTATCGACAATGAAAAAAGTTTTTAGAATCGTTTCAAAAGAAATAATATTAGTAGCTAATAATGCTGCTGCTTTTCATTCATTTGGTTATCCTGCGAAAACGTTCAATTCCAAATATCATCATCCTTATTCCTTTTAACATGAATACAATATAATTAGGTACTACTTAAACGAAAAACAAAACATAACACCAAGTTACATTAACCCACGCCAAAAATTTAAAAACAAAATACAGGTAAGTTGTTAATAATTGGTTGAAAGTTGAAAAGGCCGGCTTGTAATTCTTGTAACATTTATACTGATGGTAACACTCGCGATTTATTACAGGTTGTCACACTGTACATGTAAGGAACACCGCACAATAGCCACCTACAAAAGTGACGCCAGATTTTAACCGTTTGATTAATAGTAGTAATAAACTGTTGTTTATCTCTCTCAATTGTACACTTGATGAATTTTTAATTGCTTTGTTTTACTTTAATTGTTTCCACTGATCCTGGTATTATTTTAATGGTGGTAAGATGGTTTTACACTGGAGTTAGTGCCGGTTATGGTCTTGAAATGCGAATTTAAGTACTTTTAAGGTCATTTGCTTAGAAATTGTGATGTTGAAACATGTGAAATGGTTATAAAAATAAAACAGAATATTTTTCTAAAGTCTACATTTTGTTGTACTAAATATAACTGCATTTTTAACGATTTCCCTACAACAAAAGACCGTAAAGAAAAGAAAACAAAATGGCGTAGGTGCATTCGAAATTGGAATTCATCAAAATAATGCGCGGAACGTGATCTCGTGCGAAGTGCGCGGATGAGCGTATATTTCGTGATGCGTTACTAATAGGGCTGCTAAACTCGAAAAAAAACGAAGAAAATCTGTATTTTACAGAAAAAACGTTTAGTCTGGATACCATTTTGACAGGAATCACCAAATAATTTATAATTATTTTTATGGATTAACTAAATTTACTAATAAAAATAATATTGAATTAAAATTATATTGTGGACTTCGGGGTTATGTTTTAGAATGGTCCATTTTAAAAAGACACTTCGACGTATTTGGTTTATTTCTCATTCGGATGAATTCGTCTTCTTAGGGAGATTCTAAGTCATGAGAAGAACAATAATCTATTCTGCCAACCCTAGTCTGCTAATGTAAGGTGGCGCGGGAGTCGCGCGTTTCGTCCCGGTTCCTTTTTTTAAAAAGCCGTTTTTATTAATTGCCCTCCATTGTTGGTGGTCGGTGTGCGTACGGGAATGCGCAACGTTCCATCGTGTTTCGGATTATCTTTTATCCTTACAGAAATAGATATTTTGAATGTAGGTATAGATCGTCCAGTTTAAACTGCACGCCCCCCCACTAAAATTTATATCATCATCACCATTTCAGCCAAAATAAGTTCAATGCTGGACATAATCCCGGACCAAGGGGGGGTTTGCCATAATCGCTACGCTTGGCAGGCGGGTTGGCGATCGCAGTATAGTGTTACAAATGCATAGAGAACGCTGCTGCCTATTCTCTAGTAAGTCCCTTAGTCGCCTTTTACGACACCCACGGGAAAAAATAGCATTTCTTTACGTCCGCCACCACACGGCACAAAATGTATACACCTACAAACATTTAAAATGTGTATGCAAGAAGCAGTGGGGTGCAGTTTTAAACTGGACCATCTCTACCTACTCTGTTTGAAGTACCATAATTATTGTTTCAGTGGGCTGACATAATAAATTGCATTTTTTTTTAATGTGAGGAAATGATAAGGAAACATAAATTTCACATAGTTGTGGTGTTGAATGTAAGAATTTAATGTGCAATAAATTAGGGTATCAATCTTCGGAGTGGTCGACCTGCGAAGTCGTTAACCTATCGTCAACGCTAAATGCGTTGACATTAAGCTTAGAAAATTATGGCCAAAATATTATAATTTTGCTGTAATGTGACGTTGTTCACAGTTTTTACGAGTGTAAGAATGCGGCCAAAATCTACCGCGCATTGTTTACAGAAGGAATTTTAATAAATCTCTTTTATTGCACGTCTCGGATTCCGAACAGATATATTAACGATGGTTACTTAATCTTGAAGATAAAAATTCTTGGGGAGAGCAAAAACGTGTAGAATATTTTTTTATGACACGAAGTAAAGGTCACGACGATATTACCTCTTATTGCCAAGTGGTAAAAGAAATTTAGATTGCCAACGTAAACATAGATACCTGAACAAAAGCACATAATACATGTCTCAATCATTTGTAACAACGATTACAGTAAATATGTCACAATATTGATTGTAAGTAGTAACTAAATAAATACTCGACCATTTCCTGTCTTATATTTTGGAACAACACTATACTTCATTTGAAATAAGATTAGAAATTTAAATAAACCTTTTTACAGTCCGTTCAACCGATTTTGACTTCTATTCCGTAGGCATAAGGATGGAATTAAAATCAAAAACGCGGTTACAATACCAATTGTCTATTACAGCTGCCACTTGTCATGTCACCAACGCAATAGAAGTCAAAATCGATTGCACGGAATGTAAGAAAGATTTATTTAATAATCTTATTTCAAATGGAGTATAGGTTACCTACATATAAATTAGCAGGTATAATAATATTAAATATTAAATTTTACTATAAAGATATCACAAGTTCACAACATAACGTCTTATTCCCCGAAGGGTTAGGCAGAGGTGCACCTATAGAGCACCCATATTTCGTGTTATGTTTAAGTCCCATGTAATATGGGGCAAGCTTAATGCCATCAACCGGTCACGAATGCAGACTCTGGGATGCTACTGAGAAATTCCAGATTGAAAACCCATGGACGTCTGACAAGACAAGCAAAAATCTGGACCAATAAGCTTGTTAAATTGCGTAGTACCTACCTAATGAGACTCAAACCTAGTTTAATGGATTTATGACTATTTTATTAAAACAGAGCATCACAGTAAAATTTACCTCAAAATATGTTTTTATATGCAACGTCTTAACCCGCGTCAAAATAATAGACATTTGTCTGTCCGCGCGTCATTTACTTCTATATCCCACACTCGAATAGATTTTAATTCAGCCCAGCTAGACGGATTTACGAGCACTCCCCTCTATTGTGACTAAACATGATATTATTATCCAGTTTCCCATTTGTTTTTCTTTAAAATATAGCATTTTAAAAATACGTAGGCATAACCTGTGAGTCAACACGAGGTAAATTGCTCAGATTGATATTGGCATATTCCTGTCTTTATGTTTTATAAATTTCTCTTTTACTGACAGTCTTTGACTTTTAGGTGATTTTTACGGTTAGTTTTGCAGGTTAAATAATCTAATATTAAATTATATTTATGATTTTTTTTTAACTATATTTATTTAAGAAAAAAGGTGTCAGATTATGGGAATAGATTTTAGTGATTGCAAATAGGACTGTATGATTTTGAAGGGTATTAAAATACACCGATTTATTTATTTTTTGTGTAAGACTGGTTAAAAAATATATGATTTATATCACAAAAAAAGTGTAATGTCCTCTCATTCCGAGAACAGGAAACCAAGAGGAAAAAAAGAAAATTTGATTAACCTTAAACAGGTAGCAAAAAAATGTAACTGGTTAGCAAAACTTTTTACCGTTCAGTAATCAAACACGTTTTCATTATCTGTTTGACCACAAATTTCCAAGACGCGAGACAAAGTTCATTAAACGTTTAGTTTGTGTAAACTAAGAACAGGGCATTAAAGAAATGTATTCAGTTACCTACTTGGATTACTGTTATCTTAATCTTAACATCGTACAGTTACTATTTTGTACAAACGTTTTTATTGGCTGGCCTCTAAATGTTTTTTTTTTCACTTTGATTACATCGGTAATGTTGATTGAAATCTGGTTTTACATTAGGATTTCTTAATTTTGTTTTCTTTTGACTTTATTGCCTGTTTGTGATGAACTGATTTTCTGTTCAAGCGTCAAGATTTTTTATTAGAATTAAATCAACGGGACTTAAATCTCTTGAAGTATTAAAAATGGCAACAAAAAATCGTAGACTGAATTATGACAAGTCGTTCTTTTAACAAGAGTTATGTTCTACAATTAGTAACAGTAGAAAAAAAAACTAAAATTGCTCACTCTTCGACTCGCAAATGGCACAACAGTAGCGAAATACATTTTGTAGACAACCCACTGAAAATAATATATTGATCGCAAATAAATCACGGACTCTGGCATAAATTCTGCGTTCATTTTTTCCTAATGAATATCAGTGACAGATCGAACCGTCAACATTGTCAGGGTTGAACTAAATTAAATATCCTGTCATAATTTCGTTTCGTTTGACGGTGTGGCAGATCAAAGGCGAGATCCTATTATTATGAATATTGTTAGTCTACACACGCGTACCACATTCTACCTAGCAACAAGGAGGTTCATTAATATATAGCGGTATTTAGGGGAAACATCCGCTTGTTTGCTTGGATTTGTTCTAGTTTGCTAGTGTGTGCTTTAATTACAAAATTCCGAAGCACTATCGTGTTTTTATATAATAGTATTTTGCAATGCTTGTAAAATCGAATTGTTATTATGCCGCTAACTTTGGAATATAATTAAACCTATTAACATCGTGGTGAAATAAAACAATTCCGTTCTTATCGAGATACGTAACTTTTCGGAAAAATCACAGACTAGAGTGAATTTAGAAAGTATTTAAATTAATTGAATAGAAACTAATATACCTAGGCACCTAAACCCAAAATAAACAAACAATAGATATCACAAAAGTAATGACAATTTTCAAGTTTTTTTTTTTTAATACAAAAAATATAGTCGTCATTTTTATCATCTTTACTTTTCTCTCATGGTCACCCTACGCGCGTAATTTCTCACGAGCATGTCAAGCGTCAGTGTCACACAATCGATTTCCGGTGTCGACAGTTCGACACACTGAGTGTCATAAGAGGTCAGTAGTCTAATGTCAGTGTAAACATTCCTGCAGAGGTTACAATGTAAACTAGGCAGTGTGAGGTGCGCCTTTGATGTGCGCCGGCCGCGTTGTTAGGGTTGTCCGTATGAAAAAATGAATATGAAAAAATGTCTTCTACGATAGTAAAAAGTTAATCGTTTTGTAATTAATATTGTGTGGTCTCAGTTGGAAGGAGCTAATGTCCTGGGTACAAAATGCGATTAATTTATTATTTATTGAGCTAAGACTGCCGATACCGCCCCATTTTATATTTTAATTGAATACTATGATATTGAAGCAAAACAATGTTTGGAAAACTTTGTTTGGTAACGACCGATGGCCAGTAGAAATGATAATTATGCTGAAATTACTTAATGAATACAAAAAGCTGCAATACGAACTGACAATCATGATGAAGTCGAAACTGACTCGTATCATATCGTTTGAACACTTTGCAATCAAATATTAAAATGATCTGATTTTTAGAGATGATTTGATCTGAATATTTTAAAATCCAAATCTGGTTTCTGATTCATGCGATTCAAGATGTTAAAATTATCATGAATAATAAAATGGAGCGATAACCCTAAACGGTACAGAGTAGCCCATAGAACAGAGTTTACATTGGCATCATTCAAATGTATGAAGTTGCTATTTACGTTTGACCAGAGCACTCATTACGGATTGTTATTGGAATAATAAAGAGAGAGGCATCGCATCCGTAGCTATGAGATCGTAACGTATTTCCGAGTAACGCTCTATCCATTGCGAAATGTTATCGCTTTATTCTCTTCAACGATTCCGCGAACTGACACTTCTGTTGTTGTTTATTAATCTGTGTTTATCTGAGCTAGTTTCATTCTTTGATAGAATGTTTGGAATTGAAAAGTGTTATTTTTTTAATTTAAATATTTGACGCAGTGTCTCGATTGACATGACTTTTATGGAGAACTGTGAAATTGAATCTACGATGTGCTCGAAGGTGTAATCACGTTGATTTTAATGACGTGACAATATTGATAGTTTTACTAACTAGACAGTTGGACGTTAATTTACTGTTGGCTTTTATTGCCAGACATAATTTACCTATGAGAATGCCTGACCCGCCTACGTGAAATCCTTTAAAATGCACGAAAATATGCGACAATATTTTTTATGGCTCATTTTCATGTACTTCTAAATTTAACCCATTTTTTATCTATGACTAGTGACACGCCCAAACATCGTTCGAAAGCAGTTTTGACAGGAGCAGAGCTAGATGGACGCGTTGAAATTCTCTATTATTAATATTAAAATAAAATTAGTTCAACGTAACTAATTTCAGCACAATATCCGGACGAACGCTTGTCATACAAAATCCTCGAATACCGAGACCAGACTCTCCTACAAACAGTCACACATTTTTGTTGTAAAAAAAAATAGAAATTCGTGAACATAGATTTCGATGTCCCTAAATAGGTTTGCGCACAAATCTTTCGTCACGGTGTCGGTTGCAGGCTGTCATCGCCATTTCAGTTGTCAGCAGGGCAACGATAAACTGAGGGAAATTAACCAAGGACCAACATTAATGTGTCCCGAACGTCCAGTAAATTATTGACATTAATCAACATCGGTAACGGAATGGAAGACACGAATAAATGTAAATTCTCACATTTTAATAAGGGAAATAGGCGATAAATTAACTTTTATTTTTGCTTTACACGTGAAATTGATGCGTTTTATTAGTGATTTGAAGGTAACGCCCGAAATGTTTGTTACCAAAATACTTCTGTGTGTGTGTGATGGTTTGACTGAATGAATTGTAAAATTCGAATGCGGAATAGGTCACTATAGTCTTATAATTTCTCGTAAATCAGGCATTAATGGGTACTGCATAATCAGCCTGTAGAGCCTGTGAGAGGGAGTGGGTCGTAATCCACCACGCGGGCCCAGTGCAGGTTGGTGGATGATGACTATGACGCTGACAACAGCTGAAGCGCGGTCACTGTCAGACTGCAAACAAAAGAAAGAGAAGCGCGATGACACAACGCTTGTAATTTATTGCAAAATATGAAGGAATTATCAATTTACTCAAATTTGAGTTGGGAAATCGAAAATAAAAATAAAAACCGGTCAAGAGCGAGCCGAACTCGCTCACCGAGAGTCCCGTACGTATATATGATGTTGATGATTTCTGAAAAACTGTGCTATTTAGAGACATTTATTTTTCCTGTAATCTTTACATAAACTTCTATCACATAGAACAATTTCAGATGTTTCTCTATGCAAACTGCGGAGCTATGGGGGGGGGGGGGGGGGGGGGAACGGGTTTTTTTTTACATTTTTCATCAAAAGTCGAAAACTATGATGCCCAAAAAAAAAGTTTGAGGATGTGCAAACAGCGCTCTTTCATATGATCCCCACATAGTAGACTCCATTCGAATTTTTAAGACAGGGGGTCTCTTCAGGCCCTGTTGCAAAAAAGATATATTTTTTTAAATTTATTTCTTGTTTGCAAAATAATTGGGTAAATGTCATCTAAAACTATTCCAAATTTCAAGTTGATAGCAGTAGAAGTTCTTGAGATATCCAGCTGTGACAGACAGACAGACAGACTTAGTCTCACTATCATAATCTGCCTATAATGTTCCGACTGCCTGGGACACAGGCCTCCTCTTTCTGTGAGAGGGAGTGGGCCGTAATCCACCACGCGGGCCCACTGCGGGTTGGTGGATGTCACACATGTCTCCGAATTTTTAGTTCTAGGACATGCCGGTTTCCTCACGATGTTTTCCTTCACTGTTTTGAGAGCAGTGGTGATGAAATAATTTACACAAAGTAAACTAGTAGTAGTAGTCTAGGAGTAGTAATCTCACCATAAGGGTTCCTTTTTATCATTTTGGTACGGAACCCTAAAAACAACCAAGTTGTGCATTCAAATAAGACGTACTTGGTATTAATTAAATACCAACCGTACGTTAATATTTCGTACAGATATTTTGGATTTGAACTCAAAGTAAAAGGTTAGTTTACCGTTAAATTGTATCAGCGCCTTAATAGGTACTGCTGATGCATTATTGAAATACTGACTAGAAAGTAGTCTAGTTTATAAACTGTAAATGTCTGTAGGTTTTTACAAGATGCACAGTTTTCAGGCATCACTGACGCACAAACCGGGGCGGGGTTTGTGCCTCAGTGATGCCTGAAAACTGAAAATCACATTCAAACAAACTTTTAAACCATTTCATAAAAATATTAAATTAATGACATCATCATTAAAACCGTTTCATATGTTTAAAGACAAAATGTACGCAATGGAAACTGCACTAACTACAAAATCTTTATGAAACTACCCACCGTTGGCGTTCATATTAGGAAATGTGAGTTAAAGGCTAGGGCGACGACAAAGTGCCTTAAATTTTTTAATTGCGGCCGCCTTATGTTATTATATGTCTTTGTGCATTCAGGGCGCATGTGTGGAGGCTTTGCGGGGTAATGCGCGGACACTGAGATGGGTGGTGTAAGATGTGAGAGCAGAGCGGTGTGGACTGAGTAAGAATAGGAGGTTTATGTGAATTTTGTTGAAAAGCTTTTCATGTTAATCAAAATCAAAAGTCATTTATCCAAACTAGACTGAGAATCAAAAAGAAAGAAAGAAGAAAGAAAAATCGTTTATTCTGCACAAACAAAACGCACATTACAATTAAATAACATAAACACACAAACAAAGAAGCCAAAAGCCTTGTATTCAAACATAAAAGTTGCAGCACTCAGCACAATCAGCACTTTGCAAACGTCAAAATTACATAAGACATTCCTCCAAAATCGCCCGCCCTTCACCACTTTCTAGTGCTTTAGCTGGGAAGAAGTGGTGCAACAAACTCTTCAGCAGCACAGCTGTCTGTTCAGTTAGAACCATAGCCTTACCTTATACCATAGCTTAAATAAATGAAGCTTAGGTTGAATCTCCTTTAGGTTTGATCAGTTTCCTGAGATCAATAAAGAATGATATTCAGATAAATATAGGTATTTGTGGGTGTCCAAGCAAAAAGGGTCCAGTTTTCGGCATTTAGTTTCCGAGATATAGGTACGTAGTTTTGTAAAGTTGGGTGAAAAAATAGCATTTCACGATTTTAATCATCACACTTATATCACACTAATATTATAAAGGCGAAAGTTTGTGAGTGTGTGTGTGTGTTTGTTACTTCTTCACGCTCTAACGGCTAGACCAATTTTGATAAAATTTTGTAAGGAGGTACTTTTTATCCCGATATTCCCACGGGATCGAGACTTACGTGGGTGAAACCGCGGGGCGCAGCTAGTTGAATAATAATTACTTAACGCTCAATTATCTACAAGCTCATATAGTAAATGACTTTATAATATGATGTTTCTAAGTACCAGAAATTTTAAGAGAGAAGTCAAATAAATCAAAAAATTGTCTTTCAATCAAACTTTGAAAATGCTTTTTCCCAAAGCAAGAGTTAAAATGTGCTAGTTTTTGATTATTTTTTTTGATCCTTATTATCAATTGACTATTCTAGATACCGAATCTAGTCGTAACTCAGTACCCCACTACTGAAAGCTTTTTGCTAACATTTAGCCCAATTTATTACCAGTTCATTTATGGTACAAACATCTCTGTGTTCTGTGAAGTGCTTTAGTACTCTCAAATGCAGAAGCACTTACCTACCTATCCAAAAATAGGAAACAAAAAAGTTTAAAGAAACTTAGCGTTTCCTGCTTTCGCGTATAAAAACGCTCCCGCTCATAGTGTGCACCAGGGCATTAGAATTTAATAGAGGCCCACCTTGTCGACACCCGTGTGTGGACCTAACAAGAATCCTTTGAGCAGCACAATATTATGAATATTATGCTCATTAGTGGGCCGTTATTTCACCAGGTCGGATCTTGAGATCAGACCTTACTGATTTTATAAAGGTAAATAACTATTACCAACCAGTTTTATGTAAACCACAATAGGCTTTTGTAAATTGTGGAAATATATTTTTCTCATTTGCATTTCCGTGATTACTCACGGGGGGGCAATCACATTTCACATGGTGTACTATGTATCCTACAGTTGCGGTATGTTATTAACTCATAAACATCACGCCTTTATTCCCCGGAGGGTTAGGCAGAGGTGCGCCTATAGTACACCTACAATTCGCCAGATATTATATACGATTGCTGTTGCTATTTTAAACGAGCTAGTCTTACCACTGTAAGACTCGCTCGTTCGTTCATAATGATGTGTAACATCTGACATCTCACCTTGGTAATAAGCAACTGAATAGCGGCAGAAATCAACCTCAATATTGAAAAAAAGCTAAATACTGAAATATTTATTCGAATAATAGGGAATATGCACGTAATTCAAAACGTATCCATTATTTTAATATACATTGTGTAGGAGTCAAGAAACAAATTCTAATATTTTTCACATTATTTATTGCATTACTTATTTTACAATTAATTAATTTATGTTGCATTTTTTTGTTGGAACGGAACGCAAACTCAAAACGCGTCCTCTTCGAAAATGCCGGAAGTGACGAAACAAAACATGTGAATAAAATCTATTCTTTGCTAAATGCTTGAAATCTCAGTAAGATTAATATGTAAGTGCGATTTCTGTTGAATAAAGCATAAACTATAATTTAATATATATGATTTGGGGCTAAAAAACAAATCAGTTTCGTGAACAATGACGTCACATCATGACCGCGACAGAAACGGACGTTTGAACTGTAGTAGAAAATTGTTGGAGTTTCATAATTTTTTTGAGCATCAGTCAGTAGTTCAATTTAACTTTCAATACTTTCCTTAGGTTTATTTTACTGTCTAATATTGATTTAGTGAAAAAAAAACATGTATATTCCCTAGTATATGTATACCTAATCATAACCTACTAGTGGTCGCCCACTGGTCGAAATTCGACCCGTTCTACTTACAATCTAAATAGTACTTACTAAAACCATGAGTTCACTAATTTCAAGCTATTATAAAGTACTTACTAATTCCATGCTAAAGCTGTCACTTCCTGTTACGCACTTCCGTTCCTTTTCACGTAATCACTCGCACGGAAAGCGAGAGGAAAGATGTTAAAGTTGTACATTAACAAAAATATCTGCGTTCATGTTATTAATCATTGTTTTTATTTGTTTACAGGTAAGTTCGAGCGCTTGAAGTCAGCCTGTTGGTAAGAAAAGTTTTCAGGAATCAAGTTACGATACATTTTTATTTAGGTAAAGTCGCCAGCACATCAGGTTATTCCAAACTGTCATATTTCTCCAAATGATTTTATTAAACCTTCGAATGTTCAAAATCGAACGAGAAAATTTGACAGTTTGTGTTAACTTGATGTGCTGGCGACTATACCTAATTTTCGTCTTGATTTTTTTTTTTAAATATAATATTATTTTCCCACGTCTAAGAAAAAATAATTGGACCTTAACATTACCAAACAAACTTTTGGAAATAATCTTGATCCAAACAAGAGGAAGAAAATTCTTCTAAACAATCCAACTCATCAACTAACTAAGATCTGATAAAGTCATATCACCGCTGTTCTAAAGTAATTAACAATGAAAGTTTCCCACAAATGTACCGAGAAACTCGAGATCACAACGTTTTACTTTTAATCTGTGCCTTTAATTGCCTTCACAACCATTAGGCATGGCAACACTGCGTTAATTTGTACAGTCGTCAAAACACAACAACTTGTGTTGACCTGAGTGAACTGTTTGGAATACATTGCTTCTTTTGTATGTAATACACAAAAAAGTGGTCTAAGCAATCTTGTTATGTATAATAAACATGAATTACATAAAAACATGTACTTGGAACGTTGTTAAGTTTTCTTTACGTGCAATATTATTTTTGAGTTTATAAAGTGGTACCGACTTCTCTATTGTTACTGGGTAAAATGTTTTAGTTGGTAATTAGTCAAACAAAGCACAATGCCCAGCCAACGTTATACTATCTTTTTGTAATGTATTTTATGTACACGAACAGGGGGCCGATCGCGCTAATTTTGAACGTTAATACCAAAACGAAACCACAACCAAAAACGTAACGTTAGACACATTTCGTATCGTAACTATGCGACAGACTTACAAGTTTTCATATCTTATTTATATTTCTGTAATTTTATTACACAATATTGTAGGGTAGGGTATCACTCAAGCAGATTACATTTCATTGACAGATTAGACGCATTGATATCGCTTGGGTTGTACATTGAGTTGTTGAATTCTTTTAGAGCAGCCAAAGAATAGACAACCTCTTCTGGGGGCCGATCGCGCAAATTTTGAACGTTAATACCAAAACGAAACCACAACCAAAAACGTAACGTTAGACACATTTCGTATCGCGCTAATCATTTCAACGGAAACGATTTAGCTTTACTTTGTAAGTTACGTTGGAGGAACGATCGATCGAACTTTCAGTATTGGGTAACGTCAACGATTTTGTCGCTCAGAAAAAATAGCGCGATACTGTTTCTTACATCAGCTAAGCCAAAACTAAACTAAAACCAAAAACGTTCCGTTCGAACGGTAATTACGTTGAGAAATAGCGCGATCGGCCCCCAGCTAACTCTTTAAGAGCGTATACGGCATTTCATACAAACTTTCAAGCCCTTGTTTTTCGAAATGGCTGAACCGATTTTAATGAAACTTCATACGAATAAGCAGCATACATAGGTCTAAAAATTAAGTTAAGAACATTTTCTGCAAATGGTGTTACAGCCAAATAAGACCGGTTTTAAATTTTCCATAGAAACAGGATTTCCAATTATCTGTTTTTAAATAAGACATTTCGAAAATGTTCTTAACTAAATTTTTAGACCTTTGTATCCTGCTAATGTGTATGAAGTTTCATTAAAATTGGTTCAGTAATTTCGAAAAATAAGGGCTTGAAAGTTTGTGTGAAATGCCGTATGACGTAGACGCTCTAAGCGCAAAGGTAGCCCGCGAAATCCAAGTTTTCTTACGTTTTTTGCAATTTGCTGGTCTGTGTTAGGTTGTAGGTAGATTCAAATATGAGAGAAACAAATCTAACTTAGAGAGTATTAAGAATTCAAATGATTATAATTCTGTAAAATATCTGATAGTCGCAAATCATATTTTGATCAAAATACAACCTGACACTGACCTGCAAATTCCAAAAAACGCAAGAACTGACCTGCAAATTTTAATTTCGCGGGCTACAGCTGCGGATTTATCTTAAATCTTATATTATTTTGATTGTGTTATCTATTTAATGCGGTTAGGTCACTTTAAGATCATTGTCACTTTTTGGCCTTGAATTAGGTATGGGCGTATAAAAATATTCTTGAACAAGTAAAAACTATTGGTTACTAAACTTAAACCTAGCTCATACATAAATATGACTATCAAACACATTCTATTTTATAGTTTTTTGTCAATATTTATAGCTTTTATTTAAATAATACGGCGATAACCAGTAACTCGGAACATATACGAATCTTAATACACACTTGAATATGTGTTTATTTGAATGTGAGCAATAAAATGGCTCTCAAAATATTCAAAACGGAACGTATTTAAAAAATTCTTGAATTAATACTACACAATATTGTCCAAAAGCAATGGTTTTACAGCTTCAGTTTCAACAAACAAATTACCATATATATGTCAAAAGCGTACCTTCCGAAATAGATTTGGGAATTTATCTTGCAATAAAGTCGGACCTACTGGTGTGACAAAGCAGTCATCAAAGATTAGCTTCGATAATACTCCCCCGCGATTACTGTTTCAAATTAAACTTTATCTGTGATGTCACAAGGTGGGATTTAATTTGTCGTGTGTTTAGAGTGTTCAATACAAATTCGAATAAAAATATAAATAATGGTGATAGCTAGTTCTCACCATGGTGATATCCAGTCCCACGCTTCGACAGATTGGACAAAACTATCAGTGTTCTCAGCCCACTTGACAAACGATGTAACGAGATAGGTACGGCTGGGTGCATAGTGGCGCCTGCAGGGTCAACCAAAAAATAACGCTTTTTATTATTTAGGTGTTGATTATCACTCATCAAGTTATTACTCATCTTTTAATTGTCGCTTGTCATTTTCACCTGTTTATGTGCTTTAAGCGTAGCGTTGGAAGGCCTCCTACAAGGTGGACCGATGACCTTGTGAAGGCCGCAGGTATCCGCTGGATGCGGGAAGCACAGAACCGGTCGAAGTGGAGGGGCTTGGGGAAGTCTATGTCCAGCAGTGGATGTCTTTCGGCTGAAATCATTAAGTGCTTTAACTTTGTTGACACTGAAAGTCACTACACATTTTCAATTCAGTGCATTAGCTTTTCCCGTTTCTTTCACCTCAACTCCGGTGCTCTCATGAACCACGTTTTGTAATAGATTTGCAAGCACTTAATTTAAAATACGAATCTAAAATAGAAAAGTTGTTCGTGGCCGACCAAAATCCAAGCGAAGCATCTGGTAGTAGGTACCCGGATTTCTGCTTGTCAATTTAATTGAGTAGAGAGTGAGAGTGAGAGTATTAGTTAGTGAATTTATTGTAGATTAAAAGATATTTGTGTGTAATAATAATGCGTAATAATAATGTACTATTAATATAATCTGCATAATAATTGTGACATATAAACATGAATAATTTGCACGCTTGCTCGCAGGTGACTTTAAGTCTGTTAGATCTTCCCTTGTAAACCATGTATTTTCTTATAAATAAACAATTTGAATTTGAACTGAAATAATGATTCAATCACCTTAAGGTGTTGTTTAAAGACTTTGACTACAATTCCTCAAACAGGAAAGCACCATTGTAATTTTCCTCAACTTCACACCAAACGGCAGCTTCATCTGCTCAGCAAAAATTATAACCAGTACCAATTCCACACGCAGTGAAAACATCATTAATCAGATTTCTCACTAAAACCTCAGAAGATCCGTAATGGGGCGACACAAATAACATAATATTAAAATGATTTATTCACAATTCTTGCCGCGTTAATGATCGCAGCTAACTTGTTTCCAAAACAAAATGGATGGTATCTCTAAGTAGTTGTTACTCGGTTAATAGGCGAAGGGAAAAGATTTCCGTGTTAAAAGTAGCTGTTGGATAGCGGCTTTGTGATAAATTGGACTATTAGCACGAATACGGTGGGATCGGGACTAGAAAAGTGGTCAAAACAACTGGAGTTTGTGGTTAGTTTAATTAATTTCATCGTCGTCGGCTGAGTTGGAATGAAGCCTTTTTTAGAGATCATCTAGGTACCTATTGAGGATACAGTAGTGTTTTTCTCGAGTAGGTACATTATCATATAGCTTTTAGTTGCATGAACACGGTCTCTTTGATCGCACTTTGTCAGAAAGAGTGAAGGCACTTCCCAGAAATCTTGGCTACGTTAACTTCCAAATATAAAAAAAAAACTCCTTATAAAGGCTCGGGCAGACTGGCACGATATAGCGGGCGCGACACGCGTGGCGCTGCAGCTGCCTGTCGCGCCAATCTGTACGAGCCTTTAATTGTTTTCATGCACGGTTTACAGGTGTCGGTAGGGTACAGTGCCTGCAAAACTTTATGAGTGGAACGAATCTGAAGTTGCACGTGAATGGCCTAAAAGTATATTAATAGCTAATTATATAACATAACAAATAAATAACATATTATAATTTATAGTACCTAGGCCTTACCTCAGCATTGATTTGTTCATCACAAAAATAATTAACTATTAATATAGTTCTATGCTACTCGCTTGCAACTTCCGACTTCCGAGAGCTCATTGAGCTTTTCGCGTACTGTATTAAGTTCCTTACTTTTGGTTTACGAAACCTTCTTCGCTTATAGCACCAATTTCAACATAATTATTATGATATTACCCGCGGGATTGGTAAAGCCTATAGATCTATCTTACTTATTACATGTTTAAAAGGGGTAAAAGGGCTAAGGTTTTGTACATTCCAGTAAGATGTTATACATACTAAGACGAATCTTCATACAAATCTTCTCAAGTAACACGTTTGTCGGTAAGGGGTTATAATGCTTTTTCGCAGGTTTGTGCGACGGTCGCGTGGCGTTAAAAGTCACACTATTCAAAAGCTATATATATATATATCCAAACGTTATACACGTGCAACCTGTGGAGCAATTACACGATAAAAGCCTGCAATGCTCTGCACGTCCAGTATTACAACGCGTTCAGGGGTTTGTTGGGGCTCCCATGGCGGCGCAGTGCCTCCGGCATATTCGCCGACCATCACACGGACGGCTTCCAGGCGGTACGTCCCAAAAAACAGCCTCCTTGTGGTCTCGGGAAAGGGATAGCATCAACACGCTTCTTACCGTGGTGTAGGACAAAGTGGTCAGCCAAATCCTGAGGCATTGGTCGCTTATGCATGTCGAAAATAATAATTATTTTAAATTTTACTAACATACCTGTTAGTATCTACCTTCTAACATTATATGGACTTGTATCAATTAGGTACTGTGTGCTTGATTTGAAATAAATATTTTCAGTTTCAATACAAGGATTTCGATGAATATAATCGAAAAATATATCATTTTTCTATATGAAATAAATCCTGTTGTAAAATCCAGAGCTGAAACAACGGAAACATTAAACAAACGCGCATAGAATATTTAACCTCGTAACTAAGAGTATTCACAAAGTGCCTTCCTGCTTACATAACTATTCAAAGGCCGTCTTTTCAGTTGTCCGTCTGTCTGTCAGCAACAATGAGGATGACAAAACAAGCAATATATTCCCATATGGGCGCACAATGAGGTTTTGTGCTTGCGCTTGCGCATCGCTACACAATATGGCCGCTCTTAAGTATTGTTTTCATGTTTTTTAAGTATTCCAGTGTGTTACTGATCGTGCATTGTTGAATTAATTAACATTCTAGCAATTGAAAGTTGTCAGTAAATCAATCGCGTTTCAAATACTGGCTCGTTCTAAGTTAAGAAATATTTCTCATAATCGAGAGCAACCTTAATACATGTAATAAATTCACACCAATAAAATTCCGCATCTTATCTGATCGGCAACATTTTTTTAATGATTTGCATTAGTATAAAATTGCTATAAAATATGTATTTCCTGTCGTTCTCTCCGTCAATAAAAACCACGTTTATGCAAAGCTGGTAAAACATCTTAATAATAATATGACGGAGATACCACGACTCATTTTAATTATGTAAGCTCAGTATTTCATGCCGTGAGAATTTCGCAAATATTTGCAAAGCTTTTTCTTTGTTCTTTTTAAACACATTTAATGATTCCGCCGACGCATCGCACGACAATACAACGCGACGGTCGACAAAGGAGTGAGCCGAGCGGGGCATAGACAACGAGCGAGGGTTTTGTCTCGGCCCATAGACAAAAGCTCTTTCATTGGTGGAACAATGACGGGTCGTCTTTGCCTCATTTATCATACAGGCAGGTTACTTTCATCCAATAATTACAATGTACTGAGGATTCAGGCGTTCAGCAGAGAGGCTTTAAAGGTTTGTATTGTGGGAATTAATTATACACAACTACTTAGTATATTTCATACCTTTGTTACATAAGTAGGTTATAAGCACTTTATTATTATTTTGAAATTGACTGGTAGTATTGTTTGTAGTTGGCCTACGTTTTGTTATACATTGTTGTATGGAACAATTAACACCATTTAGGCCTCCTACTGAATACTGAAAGCAGACAGTATAATTATGTCGTCAAAAGATAATTAAATCTCACCATATTAGTGCTAATGTGTCCATACTACTAAGATATAATTTATGATTCATATTGTTCAAAAGTAATGATTAAATTCTGCGTTTATATAAATGGTTAAAAAATCATTAACATTTGAATATTAAATTACATAAAAACTCATTAGGCGAAGCCAAAAATTATAATCCCGATACCATCTTGACCAACGCATTCTATAAATTCAAAGTAAGAACATCTTTTAAAAAACGAACAATACTGACCAATCAGAACTGGTTTTTTAATTTTTTAATCTCGGGTTCTTTGAGCAGTGGTTTGTTCTCATAATTTAACGAATTATTACCTAGCATTTAGTAGTTAATGTACCATTAGTAAGATAACAATTCTGAGAATCACGCCACTTGTTTTTGGACAGAAGAAACTTGATGTTAATTAAGAGTAGGTACATCATTGTCGTTAACATAAAATACTTACATACGTTTTGTTATTAACATTTTCTTATCAGAGATGTTGGAATGTTCATCGGTTCAAGTAATAGTTAAGGATTTCGTTTTGGTATCCAGATAAGTCGAGTTATTTGATCTGTGTTGTTTTTATTGCTTTATTCTAAGCTTACATCGAGTTTGCTACACGGAGAAAATGTATATTTGTTCCTCATAAAGGAAATATATGGGGAATAGAGTAAGAGGCTGGAGCTTTGATTACAATCAAGAGAAATACATTATAACGGAAGCACAACTAAGTAAATGCTTTATTGCTGTCAAATAAATTACTTTTGTACAATGGTGGATAATGGATACTGCATTTCTAGTCGTAGGATGGAAATATTCTTCTCAAGTTTCATAAACTAAGTACCATTCATTATCTAGGTCCATATTACACAACTTAATTCGCTTTATTAGGGAAAAAACTAGGCGTTACTCGTGATTTCGTTCACATCAGCCCCCTTTTTGACACGCTTAGTGGTGAAGTTCCAAAATATCCTTCTCACTGTTCCTCTACACCTTCTAAGGCACGCATCTCCCAAAAAAGAATCAGCGCCTAAATAAGCAAATTTGCGCATTCTCCTTTCAATTTCTTTTTGCAGTGGTTTAGGCTGTGCGTTTTCCGTAAATCAATCCGTCATTCCTGTACAGTCTTACTTATTTATAAATAGATAACAAAGATCATTTCTCAGTTAATGATATTGATCTAAAAACAAAGTACGCAGGCGTATTATCTATTGCCTGCTTCTTATCTTCTCGTGTCGTGAAAATAGCGAGGGAGTTGATAACAGTCCGCGATTGCAGCTGACAATGAAGTAACGACCTGTCAATACATACCTACACTTGCCGCGTACTTCTGAAATCTATTTCTAATATCGATTTCGCAATATTTTGTTTCTTTAGAAAATACTAGGAACCCTTATATTAGTTCTCCGTTACCATATTCCATAAATCAGTTTAAAAACTAAGATTTTTGTAATCAAATAATTAATAATAATATTTTTTTTTAATAAATAAAAGAGATTGGTAAGTATTATGTCCTAAGAGGATGATTTGAAATGAAATTCAGGAGATAAGATAAACCGTTCTTTAAAATTTGAGCCAGGATGTGGGCCCCTAAGTACGTAACGCAATAATTACAAGCAGTAAATAGAAATAGTTCAATTTTCCAATAATAAAATCATGATACTTCTTTTGAAACGTCAACAATTCTATGCATTCCCACAGATTAAAAACAAAAGCGGCTGGCAATGTGCACGCGCTGTTGAGCCACGGGCGGCTACCGAGGATGCAAAGGCAAAGGTACGATGGTTTGCAGCCAGTCGGAAGCTTTTGCACCACTCTAGCCGCTAGAGGGACGCTCTATTGCCGTTGTTCCGAGTGCACTTGTGCGCTAATTGTTTGCAGAAAGGGTTCCTCGAGTATTGTTCCGATGAGTTTTTACCGTCAGCATGATAATTGTGAATTTTATTTTTACTAATAAAAAGCGTTCTGCTTTTGAGTCAGAAGGCTTTAGAAAGCCGAGGCAAATTAATACATTGTATCTGATTAATTTGAACCTGAATTTGATCAATCAGCAGTAGGCCTAAGTTTTCATTCAGATTGAAGTAAATAGAACCTAAAGAAAAACCACTTCATAAAAAGCCATACGATGACAGCCCCAAAACTTTAAATAATTCGACATTTAATCACGAATGTCATCTATCTGTCATTTTATTTTTTTCGAATTAAGGCACAAACTACACTATCTAACTGTACACATGGTACTTTGCGCATTTCGCCGCGGCAATTTTTCTCTAATTAAAATTATACCGATTGTCGTTTCTATCCGCCGCGTTCGTTTGTTGTGGTCCGCGACGCGTGCCATTTGAAGCGCTCTTGTGCTTTTTAGTGCCCGCGTTTACCCCTCGTGCTCGTATCCGAACGAACTTTCTGCCGCGAAAATAATGGTTTTTAAAGTCATGTTTTTATTTCCGCATTATGCTGGCAAGGGTTAGTATTTTGGGAGAGAAAAAAAGGTTCAGAGGTTTTTTTTGCTCTTTACCAATTTGTTGATTTCAGTCGAATTCCGTTGTAATTACGTAACCGAGTTGGATGGCTATTTCATTATTTTTGAAGAGCTTTATAGTGCGTATCATTCTGCTGTTTTATGATACGTAGGCATATTACCTTAAATTCATAAAAAGATAATATGAAAATCAAGATTTAAAAATACCCACGCTATTTTCCTCTTACATGTTTCATTAATCCTAAATCATTCTCCTTACTTTTCAAATTAACGCATCATAAACGTTTTCCTACAGAAAATTACCGAACAAAAAATCGCGTTCAGCGTTCGCTTTCATCGCTTATCTCGCAAAAGTTACTTCCAACACATTAGCTAGCGAAAAATTTACGCATATTGTGCGTGTGGCGATAGCACGCGTTCGCGGCAAAAAATCGCGCGATAAACGCCGACAAATCGTGTCAGGATGACGCGGCAGGCGCTAATGACGTCACTGCTATCTTTCGTCACGATGACGGTGGGGACAGACGATTTTAAAAAAAGAAGGAGGGGTGAAATGCGGCCTTTGTGGTCGACGTGATTGGGTGTTTTGTAGGATTTTTCTCACGTCGGGGATGTTGGTTATTGGAATTGATGATTGTCCGTGATTTCGAGATGTTTTTAAGGGGGAGACTATTTTTGTTTGCGGTTCAAACGCGGAGTATTTTGAGTGTGATTAGTGTTGATAGTTCGCTTATTTTTAGATGCAAGCGTTTTTAGATTGAACACGTGTAGTCTTAAATTACCTGTCAGTGTTTTTCGTAATGCTAGCTGTTATTTGTTAGTTTTAATTTCCCTAAGGAGCTGTTTCTATTTGCTCTGTGAGAGTAAGTAAATGGAATCGAAACAGCGGGCTAATTGCGTAACACACTATCAGTAGGAATCGGTTTCAATTTGACAATTCAACAACATTCATTGTGTTATTTACGTTGTTAAACAGACAAATTTTTCTAACATATGAAGCAATGGATTAGCAATATAAGTACTTCAAAATCATTCCGATTGTAATTCAAACTGTGTTACGTAATTAGGGTGCAGTTCTAGGTACTGATAAGCTGATACAAGTAGGTAATTTCGTCGTTGCTCTGCTGTAAAACCTATTCATGAAAATTGGTCTGGGTACCTAGGTATGTATTTTCCAGGAATTTATTTTCAGATTTAAGATATCCGTAGCAACTTATTGATTTCCAGTAGCAAGAAAGAAGAACAATATTTTTCCAAACCCATTCTACCTACAGGTACCTACCTACGCGCCCCTAAAATTAAGAGATGTCTGAGAGAAAAACTGAAATAAAATAGACAGTGACACACCGAAACTCAAAACCATAATAAATCCGTCCACAATAAACACATAAATCTCTAATAACAACAATTACAACAAATAAGCTGCTTACAATATCATACGACCGCATTTTAATAATCGTATCTTCCGTCCTTATCTTTCAGAAATAGATCGACGAAACAAAACAACCCCTATTAACAAGGGGGTTAACGAAATCGTAGGCATCATCAAGCGTATTACCCGATCCCATTAAATAGGCACCCCTGAACAGGGCCAAAAGCTAACAGAAGGAGCATCTTTGTTTAACCAGATAAAATCTCTTTGACAATTTGTGCTTATTCAAATAAGGAGTCCCCTGATACATAATGGTTTAATATTCCATCTTACGCTTGTATAGGTAGTGATATTTTAATTAGGTGGGTGTGTGAGTTCGTTCTTTGGTTCATCAAAGAAATAGTTACATTGACAGTAGGTATCTACACCTATCTGACGTCAGGATTTTACTAGTCTGATTCCGTAATATAAACTTGTATGCCAGTATATGGCGAAACATATAGGTATATACGCATTATTAAGACTATTATTCTATCATGTTTTAATGCAAATAAAAAATATTCTATTCACATTATAATCTAAAGGTTTTTTAAATCATACCTTCCCTACATGTGAGTAAAAACGTAAACAGTCACAAAAATATAAATGAAACTGGAAAAGTAAATAAAACCCATTATAAAAACAACGAATCAAAATGTTATTCGAAAATAAATAAATAAAAGCCAATCAATTCCAAAACAAATTCTTTTACGTACGACATTTGCGCACTACTTTCCATTTATTTGTGGCGCTGAAACAAACGCTCAATAATCATTCCCGGGGTAAAGCAAATAGAACTTAACCTTTCCTTTTCCCGGGGCTTAGATGAAAAACACCGACAGACGACATGTGAGTAAAAACGTAAACCGTCACAAAAATATAAATGAAACTGGAAAAGTAAATAAAACCCATTATAAAAACAACGAATCAAAATGTTATTCGAAAATAAATAAATAAAAGCCAATCAATTCCAAAACAAATTCTTTTACGTACGACATTTGCGCACTACTTTCCATTTATTTGTGGCGCTGAAACAAACGCTCAATAATCATTCCCGGGGTAAAGCAAATAGAACTTAACCTTTCCTTTTCCCGGGGCTTAGATGAAATACACCGACAGACGACGTTGAAAATTAACAAAACAGATTACATTCGACAGTTTCAAAGAGACCGGGGCGTGTTGTTTGCTGCCAATTCTTTCCATTTACAGAACCGCGGGACTGGAAAGCGTACCCTATAAAACACCTCGTCGGAATTGGCGGGAAGATTAATGTCACAGATAAATTAAAAACCATAGATTCACTCTTTTTTGCGGCACAGGTGTATTATGTTAATGAGCCTGTCGTGCATTCTATTAGTATCTTTTGGTCACATTCTAATTTTAATTTTTGACAAGTTTTAATAAGTTCAAATTAATAGATGAGCTATTATATCATTTTATTACCGAGATCTTTAATTATTGACATAACATTCAGAAAATCATTAAGACATCCGGTGAAGGTAATTTGAACTTAATTTTCATGTTCATAATCAATAATTTCTCAATGATCCCCATAACTAGGTAGGTATTTCAAACCCAGACTCCTAAAGTAAGTAATTCAAACAATTTGCCGTACGTAAAATTAATATTCAAATTCAAACACGAAGTCTTTAGCTTACTTATCGAAGTCGTTTCAAAGCGTTTGTCAAATTACGTATCACCCTCCCTTGCGTCCCGCCCACCCCTTATTCGCAAATTCAAATTCTATCTTTAAAATAACTGATTGTCTGTTTACATTTCTCTGTATTGAATAAGATGCTTATTTAAGTTAGGCCGTGGGTTTCCATTTGCTTACCCCTCTGTGGCCCTAGCAATGAAAACGGGCGGCGGAGGGGAGGGATCAAAATAAAATGGTGATTTTATTAGCGTTCGGTACATAATCGTTCTAAAATCAAAGGCGTTCGAATTTCGAATTCTGTTGATTGTGTAGGTACTCGTAACAGCTTTAGCAAATTACGCGATGTTTGTGTTTTCTTATTAATGATATCCATTCGTAGGTAGGTACATTATTTACTTATACAACACCTATGAAGTTGACTTCTATATAAATAATTGAAATAGAAAAATACCTATGACATGCTGCTTCTAAGAAGAACTATTTATTTTCCCTATGCCAAACAGATTTGTAAACTAAGACAATAAATAATAGGTGCCCACCTATTATTTAATATCTTGGATTATAAATTCTGTAGTAAGTACCATAATTCCATATTATGCACATTAAATTAAGGTACTTAAAATAAGACCTATTTTATAACTGCAATTAACTTAATAACTGATATTATTTTTTGCTGAACAAGAAACAAGCGTAAAACTATAAATAAAACTACGTTATGTTGTCTAATTCTATTTACATAATAATATTAACGACATTAAAGAATAATTTAACTAAGTCACAATTTAGGTAAATCGTAAAATATCGTAAGTAGGTAGGTACTTACTTATAAATTATAATACATGCCATTATTTTTATTTTATTTATTTTCATTAAACGAAATATCTAAGTCTATTATCTTACAGAAAATGATTCCAAGCATAATTCCTTCCGCTTGAAAAAACCCCGTCGTAAATATAATTGATTTTTATTCTAAACAGAATTTAATGCACTTAACATTTTCTTAAGAGACCCCGAGCTATTCATGAAGGATCTTTTTGTATGGGGAAAATCATTTTATGATTAAAAGGCCCCTATACAGCAATCGCTGACCACTTGCATAAATTATTATGTACAGTCAGGGCCATAAGTAACTTGATACTGTAAAGAATTTGTGTGTCAATCAGCGAAATTTTGGAGTTGGGACTTATAAAATCTATTATAGAGAAAACATTAGTAACGGAAATACGTAACCCTTGTTACACAGTAATGTCCACTTGCACCACAAACCATTAAATGCATTTAACGATAAACGTATCTAAAACATTATTCTGTCTCTGTCATCTTTAAACGATTGACAGAAATAGAACGATGTTTTAAATTCGTATAGCGTTAAGTAAAGGCATCTAAAGATTTGTCGTGCAACTGGGCCTTAGAATGCAAAGTTAAAGTAAAAAAAAAAACACATATCCTTGGTTTTTCCTCCAAATAAAACTACACAATCATAATCAGCCTATAATATTCCCACTGCTGGGATACAGGCCTCCTCTTTCTTCGAGAGAGAGTGGGCCGTAATCTACCACGCGGGCCCAGTGCGGGTTGGTGGATGTCACATTTCTTCGAATTTTTAGTTCTAGGACTCATGGTCCACCGTTTTGAGAGCAGTGGTGATGAAATAATTTACACAAAGTAAAACGCCGGTCTGGTTTCGAACCCATGACCTACTACTCGTAACTGGGCCACCACTGCTCCTAAACGACACAATCATAAAAATGATTAATCCCAAAGAAATCTCAAAAACGTAGCTAACAACAATCTTCCTTGCTTTTACACGAAAAAAAAACTAACCCCGCGTCATTTGCATACCGCCAACGACTGCGACTGTACAAGAAAGTCTATCAAAGAGATAGCCCCTTTTGTACCAAGAAACGGATCGGGGAAATTAATTTAGACTTTTTTTACAAGAGCCCCCATTATGACTGTTATTATGAAGATCGCTCATTCCATATTGACGTTGTTTCTTTGATCTACCAAGTTTTGAGATAATGACATTATATTTCTTTGATATTCTATACGAGCTAGATGATATATTATATTTAATATTCTATTTCCTATTTTAATTAGGTTTTTGTTAGTATTCTTATTAATCAGCACATCGTTGGCAGGATACAGTGTATGATATTGTTAATTTTGCATGGGAATTTTTATGTCGTAAATTAATAGAATATGTAGGTTTCCGCAGTTTTTACGACCAAAAAACACTGTAAGTACTAAGTAGGTACTCAAATAACAAAACCTGAGACATGTTCGGAAACTTTGGAAATGACCAAAGCCTTTATTTATTTATTTTTTTTTTTTTTTGGGTGGGAAATCATCAAATAACTTCTCCCGCTCTGGGCGGAGCGGGAGGGCGTGTCAGACTTTTACTGACTAAAACCCACCCGTGTTCCTTCCGTTGCCTGTGTGCCAGGGCCACGATATCCCTTTCGGACAAACTCGCAACCCCGGCAGGCATTGGTCCTAACGGACCCCGTCAGTTTGTGCTGACATCTCTTTGAGGCGCGCGTGGAACACAACGCGCCGTCGTCCCGGGCCTGGTCCTTATCGGACGGCGAGCTACCCATCGCTCACCGTCCGCAGGCCCGCGCCTACGGTGGCCGGAAATCGGCTTGCGACTCCCGACGCCCGGGGCGTCTCCTGCGGCGACTAGGGGCATGAGGGCGTGAACCTTGTCTCACCCTCACGCGTTCCGCCTCCTCCTTCGCTAGCATAACTGCTTCGCAGAAGGAGGTGACGGCCTCCCATGCACTCTCGCTCCGAACCATGGCCTGAACCAGGCCCGGACGCGAGAGATCGCCGCCGCCGATCGCCTCCATGAGGACACGGCGGTGCTCCGCCCAAGCTGGGCAGACCTCCACCGTATGCTCCACCGTGTCCTCCGGGCGATCCACACAGTGGTGACACCCGGGCGTTTCCTCCCGCTTAATCCTAAACAGGAACCTCCCGAAACATCCATGTCCGGTGAGGACCTGCGTCAGGCGGAAGGTGAGGACGCCGTGGCGCCTCTCCAGCCACTCCTCAAAGAGGGGACTTATCGCCACAATTGTGGCGTGCCCAGCGCTGGGTTGCGACAATCGCACTCTCCGTGTCGCCATGAGATTCCTCCGGAGCTCCGTCTGGCTCCGTCGAGCTCTGCTGTGCCGCAGTTTCTTGTAACACCAAATTTGTTATCTAAAGCCTTTATTTAGATAACAAATTTGGTGTTACAAAACCATTCTTGCCCGTTCTTCTCCATAGGTACTTACTAAGCTTTGGAATGGGTAACTAGCTTCATCTTTATGATTGACCGACCCCTTGACAATTCAAAAGTGCCTGTAATTGGTTTATTTGAAATAAATGCTTTGAGTTTGAGTTTGATTGCTTATACACTGATTTGATATAAATAAATCAGTGTCCCATATAGAAGCATTTTACGCTGACTGTACACCTATTTGTCCCCAAAATTGTAAATGAAATCCGGTTCGACGGCCAAACACAGTGGGACGAGTCTTTACAATGTGAATGTGATACATCCCCAATCCACAATGACTAAACTATCTATTCAAAGCACACAACACTCTACATAATAAATTATGTACTGTTATTTGATCTAAGTGACAAGAAGGACCAGTTTAATATAGAATATTCATGTTCGTACGTAATCTCAATATATAATGCGACGTCAACACCTCTTCTCCGAACACACTATCACAATGAATGAGATTCATAGTATTAATGAGTGCAAATTCAGTTTTAGAAGAACCATCAATGAAATCTCTCAGCCACACTAAACTCAACCCTATCTCTCTAACAATTAAGATTGTTATCTCACCATAAATTCACACCGGTTACATCAAAGACGGTTCACTCAGGATGTGAGATTGAAATTCCTGATCTGACTAGTAATAAACTTACTTCAGCTTAAAAGATATTTCAAAAGAACGAATAAAGAAAGCGGAGATGTTGTTATTAAAATCGTTGCGGACGGAAGAAAGGGGGCTTAAAATGACACCAGCCATTTTGTGCGATATCGCGCGTTATAAAGATGGCCGACAAATCTGACACTTTATTGAGATTTAAATTCGGAATCACCGGCACGGTCAGTAAATGATATTTTTTCACATTATAAGGCAATTGTTTCTGACGCACTAAAATAATGGTAATAAAATTCAGAATACAAGAATCCCTTTTATTAAGTGGAGACAATTTGTGCATAATTGGACTTGCCACTTAAGTACAAATTATGGCATTATGAAATATTTTATGCCACATTTTGTCCGATATGGTATGCCGCTAAGAACTCAAACGCATCTCTTGAAAGCTCATACAATAAAACCAGCTAGTTTATGGATGGTACCTATAATGGCGTAGTTTACGTACCGTACTATACAATAGTAGCCTGCTTGCTCGTAGCCTAGAAAATAATATATGGCTCCAACCCAATGACGTATTATATATAGACACGTTATCAACAAACATCTCGGCGCTTAAAAACGGCGAAAATACTAGATAACTACTTATACGCGTAAACATTTTTGTCTTTAACTTTTGGGGTATAATTTGTACATCCTCTGAAAACACACGACGGCATGTTTTCTTTATATTTTGCACAGGTTTTCACACACGATATAAATTAAAAACAAACGTAGCGTCGCGCGACAGGTTGGTGCGTGACTGAGCGCAATGTGGCCAATTGGCTTCATTTCTTGTTGCCATTTTAGAGTGCGGACAACGTATCTATAGTTTTATACATCATTGCTCCAACCCGTTTCTTTCCTCAATGAATTTTACAACTAGTAGGAGAAAATAAGTAGACCATACATTCCGTGTTATTCTTTCATTCAGCTAAAACAGGCTGAATCACAGGTGTTTTTCAGTTTGTTTTGACATACGTTCGATCTGCTACAATTCCAACAATGTTTCATTAAACTCCGCACTCTTACAGGTATGGAATCATTCCACAGATACATCATTGTGTTTTATCGCCCCTCGCACTGTTGGATAGACAAAAGCTCCAGTGTTTAGATAGAAAAAGAAGTATTTAGATCCGTCTGATAGTTAACACTGAACAGCGATCGGTGTTTGTTATTTCATTAAGTGTTCGTTCCTCTCGGTACATTTATTGTAATACCCGTCAGTAGATCACAAAGACCACTATGTTTATTCTAAAGGCAAGTGGCGGCTTACTGTGTACGTTTCCCAAATTTTATTCGTGAACTATTCTTAAACTTTTAGTTGCGTGGCCGCAGCACCTACGGTGGGATTGTATAAAAATAAATATTTACATTTTACCGCATATTGTTGACGGGGAAAGGTTAATATCTTTATAAATAAAGACAAGTGCCGATCGATAGTGAAGATTGAATTATAATAATTTTATTATTAGACTTTTTACTTTTGGCTCGGAACTGGTACTGCGGTTAGTTGTCTGTTTTTTTTTTTACAGTAACTGAGGTCGTTCTTGATCAAAAGGGAAATCTTGATTGATGTCCCTATCGGAAACTGTTATTTTTGAAGGAACAGATTTTATTTATAACATTTTTTATTTTACCATTTTTGAATCACAGACACATAACATCACGCCTGTAATCCCCGAAGGGTTAGGCAGAGGTGTACCTAATAGTACACCCACATTTCGCCAGTTATGTTTAAGTCCCATGTAATAGGGGGCGACCCTATTGCCATCAACCGGGCACAAATCCAGACTCCGGGCTGCTTCTGAGAAACTCCTAATGGAAAATCCCAGTATCACTTTGCCCGACCTGGGAATCAAAGCCGGGACCTCATGCTCAGCAGTCGTGCTGGCGACCACTAGACCAAGGAGGCAGTCTATTTTTGAATCAATGTGTTACAAAAAATGGGGTTCTATACGATTTTCCAAAATAAGTTTCCTTTGTATCCATTTGTTTCCGCACCATCTTTTATCTATCGAATTAGCAACTACTGTTCATCTCGTATAAAACTACAAAGTAAGCTATTGATAGTCTAAGAGGCAGCGTGGCAATCATCGAAGCCATTATAATCGTTTTAATAAACAATAAATAAAAGACTGACGCACGCTCAGCCGCCGAATGACGGCCGTCAGCCTGACGGATTTGACGAATCATTGTGTTCATGTCAGTCAACGGACCGCGGATAAAACGCTCGAAGTTTAATAAACGCATTTAAATTCTTGTATTGTTTTTACGTAGATTGTTTAGTTACTTAGTTTCTACATACATTCAGCTCACCATATCAGTCCTAAGGCAAAAGCGTCGAGGTATCCCCGAAATTCAAATTTTCTTCCGTTTTTGCAATTTACAGGTCGGTAACAGGTTGTATGTTGATCTAAATATGATTCGCGGCCGTAATAAATATGGCTTTACAGAATTAGAATCACCAATACAGCTCTTTAAGTTCATAGAATCCTATTAAATTACTATTTCATGAAAAAGTCATTCAATAGAATTCTACGAAAAGAGTTAGTTGTATTGCTGATTCTAATGATTATCATTCTGTAAAGCCATATTTGTTACGGTCGCGAATCATATTTTAATCAACGTATAACCTGACACAGACCTGCAAATTGCAAAATACTTAAGACAATTAGAATTTCGCAGGCTATCTTAGCGCATCCCCCATATGCAATACTTATTATTACAGGCGCTCTTTAAGAGGAGGCTCCCTATTTTTATGTTAATTTGAATCAATATTCTGAAACAGTCACACTTACAAGCAAAATGAAACTTTAGTATATGATTTATTGGATCTTTTTCTTTCAATGTTGAAGGCAGTTACGTAAATGTAATAATAATATTTTCTCTCAATATTTTTTTTATTCGAAAATCATTTTTTTTTAAAGATAATTATAAAAAACAAACAAGATCGTTTAGTTTTTATATCTAAAATAAATATTTACAGCAAGAAAATATAGTTTATTTTCCCGTCAGAAGATATTTTGTCTCTAGATCAATTATTACTTTAGTTATAAACGAAATAAGAATTGAGACTATTTAGTTTCGTGCTCGAACACGATCAAAGAGCGCACGCGATATTCAACTTTATTACTGATGTATTAGCGTTTAGCACATAACGGACTGGCGGGGTGCGAGGGGCGGAGCTTGTGTTCGAAATTTGATTTAGACTGCCTGCTCTTAAGCATTCAGCTCATTCAGCCCATACAAACTTGCTGACTGGTTAAAATTACCATCAAAGCATTAGCTATTTTCTCATTACTCGTGTCGATATGAGACAAGACTTATGATTAGTAATTGTGAAACCAAAATTCAGTTCTCTAATCAATGTTAACTATCCCAAATCTTTTCACAATTTTCCTGTAACTATACTAACCTCAATGAAGAATCTCTCAGTATTTGATATTACAGGGAACTTTAATTTCATAAAACGTTTGTAAAAGATGAATTCCTAGAAACAGTTCCGCCTCGTTCTTTCAAACAAGTATTATAATTATGTTGGTAATAATATTTTTTTCTGAAATGTTCATGATTAATTGTATGTATACAGAGATGAAGTATTTTTTGACGTACTCAACTTCTTAGAATTTCGTATGTAGGACGGACGAAGATGTTATTTTTATGAAGTAGTTAGGTACTAGTTGTTGATGATAAATAATTACAATACTATATATATATATAATAATATATATATCTTATATGTTGATTAAAGAAATGGCGATCACCAAAATAATGAACGTGTCTTAATATGTTAATACTTTAGACGTAGATAGCTATTGCTTCGCTAATTATATTTGCTTTGATGAGAATTTTGTCTACAAATAGAGCAATAAATGTCTTTATAATTGGCAACCGTGGTGCGGGGTCTAATAACTTCATACTAGACAAGAATGTACCTAGTTTTCCTAACCAAATATGTGCCTAAGTGCACTGCTATGCTATTCCATTAAAGAGCAAAGCTCCCCCTTCCCTCCTCTTCTCGTGACACATCTCTTTACTCCTTAAATTCGGTTATATTTTATTAATATACCCAAGATAGTATGTGGGTTCATTTTTTGAAATATTCTTCAAATTTCCGCAGCAATTTTACTGATGTAGCTTTACACAAACTTTCAGCCAACAAGCCAACCAACATTTGACCCAACCCGCCAATATTTGACGCCACAAAGCCATACTTCTTGAGAGAAGCTCGGTTGCATCCTCGTTACTGCATTTCGCCCGGCTTGTTACCCGGTCTTGCCTTTTTACCCGGATAACTCGCTTGTTACCCCCATCCGGGTGGTTAGCTCGAGTCTCCTCCAATTATTTCCAGCATCAACCGGTTGGAACCGGAATGTAACTTTTAATTTTTGGACGCTTCTTGTTTAGCAAGTCTGGAGAGGGCTAGCTCCTTGAGTTTGTGGCTCTAGCTACTAAAATTTGACTAGATTTATTAACCATAATTAATCATATTTAACCATAAACAATAAAAAACTTTATACAACAATTTTTCCATGATGTAATATGAATGGAATTGTAGAAAATATGTACTTAAGTCGGTTAGCAAGTAGCAGACCGTCGTTAAGCCATGGAACTTTTGCAGTTGTAATTTTTTTTTTATAAATACTATTGCCAGGTTCTAGGATATCTATACGGATTTAGTTTAACTTCGTCCAAATTGATTCAGAAATAGAAAATATATACGTAGAAACAGATCAGTGTAATGGATTAGGGAATAACAATTATCAAACAAAACAGCTGTAGAACAATATAACCACACATTGTACCAACATAAAAACATAAAAAGAAACTATATTTTCTTATTTTTCCTCACCGCACTATTTCCCTCGAGATTAGAGGCGGTCCATTAGCGACAAAGGACAGGTGTTGAGTGTGTTCTAAGCTTTATTAATCTTTTATCTCGACCGCGGTAAGGTTTCGCACTTTTGTGGCATCAGCCATTGATGTGCACAAAGCTTTTGAGTAGGTGTAGTGTGGTATATGCTTTAGTTGTTAAGCCGTTAAAGATTGTGTAGACAATAATTTTCAATTCGCACTGTCCTGTGGTTTGGTGGTTTATTGTCGGTTCGTTTGAGGGTCTTCATAATTCTTGATGAGATCTTAACGTTGTTTTTAATAGTGTAAGTAATAGGTGTGTTCTCGTGTTGTTGTTCTTTAATTTTGGTCGTAGATGGTTGGACAGCAAATCGTAGTTTTGGTATATTAATCGCTTTTCCTTATATTTTTTTTCCTTTTTAAAATGAAATCCATTGCAACCTATCCTTCCTAAAAAAGTTCTAAGTACTTATTCATTGCCAAAGTGCCCAAACTTTATCTAACAATAGCAACACTTACAGCACAAATTCTCGAAATAAAAAACACGTTATTGGAAAACAGTAAAGCTCTTAATTAATGTACATTCTACGGGGCAGGTTTGTTCTCAATTCACGATGCTCATTTGTTTTCTCTTTTTAATATAAAATGAGGTATAATATTGAATTGAATGAGAACAGAATAATGACGCTACTCCACAACTCTATCGCCTACAAAAGGTCATCTTGGGAATACGAAAGAATAATGTGGAGCTTCTGGCTGAATTCGCATTTATTTTGCGCATAAGCTGTTTCTATTTTTATTATCACTTATTACATAACTGACTTATATGACTTTGCAAGGTATTTAGTTAGTGTACTACGTTATGTTATGGTTTTGATTTACAAATAAACCACGATTTAGGAACTCGCACATTATTTCAGTTCTTGAAACGGTGAACTTGGCACGGGTTGCATTGTCGTGTCTTAAGATGATGTATTTCCCACTGATATTTTGTTGGTAAGGTATGTCAAAGATTCCGTACAGACTTGAGTTCCTGAACTTTCATGAGGTCATGCGGGTATAAGGTATCTACAAATAATTCAACCCATTTTACTAATTTGTAGTTTATAGAAGGAATCCAACCCTTTTAAGTAGTATGATTTTGGAGAAAAAAGAATATTATTTGATTTTTCACTTAGTTTTCTATCAATCAAACAAACAATTCTCAAAACAAAACGCTACCAAAGTCGGTAGGCATATCCACAACATCGTAACGCCATTATTTCCGCCGGCTAACGGAAAACAAAAATAAACATAAGAGTAGACAAGGAATAAAAGAAAAGCTCAAGTGGGACGAGCATCCGGGGCTAGCAAGAGGCATGAGGCAAGACAGGGGGGAGAGGCAGAATAGGGGGGTTAAAAGAGGGGGGTGTTATAGATGTTTGTCTGTAAAGGTCTCGTGGGACTGTCATCGGTTGGCTGGACGCCCGACCCGCTTTTGTTTATACGTTTTTGAACTTACATCATGTTACTTGAAGTGGTAATTTTTTGGGTATGTTAAGTTTGTTAGGGGTTATGTTGTTACTGTGTGTTGTTTTTAGGTGGGTAAATATTAAATTGTTTTTATGATGTCATAAGTAGAATGTAGAAGAGCTGCCGACAATTAAGCTGATTATTATAATAGCCTATAATGTTCCCACAGCTGGGACACAGGCCTCCTTTCAGTGAGAGAGAGTGGGCCGTGTTCCGCCACGCTAGCCCAGTGCGGGTTGGTAGATGTCACATGTCTTCGAATTTTTAGTTCTAGGACATGCCGGTTTCCTTACGATGTTTTCCTTCACCGTTTTGAGAGCAGTGTTCATGAAATAATTTACTTAAAGTAAAGCTCCTGTCTGGGTTCAAACTTCGACCCACAACTCGTAAGTCGCGGCCACTATAACTGCTCTCACTGCGCCACTACTGATCTCTGAATAGAGCTGAATGTCGTGCAATTGGAGAGGCCCTTGTCCAGCAGTAACTGCTGTTGGCTGATGATGATCATAAACTGGAACGTCTTTTGAGGATATTGTATCTCGAAAATCATCAAAATTCTTAGGTATAATTTCAAATTCCCAATAAATATTAAAAATAATCACAACAATAGCATAGCAATCTTCAGTTCTCTCCATGTCACAAGTTTTTTCTTTTCCAAAAAACAGTAACTTTTACAAAACGCTCCAAAAAACGTTTTCTCTAACATAATCGATAACAATAACATGTTTCAAATTATAAAGTCGTTACTTTCCGTGCGTTGTCGTCCGGATGTCTAAAAATTGTTCTTGCTTTATAAAAAACGTTCAAGTCAAAAGGACCGCCGACTTGTGATGTGGCCGTAATAGTTAAATTTCTTGATTTAGTACCCACGCTTGTTTGATATGTCCCATGTCGAAGGGAAGCTGTAAAATAATAGAAGGTGCTGTTGTAAACTATGAAGTTAGAGGTAACTTCAAATGAAATTGTTATGTTAATATTATAATGGCTTTCTTTGTTATTATATAGCCTCTGATATTTCAGGTAATTTTAGATTGTGAAAGAAGAATGGGAATTATATCCTGAGTTTGCAGCTGTAGAATCATTATTTGCTGAAATATTATGATATACAGTTCCCCAGTGACCATTGTTAGACAAATTTATAGGCTAACGATGTTGAACTCAATTTATGACACAGTCAACAATCATTAACTAAGAACCACCAATATAAAACACGTTAACATTCGAATAACAATTCACATGATCCTTCAAAGGAAAATCATAAACAATACCAACCAGCACAAAGAATTAACAGAGTTTCCTTTAGCGAAGTAACATGAAAACGCAGTAGGTAGGCACCTAATTCCGGCCGCCACGTGCCCGACCGTCGTCCGATACCAATCACTGCGCTAATTTGAAGAAACCGCAGGGCTGCCACTCTACGGAACCACTACAGGGCTGCCACTATTAGCGCCTACAACCGTCAAGTGCCTATTGTGTGATTTAATAACAATTCAATGCCAGAAGTGGGCGAACCCTTAATATTTTGACTTTCATGTTTATTGCGAATGAGTACCTACCTATGTGGAGGGTTATGCTGACTTCTTTTACAAGTAGTTTTGTTGGGATTTCAAAAGAATCGAATGTCTTCGATTGTAAAAAATATCGGGCACAAAATTAATTTTATTTTGAAATGATAAGCTGCCATTATCGTAAAACCCTTTCCCAGTGGCAAAGACCTCTCGTTAACGAATTTCTGCAAACTAACCACAATAAACATAATAAAATATTAACGCTATAAATATAAAACAGGGTCTGAACAAGACAAAGCACGCATCGATTCCATTATGCAAAATGCATAATCACCGCGGACATTAGATAAGATCAGTGCATTCGCGAAACTGCGACTCATGCGCATCGGGGATAAAACATCCGATAAGCGAACTCCTGCGGGGAACGCCGGGTGTACAGCATGTATGGCCCCTGGCAGTTTAATTGGGGGACGTCATAATGTTTTACTTATTTGTGCTTCGTTAATGTCATATTTTAAAGCCGTCTCTTTGTTTGATACCTGCGCTTTCCAAGTTCTAGTTACTATAAAATTTGAGGCGCCTGGTTTAGCTCCGAGCTAATTAGTATGTGCTGGCACGCCTGTTTTCTTGCGGGATTTATCTTTTGTATTGAAGGTTTTAAAACAGTTCTCGTATCTTTGTCATCAACAGTTAAAATCATCGGTTCAATGATCACAACGGTATTGGTAAAAGTGTACATGGCTGCAAAAAGTGCGCAAAATTGTTTTATGCCCAGATCCAACACTAGCTCTAATATTCATGTTAAATTGAAAGTGAGTTTGTACCTATCACACATTATGCTAACTATTTTGGTATTAAAACACATTAATAGACATCACAGATGAAGTGAGGAAGATGGAGTTGTGATGGATGCAGTTTAACTTTTTTAAGCAGTCGTCAGCTATGATCATGTTTAGCAAAAAGTTTTACAAGTGAAAGCACTAATTGCACAATTTAATAGATACGCTTTTTTATATTGAATAAGCGTAATTAATAGTTTCCTTTTTTTCAGTTACCCTAAAAAAGCCACTCACGAATTACCCGTCAAAATTACTTTCTCCCATTTTTTACCATCGGCAATGCATTAAAAACATGCATTATGCATGCATTATGTTAGATGCAACTCTACATATTTCTTGTTCTTAGACATGCATTAGCGATTCATTTTGATATGTCATCGTGATGCACAGTCTGTAACGCCCTTATTCCCGCGCACCCTTCAAATCGTGTCAAGCCCTTTTTATATTGCATTATTCAAATTATCAACACTTTAGGGTCACAGAATAAATAAATTATTAGTTCGTTGTGGTTCGGTAAGTGGATAGACAGGCCGCTAATAGGATGGGTCACTATACAGACTATTAGTGGGCTTTCAAGAATGATCGAAATCGTCGTTAATTTTTGTCTCGTTTCCATAGAAGGTCATTAAATTAACATAAAGCTCACGATTAAATTCATACGGTGATCGATCATCCCAAATTAAGAAAACTCTGCTACCTAAACTACTGGAAGCAAATAAAATGTATTACATCACTATATTTTTACCTATAACTTTCGCCAACCTCGCTTCCATAAATCATAAGATTCGACCTCCTTGATAAGGCTTACACAAAAATAGTCTCTTACTTTAACAGCTTTAATAGATAAATCTCAGTCGCCAGGAAAACTACCGAAAACCTAAATCTATTACTCGAATAATCTATCTAGAAATGAGAACACGTCGGCCTGTGACAGTAAATATTATGATTTCACCCAAAGATCTGCATCTCTTACGTCAATGTGACGTCTGTTTCATTATACAGCTTTCCGTGTATTCTCACCTAAACTTTTCACATAACATCATCAACTCTTAATCCAACCACCTAAGGGTCAATATCGTTAGTCGCGTATTTAAAAAGTGGGATTACTATTTTGATATCGGCGCCCACATTATAAATTATGTCATGGTATGTCCGGTGTTCATCTGTGATCTCTTTGTCCACTATATATTCTTCAATTATATTGTTTTTGATGTACACTTTCAAGCTAATCCGCGGTTTCGTATAAATCATTAGGACTTTGTGCGTCTGTTTCATTGACAATAGCTTTATGGGGATTTGTAGCTTTAACCGCGTGTTCAATAAATCTTGTAGGTTATGTATTATTAAATGTGTTGACATCTGATAGAACTTTATGTTTTTGATGAATTTCAAATATGTTGGTATCATATTAAACACGCATCATTTGAACATCTAACAGTGATACTATTCCTTAGATCTGTCTCTGTTTTTATGTCAAGGTCTCTTGTATACTTTGCTCGAAGGGCGATTAATGAAGAGATATCATTATTAATATTTATATGATTAACTGTCCACATTTCGTTTAGTGAAGAAATGTAGGAAAAGGAAATCGTTCTATCCTTTTTAACATACAAAACGACAAGGATAACAGAATTATGTTTTCCCTTCCATTTATATCCATCGTCATCAGTATTGACAGAACATCGGGCGGTGCTCCGCGCCAAATCACACCCACCTATTTCCATTGGCACCGGTTCCATTGTTTCAATCAGCATAATGACGCCACTCCATCTTGGCTGTTTCGCTTCCATATCATATTTACGACGAGGCGACCCACCTGTGTCGTGCAACAATAAATTGTGACGCCACAGCTGGTCACCTCTATCAAAAATCGCATTTTTATATCATCTCTAACATTAATAATGCTATCAAAATACGGTCGAAATGCCAAAACGACGGTTCGCTGTAAAATATAAGCGCCAATTGCTAGGACATCTCCGCAGAGCTATTAAATAAAAGTCTTTTTACATTAGATGAATCGCGTACGTTATTCGGGAACATCTGTCCCTTGCCGATTACGCCCATACATTATGCTCAGTTTGTTGTTTTTAATAAAAAGTTTAATCCGTTCGGTTATGACGGCAATTTGTCAGGCCGATGGAAAAACTTGCTCGATTACCGGTGGCGCTCGATGTATCGCGGTATCGCCGAAGGGACGCCTATTACACTCTGCCGCTGTTTTTATTCGCACGATTATGTCACGTTTATTTATGCATTCGCTTTTGTCTTCCATTAGCGCTTTTTCTTTTTTATCTCCACCGACAGTGATTCACTTAAATGTATTCCCACTGTCAGGAGCGCATTTATACGTTTGCAGGAAACTTTTAAAATGGCAAATCCTTTTCATATTTTGCGTCGTCGTTCATCCGGAAACTTACATCGTCGAGTTGTTTTGATTTCATCACCTTATAACGTCTTACTCTGTACAACCATTAACAATTCAATACTGTCTTAATGAAGAGCTGATAAAATGTATATTGTGTTATTCGTCACGACTCCCAGGCAATTAATTGGTGTACTTTTTTTTGGGAATTCGCTTTATGGTCGCCGTGATTTAGTGACCGTCCCGCCGGTTGATTTGTGCACACATTTTAGCTTATTCTTTGTGTTGGGAAGTGCTTAAGTGTGCAATATATTGTATGGAACAAATATCGCGTCGAGAGACTCGTTAAGACTGATAGCAGAAAGTTGCGAAGCTTAAAACGCGGCGCGTATGGAGCCGCCGCCAGGCGGTGTCTTTTGTTAGTGCATATAAAGTTATTTTATTAATGAAACGACAGTCAAAATTTTACATGTCGCGAATGAAATTGCGGTTCTTTTATCCTCGTTTAAATATCAACTATTACATACAATTCTCTGTACTTCACGACCATAACGCCAGTAGCACACCTCCGCCGCGAAACCATAGCAGCGAAACCGCAGTAGTTAAATTGTACTGGTTTGCGTCATGTTTCGCTACTCGCATCCGATTTGAGTAGCGGAACATGACGCGAACCAGTACAATTAAACTCAGTCAGCTGTCATACGAAAAATTTTACGAGTACCCCAAATAAAATCATTTTCAGAATCGACGAACTCCTGATATTTTTATGGAATACAAATTCGCATGGTGGTTCTGATTTCCTTCATCTTAAAGTAATCCATAACTAACAGTACCTCATCTCCTTGTCACAGAACATCGGCAACGTGACAGCTGAGCTGGAACTGCAGCGGTTACAACAAGAGCAGCTGCGTCGACAGGAGATGGTGCGGCGTGGGCACGGCATGTACCCCGGCCCACCGCTGGGACTACTGCCCTTGTTGGAGCAGATGCGGCCCCCGCAACAACAACAAAACGTGAGTTTAAACTATAGCATATTATAGGTATGAATGTGTTTAGGTGGACAGACGGCCTGGTGAGGTTTGTGAGAATCGATTGGAAGGCGAATGACGAGACCAGTCGTTCTGGCCATACTTGCGGAGGAGACCTATTTCCAGTAGTGGATGTCTTTCAGCGGAATGATGATGGTGATGATTGTTCACCATCATCACCATCATCGTACATTTAAAATGATGTTTTTAATTGGAAATGATAATCTCTGAGTCTGGATGCTAGATAGGAAAGTCTTTCTTTACACACCTGCGATGAAGTGGGATTGTATTTATATGTTTAAAGAAATATTTACATACGTATGTGAAGAGAACAGACGAAGATTTGATACAAAAAGATGACCAATTAAACCACCTTAAGACCACCAACAACGAAGCATAATCGCTAAAATCAACTACTACATATCAACTTTAAAACGAAAAATTATAAATGTAATACCTACGTTATATGAAGATTATAGTTACTAAGAGAATGAAAATGTATGAAACGAATTGATTTGGCAAGCGACCATCAAGATATATAGCTATATTGGCTAATTTCCTGTGTTTTATAACAGCAATAATTGACATTGTGTTTACCCTTTTGGCTAGGGCTGTCTAATGAAAATTCATCGATCGTCTTAGTTTGCATTCCAATTTATTGACGAATTAGTACTTATGTGGTAAATGTGACTGCAGACAACATTAAACATTTACCAATGATTAAGTATTATCTGCTGCCTTGCCAAGGTTGGTTCTATCTTGTAGATATTTCTATGTCACCTTCTTCAAGACCCTGCTTACCTTGCTGCTCTCTTGTGACTGTAGATTTTTTGTTTCTTCACAAAATGTATCAATAGTTTCAAATAAAAAAAAACTACAGGCATGAGTCTGATGAAAATGGATTCAGCTCTAAATAATTTCAGGTATATACATTCAAAAGCCAATATGTCAACGCCCCGAAGTCTATCATTATCCTAACATTCCAATGCCATCACAAAATAATTGGCGAGTTTGTATTAGTCAAATGTTTTTATTTAATTTCGATACCTCAATCAAACAACGCCCTGAATGGTGCAATCGATATGACCACTATAAATATTATCAGAAGACGTGATATTAAATCGAAAGTTGTTCTCAAACTAATTACCGACAACAACCGGTGTTTGTTATATAAAATTATAATTAGATGCGTCCAATCCTGTGTTGCTGAGAACATCCAGTTATTGATTTTAGGCGTCATCGGCGACTTGTTCGACGCAAGTTGCTTTTACTGTTATGTCATCGATGGTAGTGATTGTGTCTTCAATATCTAATGTGTGATGCGTTAATCTAGATCTAATTTACCTGTTAATATTTTGATCACAAGTTATTCTTACATGATTCTGTATTATTATGGTACTATTATTAAATTTTTAAGATTTACGTTAATTATTAGTAGCGTACGGAGTTCTTGAAATAAACTTTTCTAGCTACTCTTACCTACATAATTTTCTATGAAGATGTGGAATTAATTATTTATATTGCACTCTGTTTATTCACAGACACATTTCCATTCATATTATTTTTGATTCAGCTCTACTTATAAAGCCTAGCAAACCACTTTATAGTTACATTATCCAGATGTTCTAACTCTTAAACTCTTCATACAAACTTTGCAACCTAAAACTTTAATTTTAAATTTCTAGGCAATGCAAACAAACCAGTGGCCAGCGACGGCTCAGCTCGCTCAGCTCACTGCGAGTGCTCGTTCACCACCCCCCCAGGATCCAGACACTCCGCTCAACCTGAGCAAGCAGCGCTCACCGTCGCCTGCGCCGCAGATGATGATGCCCCGCTTCGTGCCCTACCCTCCTATGGAAGAAAGCCAGTATAACATGCCGAAAGAAGAGGAATATAATGCTCCGTGCAACAGTGAGTATCATGGCCTTATTTATTGCGATATTTGTGGTTATGAGTACCCAAGATGGGCGATTAATGCTAAACGCATATTAAAGCCGCATTGGGTCGTAGCGCAAAAAGTGCGGTGCGGCCGTGCTATGCTGTGCGATGATCGATACGAAAGTGATGTAGGAGAATTTATGCAAAGCAGCGCGGCCTGCCCAAATGTGCCTAAGCCTTTAGGGTGCACGTTTTCTACCAGAGATGTGTGAAGAAGCGCAGCGGTGATTGATAAAAAAATCCACTAAAAGTATAGCTTAATTTTGATTATGAAACAATAATCCTTTTGTTAGATTTTTCCTCGCTCAGGGAGGCCTTAGCATACTTCTGGTGGAAAGTCAGCCTTAAAGGTGGCTCACACATATTTTCGGCCGAGATCTTTGGGGGAAAATCATTTCCACCCTATCAGCAGGCTTCCAAAATGTAAAACCATTTCCTACTAATTCTATCTCCACAAAGCGGTTGTTCATTAGGATTAGATCCCATTAAAACCTGGTAAATGTGTTCTGTGGCTAATAAATGATTTGATTAGACAGCCGTCTTAATATTTTTGGAACCGGTGCGCAATGACGCGCTTATGACGTCATGATTATTATCTGATTCACTTGTTACCTAAACACGGATTCTGGGTGAACTGTGGAACTATGTTACTGCAGTACTAATAGCTTTCGTGCGTAGATGATACGTATAAAAATGTTACGACTTTCGAACCCAGAGAGAGGAAAGATCGCCACAAAAGAATTTTTCTATTTCTTATGCACCAACAATGACTAGCCGAAAAATAATTGCTAAAAACAAAGTCAGTCAGTCAGTATAGTCGATCTCATTATAGAGGTATGAGGAACAGGGTGTAAAGTTCACTCATCCTTTATAGAAAAGGGAGGATCCTCCGACCAGACGGGTGTTGTGTCTGGTGGGCTACTGCCCGCCGGTTGATGTCGGAACGTTTTAGGTATATATTCTATAGTCGCGCGGTAAACTCTGCCTGCGCGATGCAGGATTTTGTGTGACGTCAGTGTGATGCATAGTTCGCATGTGGCGATGTTAATGCCGCCACATCATAGTTGCTTTATGACTTTTGACAACAATTCCTAGAAAATTGTTACTTCACTAAGGTTGAAATTATCTAACTGTCACAAAGACAAATAGACCTTATCGTTGTGCAAGTGACATTCAACCATAGTATGACAAAGGAATTACCTACTTACCAAATCGACTATACCTATCTATATTAAGTTAATTTTCATAAGGGGCTTCTGGCTAAGTAGGTAATAACAGCCGCACGGGTCGATCGATCAGGTTAAACTACGCTTGCGTTGGTCCGTAGATGGGTGATCATACTTACATACCAAGTCCGTGCTTCGGTAAGCACGTTACCTAAGCCGTTAATCCCGGCTGTCATTCGTGGATCTTTGATAGTCGTTACGGGTCGTCAGAAGCCCGAAGGTCTGACAACCAGCCGTAAGACAAGAGGTATTATCGTATTACCTAGGAACTGGGTTGTGGAGGTCATATAGGCAGTCGCTCCATGTAAAATACTAATGGACTGAAAGCTGACCCTGCTGAACATACTTGGGAAAGTACTTGGGCTAGGCAGATGATTATGATTATGCCGGGAGGACACGGCGCGGCATACGCTGGCAGTGTGCCGCTTGGGAGGGGCCACGCCGTGCCCTCATCTCAGGAGTAGGCAGTGACAGTCGATGGTCGGCAGCAAAGAGTCCTGGGACGCGGTGGTGTCCTTCTGCGAAACAGTTGTGTCGCAGAAGGAGGCTGCGGAAAGGGAGTGGGAGATCTCGTCCGCTCACTAGGCCCGCAGCAGGCGCACTGGGCGTCGGCAGAGGGCAGACAATACCCTCTTCCGGCCCCCCTAAATGGGTCCAGGGACGGCGGACTCGGGGACTTCCACCGCCCCCTATTACACTGGACCCGAGGTGGCGGCGCGTAGTGTTCCACGCGCGCCCCTTTCAGACGAAGCGGGGGGGTCCAACACCTCACCCCCCCGCAGACTTGAGGTGGCCCGCAGAGGCGGGCCGGCACTAGTCGGGGATCACGGAAGTAATACTAGCTCCCAAGATCCCCGGTGCAAGTGTGGGAAGGGAACACTGGGGTGGTTTTTAGTCAGTAAGAGTCTGACAGACCCCTCCGCCCACCCGAGAGCGGAGGACATTCATGAGGATTTTCCACCCCAGTACCAAAAAAAAAAAGAAAGGCAGATGATTATAATTAAGTTAATTTTCATGTTTCTGTCATGAACTTGTTTATTTCAGTTACATATTGTTTAACATACAACATATGTTTTTTGGAGATCAACTTTTAAGCAAAGAAATGCTCGTGTTAGGTGAACTTGGCAATACTTTCTGTAACACGAAAATGCGTAAGCGCCACTCGGCCGTTCAAAACCTAGATCACGGACAAAATGGCAGGTTTTTAACAAAACCAGCTGTGCTTTTAAAATAACACAGCTGATTTAATTTTAGTGGAAATAAATTCCGCAAAATCCGTACCTCTGACCCCATAATTCATTCAATAAAACTGTCTGAATATCTTGAACATCAACAGAGACATAATAATAGGCTTCTGATTTACATAACTAGTTCTTATAGATGAAGAGAGCACCTAAAATATTGCACCAATTAATAATAACCTAATTAATACATCACATTAAGCTTCCTGTAACAATTTACGATAACAATAAATTTTGTGAGTTCTTATTATTTTAATAATAATCAATCTAAGGGCTCGTGCAGATTGCCGCGATACCTACTGCTTGTTTCTTAAAAAATTTCTTCCAGCAGACCTGCGAGAGGAGAAATGAAAAGAAATGTAGACAATAGTGTGTGAGAACAAGAAGAGAAAAATATAAATCTAAAGACTCAAACTAAAATGTTAAATATAATATCTATATTATACCATAACATCAAATATACACACGTAGGTATACTTACACATACAAACGTGCAAAAACTTACATATACACTTAAATCAATACATAAAGCATATTACTTATTGTACTGTGAGTATTTATAAATAGAATAACTCACTCTCACTCTTACTCGATATTTGAATCAGGGAACTTAAATCCGCAGTATCGGCCGAATGTTTGGTCGTTTCTTTACTACAGCTAACTATCGCTGACAACGGCGAAAAAAGGACAGTTGAAGAGATAAACCAAAGTCAAAACTGTGACTTGAAGTCGGGTAAGGACTCAAAGTCAAAAAAGGAAACTATGGAAGTTATAAAACGGCCGATGCTTCGGTTTAGCGCTTCGGAGCGGAGTAGACCCCAAGGAAACAGTTTTTAAATCGCGAATGATATACGGAAGTGGGGACCACAATCTTACAGCATGGACAAAGAAGGAATAAGAATAGTAGCGGTTGTTTTCATGTAGCTCCTTTTATAATGAGATACAACTGGATAATACCTCAAATATAAATCAAACCCTACACGTTATCAAGTACGAATCAATTTTAATATCAAAATGTTCGTCGACTTACGAAATGTTAGGAACCAAAATAAACAAGGAATAGTCTTAGATAAATAGTCGGCAAATGTTAAAATGAAGAAATGTCCCGTGTCGCCGCCAAACATTTTGATGTTTCGCATTTAATTGCTAAATATAATTAATACATCTTACACCGTAAAACAGTTATACTCCGGTAAATATCGAATGAAATGTAGGCCATGCGATTCATCGTGTTTCCCTGCTCGAATTTATTGCTACAGTGTTTGTACCTGCCTAAGTGATTATTATTGAACCCTTATTAATTTTACCTGTAAGTCTTTGGTACCTAATATAATGCTTACCTGAAACGATCTGTAAACATTTACGTTCTAAATTTTGTCAATTGCTCGTATGGACGACATTTGAAAACATCAAATAGGGATTGTAATGTGTACGTATTTTATATGTTCGCAAAAACTTAGGCCTTTTTAAAATATGAAGCGATTTCCATAATATAAATACACGTAGTAAACATGAAATTTTAATACCCAAATTAAGATCAACTAAAACAAGCAAGCCATTTCTTATAAAACGGTATCCGCTTTTATAAAAAGTTGCGAAAGTCTGTTACAGAACTTAGCGATGGAAAATTCAAAACGCACATCAAACGTGTCCTTATCAAAAAAGCATATCTATTATAAGATTAAAGACTACGTTAAAGACTAGGAAGTTTGGCATTAATTCCTTCTGCACATGTGGCTTCCCTGGTACCTCTTAAAAGAACTTAGCGATGGAAAATTCAAAACCCACATCAAACGTGTCCTTATCAAAAAAGCATATCATAAGATTAAAGACTACGTTAAAGACAAGGAAGTTTGGCATTAATTCCTTATGCACATGTGGCTTCCCTGGTACCTGCTACGGCAAAAATATGTAATTGACTATTAACTGCTCCCAAATTACGCCTTTATGTAGGTTACCTTAGTATCAGACACATTAGTGTCACCTCGGAAATTCATAGGATTGCATATCCCGATATTAACTTGTAAAGTAAAATATAGTTTGTCACCAACACTATCTAGTGTAAGATGCAAGTCTGACAGAATTGAGAGATACGTAAATTACTTTAGAAATATTAATTATCGCCGGTAATCTTGAAACTCATCTGTAAATCTTACGGGCCCAAGTTTTATGTTACAATGTTTATAAAGTTTCGTTTTTATTGCGTCTCCCGGCGATTTGATGACATTCCACCTCGAGGATAATGGCCGAAGGCATTCCAATTATTTTAGAAGTTAAGAGAATCTTTTAAAGTGCATTTTTTCAAGGTGTTCACTGGAAAACAATAGAATGACTGCCATAAATAGGTACCACGATTTTAATTCCATGCGTAATTTTTGGTAGGTACCTATTTAGAGGAACTTGTGGCTAAGTAATACTAATAACAGCCGCATGTCGATCGATCAGGTTAAGCTACGCTTGCCGCGGTTGGTCCGTGGATGGGTGACCATCTTTACATACCAAAACCCCGTCCGTGCCTCTGAAAGCACTTTAAGCCGTTGGTCCCGGCAGTCATTCGAGGATCTTTGACAGTCGTTACGGGTCGTCAGAGGCCCGAAAGTCTGACAACCAGTCTTACCAAGGGATATCGTATTACCCAGTAACTGGGTTGTGGAGGTCAGGCAGTCGCTCCATGTAAAATACTGGTATTCAGCTGCAGCCGGTTAGACTGGAAGCCGACCACAACATTGTTGGGAAAAGGCTAGGTAGATGATGACCTATGTAGCCAAGGAACTGCAGAACATTAATTACAAATATAAGATAAAGTTTAAATAATTCATACATATAAATAATTGTGTAAGATGGTGTACAATAAAACAAATATCTACTTTAAATAGTTGGCGCGAACCCAAACCGAATTGGTTACAAAATCGCAAGTGTCGTTTCGTTTCCTCTAAAACAAGAGAATCGCATGAAACGTGAAATAGATGGCGCTGGAGACACAAACTTCCGCTCAAAGCAACGTCCCGCCTCGGTGGACTCTCGCGCACACTAGTCATTCTACAAATTAATAATAAAAAGACGACAGTTTATTTGTATTGTGTTAGCTCGCAGATTCAACTACAAACAACAACCCGCTGGCGTTTATCTATGAATCTTAATAGTGTACTAAAATTAAGGAATTTATACCGCACGCTCTCTGCAGATTTTGATCTCCAAGGCCTTGTTCATTATAATGCAAATACTAAGCTGATGGAGGCAGTTAAAATTTTCATATTAAAATTTTCTGTTTATAGTTACAGGAACATAAATAATTCCCACAACTTTCATGTTACAATAAATATGACAGCTGTAACATAATATTTTAAGTCATAACGTCACGCAAATTCCTAGATAAAACACATAATGACTGACACTATAAAACGAAATGGCCTGTAACTGTATCTGAATCACCGACTGTGCCGTACTTGACCTGTCACGAACGGCTAATTATTGCCGTCATTCCAGGCGAACGTCATTAATACTAGTTGTTAGCGTGACAGCCACGTAACGGGGACTAAAATAAAATGGGATTGACGTCATAAAGCGACACACGATTTAAAATTAATTGTGATGACCACTAAATTCAAGTTCAAAATATTTTTTTTCACATTAACCCACATGGGCACTTATGAAATGTCAGATCAGTGTAGGGTACCAATTAGTCGTTTCCTATGGAGAAAAGCCGGCAAGAAACCCCACGGTTAATCTTTTAAAAATAGTTGGCTTTTAGATAGAATGACAGCGTAGGCCTGTCAACACGTACCAGGTACCTACTTAACAAAATAGGAAATGGCCAAAAAATCGCAACACAACAAAAATAAGGGCGTAAGAGTTTTGTGCTCGAGAGTGCCCTCATCGGCGTTCATATTAGTAGCGTATCGCGCGCGTATCAGGCGCGGTAGGATGTTATAAATTATCTAACAGCGCTTCAAATTAATTCGAGGAATGTCCCTCGCTTTGAGTGCGGCATGTTTCCGCGGTGGCTTATTAATCGAGTGGACACTTGGTGGCGAATCCGTCAGCTCAAATGTTAGCCGGACATTTTCCAGTATGACCCACATAGCTGGCCGTGGAGGGGTAGGAGGGGATGCGGTCGCAATAATCGTTTCGGAATTTGATTAGTGCGAAGTTTAATGTGCGCGACGCGACACTCGTGACGTAATTCACTCTAAGTATATTGCTGTCTGATTACCGAAGTCTGATGGTTTTAGAATTGTAGCGAAGTGCACTTATCTGCTAGCATTAACACAACTGTCCGTAACTGTACCTTATTTGACTGTTGAACACTGTACAATTAGGAAAATAGACATATTGATTATTCTCGCTTTTTCGAGATGGAAATACAATACCTATTTAACAAATAATGACAAGGCCTCAGCCTTAATCATCTATGGTAAAATACCAAACTTTAAATAAAGCATTTCCATCAACCAATGAATTATCGTTTAACACAAGAACCGTGAAAACTCGAACGACAAAATAAGAAATACGATTTCTTAAATCTACATTCTAAAATTCTTAAGAAAAATCCTAACATATTCAGCTTACGCTCCTCTACAAAGCTTGGTCATTCTTTGGTAGGTAGTTAAGCATTTATGTTTCTTTTTTTTTTGGTTGGGAAATTATCAAATGACTTCTCCCGCTCTGGGCGGAGCGGAAGGGCTTCAGACTTTTACTGACTAAAACAAACCCACCCGTGTTCCTTCAGTTGCCTAAGTGCTAGGGCCGCGATATCCCTTTCGGACAAACCCGCAACCCTGGCATGAATAACTATACCTACCTACCTGCTGAACAGTTTTCAGTACCTACATACACTGATTAATTCGAAAGTATTACCTACCCTGGACGTCGTAAAAGGCGATCAAAAGTTACATATGAACACTGGAAAGCCTCCTGTTACTTAGCTAATTAAACAAAACACTACTCGTACAATTGCGATCGCTAATTATTTACCAGACTTGGTGAATTGGTGTTAGCAATAAGAATAGCGACAATTCAGTTAAAACCTATTAAAGAGTCTTTGATGAAGCGAAGAACAACTTATACTCGCGAAAGTTGTAAGAATTTACCCAAGAAATTAGGTCAGTCTTGTACTTGTACGCCATAAATATCCAATCAATTGCTATGTTTTATAATTTATTCAACTAGAAAGCTGTCACTTTAAGGGTAAATGGATACTGGTTTAGCGTAGCCTATGTATATCTTGTCTTTAATAATCTATTCTAATTAATTCATCAGAAATACCAACACACGAGTCTGCTATAGATGGCTACCTGCCTATTAATTATAATCCCTCGTCTCTTATTAATGACAAACAAGGCAATGAACGTCATTTTAAAGACTGCTTCTTCATAAGTTTAGTTTACGACGGGTTTGTAGGCGTTCGATTCTATTAAGATATAAGTAGGTAAGAACTCCAAACAATTGAAATACCGAAGTATTTCTCGAAAATTAAAAAAAAAGGCGTAGCGTGGTAGAACAATATTATAGCTAGTACGCAAGTAGAGCAGCGTCTTGCCGAGTCCAATCCACATCGAAGGATCGCTTCTCGAAGTAATGAAGTAGTGTTGTCTACCTAGGGCAAGTCATCCAGCTTGTTAGACACAACTTTGAGAAAGAAGCCGACAGAAGGATCCAGTTGGGTTGGGGAGCGTTTGCAAAACTTCGCCAAGTCTTCTCGTCGCCTATACCGCAGTGTCTGAAGGCTAACGTCTTCTCCCAGTGGGTCCTGCCCGTCATGACATACGGTGCCGAAATGTGGACACTGACAGTCGGCCTGGTCCACAAATTCAAGGTCGCCCACCGCGCTATTGAGCGGGCTATGCTCAGTCTCTGTGAAGGATAAAATCAGGAAAGAAATTATCCGGAAAAGAACCTGATAGTTTACAGAGTAAGCAAACTGAAGTGGCAGTGGACTTGCCATGTTTGTCGAAGGACCGATGGCCGATGTAGCAGATGAGTCCTGGAGTGGAGACCGCGTATCGGCAAGCGTAGTGTGGGACGTCCCCCAGCTAGATAGACCGACCTTAAGAAGGTGGCTGGGTCAGACTGGATAAGGAAGGCGAAGGACAGGGTGTTGTGGCGCAGCCTGGGAGAAGCCTATGTGCAGCAGTGGACTGTGATAGGCTGAGTTGATTGAAGTAGGGCAAGAAAACTCAAAAGAATAATATTCTACTAGCATAGACTATTGGAGCTTTGAACATAACGTAGACGGCCGTAGACCGCTCCAATAGATTCACGGTTTTTCGTAGGTACAACGTAAATAATACAAGACGTAACTTACTGCACAAAAGGTACCGTAACTTTGTGTTCTTTATAGATACAACAACCAATATAAAAATAAAATGCCAAATAGAATTTTAACTCTCTCGATATAAACGGAAACGTTTGAAATAGTCACACAAACCCAGTTTAACGATTGTTTTACGGCCGACATCCATCGTTCGCGATAATTTATAGCCGAACTAAGCGCGGCTTCCGATTGTGTTCTCAAGCAACTATGCGACAGACTTACAAGTTTTCATATCTTATTTATATTTCTGTAATTTTATTACACAATATTGTAGGGTAGGGTATCACTCAAGCAGATTACATTTCATTGACAGATTAGACGCATTGATATCGCTTGGGTTGTACATTGAGTTGTTGAATTCTTTTAGAGCAGCCAAAGAATAGACAACCTCTTCTGGGGGCCGATCGCGCAAATTTTGAACGTTAATACCAAAACGAAACCACAACCAAAAACGTTACGTTAGGCACATTTCGTATCGCGCTAATCATTTCAACGATACAATTTAGCTTTACTTTGGAAGTTACGTTGGAAGAACGATCGATCGAACTTTCAGTATTGGGTAACGTCAACGATTTTGTCGCTCAGAAAAAATAGCGCGATACCGTTTTTTCAGCTAAACCAAAACCAAAAACGTTCCGTTCGAACGGTAATTACGTTGATAAATAGCGCGATCGGCCCCCAGGTTACGAAGTAGATGGAGAGAGGGAGTAGAGATTGAGTAGGTACATCAAGAAAGTTGTCCCGTTGACTCGACCACCTATTGCGATCTTCAATCCACGGAGTATCCATAATATTCTCAAGAAAAGCAGTTAGAACTGTTGAGTCTCCCCATAAACTGTCAACGCTGAATCAAAGTTTAATCACACCCATCCCTCGCCTCTTTGTAACTTCTGCAAAAGTAAAGAGCAGCTACTAACAACCAATCTAAACATTCCAGCATCATCATGGAGCCAATCACCATCCGAGGATGCAGAGAAAGCGAAGCTGGTCCGCCAGCCACGTCGCGACGAGACCGGCAAGCCGCACATCAAACGACCAATGAACGCGTTCATGGTGTGGGCCAAGGATGAACGCAGGAAGATCCTGAAAGCGTGTCCAGACATGCACAACTCCAATATATCCAAGATCCTCGGAGCCAGGTGGAAGGCGATGTCCAATGCTGAGAAGCAACCCTACTATGAAGAGCAATCGCGACTGTCCAAACAGCATATGGAGAAGCACCCTGATTATAGGTAAATCACTTAGTTCTGTATTATATTCCTTACCTACAAAAAAAAAAAGCAATCGACATCGATTACAGCAATTTCTCTAGATTTTTTTTATAGACCACAAAAATGGAAGAACACTTCTGGGTTTTAGTTTTAAGTTTCTGTAAAATTATTATTTCGTATAGTATCCAGAATAAAACCAACAAATTCTCCGTTGCACTTCCAGGTACCGACCAAGACCAAAAAGGACATGCATAGTCGACGGCAAGAAGATGCGGATATCCGAGTACAAAAACCTGATGCGTACGCGCCGGCAGGAGATGCGGCAGCTGTGGTGTCGCGATGGCGGCAGCGAACTGGGCTTCCTGCCGCCCGCGCTCGCCTCCCCCGGACCTTCCAACTCCTCGCCGCCCCCCAACGGAGGCAACTACATGAACCCCGGGTTCTCCCCGCCGCTGTCACCACGTGAGGACGATTGAGGTACGGCGCGCGGCTGGCCCTACCCGCACGCCGCGCCCCTCTCCTTGCCCCCCACTCACCACCCCTGGTAATAACGCGGACTGTTCTAGAACACTAGAACACTCTGGATTACATTCATAAAGACTTGGAGCAGGAATCTCTAGTGTAGCCCTCAATGCCGCCCCCTCGTGTCCTGACTGTACAAAGAGGGAGGCACACGTACAGACGGTAGCTATATTATTTTGTGAGTTTTTGCCAGTGTCTCAAATTGGATCTCTCGTTTACAAAATACTGATTATTAATAATGAGATTATTCCATTAGTGAATTAAGAAACTTCTAACTCTGGACACTTTCGCCCGTATAATTGATGTGTGCTTACGCAGTGACTTTCCCAGTGAAAATTTTGTTCAGAGTAAATTAATAAAAACCGTTGTAAGAAATCTTAGTACAGTACCTAATATATACGGTTCAATTGTGTAACTTTACTGTTCCATGAAATTGGAAAATATAATTAGTAAAAATTTCTTAAATTACCTATTCTATAATTCATAAGTTTTATGCGGGTGTATAGTTCTGTTATGTAAATAGCGCCCTTTTTAGGTTCGACCTATTATCTAACAATGTTTCGACTAGAATTGTAGATTTTTGGCACAAATCAATAATCCCTTTTTTAAAAGAAATTGTGCCGAATGTTGTATTAAACCAACACATAGATAATTAGAAAAAGAAAATGTAAATATCTACGTATCTACGTACATAAGTAAATCATTTTGAATCAATATAATAAAGTAGATTCTAGCCTGATATAACCGGGTTCAAGTGGATTCTTTGTAAATAAGTAAATGAAATTCCCTCTGTAGATAGATTACATTAATTTTTATTCGAATGTTTGGCTAAAGGTCTTAGTTTAAAAGATTCAGAGATTAGTTCGTAGTGTTAGTCTTACTTTGAATCTTGACTATCGCGTGGCCATGTATAAACTTAGTGCGAGGTTCTATTTGTATTGTAGCTGCTTTAGACAATTAAGCAATTTAAATGTATCAAACCAAAAATTTGAAGCGGATTGCTTGAAAATTTAAGTGTTCTGAACACGGGAACTGTTTTTATTTAAATTCAGTGAGATCTATATCTATGCATAATTGTTATGATTAAATACTCATAGACTTAACTAGTTGAGATTGGTATTATACCCTTTTATAATAAGCAGTTTTAACACGAACATACCTAATGTTAAAGAATAATCAACATAGCCAATGACATACAAATTGTATTTATAAATCATAAACGAAACTAAGGAAAATTATACACCAGTTTGTAAATCAAAGGAATATTGTTTTTATACTGTCAACATTTTGGTGCCGATACAGATCAAATCTTTATTCCTGACAGTATTTTTTAACAAAAATAATTTGGTCAATTGTGAAATTGTCAATTTGTTAATACATAAAGGCATTTCCTTTTTATTGATTTGTTGAACCCCACCGACATAATGTGGGATAATTTAGGGCTTACATCACCTTGCTAAACTAATCTTTCAAGTACTTAATTGGGTATGAAATAAAATATAATATTAAATGTAGTAAATTGGTCGACTTATGAACATGACTATTGTATTATATCTGCAGCTTTTGAATTTTCCTTGGCTGAAAATACTTATAATTTATTTTTTAACATTGAGGGGAACACCTATGGAGTTCATCTCTGTACACTGTACAGTTGTACATCCTTCCTGAACATTACTTTATGAACAGAACTTATGGGACATTTTATTAAGTAGTCAAATCTTAAATGTTAATAAGTACGGTACATTCTCAAATCAAGTGATGTAACGCCCTTAAACTATTATTAATCTAAACAAATATTCGCTTTATCGAATCGTGCAATTTATATTAGTAGATAATAGTAACTAAGCTGTAGTAACGCATAATATTATCTACATTTTTATATAGCTCTTAGTAAACAAACTTGTATAGATGCCTATTTCGAGAAAAACTTAAAAAAATTGTTCAATGACTTTAATTGCCATTTTTGAATTTTGTTATTTATTTTTCTAATTATATAAAACTTGTTTTTGTTTTTTTTTTCCTCTTTTTTTCTTTAATTAAAGCTGTATGCCAGTAATTGACGTGAGGTAGCATTAGTATGAATAAATAAAACTTACTGTGTATGTGAAACTTAATGTTTATAAGTAGTGTGTATCCATAGTAAATGTGTAAGGGTTTAGAACAGTGCCGTTAAATTATTTATTTTTTATGTTGAACTCATGTAAATACGCGTATATTTTGATGTAAACGTTAGTAATTGTGGTTATTTAATGAACGATACTTAATGTTGGTGTCTCCATTGTATGAGTTAGGATCTCGAACGAGTTTTATTTTTATTTATTGAAACAGATGTAACAAAACAATTTGTTTGGTAGTATCCATGCATCTTGCCATATAGAGTACCTACCTACTTTAATTCTAAACATCACAATGTTGATTCACAACTGATATTTTACGTACTTAAAAACAAACGTTGTTATTTTTAATAGTTTTTTTGAACTATTTTCACAATAATTTGTTGAGATTTCCATTTTAGCATGCCATTTTATTTAGCATTGGAAAATGTTTCAAATGTGTAAGTAGATAGAGTTTAGGTTTTATTACCTAGTGTAAACCAGGACACATTGTTTAAAATTGTGCCAAACCCAAAAGTATATTAAAAAATAAATAATAAAAAATATTTATTTGTTTTATTTTACATGACCTAAAAAAATGCGGGACTGCAAAGTCTCGTGGAAGAAGATGACAATTTCTAACTCCGAAAAGCTTGAAACTATTTAGATACGTAAGTAGGTACTGCAGCATTACCTCTGCGGTTGGAACTTTTTGGTTCTAGCTGGTCATTCAAGTTTCTATTCATAGGTATATATATATTTTTTTATATTCAAATTTAATAGGTTTCCAAACAAAGCTGTCAAACGTCTCTACATAACATTTTCATCCGTTCAAACGATGTAATTTTTATTATTTTGGCCAGTTAATTCTAAATTTTTCAAGTTCAAGTTACAGTGTCGCGGTTATCTGCAGAACCATGTAGAAGTTCATATTACCTACTGTTTATTGTTGAGTTCTAAAAACGAAGGTGCAAAATATGTCGTCGAATTTCGTGTAGAATCAGTTGAAAAGGGCCGCTTTCGGTTTTTTTCCGGGTTCCGGACTATACCAGGAATGCACGGTCGGTTCGTTATTACCAGCCGTTTGGAAACTAATAACGAGTGCAAGTAATAAGTAACCTTAAGTGCTTAAAATGTTCATTCCTTGGCTGTAAATATCGTATATTCGAATAGGTACATCAAATTTAAATATATCTAGTAATAACAATTAATTTGACCGGAAAATAAGTTTTATTAAGAATATAGTTACTTACATTATTATTCATACATTCATAGATTTCATATTACATCAAGTATCAGAATAAAATAATTATTACATGATATGGATACACTTCCTCGCTTATACAAAAATATTCTTTATAATTATGTACAGCATGTTTTCACTACATAGGTACGTCATTTAAAGGACTTTACGTTTGCTAGATGCAGTGTATAGAATAGGCTCTACATTGAGGCAAAGATAACACACACATAAACTCGCGCCCTTTTCCAATGGGGGCTAGGCCGAAACTACTGAACGCCACCAGTGTGAAATTTTTAAAGGTATTGCACGGTTTTGGTCGACACATACCGTGTTTCAAAGGCGTGGTGGTGATTCCACGCAACTAATGTCTGGAATTGAACAGGGAGAGATAAATACGGTGCTTAGTATGGAGCTATTATAGCTTAAGACCAGGCAGTCTAAATCAAATTTCCACGAAAGCTCCGCCCCATTCTCCCCGCCACTCCGTTAATATATGCTAAACGCTAACACATCAGTAATAAAGTTGAATATCGCGTGCGCTCTTTGATCGTGTTCGAGCACGAAACTAAATAGCTATAAGTCTCAATTCTTATTTCGTTTATAACTAAAGTATCTAATAAATTGATCTAGAAAAAAAAATATCTGGTAGCTGGATAATAAACCATATTTTTTTTTATGTATTTATTTTAGACATAAAAGCCCTTTATAATTGCCCTTAAAAAAGACATGATTTTCGAATAAAAAATGTATCAAGCGAAAATATTACAATTACGTAACTGTCTTAAATATGGAAAGAAAAAGATCCAATAAATCACATCATAATCATATCGTTTCGATTGTATGAATATTTTGAAACAGTCACACTGTTTCAAAATATTCATGCAATAATAACATAAAAATAGGGAGCCTCCTCTTAATATGGAGCTCGCTTAGCTTAGCTCCATACTAGGCAGCGTATTTACCTTTCCGTGTACTGTACTCGAACTATTATACATGAAAGCACTGAATTTAGCATAATGTAAAGGCCGATTAGACGATCTAATACAAAATTGTTTAAGTACATAGTTACAATAGGATACAAGTTATTTTTGGTATTACTATAATTTATGGGTACCTTATTAATATAATATGTGAGATTATTAAAATATCATCGATATTTCGAGTGATTCAGCATAATTTATATATTCGACATGGTCGCGGTCGAGCAAGCCCAATAAGAACAAGCCCAAAATAAAATATTTTTATACATATTTGATGCCGTTTAATATAATATCTTTAGGTAGGTACGATCCAGGGTTACGAGCCTGTCCGAAAGGGATATCGTGGCCCTGGCACACAGGCATCTGAAGGAACACGGGTGGGTTTTAGTCAGTAAAAGTCTGACACTCCCTCCCGCTCCACCCAGAGCGGGAGAAGTTATTTGAAAATTTCCCACCCAAAAAAAAAAAGAAAGGTAGGTACGGTACCTACATAATAAACAGTTTTGTTGACAAACCACTTAACAATGATTAAAGGCTGGTCGAGCAAGCCCAAAATAAAATATTTTTTATACATGTTTGATACCGTTTAATATAATATCTTTAGGTAGGTACGGTGCCTAATATCATAAAACAAAACATAGGTACCTACATAATAAATTAAACAGCTTTGGTGACAAACCAATTAACAACGATTAAAAGCATTCGCCTGTAATGTTGGATAAATTCGAGCATTATTACATCAGTGCGTGAGAAGAACCGTAGGTGGTACAGTGCGCAGCCGTAAAGCCAGGTCCGCCGCGCTATGTTTTCGTGTTATAAAAACATCTAACATCGTTACTTAACCGATTTGACGAATTGGCGCCCCCAAACCGGTTAGGTAACGACGTTATAGGTGTTTTTATAACACGAAAACATGGCGCAGCGGACTCGGCTTAATGATACAATCTGTAACATTACAGTAGTGAGTGGGAGAACCCGTGATGCAATTTGTAACACTTATAATACTGACCGTGTCACGACGCAGGCTGAGTGACCTAGACTGCAGCGACCAATGCTCGTCAGGCAGTATTGTAACGTAATCACAGATAAATCACTCCATATACTTACGCGCGCTAACTACCTACTGGCCGCTGGGTCGCACGCGACCCATTTCTCAGTGGGTTGCCGACAGCCGCGGGGCGCGTACGTACGTATCTATTTATTCGTATATATCTATATCGTATATATTTCGGTTGAATAACCACGCGGCGGCGCGCAACTACAAACCAAAACTCACTTTACGGCTGAAAGGTACATTTTCGTTCGCAGCGTCTAGCGACTCGAAGGTGTAGGCTATTATAGCAGTAGGTATTGAAAATTTTGTATTATGGGTTGATTTATCTGGTAATCTGTGACGTAATGCTCAAAATCGAATCTTGGATTGTTATATTTCAGGTGAATGCTCCCATATAATAGGGCCTTATTGCCAATAACCGGGCACAAATTCAGACTCCCGGCTCCTAATAAGAATTTACTATCTATTCCAACAAATAGTTTGCCCTTATAACATGAAAATGTAACTTTCGATAAGCATTTTCTATAATAATGTTTTTGATGATATTTTTGCCTCTAGGGGGGAAGCCCTGGTGTCCTGAAATACAAGTCACGGCTTAGTTTAGACACCAGTCTCCCACAAATGAACATTTTTTGTTTCATTTTTAGGGTTCCGTACCCAAAGGGTAAAACGGGAACCCTATTACTAAGGCTCCGCCGTCTGTCTGTCTGTCCGTCTGTCACCAGGCTGTATCTCATGAACCGTGATAGTTAGACAATTGAAATTATTATGATTATTTAAATAGATTATATATTATTTAAATACTAAAAAACAGAATAAAATAAATATTTAAGAGGGCTGCCATACAACAAACGTGTCTTTTTTTGCTAGATATTAATAACGGCAACGGGTAGACGTTTGAAATATTCACAGAATAATTAGTTATAATAGGTTGGGAAAAAGTTTCTTCGCATTTTTTAAGAAAATTCAAAACATTTTTTAATATAGTTTATTTACATTTAACTAAAGTATGTAGGTACCATTTTGTTCGATAACTTTTTGCCATCTTGTAGGTAGGGGCATGATCCTATTGCTATAGAAATTTTGGGACTTCTGATCAAAATACCGAGAGGTTTTGGCAGTCCTCTCGTGATGTTAACCTGACACTGCCTAAAGAATTCTGAAGAGACCGAAACAGGTGGAAATCTGAAGGTGCAAGGTCAGGACTATACGGCGGATGCATTAACACCTCCCAGCCAAACTATCTTAATTTTTGCTGAGTGGCTAAAGATGTGTGAGGTCTAGCGTTATCATGATGAAAAACCACACCCCTTCTGTTGATTAATTCCGGTCGTTTTCTCTCAACTTCTTGCTTTAATCTCATCAGTTGTTCGCAGTAGAGTTCAGAATCGATGGGTCCTGCCTGGTGGTAACAGCTCATAATTAATAATGCCCTTCTAATCCCACCACACACAGCATAGCCTTGTTGCGAGTTAACCCGGGTTTCGCTACAGTCTGTGAAGCCTGACCAGCCTTTGACCACGACCTATTTCGCACGTTTTTGTCGTACGTGATCCACTTTTCATCACCAGTTATCAGCTTCTTAAAAAATGGTTCGGTTTCATTACGTCGTAATAAAGAATCACAAATGAGTACAAGGTTCATTATGTTTCTTTCAGTGAGCTCGTGAGGTACCCAAATATCGAGCTTTTTTGTGTACCCAGTTTTTTTCAAATGTGCCAAAACTGTTTTGTGGTCAATTCCCAGTTCTTCAGCTACGTTGTAACTACTGATATCCTATCCTATCTTGCTCCACTTTTTAAAAAATGGCATCCATTATATCCGTAATAGGGCGACCAGAGCGACGTGCATCTTTGACATCAAAATTTCCGGATTGAAAACGCTTAAACCGAATTTGTGCTGGGTCTCACAGACACTGCACTAGGTCCATAAACATCGCAAATTTTTTTCGCGGCTTTCGTTGCATTTTTACCATTTTTGTGGTATAATTTTAAAATGTATCGAATTTCTTCATTAGATTCACTCATCTTGACAGTACGAAAAACAAATGAAAATCACACATTTTCCTAATTTGAATTTGGAATTATGTTCTTTAAAATTTAAACTTTCAATGATACCAAAACCAGCCAGATACAAATAGTATAGCGAAAGAGATTTTATTATTACATACTATAATGCGAAAAGACTTTTTCCCCAACCTAATATATTCACTTTAAAAATAAATAATTAAAATAAAACAAATATTTAAGGGGGGCTCCCATACAACAAACGTGATTTTTACGTGCCGTTTTTATAGATAATGGTACGGAACCGTTCGTGCACGAGTCCAACTCGCACTTGGCCGGTTTTTAAGTTATAGTCAATAAGTGTTATTTGTGGAAGAAAAATAAACATTTTTATTATTATTATTACTTATAGACAAATCCAATATCACTTTGCCCGACCTGGGAATCGAAGCCAGCCTGCTTAGCAGTAACGCTGGCGACCACTACACAACTACCTTCACTTAGGCCCCTCACCACTGGCGATTAACGAGAAGCGAGTAGAGCTAGCAACTAAAAACGAGTGCGCGACGGCGACGAACGATTACTCGCAGGTATGCGTATGTACTAGTAATGGCAATTAATGCGATTTCGCATTAATTTTCTTAGCATGTGAATTCTTGAGTGTTAGCGTATTAATTGCTATTGCTATGCTATTTACTAATATGAAGATAATTGATTCGCGTTCGCCTTAGGACGTCTCCTAGCGTGTGTTTAGTTTACTCGCCGATAGTTAAATATATTTAACAATTTAAAACCTTTCATTGTTTAAGATTTTATGAACTTTCCTTCATTTATCCAGGCTTAGGACTAGCAGTAAAATGTTGTAAACTGGCGTATTTATAAGTTCATTTGATCGTATTTACATGAATTAGTTTTGTATTTTAGATCATGTAGGTATTAGACATACTTTACAAATTTACATTAAATTTTAGGGCATTAGTTTTTTGTAATCACAGTTCCTCAAATTGGCATTTAAAAATACCAGCTGTTTGGTTTTTTTACAGAAAGCCTTATTCTTCTTTCTGACAAAGTATACCCCGCTTTTGAAAACAGTCTTTCACTGGGCACTGAAGTCGCGACTAGAATAGAATGAGCACAAGACGAAAGAATGTTATTACTGTATAACGAATACGTAAACTAAACGCCAAAACGTACTGAACTTTGACACAAAACGACGCGCACCGCGCGTGCCACATAAATTTTATTAACAATCACGCATTCATTCAATCAATACACGACCATAAATACGAGCAAATCAAAGACATGTCAGGGTTACGAGCCTTCGCGCACATTTGGGTGTGGCGCGAAAAGGCGAAACGCCGGGGCGTAACTCCGCTGCCGCAAGAAATCACGGCTCAGCAGACGGAGCTCCGGCGGGATCTCATGGCGACATGGAGAGTGCGATTGTCGCAACCCAGCACTGGGCATGCCACAATTGTGGCGATAAATCCCTTCTTTGAGGAGTGGCTGGAGAGACGCCACGGCGTCCTCACCTTCCGCCTGACGCAGGTCCTCACGGACACGGTTGTTTCGGGAGGTTCCTGTTCAGAATAAAGCGGGAGGAAACGCCGGGGTGTCACCACTGTGTGGATCGCCCGGAGGACACGGTGGAGCATACGGTGGAGGTCTGCCCGGCTTGGGCGGAGCACCGCCATGTCCTCACGGAGGCGATCGGCGGCGGCGATCTCTCGCGTCCGGCCCTGGTTCAGGCCATGGTTCGGAGCGAGAGTGCATGGGAGGCCGTCACCTCCTTCTGCGAAACAGTAATGCTCGCGAAGGAGGAGGCGGAACGCGTGAGGGAAAGGCAAAATCCACGCCCTCGCGCCCCTAGTCGCCGCAGGGGACGCCCCGGGCGTCGGGAATCGCAGGCCGATTCCCGGCCACTGTAGGCGCGGGCCTGCGCACGGTGAGCGATGGGTAGCTGGCCGTCCGATAAGGACCAGGCCCGGGTCGACGGCGCGTTGTGTTGTGTTGGGCCTATGCCTGCCAGGGTTACGAGCCTGTCCGAAAGGGATATCGTGGCCCTGGCACACAGGCATCTGAAGGAACACGGGTGGGTTTCAGTCAGTAAAAGTCTGACACTCCCTCCCGCTCCACCCAAAGCGGGAGAAGTTATTTGATAATTTCCCACCAAATTGCTAAACATCATTATTCCTGCTAATGCTAATAATTTAAATAAATTAAACAATCACATTCAAAAGCATTCATTCAATATACAACCCTAAGTACGCGCAAATCAAAGGTAATAAGATAACAATAGCTAAACCCATTCTTCGCAAGTTCGCAGCACCTGCTATTAAACTTCACTCGCGAACGAAATCACGGTCACGTGAAACCGATAGATTTAGTATTCCCGACTTCCCGTGGGTGCGACGGAGAGCACACGCTACCGCTGCATGCGCGAAGCTCTGTTGTATGATAGTTTAGAAAAGTACATCGCTTCGCATTGCAGAGAATTTCGCGACTACATTTAATTAGCTAAATGCTAAATGATCATTCACACGCTAACAATGAATGCGACTGCTAATTAATCCATCACTAGTATGTACCAAGCGTGAGTGTCTCAGCGAGTGTTCTGTACGTCTACCATGAGTTGTTATCGAAAAATTACTCGCTAGCGTATTAACGTGGATGAAATAGATTTCGATAACGCTTGCACCATGAGTTTTACAGAGTCTAACGCAGGCGATAAGGTAAGCTCGATAGATCGTGTCGTATAGCTAACTTCACTCCTTATGTTTTGTTTCTTTCTTTCTCAGTAATATGAAGAGAGAACGGCTCATAAGCTTATATTACAGTAAATATTGTTGTAAGTTGTCAGTTCATGGACTAGGTACTTATGGCATTTAGTAGTTGTTGAATTTTTAATAATTATCTTATAATATTTCATGTCGTCAATTCAATTTGTAATTTTGCTGACGCTGTGTGGTCCGCAGCGTTTTTGTCTTAAATTTAAATAAGTTTACAAAAATACAATATTATTATGTAATACAATGAGGACCAATTAGTATTATTAGTGTATAGAGAAATGAAAATTATTGTTTTAGTTCTCTTTGTGTTGACTTCAAATCCGTAACAATAGTCAATAATAAGCTCAAATCTTCAAATGCTTCTCTAGAGAGACTATAAAGTTGGCCACTAACATATTTCATGCTAAATAAGCTCTTCCCGACATTATTATGACTTGAATAGACTCAAAAACGTGTATAATTTTAATGTAAACAAATGTTTCACACCTCAAAATGCTAGTGAGCTACGTAACTACTATCGCAAGCGTATTTTTCGGTAGCGTCTGTCGAATTAGTGACTCATGGTGCCGTTTTGTATGGTGACAGCCGAAAAACGTTAGTGACTATCGAATAGATTACGTTACGTTTCTTGCCTATCGAAATCTATAGTGCTCATGGTACGTATTTTAATTCTAGCTGTGACCGCAAGGGGCGCTGTACAATATTTCATACATATGATTTACGGAGACGCTAGCGAGTTTTAGCTGTGTAAACTCATGGTAGAGGTACTGCCCGCGAAGCGAGTCTCGCTGAGCAAGTGCTCTATTTTATAGCTCATGTCGCTGCGGCAAACAAGTACTCACCGGCTGTGTGAACAGACAGCGATCAACTATTAATATATGTATCTCTTTTACTTACACGGGACCTGCAATCTTATGTACGTTTCTTGAGTGAGAAAACACGTTGATAGCTACTAAGTCGCGTTCTCGTCGGGTGCGTTATATACCGTATTTGATTCTTGTCCTGATTTACGAATGAAGTAGTTGCAGTGGTAGCAAAAAAACCTTCGTGTTTTTTAAGTCTTATGACTGTAAAAAATAAATCAATATTAAATTGAAATAATCTGACCGTCCCAGATACCGTGAAAATCAGCTGTTCCCTACATTTTGTCAAGTTACACGAACAAACGTATGAAGCAGCTGATTTATTCTTCGTCTTCATATTAAATATAAATTATCTGTTTCAACAACCCGAACACATACATTTAAATTATACCTTGTATCAGCTGGTTCAACAAGTAATTTTTTTTTTCATGATCAAAAGACTTAAAAAATATGAAGTATTTTGCTATTACCTACTGGTTTTGCATAATAATCTCTTTTTTATAATAATACATAAATGTATTTTCATTAAAACATTATATTAGGAACAAGCAATAAATACAAAAAATAATTTAAGAGATACTTTTTCGTAAACTATGATCTTGATAAAATATACTTTTCTAGCAGAACAATTTGTGAAGTCGAACGACAGTGCATCGTGCGTGTAGCGTTTTTTTAATAAAAAGTTCTATTTGAAAAATCAATAAAAAAACAATACAGGAAAATACTTCATTCAAAAAAAATATTCTTTAAAATATGTACCGAGTATGAATGTTGTTGTAATATAAAATACTTCTAAAAAATCTGTAAATTTAAACAATCCACATTACTTTTAAACAGCAATTGGCAGCAGTCATTCGAGATCGCAATACAGTACTCCATCATTTCATATTATTATAAGCTGCAAACAAAACATACTCCAAAAAAACACTTCGAAAAGGCAAAAGAAATCAAATAACACTGGCTTATGTTATACTAAAAAGATCATAACAAGCATTAAAACGAATCAAATAAAAAAATAATTAATTGTGCTCATTAGCTAAGCCTGTCCCTATGACATAAACTTCATTTAACAGGCGAACACGAAGGACATAGTTTCACTTTGTTCAAATCTAAACACGCGCCGTGAAAAGTATGGCCACACTTAAAAACCCAGAGTCCGCCATCTTTGATTAGAACGGTATTTTGTAGTGGCAACCCACATAATACACAATCTGTTACGCTATTATTGATAAAGGATAAATTGTCTAATATATTGCTGATAGATACATCTGTTATGTAATCTTCAGTAGATTCGTTGTCACCAGTAGATTTCGTTGCAGTAAGTGGTCTCAGGCCCCAATGTTTGGACTTCGCTGCCGCAATTATTGGTAGCGCAGTGTTCTTGGGTTTACCATTTAAGGTGCTGCGTAGAAGTCTGCATATCTGAAAATGAGGACATTTGCATGACTTACAGTATCTTCTTAGAGAATTTTATATGGTCCAGGAAAAGCGGCTTCAACGACTGTTGGGCCGGACCGTATGCGGATAACCAGGTATTGTATTTACAATAGGAACGATTACGATTAAATAATTAACTTTAGTCTATTATAGTTTAGTCTGCTGAGCACGAGGTTCTGGGTTCGATTCCCAGGTCGGGCAAAGTGCTATTGGGATTTTCCATTAGGAATTTCTCAGTAGCAGCCCGGAGTCTGGATTTTTGCCTGGTTGATGGCAATAGGCTCGCCCCCTATTACATGGGACTTAAACATAACTGGCGAAATGTGAGTGTACTATGGGTACACCTCTGCCTAACCCTTCGGGGACTAGCGTGATGTTATGTGTGGTAGTAGATTTAATCGGAATAAAATAAATAGTATTAGAGCCAAAGATATAAATAAATGTCTAGATGGAGATTCAAACCTGTGTAAACGTCGAAAAAAATGTCGTCCAGCTGTTAGCCGCAAAATGTACGCAAACTAGAATAACACAATGACAACACAATTACTTAGCGCGAGTGTAGACGTAGGTGTCACGCGCACCAGCCTATCAAAGCTAGCCTGGTTGTTTTACTTCTTTTGCAGCGCGAAACTCTATCTAAACCTTTATAATCCAAGATTTGAGCCATATTTTGTAAGCAGCATGTAAAGGTAGGTAGATCGACTCATCTATCGGCATCGGAACCATAAATTTGAAAAGAAAAATACTGGAAGCCAACAAATAAGCACAAGCACAAAACAAATAGTCAAAAAAGTTATGTCCTTACCTCTATCCTGGACTCTTCAAAGTTATAACAACTATACAGGGTGTCCGTCAACTGTCCAGTAATAGTGACGTCATATTTCTCATACATAGTCACCATCAGACATGTGTGGTAGAACTTCACAGTGATGGCTCCCTCATCTATGAGGCTTGCGTATTTCTCCATCACTTTTATAGCGTTTTTACCACCAACAGACTTGATCATAAGTGCCCCGACATCGTCCCAACTCAAAGTATCCCTCACAGAGATATGATCGAACTTCTTCGAACAATTTAGACACATATTCGCGTGTAGTGTAGCATACAACTGTACGGTGCGCTCCCAAATATCCAAAGTAAACTGGGGCAGAAAAGAATGTAGTACACCTTCATCTAACATTTGCAATAATATCCTCAATATATTCAGCAAGTCTTCGTTTCTCCTCAAATATAGAATCTTCCTCCACAAGTAAGGCATTCGTTTACAAATATCGTAACATTGGTTTCTCGTTTGACTTGACCATTGTTTCTCTATAAATTCGTCTATAAGCTCAGAAAATATTGGTGCTTGATGAGTTCTAGAGTACGGAAGAGGGAATCCACAATCGCAACCAATGTTTGACAGTTTCTGACTTCTCATATTCACAGATATACATGAATCAACAAAGTATTTGTATAATGTTTCGTCTTTGATAATAGAATCTAGTAATTCCTCTTTTTTCTGTGATTCATTAAGGTAACTGAGAAAAATATTATTAGGTACAAATTTAGATTCATCGAAAGCTCCTATATTAATACAATAACTTTGTAATTGTAACATAAGAGTGTAGATCTGTCTAATATCACAGGCATAATTATCGATTGTAGCCACTAAATTCGATCGATCCGTTTCCTTACCAACTATGCTTAATTTATAATATTGATACAAAGTTTTGTTCACTTTGTTTCTTTCTAAACTATTATTGTCTACTTCTATGGCCTTTTGACTAGATTCTTTGTAAATGATTTCGTTATCAATTACAAGTTGTGTTTGTTCAAATGTTTCATCTGCTGCAATTTGTTTTATGAGGTCTTGTGTCTCCGATCTTTTTATGATTGGTGTGTCTTTTACTTCCTGGTGCTTATCAACGCTAAGGTGTTTCATTTTCCCTTCAAAGTCTTCCCATTTTTCCTTTAACTTCTTTTTGCTATTATTTAATTTATCAGACACACTCACACTCAGATCTTTTAACGTCTGCATGGCTTCTGGTGGCAGGGAGCTGAATTTGAAGTCTTCGTTCAGTTTTGTGTCGCTCTCTAGTAACGATGACTGCGCGTGATAGGTGTTGTCAACTATGTATATTCCTGATTTCATTTGAGTAGCATCATTATCCTTTAAACCATGAAACTTTTCTAGAACATCTTTAATGCTGTTCAGTAACTCTTCATTGTCTAATTTATCTTTCAAGCTCACTAAAATATGTAATTTCGGTGACAAATTGTTCGCTAACAAATAATCACTAAACAAGGCACACAGTTCTGCACACAGCACATATTTCTCTTCAACATAACACTTGACTAAGATCTTGTCTACTTTCATGTATTTCAAGTTTACTAGAGAGCCGTTAGACAGCCATACATATAGCATGTCATGATACACTTTACAATCAACAATATCTTTATAGTTGTCAAACCAAATTGTATGATCAACATCATAAATATTTAAGAAATAAATAGCATTCTTTCTAAACGAAAATATGGCACCATTTGTTGCAACAATTTTGGGGAAATTCACCGATTGTCCTTCACCGTCAGTTACGACATCATCTATGGAGACCTTCTCATTCTGGTAAGATTCGTTTGACACAAGTGTCATTGGTTTCTTTGCAAGTACTTGTTTAAACTGATGAGTCCGTATAACAGTTCCATCTATCTTGGCTTCCCAAACTCTAGAAGATGGTCTGGCACAGAATATCAATGTATTCTCCAGGTCTTTGCCTACAGCGAAACCGGTCTCATCACTGACTATGTTATATTTTCTGACTTCTGTAAAGTCTTGTGTTAAGTTGGTTGCATGTTGCTCGTCGTTAGTTTCTTTGTTGACGAAACAGGCACCATACTCGCCGTCCCGGAGTTTTTGGCCTATCTGTCGGTACTGTTCTCGAGACGTATCACAGACGTAACACCTTGTAAGGGTGGACACAAGGAGCATGCATGACTTCATATCCAGTTGACAAATTCGAGAATCCAAACTCATTATTGTTAATGATGAGCTCTGGAACATTGTTTTGGCCTGAAAAAAATGATAGCTTCTATATTATTTGGTTTAAGTAGGAGGAGGCTATCTCCATTAGTTGCAGTGTAAAACCAAGAGCTTGAGCAGATATAATAAATAATCTACCCATAATGATCCAGATCTGGGTGCATATTACTACCGTCTGCGAGGAGGTTTTTTGGTTTCTGCGACTTGTAAATTGATACTGCTTTCGCTTTGAATCAGAAGCAACAAAGGCGCAAACAAATAATTGTGAATAGAATTGTGATGATATTTACATTCACAATCCTATTCCTAACTAATATAAATGCGAAAGTGAGTTTGATTGTTTGTTACGCCTTTACGCTAAAATGGTTGAACGGATTCGGATGAAATTTGTTGCATGGGTAGACCATGACCTGGGTTAGAACATAGAATACTTTTTATCTAAATATTCCCACGGGATCGAGACTTATGCAGGTGAAACTGCGGGGCGCAGCTAGTTATGTATATTTTTATTTTTGTAATACCTAAAAATTAAAAATAGTAATTGAACAGTAAAATCGCTAGCACAAAAAAATAGTTTCAGTGAAATTGCTAAACAATTTAATAGTTTAATCGCTAGCTGTCCTGAATCTAAGAGATTATTTGTTCATAATTTATATTTGGATGTATTTTTTTTTAACTTAATTATGTATGTTTTAGCTAGATTCAGTTCATTTAAATTTAGCCAGTTAACTATAGGTATACAGGGTGGACTTTTGAGATGGGGCAGTAAGGGCAGCTACCCTAACCGTTGTATCTACAGGAAAACGGTCTGAGACTGTCATTAACTTTTTGAGAAATTTTTATCAACATTTACAGATTTTGAAAAAATGTAGTCAGCAGGAAAACGGGCAGTTTTCACAAAATCTTTTTTACATCATTCGATCCTGCTTCATAAGGATCAAAAATCTCTATAGGACCAATAGGGAATATGCACGTAATTCAAAACGTACCCATTATTTTAATATACATTGTGTAGGAGTCAAGAAACAAATTCCAATATTTTTTACATTTTTGAATGCATTACTTATTTTACAATTAATTAATGTATGTTGCGTTTTTTTGGTGGAACGCAAACTCAAAACGCGTCCTCTTCGAAAATGCCGGAAGTGAGGAAACAATACATTTGAATAAAATCTATTCTTTGCTAAATGCTTGAAAAAAAACGGAAATATCACTAAGGTAAATATGTAAGTGCGATTTCTACTTGAATAAAGCATAAACAATAATTTAATATATAAGATTTGGGGCTAAAAACACATGTAAACAAAGCAGTTTCGTGAACAATGACGTCACATTATGACCGCGACAGAAACGGACGTTTGAACTATAGTAGAAAATTGCTGGAGTTTCAAAATTTTGTTTGAGCATCAATCAGTAGTTCAATTTAACTTTCAATACTTTTCTTAGGTTTATATTACTGTCTATTATTGATTCTGTGAAAAAAAAATACATGCATATTCCCTATTGAGGTTTGAGTACTAGAAAAGTCATAAAACGCAAAAAACTTTTCCCATACATTTCGTAGGAAATGAGTCTAGAACTTACATTTTTTATCATCGATAAACTAGCCACTACTAAAAAGCTAAAGTAGCTGCCCTTACTGCCCCATCTCAAAAATCCACCCTGTATACCGTATACCTAGTTTATTTCATATCATTGTCATGTCATCTCTTATGTCTTAGAGTCTTCTAAAGAAACAATAGGTATTTTTTTACATTACATATTTTGCCACAATAATTCCGTGTGTTAAAGTGAAATCGTCCTTGGAAACATTTGAATACACAAAAACAAAACAAATATATATTAACTAAACGTCAAACCGGAATATTATCTTATTGTTTTCATGTCTGAACAAGTGGGACATCTTTGTTATGTAAATTAACTTTTTACTCCAAACCTATTGTTTTAGCATAAAATCGACATCCTGCATGTCATTGTAGTCATTCGTTTTATCCCAAGCCTAATCTGTTGGTCTGTTATATTGTATTATTTTAATGGCAAACAATTAACTGCTTATTTTTCATATATCACTTGTATACACCATGTATACACCACACACCAGCCGGGCCGAGCACGTGCGTGCCAAGACGTCGGGTTTTTGATTGTTTAATTAACTTTTTTCTATCAGGTTATCTAAAGGGACGTGTCGTGGTCAATCTTGTAGATGAAAATATGAATATTTGTGACTTTCAAGACATGATAAATTATGTCATGTCAATTTGTACTAGCATTTTATGAAAAAACGCGTGTTATCGCTGAAACTGTGATAAAATGTGTGACTCAAGTCATGTCACAGTAGGCCGTGCTCGCTCCGCAGCAGTATAGATATGAGAGGGGCTTAGTACGGCCGGCAACCAGTCTTGTCAAGGGGTATTGTGTTACCCAGTAACTGATCGAGTGTCAGATATGCAGTAGCTCCATGTAAAGTACTGGTGTTCAGCTGCATCCGGTTAGACAGGAAACCGATCCCAACATGGGAAAAGGCTAGGCAAATGTAATGTTGATGAGGGGTTTAGTAAACAAAACACAAAAAATTACTTACAATAAAGTTCTGTGGCTGTAGCACAGATATTTTCCCCACATCGTCTCCCATGAAAAGCATATGATTGGTGCTCCAGATCATAGCGGTAATCTCGTTCCCTTGGTGTTCTTTAGATATAACGGTAGAGTGACTACTACTGAGGGATTGGTTACATCCTGCAACAGTGGCTAAGCCTCGACCATTGGCAAAACCAATGTGTTTCTCATCTGTGGATATAGCCACGCGGGTGATTGCGCCATCCTGGAAATTTAAGCACTGCTTTTTAGGACAAACAGAACAGAATAACTAATAACACAACACATAACATCATGGCTGGTTTCCCGGAAGGGTTAGGCAGGTACCATCAAGGAATAAACATGTTAAGCTCGCAACTCATTATTTTTCGCACTATTTTACCAAGATTTTAAATAAAAATGTCAGCTCGAAAAGGTGATTTGCACCCGCTATGTGGGAAAGGAATCTGAAAATTGCAAAAATTTTTTGCTCCTTGACCATACCTGTAGTAGGTTCATCCACAGCCAGCCCAGCTTGTAGAAAAAAATTCGATGTATCGATATTTTTTGTTTGATATATCGATATTTTTCGGCGATATCTATTATTTCGATACATCGATATAAAATATCAAGTATCCAAAATGTATCAACTACGATAGATTTCCAATAGCAAAACCGTTGCCCCCACCGACTAAAACCGCTAGAATTGAAAGCCGTAAAAAATTTAAAATAATTTTATAATTTTTAGGGTTCCGTACCCAAAGGGTAAAACGGGAACCCTATTACTAAGGCTCCGCCGTCTGTCTGTACGTCTGTCACCAGGCTGTATCTTATGAACCGTGATAGTTAGACAGTTGAAATTTTCACAGATGATGTATTTCTGTTGCCGCTATAACAAAAAATACTAAAATACAGAATAAAATAAATATTTAAGGGGGCTCCCATACAACAAACGTGATTTTTTTGCTCGTTTTTGCTCGATATTGATAACGGCAACAGGTAGACGCTTGAAATATTCACAGAATATTTAGTTATATATTCACTTTAAAAATAAATAATTAAATTAAAATAAAACAAATATTTAAGGGGCTCCCATACAACAAACGTGATTTTTTTGCAGTTTTTATAGATAATGGTATGGAACCCTCCGTGCACGAAACCGACTCGCACTTGGCCGGTTTTTTTTTATTAGTTTAAGTTTTTAAATCAGAAATTATGTTTCTAATTTGGTATTTCTATGAACAAAAAACATTTTCAAAAGTACATAAACTTTTTCGAAAATTTCACCGATATATCGATGTTTTTTTTTCGATATATCAAAATCGATATTAATATTTTTTTGTAAATATCGATACGATCTAAATCGATACCGTTTGGCACTTCTTGCATCCCTAAGCCAGCCTAAACTAATACAAGTCAAATAATGTAAGTTCACATACCTTGTTGGGTATAAGTTGTACAAATTCACATGGCGTTCGGTTGAAAACATAAATGCCTCCACTGGTAGCACCAAATGCTATCAGGCATTTTGATATGTCGAAACAGGTGTACTGAAATTATACAAGAAATGGACAACATACAATGCTGAGACGTGGACACTCACACAGAAGGCTGTGTATAGGCTGAGAGTTGCACAGAGAGCCATGGAGCATTCCATGCTTGGCATAAGGCTAATAGACCATGTTTCAAATGTCAAGATCCGAAGATGTAAGAATGATGTCTGTATGTATCATGTCTTCGATATTGGAAAACGTATTATGGAATTCAAATGGAGCTGGGCAGGACACCTGGCAAGGTGCAGTGATGACAGGGTGAGTAAGGCTGCGTTCCAGTCTAACCAGATAAACCTATTTTACATAGAGTGACTGCCTATCTGAGCAACAAACATAATAATACATGCAAGTCATTTCTTACAAACAGTAACCGATTTTATAATAAGTTGCCAAAGTCGGTTACAGAACTTAGTGATGGAAAATTCAAAACCCACATCAAACATGTCCTAACAATAAATGCAAACCATTCTCATCATTAATGGCAAGCCTATTTAACTGTCTAGATCAGAATTAGAATTTAGTCTAGATTGATCGCCAAAGTGCTCCCAAATTACGATGTTTTTTTTTCTTTTTACATACTTCCATGACAGTCATTTCAAGGAAGTATATAACACGAATTTAAAAAAAAACCTTTATTTGTCAAAGTTAAATTATTTATTTCAAATAGAGCACTTAAAAGGCACTTTAAAAGGCCAAAATTTACAACAAAAATAAATTGAATTGATTCTATTTGCCCCTTCCAAAAAGTAATTTCGTATGGAAAAGAATGGGCAAGAAACTCCACAATTTGACATTATATCAACAATTTTATTTCAACCAGGTTACCTTTACCATTTTAATAATAGAATAGAATACTCTTTATTATGTACACCATAAAAATTACATATATAGATGTTGAAATTTTACATAGGGTGACACAATGGGCGGATTTATCGGTAAAAGCGAACTTTTACAGACCACCTTTGGATGGATTAAAGGGAGAAGGAGAGACAATACTGCAGGTAGTCAGTGGTGTACCATTTACATATACAATAAATACATACATACATAAAGCATACACTTATCTATATAAATACATAATTATACAATAATAAACATACAACAGCATAAGAGCAAGAAACTGTAATAAGTAATGACAGATGCTGCTGCTGTGTTGTGTATTTTATATAGATTTTTTTTTAATATTTTGTGAATGTGCGAATGTTGTAGGCTTAATAGACTGTAGATTTGTAGACCATTTTCTACTTGGTACTTGTTGACAGGCCTTCACTGTCCTCCCATAGTCATAGTACACTATTCATAAACTAGTAATTTGTATCTGAATTTACACACAAAATTACACAATTACAGGATTTAAGTACATACTACTACACAATAAATTTACATTTCTTCAATAGTAAATTAAACAATATGATGGACAACAATAAGAATAAAAATAATTAGGTAATTAAATATAAATTGGCAATGATTGATAGAATGAATTAAAAATAATAATATTAATTAAATTTATAGTTGATATCAATAAATCCGAATTAACTAAATCCAATAAAATTTAACAACCCTCATGGGTTTGCATTGTAATATTATTTAATTTTTTTAGTTTTATTTTGAAAGCGCTACTGTTGACAGAACTTTTTATGTCTGTTGAATAATTTTACAGACTGCCTATTAACACTGTAATTTGCAAACATTAGCCTTTTTTTTTGTGGTAACCATGGAGTTTCTTCCCGGCTTTTCTACATAGGAAACAACCAATTGGAACTGTGCACCTAGCTTCTGACATTTCATAAATACCCATGTAGGTTTGTGTGACATAAAATATTTTGATTTAGAATTTTTGATTTTGAATATTATTAATAGGTAAATAATAAAATTGCTGGTTCTTATTGTCCCCTAAATCCTTCCACATACTATTTACAACAAGCCCTTGTGAAGAAAAACTTTGCATGCAAAAAACCAGCAAATTCTACCTCTAACTGTTTGAACGGATCAACCTACTGGGCCCAACTCATTTGACATGATAAATTTATTTGCCATTTAATCGAAGAAAAACAGATCAACCTGTTTAAGAACTTCAAAACTACTTGTAAGTGGAGAAACATAATTTGATAAACTGGTTCATTACAATTTTGATTGGCAAGCTTTGATTTTATGTGTTCTCTTTATTGATTGGATATTTAAAAAATATAGTTCCAGTTTTCAAAACTGTAGATTATGACTATTTGCATGATTTCCTACATAGATTACATCTTAATGGACTTTCGAATATTTGTTGCTATCATCATAATATTCATGTGCTTTCAAAGGAAAACATAAAAAATATAAGATTTAATTTAAAAACACAATAAACCACCAAGTTGAATGATTTCATAAGATTAACAACATCTCATATGACATTTAACACATGATTGAGGTGTTTAGAGTTTTTAATACAACCTGGCATGTTTATTAAATAAAGATCGTATAGACAATTTTAGACAATTAGCCAAATTATTTTGAACAAAGGCCAAAGATAGGTAGGTAGGGAATACTAATTTGAACTAACCTTTATGCGTTGAACATTTTGTATTGGATAATTTATACTTTCTGTAATATCTGGAAGCTCTTGCAGTAGGTATGGTGGCAAATTTGATCGAGACATGTTTAAAAGATCATCTTTTAATTTAATTTTGTTTTAATCGCCTTTTTCCCGTTTGAAGCAAAATACGGAGACACAGATCTGTCTTCCTCTTCTGTCGTTTAAACAAATGTCAAAGTCAAAATGTCAAATTATTGTCAAAATGTTTAGTTTTTATTTTTAGTGTTGCTACTTACAAACCATAACCAACCACAACATAACTATCTATTCACAACCGTTCGATACACTTCCGCACTAAATCCGTAAGACTGCTGAAATACAAAACCCGAAAATTTTATCCTTCATATTTTCGACAGCTGTTTGCTGTCTGGGGATAAGGTAAATTAGTAATTAAAAATGTGTCTTTTTCATCCCGCCAAGTCGTGGCCCCTAATTGACCCTTAGAATAGAATAGAATACATCCATTCATTTAAGGTTAGATCTATTCTATTCTATTCTGACCCTTACACCATTTTTAACCTATGGACTTGTGACTCCGCGTATCACTGGTCAGTTTCCCTCAGTGGTCAGTTTATTTAATTCGCCATTTTCGTTGATTAGTCAGTTTCACTGATTGGTCAGTTTTACTGATTGGTCAGTTTTACTGATTAGACAGTTGCGTTAACTCGCCATTTTCCAGTATTGGCCAGTTTTCGTCGATTCGTCAGTTTTATTCAATTCGTCAGTCAAAGTACAGTCGGTAGAAAACTGTTAATTTAATTATGTACAAATTACGTAACGTTGGCGGCACGGTTGGCGCAGTGGTTAAGGAATCGAACCCGCGACACGCAGCGCAGCAGTCAATCCACCGACCACTGAGGGAAACTGACCAGTGATACGCGGAGTCGGACTTGTAAAGCGCATGTACCTATGTATGTAAATCAAATTAAATTTTAAATGAATGAATGCTTCTTGACGGTTGTTATACAACATTAGTTTTTGTATATGCGAAACCTGAATATAGTTTGTTCAGAATAAGTAACTGAATCGATTCCAATCATTTTTACACCATGTTATACTTCGTGTCAAAAATATTTAAAAAAGGTTAAAAGTTGGACACCGAACGACACTAACTACCTAACCGCAAACATATGCGCACAACACAGGTCACGGCAGGTATATAATAGCGGTATTAGGCGCGGGCGCACAGCGGGGCGGGGGGAAACCACCCCTTCCTTAAATCGCCGCGGCCCGGGTGCTACGCGTAGACGCGCGCGTGTCGCTCCTGTTCATTCACTAACGCAATCGACTAAGCCGACTTAAAAAACAAAATTGAGAGTGCATTTACAGTGTTAAAGACAATCATTACGTTGTAAGTAAATTAAATAGAAATTTGCGTAAGCGCGCCCGTCTGTGCATAAAACAAAGAAGGGACATTTCGAACAATTGTTACGTTAAGTTTGAGTAGGAAGTGGTTAGTAAGACATCGTAAATAGTAATTAAGTTTAGTCAGTTATTGTAGATACTCGTAGTACTGATTTACATTTTTAAACACGCCAAGATGGATATTTTGTAGAAAGTTATTATTTGTACCTACCTGTGAATGTGTGTAATGCGATGTTTAACACTTAATCCACTTTGAACTTTAAGTGCAAAAAATCGTATTGACTACATTTTATCACTTACGGCTGCATTTATTAATAAAGTACATAATAAAATAAAATAAAAAATAAATATCTGCCTAGACTTACACTTGACCATTACGACAGTCCAAAGCCTACAAGTGTGATGGAAAATGTTATCATCATTTAATTACAATACAATCGGCGGTGGCGATCTCTCGCGTCTGGCCCTGGTTCAGGCCATGGTTCGGAGCGAGAGTGCATGGGAGGCCGTCATCTCCTTCTGCGAAGCAGTAATGCTCGCGAAGGAGGAGGCGGAACGCGTGAGGGAGAGGCAAGGTTCGCGCCCTCGCGCCCCTAGTCGCCGCAGGAGACGCCCTGGGCATCGGGAGTCGCAAGCCGATTTCCGGCCACCGTAGGCGTGGGCCTGCGGACGGTGAGCGATAGGCAGCTCGCCGTCCGATAAGGACCAGGCCCGGGTCGACGGCGCATTGTGTTCCACGCGCGCCTCAAAAAGACGTCAGCACGAATTGACGGGCCATTAGGGCCAATGCCTGCCAGGGTTGCGAGTTTGTCCGAAAGGGATATCATGGCCCTGGCACACAGGCAAATGAAGGAGCACGGGTGGGTTTTAGTCAGTAAAAGTCTGACACACCCTCTCGCTCCGCCCAGAGCGGGAGAAGATATTTGATAATTTCTCACCCAAAAAAAAAAAAAAAATGTGCGCCGTACGTTTAGGTACCTACTGCTAAATTATTACCAATGAGCGCAAGACGACCCTGGAGGCGCGCGGGCGCCTCGTCGCTTAGTGAGCATGTTTTAGTAAGGACAACCAGGTAACATCTCTAGCCTTGCAAAGGATTCTTTCAGGCGCCTGGGATTTGTTTTGCGAAATGCTCGTGACTTCCGCAAACCAAATGTTATTAGTCTCTTGTATACCACTCTGGTTCGAAGCAAACTCGAGTCCAGTGCCTGTGTTTGGCATCCCTTTACCACGACCCAAATGTTGATGCTTGAAAAGGTCCAGAAAACCTTTCTAAGATTCCTCTTCCAAAGGTTATACAATTTCTTTCCCTATATGTACCCTACCAACTTTCTTTTAGGGATGTTGGGGTTTAACTCATTTGAGGTGAGACGAGACTTGACCAGCTCACGGTAGCCTGTAAAACCCTACGGGGACATATAGACTGCCCAGAGCTCCACGGCCTTTTCTGCCGGCTATTTGTGCCCGACAAAATACATCGGACACCGTCCGAGCCGCCGGCACAATCTGTTTGCGCAGCCTTCATCCAAAACTGTCGCCAGAGCTGAATCCCCAGTGTGTCGTACTTTGAAGATGCTCAATGCCCTTCTGACTGCCAACCCTAAATGTGATGTGTTTGCGGATGAATGGAGAAAAATTATGCTTATTTATGTCTGGTGTTCTGTCAGTGGAAGTATGCAAGGGAATCCACTGTTCCATATTAGTTTTAACAATGCAAATTAAATTGAATCTGTATAACATTTATACAAAAGTATTCTTTGTTTATGCTTCCATATTAATTAATGTAATTGGTGTTCTACCGTTTTAATTCTATAAATAAATAATAAACATAACAACCTTATAACTTTGTGATTTTACATGTTACAGGTTTGAAATTTTGTACATAGACTCTTTACATAAAAATACTAGACACGTGATTCGCTACAAAAACTGCTACATAAAAAGCGTTGCTGCTGGACTTGGTAAGTTGTTAAGTTCACAATAACTTAGTTGTGTGTAGTGCATTTCTTGCATGAGAGAGATTATGCTTCGCAATCGATACGCGGTTGGAAGGACCATACAAAATAGCTAGGGAAAGAAGAACCATACGAAACGTCCCCCAGTATGCGAGTCTACCTGAATCAGAATAAATACTTCATCGTAGTCGGAACAGGTATTTGGACTAAGTATTTTTCACATATTACGGGGACGAGGTAGACAGTTATATACGGTATCCAAAAATGTTTACGCTTTATGCAATTTTATTTGCAGGTCAGTGTCAAGTTGTATCTTGATCAAAATATGATTTACAACTATTCTATTCTATTCTATTTTTCTTTCTGGCAATGGTGCCGTTGTCGACAATTCTGCCAATGTCAGATGTGTTGAGAGAAAACGTCCGAAGGAAGAAAAAATAAGATGAAAAACTAATTCCAATAATATGTTGGACTTCTTGGCGGGAAAGTGAAGCGTCATGTTAGCAGTTTTGTTTTATTTTCTAAAATTTGTGTTTAGCCGAATATTAATGTGTAATAGTGGTGGATTATTAACCATTAAGTGTTCGTGAACCTGCATTAATGTAGGCAAATGAAACAAAACAGTGCAACATCACGTTCTCTCAAGAAGTCCACGCAAGGTTTCAGTAAAGTGCCGCGTCTTTACTTAAACTCAAGGGGAGTGGGGCGGGATATCATCAATCATCTTTATCATGCATTGAGTGGAGTTCATTTCATAATTATTTAAATAACTTTGTACTTGTTACCTAATTTTACATGACACTGGCTAAATGCACAAACCGTGCGAAGCCAAAAAGAAAAAAAAAAAATATGTTGATTACTTATAATTTTTAATGATTTTAACTTATAATTGAATTTAATGTGAAACTTGTTGACAACTATTAGTACACTGAAACAAACAGATAAAGCATATTGTTATTTATAAATATGTACATAAATGATCACAAACAACACAAAAATAATCATAATTTGATATCATTAACGCGGATAAAAAACACCAAAGCCTCAAAGAGCTTTGGGGAAGAATATGTTAGTGAGGATGGAAAGTTAGTTGGGACAGGGATTTTTAATTTAGGGAGATGACTATACACGTCATGAGCTAGGTTATTATTGGAGCAGTTAAAAAAGATGGATTCACAACTATAACAGATACTAACTCTACAATTAGTAAGTATGTATTTATAGAATTATAATCATTAGAATCATGAATACATCTCTCTAAGTTAGGTATGAGCGCCGATGGCCAATTGCCACGGCTCGGCGGCGGCGGCGGCGCCGCGGCCGGCGTGGCCGTGCCTTAGATACTTTTTATTAGGGATAGATTTAAAACAAAAACATAAAAAAAACCATAATAATTATAATGTTGTTACCAAATAAAGGATAAACACGATCATAATTCGTAATTCTTGAATTACACACTTTTTCTTATCAAAAACAAATTGCGCTTTTAATGAAAAATAAGCATACATAATATAATTTGGACTGATAAACTGGACTTTAGCAATGCCTTTAACTCTGTCGATTTCGCCATCCTTCTAGGTGTTCGCGACGATGCGTCACATAAATATGTAGTATTATATTGTTTTTTAAATATTAACTTAAATTCCAGTTAAAATACTTATAGTTAACGTATAGAAATAACATGTAAAATATTTTGTATGAAGAACGATAAATCCGACCCTTTCAACCTCAATTAAGTGGGCTATATAGTTATATATTTATAGTTTTTTTTTAGTACGCCCAGGTAGCCTAGGTCAAGACCTACCCCTGGACATAACTTTTGAGTTTCTAGTCAGATAAATAGACCCATTTGATGAGCTTGAAGGCCGTGTTTCGGTAATTTTATAAATTGTTTAATTTTCAGTTTAACAGCTAACTTTTCAGGGCGCGTCACGCCCTGAAAAATAGACTTGTATAGTTTAAAATATTAGATTGTTGTAGGTCTATATATAGGCTTGAGGTATCCATAATCAGAATGAAAATCGGTCTAATGGTTTCCGAGAAAAGCCATTGGAAAACCGATTATAATTAAAAATAATATTATTTTTACGGTTTCCACTGAAAAGTTCTTTCAGTGGAAACAGGTATAGTTGATATCGATACCTCAGGTCATAGGGAATTTCATGAGGATTCCAACGATATGCCACATGCCATAGGTATGTGAATATTTCATGTGCTATTATGCAACATTGTACTTATTAATTAGTGAAAACTTCATTAAAATAAACTTTAAACCAGGAAGTAATTAGCGGCTCTCGTTACGGTAAAGTAGGCTTGTACTTAGGCAAACATAGGAAAATTGAAATTTGTAGTCATCGGCAAGGTATTTTTTGCACTTTTAAATAGCTTCAATGTAGTTTCATAGTGTTCCCACGAGTCCCGAAATTGCTTCCTGGGTGTTCTTCAAGACTTGTGTTTTAATCAGGTAGTATACTCCTGTGCCTGAGTCATTAAAAACGTTATCACTGAATCGTCAAAAACGCTATAGCTGGAAACGTCAAAACGTAATCCTTCGTCAGGGGGCACTTAAAAACTCTTCCCGTCTAACTGGTACACAGAAGTTGAAGATCGCAGGCTGCCCGAAGATACCTGGAACTATAGGTGCAAGACGTCAGCGCCGCATGGACTGGGAGACCTACACATACACCGGGAATAAAACCCTGGATAGGCATACACACTCCCCGCACGGGCGTGATCGCTGGACGCGGTATGTCCGCGTCCAGCGATCACGCCCGTCCGGCGCACTAGGAATTCTTAAATCTTTCAATTTCTCTTCTTCTATAGGTACTGTTAGTAGGAACAAAATAGACTATAATTACTTTAAGATTACGGTAAAACCTATAAGAAGTCTATATGGTCTTAAAATAACATGGGAAATGTCTCAATATTGTCCTTACAAACTTACATTTGCAGTTGGAATGTATGAGGGAAAATGTTTTTCAATTACAGTGTTAAGTTCTTGGGATAAATTCATTCCAACTACGGAACTCTTCATTGTGCGTGATCACACACACATAGCCGGTTTTTTTTAAATGTGAAATATCTTGTTCTGCGGATCAGACCGGTAGTTGGCATGGCGACGTGTCGCCAAGCGCTCGTAACTCTGCAGAGTTACAAAATTGATTTTGGTATTTTTAATATGTTTTTTTTGGACAGCAGCGTTCTCTATGCATTTTAAGACGATACTGCGATCGCCAACCCGTCTGCCAAGCGATTATGGCAACCCATAATTCCTTTTGGGGGATGATGTTGATGTATTTTTAAATAAGCTTATTTTTTCTTTAAAATTTTGAATGTATTGTTTTTGATCATGCCACATTGTTAGATTAGACCATATTTATTTCCTTTAATAAACCATCTCTTCATGATTATTTTTTATACAAATAGTTTTGATGTTTCACATCTGCCAGGCGTCCCGCGAAGCGCGACGGCTCAGTTTTTTAAATCTGACGTTCTGGATCAAATGTTACATCAAGAAAATAAAATAAAATCACGTGCTTCGTCAAATAACAAAACAGTGGAGTGCTCCCAATTAAAGTTGAATTGTTTTAACAATTCAACTTTAATTGGGAGCACTCCACAGTAGTTTAAAAGTTCAGAGTATTATTTATAATACTCTGAACTTTTAAACTACTGTTGGACAGAAATATTGGTAACCCTGTTAGCCGAAACTATGTAAGTACATGAACACGGGCACTCATAGTATGAAGTCCGGGTTAAAACTTTTGTTGAACAAGTGTAGATACTACATAGTTTTCTTAACCTAATTTGATGTATTCACATCTTCTATCAAAAGCACTTTGCCCACTCGTCCTTAGGGGTCGCTTCGACGGCATTTTGAAACACAGCCACTGCTTGCTCGGCGTATAAAACGTTTTGCTCGAAGTTTTTCTTTTATTTTCGGAAATAAATAAAAATCGCAAGGTGCGAGGTCGGGGCTAATAGGGCGGGTGACCCAGTAATTGTTTGCTTGGCGGTGTGCGACGAGGCGTGGTCGTGGTGAAGGAGGATCCTACTGCGAGGTCGTTTCTCCCGAACTTTTTATAAGACAAGTGGCAAACAATTGTTCGTGTACAATAACTGTTTTTCGATCCTCTAAAACAATTTTTGCGTAATGACCTATCCTTCCGAAGAACAAGGCCACCATTTTTCTTCCCAAGCTTCGACCTCTCTTTACTTTAGTTGGCAACTCTTCGGAAGGAAACACCCAGACAGCAGACTGTCTCTTAGTTTCAGGATCATAACAATAAATCCAGCTTTCGCCTCCGTTAAATCTTTGAACCATTTCACGACACCAATCAACACGACCACGGGGTTTTTGGGCCTCTGTCAAATTATGCACAAACTCACAAAGCTTCCTGACCGCTAAATTTTCATGGAGGATTTGGTGCATTTGATTCATACCGATGCCTACTCTCTCTAGGGCAGGAATACATTTTAAAAATAGAACTTAATTTGGTTAGGTAGTCACCTATGAAAATTTTTACGTAATTGAAAAAAATATCGATTAAAATAAATAAAAATGCTGCGGCTTTGTGAGTGTATAAACAGCCAGTACGTATGAATTTAAAAAAATACCTATTAAACGGGACGGCTCGCGGAAGTGACGCGGGGTGTTCCATAATTAAAATTAAAAAAGAACTATATAATTTAGCGGAATATTTACTCTGTAAGCTGCATCGAAATTCTAAATCTCGGTTTTATAGACTAATATTTGATTAATTAATAAAAATGAGTTCAAGCGATTCTGAAATGTTGACCCCAGATTCAGTTAAAGACAAGACAAATGCAGTACTTAATCGAAAATCTTTAGCCACAAAGGAAAGATATTTAAATACATACAATGATTTTATTTTTATGTAAAGAATCTATGTACAAAACTGTATCATGAAACATCACAAAGTTACTCGTACCTATAAGGTTGTTATGTTACCGGGTTGTCCGTATACCTCCACAGTCTTGCGCTCATTGATAATAATTTGGCAGTAGGTACCTAACCGTACGGCGATTGTATTGTAAGTAATTAAATGGTGATATCATTCTCCATCACACTTAAATATTTTTGGGAAAAATATAACATGGTGTAAAAAATATTGAAATCGATTCAGTTCCTTATTCTGAACAAACTATATTCAGGTTTAGCTTATACTAAAAATAATGTTGTATACTCTATACTGTTCTAGCTGGTAACGTTAAAATCTTAAATTTCTTAAAGTAGGGAAACGCAGCTGTCTGTTGGTTTTAAACACATGGATCGTACACATCTTTTTTGCATCCTGAATATAAGTTCCCTATTTGTTGAATGCCCCCAAAAAATAACACCATACCGTAGAATAGACACTACTAGTCCATGATAGGCTGTTAGTAGAGTCTCAGTATTAACTCTCTTGGACAGTTGGAATAGTAGACACGCAGATTTACTCAGTCGTTTGCAAATTTCCTCTAGGTGAGGTTTCCAGGGGCCCAAGTCTGCTATTTTTATAAATTCAGTCATTCCAACACGATCCCATTGTCATGCCATTGTCATTTTGCTAAAAGTTCGTAATCTGGTAAATTCATAATGGTCGATCATTTTCTTTGCAATTACTTTCAATGTAGTGTCAGTGGCCGACCATTGGAAAGTCATAATGACGCCATTATAATAGTAGATTACCAAACTTGTCAAAATCAACAATTATGAAATCAATGATCGACCATTCTGACACTATTTTGCCCTGATAACAAAGAATGCAGTAATCGACATTTTTGAGATTTTCACTTTTTTCCAGAAATGGCATCCCAAGAGGTTCACGTACACGAAAAAAAAATATTTTCATAAAAAAAATCACTCGAAGTATGTTTTTTATGTAATGATTTTCGCCGTACTTGCATAAAAACTGCTTCAATGATAAGAAAAAACGCAGTATTAAACATGGCCTAAGAAAGAATGCAGTACTTGCAAGAATACCCTAAAACAGAATGCAGTAATATCCACTACTTTATTATTTTGTTTTAAATTCAGTAGACAAATTGCTAAATTAAAACGCAGTACTCCACATTACTGTATTTAAGTGTAGTAAAGGCTTGCGAAGTCGTAGCAGTGCGATCCATTGCCGCGTTTTTTCTTAGTAAATCAGATCGGCGACGTCATTCGGTGGAGTAATACGTGTGCCACGAGCGGGACTTCGGTGCGCCTCTTGTTGTTTTTTATTTTATTTTATTTCACCCTAATGCTGCATATTATAAGAACATGAAGTAGGTTTTTAACATCCGTATAGTTTACTCAATACTTTATTTGCATTCCACGATGTAAAAACTTAGGTCGTAGCTAAGAGACTAAAAAAACCTTAACCTTAAAATGCACCTATATAAATCCTTGAGAAGACACAGTACACTTCAACTTAGTTCCGAGCATATAATAATGGCAATAATTACTAAAAAATAATGCAGTAATCGACTTGTGCTAAGACATAATGCAGTAATACGCGCACGTGCTGCATTTAGTATTAGTATCCTGTGACTCGGAAACGACCTGATACTAGACCGAAACGTTGTAATACGTATTATAATTGCATATATTAGTAAATTAAATAAAGGAAAATTATCTTGTAAAAGATTGATTTTTTTCCGAATTTTTAGATATATATTATGACCAATAAAATACGAATATCTTGCTCAGATGATATGAAATATGTTTTTTGCGTTTAACCCGTAACCGCCATTTTGCGATTACTGCACTCTTAGTTATGACGGCAGTATTGTAATAGCAGACTGAGGCCCCAGGTTAATTTGTGGTCTACAGTTATACCTAAGAATTTCGCACTTGTGACTTCTCCTATTTTACATTCATTATAGGTTATATTTAATGGCGGACACTCACGCCGCTGATGAAATTGCATAACTTTTGTTTTTGTCAAATTAATTATAAGATTATTATTATTAAGCCAAGTTATGATATTATTTAGAGAGTTATTTATTTCGTTTCGATAATTGTATGGATCGGTGCATTTTATTATAGCCGTACTGTCATACTGTATATATGTATAATATGTCAAACCGTACTGTCGAAAAGTATCATTTTGTTCCTCGAATTTTTTGGGAGATCATAAATATATATTAAGAAGAGTGGGGGTCCCAATACGCTGCCTTGAGGTACGCCATATTTAACATATCTTGGTTCAGAGATCTACTTAGGGATATAATAGGCGTGCGGTTATGACCAGATGTATGAACGTAAACGAAGCAAAAGGAGTATGTAAGTAGCGTAGCAGGTGGCGTTCTATAGTTTCTGCATACTCACATGGGAAGAAGGCGTGAGTTTATGTATGTATTTATATTTAAAAAATAACATAGTATCACGTCTGTATTCCCCGAAGGGTTGGGCTGAGGTATACGTCGACGCACGTTTCTAAAACGCGCGTCAATGGCGCGTTTAAAAACCGTGGTGTGCACAGGCCCTAAACCTACATAACGTAAATGTATTTATTTGTTCACATTATTTATTACCTAAGTATAGGTTGTTGACGTTACAATTCAAACTATTTTTGAATAATAGGTACCTAATGATTAGCATAAGCTTCAGGTACTATCATTAGGTATATTAAATAAACAATGGTAAAGCGGGTAAATGTTTTGTTATACAATGACAATAATAATTCAATTGTGAAATGAAATGAAACTCTTATGGCAGGCGACCAGTAAATATTAAAATTCCCACAATAATCAATGACCAAAATCTATAAAAAAACTAAATAAACTCGAAGAATTATAAGCAAAAATACTAATACAACTACATAATTATCTTAGTTTATTAAAATAATTTTTAAATTTAAAATATACTACAGGTACTAATAAAAATAAATAAAAGCGAAGCAACCTGTACATGATTTTTAGGGTTCCGTACTCAAAGGGTAAAACGGGAATCCTATTACTAAGGCTCCGCCGTCTGTTTGTCTGTCCGTCTGTCTGTCTGTCTGTCTGTCACCAGGCTGCATCTCATGAACCGTGATAGTTAGATAGTTGAAATTTTATAATATAATGGTACGGAACCCTTCGTAGGTGAGTCCGACTCGCACTTGGCCGGTTTTTTACGTTGACTAGTGCCAGTCTTGTAATAGAGCGGCCCAATAGCGAGCAGCTCATTCGAAATAAGTTTTTTTTTTTCTCTTCACTAATTAGAAGTATTTAAATAGTAATATAGTAGTATTAACTAGCTTATGAATAAGTTTACATTAAGACGCTGACAACAGCTAAAGCGCGGTTACTGTCAGACTGCATACAAAAGGAAGAGAAGCGCGATGACACACAGTGGGCCCATACTGAAAATTAGTGGACTTAGGCAACAAAGTTCCTATATCGATGCGATTTTTTTTTTATATGACGTGTTATATTATTCCTGACAACTTTTATTCTTATAAAATTTCTTCTAAAGTTGATAGTTTGTCTTGAAAAAAATTAATTAGATTTTTTTGTATGGAGCGAATCACGTTTAATTTTTTTTCTTCAATTGTACTAATATGTTGAGTGTGTGGCGTGAGTATATGATAGCTAGGGTCATTCTCTATCCATGAAAACCGCCGGCCATCTGCGGCAGCGCGAGTAATCATTTGGTAAAAAAAAATGATTTGGAAGAATTTTTTTGTCATTTAAAATAAATTCAAAGCATATTTTTTGTCTCATTTGGCTGTTTTCACCTTCTTTTTAGTTAAATAAATAGTTTTAATAGCGCATACGTACTTATAACTAGTAATTCTGGTAGAGATTTAGTTATTATTGCATGTTATCGGTAGCACCTGCATTGTGATTGATGACTCATTTGTTTGTGCACTCGGCTAAGCGCATAACTAATGAGTCATCGAAAAATGCTCGTCTCTGATTGGCTGAATAATTTTCACTCACTGTTATGTCCACTACTTGAGTAATTAACACTAACTATAAATATAAAGACATTCATTAAGTCCATCTAGTTTCGCTCTTATCGCTTGTTTGTGAACACAGTGAAATACTTGTATTTTTATATTTACATTAGAACTATGGCTGGATTTTGTACCAACCTAGATCTTTTTGTGAAATTAAGAAGTGGCGGTGATCTGAAAAATCATATGCTTCTGTATGAAAGTATCATTTCTGTCTTGACTACCGAAGTTTCTGAAGAAGACAAGAACCGAATCAAGGAGTTCTGTCGACTTTTTTGTGTAAAGGACATGTCCAAAAATGGTTTTTTATTATTCAATAATTCTAACCAGGATCAGTTAAATATATTTGGATAGACAACCCAAAAGCTAGTGTTTCTAACTATACCATACATTTTTAAAGGCCTCCATTTTTGGAAAAATCGTTTTTTTATTTTAGTGTGAATTTACTCCTAAAACGAACAAACATTTCTAACTAACTAGTATATTAAAGTGAACACACCCTAAACAAATACAAAACTTGTCAAAATTGACACATGGCACTGTCATTATTGTCTTTAGATATTTGATGGATGATTATGACAAAGTAAACAATAAGAAATAGGATGAAATGGGGTATTTTCAGTCAAAAATGTTTAGTCTAACCTTTTAGAACTGAAAGGGCACTCTATAGGTATGATCATGGCTACTTAGAATGTTTATGTGCAAGTTGTAATAAGTAATTATTTTAATATGTTAATAGTATCTACTGATTGAGGACATTTTTTAATTACGTAGGGGAATTCCTTTTTTATGACTTGGGAATCGAGATCGGAAGTAGATGAAAAGCTTTTCAGCAAAATATGCTATTGAAAAACTGAATTATTATGCTATAATTGGACGTTCGCATGAACGTAAAAATACCACGACGATTTTTTTTGGCGCACTGCATTTTCACCTCCCGGTGTTGAGAATCCAACAGTGTATCCCAGCGCTTCAAAAAACACACTGTTGGATTTTCAACTCTCGGCGCCAAGCAGAGCATTGAAAATGCACTGCGCGATAAAATCCCGTCGCGATATTTTTATGTCCGTGCGAACGTCGGCTTACAGTTTTGGTATGAAATAAAACTTTGTAGTCTTAGATATTCATTTATTGATTTTCTTCATTTTCAATGTCTTTTCTTGTTAAAATATTGTCGAGAAACTGAGCAGGTGGAGATATTATATCATTTTGATGCCGGGCCCATCCAAGATACCAGACAATTGTCATCACATGAGCACAGCTTCCAACAGTTCTTTTTCCAATTATGCAACTGCAATAATAGTCAGATAAACAGCTTTGCCAACTAGTCTCTGTCACTTTGAGTAAAATATATGTGTAATACACTCTATTACTATAGTGGCGTGACTTTATTCGTCCTCTGATCAAAGCTGTTTCATGTGATAACGAAATGCCTGGAATGTTTATTAATAGTAAATCTTCACTTACTTCTACAGTAAAAGTACCGTTCGGCCGAATATGTTCCCCATAATAAGAGCGAGCCTGTTTAATTTGATAAATTCCTAAGCTAAATAGAACTAAATCTGACATGTCCATCGTAGACATATTCAGCTGTGGTATTTGAGCATTTATCTGTACGAAACTGGCTCGGCGTCTATTAAGCTGATGCCCAATCACATAGTCAGATAAATAATTTGGCATGGCCATTCTCTGATTAGCTCTGTCCAGTATAGCTTGGGCATCAGGACGGTCAGTCAAAACGGGATGGAAATGGTTTAAAATGGCTCCTACTATTTTAAAATCATCCATAAGATTTCTAGACCCAATATTAAAATATTTATTTCTAAAGATTTTAAAATCCCGTTTAACACGTTCGGTGCCAGGAGCCCTCCTGGAGGGTTAACTCAAATCGCATATGGGATGAAGGAACCCTCGCGGCGGGCTCATTTTAAGTATCCGTTTTTCTTAGCGAGTTAATTGTATACTCGTTAGTTTTCAAATACAAGCATTTTGTTTATATTTTTATAGTTTTTTTTTTTTTTATGTATGGCGGCATGGCGTATGAGCTCTACGAAAAGTTGGTGGAGTTAGAAGTGTTAAACCAACCATTTACAACTTCTACCACCCACCTGCAGTGTCACTAGTCGAGATCTATTGGCTTTTTCAGTTGATAATTGAGTTTCGCCTTCACTTAGGGTCTCTGGCTTGTAGACAGAATATCCCAAAGATCTGAGCAGTGGGATAGTCTCTAAAGCCGCGGTCAAGAATAAATACATCATTCTGTCCAAAACATTGCCTTAAATTAGAATTTTCATTTTGGAACAGCAGTTTCATAATTGTAGCATCAGATGTTGTGGCTGTGTATGGACCAAATATGTCTATAATGTGGCCACCAGCAAAAAAGGTTTAACAAGATTTGCAAACTTGTGTAAACTGTATGAATTTTTTTGGAACAGATAATTTGACGATTTCTGTAAGTATACATAGGTTCCATCGCAAATAACTATGGTTTTATTTTCTGCTGTTCCAAAAAGACCCTGTGGGATTAAAAGATTTCTACTGGACAGGCTTGCTCGAGAAATACGATTGACACCTAAATGTATTGGTACATAAAATTCTTTCATACAATTACGTGCCTTTTTCATATAACTGCATGCTACTGATTTATTTATACAAACCAATGATGCTATTCGTCTAATTGGCTCCCCAGTTCTTATTTTCATAAGGTATAATCCAAAAGCCGTTTTTGGTTTTCGACAAACAGCTGATAATTGATTGGTAATAATGCTGAGTATTGTTAAAAAATTCAATACAGTCAAGCCTGTCCAGTAATGACATATATGGTTATTCATATTTTCCACATTTTCAAAATCAATAATGTTAATTGTTTTTTTTCTTAATAAATCTAACATTTCTACAACATGATTCAGGGTAAATTGCGTTGTGAACTGAAATTCATTCAACAGTTCCCAATTATAAACACTTAAATGTCCTTCACATACTCGGGCATTAGGTGAGACATATAATTTATAGTCAATTAATATTCGTTTTCTAAGGTACATGGGTACTCTCAAACGTTTCAGATTTATACACTCGGGAACAAAACAATGATTTGATGAATCCGGTGTCCGACTGTAACAATCTAGTTCTACATACCTGTTCTCATTTTGAACTACATTGACAAAATCAATTTCTGAACTGAGTGCACTTACAGGTTCAGCCACAGAGCTAGACCTACTTTCTACATTGTCTTGAGTCACTTGAGCCTCTCTTGGTGGTTCCATCAATTCGTGAATATTGTTATGAGCTTGTTGCCAGCAGGTATTACATGCTCGAGCATTAGCAGGGATCTGAAATTAAGTTTTCATTTATTGTGTGTTCCAGTAATCAGTAATACAATATTATCAAGTGAAAATATTTAATTTACGTATTTACCTGACAGGGGTTGATGATGCTAGCTATATAAGCCCGCTCAGGATGACCATCAGGTAAGGGACGAGAGTGCCTACCTGTTCTTCTTGAGATAGAAACACCACAACACACACATACTGATTGATCACCCAGCTGTCGGTCACCAATGTTATGGTTGTTTCTGTTACTCTGTTCTATCAGCAAAAGGTTGATGCATTCTTGGCAAATGCAATCTCCGTCTGTTACCTAAAAACAAAATAATTTATGTTTAGAACACAGTATCGTTTTTCTGCATGAGCAAATTAGTGCTGTATAATCTTTTTCAACATAAGACTTGTACCAAAATATTTAAAAAAAAGTTACATTTAGGTAATTTACATTACCTCCTGAGCAGTCCATTCTTCAATTATTGAGACTATCTCAGGGCTCATGCTTAAAGCGTTATATTCCTACTGCTGATTAACATGTGTGGCTATGTTGCAATTCATGCAGAGATATAACTGTAACAATAATCTGAAAATAGAAATGGATGTTAATGATTGCAGACTGTCAGTGGACTTAAAAGAGGCAAAGGTTATGCAAATAAAACCCATAGGGAGCTAAATAAGAATAAAGAACAGTACTTACATTGGGGGTTTTAAATCCGACGCGTGCAGTATCAAATAACCGTTATGAAAAAGCAATGTCGTCAGGGTTAAAGGTTCATAAGCTACTGGTATCCTAATCATGTGCAAAGTAGAAGAATCCGTTGTGAAAAGCCAAGTCAGTAAAATCAATGAAAGCACAAATTAAAATACGAGAACACTGGTTATCACGAATGCACGAGACGAGACAGTGTGACCTATGACAAGTGTGACAGCATCACAGCACTTGACAGCACACGGATCAGACGGATGATGCCTGTCAGTCAACACTTTATGTCATATTTTGACAGTCGAATATAATCAGCTGTCAAATTAGACATTGTCAAAGTGTGTGGGAGATTTTATTTAGGTTGCCATCAACAAATAACATTCTAACATTAAATATTTTATATTTTTTCTCTTAAATGGAGGGGTCTAAAAATATTATTTCAGTGGTTACAAATTTCATATTTATGTCGCTTTTATTTAAGTGTAGTTTGGCACTGGTTAGATTTTTCTCGGAATAAAAAACCAACGCCCATACAAAAAGCGGACATCTCCTTTAAATAAAAAGTGGATAGAGTCAAGTAGAAATCAAAAAACTTTTATGAATCGTGTAATTAATCGCAAGTGCTTGGAAAAAAACATCAACTGGCCTGTTTGTGACAGTGTTGATCTGAGAAGTGTGATGGGCTTTTCGGACGCAGCCTTATCTGAGCTTGTGGATATAGATTGCCATGTTCCTACTCTTGCAGTATGTACTGCGGAAGCGGGAACATCTACAGAAAAGGAGCACAGAAAACCGTTCGAAGAGTTAAGTAATAAGCAAAAGAAAAGACGTTCTACTTCCATAGTAGAAGAAAATTCCGAGGAAGAGTTGCAGCACTGGTACATAACCAAATTGAAAGACAACGGCAAAACGAATCTGGCAAAAGTGGTCGAATACCTTTCCAGTAATCCAGATGCGCTATCCAAAGTAGAAGAGAGACTATTCAAAAAGCAGAGCTTAAGTACTGTCTCTGAAGATAAGTGTTCAGCTCTTTATACATCAGTTGCGCTCTCGAAATGGAAGTAGTTAGCTCTTCGACAATTTCTGAAACAAGAAAACTGTGCTGCCTTTCTATCTTATCCAAAGCTTGATAAATGCCAAGAAAAGATGTTACCCACCACAAGAGAGTATGGAGATTACCGAAAACGGAGCTCACATTAAATTGCAAGCGCTATTGGACCACACTGTGGAGAGGATATTACTTGATATAAATACTGATGATAGGTCTCAAAATGAAGAACTCAAGTTGACCTGGAAATGGGGACTTGATGGTTCTTCGTCGCAGAGTAACTATAAACAGAAAACGTCAAACACAGCTACAGAGTTCGATGAATTATCAGTAGTCATGATAAGCATCGTCCCTCTTCGGCTAGTGTCTACTAGGCCATCATCTGGGAATGAAAATCTAGTTTGGGAGAACCCCACACCTTGCTCAACTCTGTACTGTCGACCAGTGAAGTTCACTTTCACTTCGGAGACAGCTGACTTTATAAAGTCTGAAGAGTCTGAGATGAAAAAACAAATTGATGAACGAATATCTACACAGTGTGGAAATATTATTGTATCACATGAATTTCATATGACCATGATTGATGGAAAAGTGGCCAATATTATTGCTGGAGTACCATCATATGCAACGTGTCCCATTTGCTTGGCAAAACCGAGTGAGGTGAATAATTTAGACGCATTGACTTCTAAACCACTTCGTGAAGAAATTTACAAACAAGGAATTTCTTCACTGCATATGAAGATTCGGTGTATGGAATGTCTTCTCCATATATCTTATAATCTGGATTTTCAACGATGGACTGCTCGCGGCGAACATAAGGCTTTGAAACAAGCTAAAAAAAATACCACACAGCAAGAGTTTCGTGAGCAAACTGGAATGACAAACAGCCCTTTTCAGGGCTACAATTACTTCACAGTTTCATATTGATCATACGTACGATAACTTATACTATAATAATATACATACAGTTGATTATGTAGATAATTATCAGCGACTTGCCCGTACAAATTTAAATTATTTCACCTATCATTAACAAAATTAGTATAACCTGAAACATTACGATATATTTATTCAACAATAGATAACGTGCAGTTAAAAAATAACACAGCTAATCAGAGACGAGCATTTTTCGATGACTCATTAGTAATGCGGGCACAAACAAATGAGTCATCAATCACAATGCAGAGCACCTGCATTGTGATTGATGACTCATTTGTACCGATAACATGCAATAATAACTAAATCTCTACCAGAATTACTAGTTCTAAGTACGTATGCGCTATTAAAACTATTTATTTAACTAAAAAGAAGGTGAAAACAGCCAAATGAGACAAAAAATATGCTTTGAATTTATTTTAAATGACAAAAAAATTCTTCCAAATTATTATTTTTTTACCGAATGATTACTCGCGCTGCCGCAGATGGCCGGCGCTGATTTTTTTTCGTGGATAGAGAATGACCCTAGCTATCATATACTCACGCCACACACTCAACATATTAGTACAATTGAAGAAAAAAAATTAAACGTGATTCGCTCCATACAAAAAAATCTAATTAATTTTTTTCAAGACAAACTATCAACTTTAGAAGAAATTTTATAAGAATAAAAGTTGTCAGGAATAATATAACACGTCATATAAAAAAAAAATCGCATCGATATAGGAACTTTGTAACCTAAGTCCACTAATTTTCAGTATGGGCCCACTGTGTGGCACAACGCTTGTAATTTATTGCAAAATATGAGTTGAGTAATCGAAAATAAAAAAACAACCAAGTTTTGCATACAAATAAGACGTTCTTGTTATTAATTAAATACCAGCCGTACCTTGATATTTAATACAGATATTTTGGATTGAAACTCAAAGTAAAGGGTTAGTTTACCGTTAATTTGTATCGAGATTTTTTCCTAAACGTGTTTTTGGTAAAAACCAAGTTCTGAGAAATGTGTTCAAGAATAACATAATTATATTTTTTCCGCTAGCACAAACTTTAAAGATTTCGCAATTTTTTTGTTTAAGACAAGGCTACTTTTGTCGTTTGCCTCTTGTCAGCGCCTTAAGGGACTGGTGTTTGAAAAAGGCATTGCAAGCATCGCCTGTGGTACAAGTCACCAGAACGATGCTTCGTGCTTCCGTAGTCAAGAAGGGACCCTTATAGTTTTGTCATGTCTGTCTGTCTGTCCCCGGCTTAGCGCAGACTCTTAGTACTAGAAAGCTGTCGTTTAACATGGGTATGTAATACATATTTTTTTTTTTGTGTGATTGTGGGGATAATATTTTTTTTCTCGTCTATTACTTGATGTGGGGTATCGTTGGATACGGCCTTCAAACATATTGGGGAAAATATACAGTTTGTGAAGACCATTTTTGGATTCAGGTATCCGTTTGCGTAATATTAAGCTTTAAAGTGCAAATTTTTGTCTAACAAAAATTGGCAGGGGTGCCAGCTAAATGGTTGTTTTGGATATGTTAAAATATTCACCCCCTAAAATAGACCCCGTCAGTTGGTGCTGACATCTCTTTGAGGCGCGCGTGGAACACAACGCGCCGTCGACCCGGGCCTGGTCCTTATCGGACGGCGAGCTATCCATCGCTCACCGTCCGCAGGCCCGCGCCTACGGTGGCCGGAAATCGGCTTGCGACTCCCGACGCCCGGGGCGTCTCCTGCGGCGACTAAGGGCCCGAGGGCGCGAACCTTGCCTTACCCTCACGCGTTCCGCCTCCTCCTTCGCGAGCATTACTGCTTCGCAGAAGGAGGTGACAGACTCCCATGCACTCTCACTCCGAACCATGGCCTGAACCAGGGCCGGACGCGAGAGATCGCTGCCGCCGATCGCCTCCGTGAGGACACGGCGGTGCTCAGCCCAAGCCGGGCAGACCTCCACCGTGTCCTCCGGGCGATCCACACAGTGGTGACACCCGGGCGTTTCCTCCCGCTTTATCCTGAACATGAACCTCCCGAAACAACCGTGTCCGGTAAGGACCTGCGTCAGGCGGAAGGTGAGGACGCCGTGGCGCCTCTCTAGCCACTCCTCAAAGAGGGGACTTATCGCCACAATTGTGGCGTGCCCAGTGCTGGGTTGCGACAATCGCGGTTTAAATGTTTGTAAACGCACCCACGATACAGGAGAAATTCCTAGTGTGGGGCAACGTTTTAAAAAAAAAAAAGAAAAAGAAAGAAAGAAAAGAAATCGCACTCTCCATGTCGCCATGAGATCCCGCCGGAGCTCTGTCCGCTGTGCCGTGATTTCTCGCGGCAGCGGAGTTTCACCCCGGCGTTTCGCCTCCTCGCGCCACTTCCAAATGTGCGCGAGGACCTTTGCCTCCAGATCCCATGCCGGCAGTCCGGCAAGGAGGCTCGCCGCCTCACGGGAGACCGTGCGGTAACCCCGTACCAGCCTGATGGCCATGACCCTTTGTGACGCGTTCAATCGCTGGGCTGGTCGCAGCCTTAAGGAGAACAAGAGCCCTGCAGTGTCATCAGCAAAACAGAACATGTGACTCACGTTAACTCACGTACTGATAAAAATGTTTACGGTTTATATAGTTACGAGCAAAGTATTATTCATGTAAGTAGGTACCTACCTACATTATTAGCTTATATTTCCTTAAATAGTTATTATGGAATGTTGTTATAGCAAATGTGAGTACCAAAAATTATATGTACTATTATAATTATGTAGAGTATGATCCTGTATTAATCCCGTATTCTGTATGTCTCTCGACGACGTTCAACTTGTAATCTGTATTCTGATCCCGTTTTATTGCATCGGGGATGTTGAAGGGAAGGCGTAGTCAATTTTAGAGGGATGATTTTATGTTTCGGATTGTCGCAAAAACGGCTAAACGGATTTAGATGAAAGGCACACATAGTTTATAATCTGGATTAACACATAGGGTACTTTTAATCCCGGTAGTACGTTCCTGTGAGATTTTTTCCGTCATCCACGCGGGTGAAGCCGCGGACAAAAGGTAGTTCCTATATAATTTCGTTGGTGTCGTGTGAACGTGTGTCTCTACACTGAAAAGCCAGGACAGCCCGACAGGGTCCACAATTGTTCTAAAGCCAATGTTTACTACCTCAGCATAATTATGTGGCCGTCCAAGCAAAAAGGGTCCCGTAGTGTATTGAGTTAAGTGTAGATTCGGTATCTAGAATAGTCAATTGTTAAGGACTAAAAAAATATTCCAAAATTGTCAAGTTTTGTTTTTATCAGACATTTGAAGTTAAAACTGAAAAAGCTTGATTTGAGAGAAACTTTATGAACTTGTAGATAGTAGTGCATTGATTAATAATCAATAAAAAACTATTTATTTCTTCTAACTTTTCATGGTTTTAGTAAACTAAATATAGCGCTTAATCTAAATACAATAAGATTATGTGTGCTATAAGCTTATTTTATATAGTTGCTCACTTAAGTTTATGGCTGAGAACCTACACGCTGACATACTCCATTCCATACTTCCCCACAGTAAAGTAGGCTTTCAAGTTGTTGTTGGGCCGTGTGACGTGATCACCTTTAATCATTCCTCCTAGCATGATCTGGGAGTAAATGTCTGCTCCAAATAGCAGATCTACTGGTCGGCTGCTGTTGTATTCCGGATCCGCCAAGTTGATATCTTGTATTTGTGGCCATGATGGTTTTGTAAAAGTATTGTTCATAATGAAAAACTTAATCAAGAATCTACATTCTTGATTAAGTTTTTCATTATGTATACTGACTTTCTGAACGTGTAGTCGCTGAAGACTGAGCTGCATGAAATTGTTATCATGTCCTTGCAATTGCTCTCGTTTTCTTCAACTCCAAAGATAACTCCCTTACATTTCTGGCGCTTGATCCCGAGAAGTTGAGCTGCACGTTTTGTTATCGGTGATATCTGCGACTCTTGCTCCACAAGAGTTCACATGTTTGACTGAGTTCCATCAGCTCCCTCTACCTTTACTATGGCGGTCGCTAATAGAATCTCCGAAGCTCCTTCATCATTTTGAGAGACATGAGATGATGAATTTGTTTGATTTTGTTCATTGTTTTTTGATGCAGCCTCGTGCAATAACGTATTGTGCTTAGCTTTGCACTTGCGACATCGGTTGTTAGACCTGCATTTTTTGCTCTTATGGCTGTACAGGCAATTGATGCAGACTTGCAATTTGTTTGTTGTGTTAAGTTTTTCGTCATTTGACATTTCTAAAAACTTTGCACAAAAATAGAAGCCATGCTCGTCGTTGCAGAGTGGACAAGTAAACGTTGATGCATGGTACGATTTCGTAACCTTATTGATACTAGCCGCTTGATTCTTGTTGTTATGATAGCTGTGTTTCTTGTTATGGGATGCTTCTTGATTCTGATTTGTTGCAGAACTTGTGTTTTGATAGTTGTCTTGTTTACGCTGCGAAGATTCCATTGAGGTGAACTTCGCCTCTAGGTATTCTAAGAAATCCTCGGTAATTCTATCGACTTATTCAGTGATTCAATGTAATCTGAGTATGTCTCAGCGTCTAGTTTTTGTGCCAAAATGTGCACTAGTAGCGGATCCCAGGTTCTGATATCCATTTCTAAATTCTTGACGGCGTGCAAACATTCTATTGTGACGTCATGTATTTTCTTGATCGGTGCTAATGACTGTTGTTGCATAGTAGGCAGGTTGAAGAGCATGTTGATATGCGATGTAAATATAAGTTTTTTGTGGTTGTAGCGATTGTTGAGAATGTCCCAACACACTAGATCCGAGCTTATTTGTAAGTGTTGTATCAACCTTTCAGCTTCTACTTGGACCTTGCTTTTCAAAAATTGCATCTTCTGCGCATTTGACAAGGATGTATTGTTATGGATGGCTTCCGTGACCAGGTCTTTGAACGGTATCCACTGGTTAAACTTTCCGTGGAATACTGGTATCTCTAACTTTGGTGTTGTTTTTTCTCAATAAGCTCCGCACCACATCTTGGTATTTAATGCCTTCTTGAGATCGATATATTGATTCTCGAATCTTGTACAGCGCTCTTCATAAACTGCGTTCTTGTCCTCGTTAAGTTCGCACTCGATTTCCCAATGGAGACTGTCAATAGCAGACCAACGCGCTTGTAACATTTGCAACGCATCCTGAAATTCCCATTTTTCTGTGATAAATTCCACTTGAATGTTGGCGACAGCTCTCATGAAGGCCTTGAAGTTCGCCGATTGTTTGCGTAAGAGGTCGTCCAGTTTACTATTGGACCCCCGTGTCCCTCTTGTTTGGGATTTGTTGTTGCCGAGGAGGCGATTGATCCCTGTTGTTGCTCTCATTTGTGTTACTGGTTTCTTCTACCTCCTCGCTGTTTTGTTCTTGTAATTTCTTGCCCGATGTACCTGCTTTATCTTGTTCAGAAGTACCTTCAAACGGTGTTGGTTGCACCACCGGGCCCTCTATGGACCGTTTGTGCATCGACAGTTGCTGATTTTGTTGCAGAATTAACTCCTTGACTTCTTTATAACACCTCGATGCTGTGTTATATAAATCACTTGTAAAGTAAGGATGACCTGCACTTACTTCTGTAGACAGACGATCATGGTTGAACTGGAATTCACTCCATAAATTTTCCAGCATTTCCATACGCCGTTTGAAGTAGTCCAGTAGCCATCCTTCTTGATGTTGATGCCAACTTTCTTGATGTTTTCATAAAATTCGCTTTGATTCTCGCAAGTATTTGCTGATGACGTCATGTTGCCAAACTTTCCGACGAATTGACGAACTTTGGTTTGAGAAGTAGGTTGTTGCTCCACACTTCTGGTTCTTGGTATTGTGCAACTTTCCTCTTCTACGATATGCGACATCTCAATTGGTTACTGGGACGACTCGCTTGTGAGAGACCAAATGTTCCAACATTTGGTCCTTCGAGCAATTTAGTGTTGTGTGATTTATATCTTTTACGGTCGCGAATAGTGAAAATGTTATGTTATGTAAATGAGTAGACAAACGATTCCCTTGATGGATTTATTGCTACTAAATATAATTACACAAATATTACACTTAAATGCTATGTTGGAGAAATGCACATCTAAACAAAATTGATGTGCATTAATGAGTGTGACGTACAAACTACCACAAAGCCAATGTACAGCGTAGCTCGTACATCGCCAGTTATGTTTAAGTCCCATGTAATAGGGGGCGAGCCTATTGCCATTAACCGGGCATCAATCCAGACTCCGGGCTGCTACTGAGAAATTCCTGATGAAAAACCCCAATAACACTTTGCCCGACGTGGGAATCGATCCCAGGACCTCATGCTCAGCAGTAAGTATCTTTTTGTAAATCATTTTTTCCCGTTAGTGTGGAGAAGCATTGTGAATTTATCCTAACAAATATGGCTATTATATAAATATAAAATATTCTATCTCTAAAATATAAATAGAATCGAGCGTTAAAAACTTTAACTTTAAAAAAATTGATCTATTTCTCTCATATGGAGGCGCTCTAGTTATTGCTTTCAAGCATTTTGTTTTTCCCCTATGAATGCTATTTGAATATTTGCCGAGTTATGCCATACACGTAGCATTATTTTTAAGATCTTTATCGAGGGAGGCAAACTGTCTCTCCTTAATACAGGTTGCTTTGCTACCTAGCTAGGAGAACAGCAGTTCACCCCTACAGATATTTGTTAGTTTAACTACTACGCTTACTTAATTATTAAGTTTTAATATGTGCGTACTACAAATACCTTTTATGCAATAAATAAATATTTGATTTGATTTGATATTAGAATACTGTAGTGTGGTGTGGCGGCCGCACTATGCTACTCACAGTTTGCGTCTAGAACGCGTCCAAAAACGCTTGACAGATTAAAAATCTTCAACATTCACACCTTAGAAGGGCGAAGGCGTTTAAATGACGCAATGTTTGCCTGTAAAATCTTGAAAGGAAAAAGTGCGAGCAGTGGCGGTGAGTCAATACTCACCGCCGCTGCTCGCACTTATAAACTTTCGTGCTCCTTCAAGAATCCCACGTAATTTTTCCACTTCGTCCTCCACAGAGAAGAACGGTGTTGGGATCTAACTCTCCATGTGCTAGGTTCTGTAGGGTTTTGAACAGTTGCAGCGATCTAATCGATTTCCATTTTGATTCTAAGCAGAAATCTAAAATCTTGAGTTGTTTATCAGAGATGTTGCAAAGCATTCATTATTTTGTTACTTACATAACTTTAGCAATAATATTAAAAAACTAAGTCTTTATTTAGGCTAGATACATATTTTTATTTAGTTTTAATATGGCTTGTAAACTGTACATGTATCTAGACAGATTAGCATAATTTTAGTTCATGTGGTGTCTTTAAGTAATTGTTACTCTGTTCAAAGTGTTTAAGATGTTATTTTTATTAAGATGTTAGTGTAAACAATTGTTTGTGAAACAAATAAATAAATAAATAACACTTTGCCTGGGCCGGGAATCGAACCCAGGACCTCATGCTTAACAGTAGCGCTTCCGACCACTAGACCAACTAGGCCGTTTGCAATAAAAATGTGGCTGTTATTTTAGTATTATCTTACAACTTCCAAGCAAAGGCAAATTTTAAGGCGTTCGTAACATCCTAGATGCCTCCGACTGCATTTATTTATTTTTGGTACTTAGAGCATACTGGATTTCTTTCCATCTTGTTTCCATTTTTTTTTTGCAGTCGGGTTTTTTGTTTTTTTTTTTAATAAATCTTTTTTTTCCATTAGTTGTTTAATTTACTTTTATATTGTATTATACTGACATTAATATTGGCATTATAACAACAGGTAATTTATAGTATAAATACCATAAAAATAAATGCGTGGTAGGTACGAGGTATTATTCTCGACATTAGTAATCGTTCTTAATTTCCTCATTTGAGCAGGAATATCTATTTTAAATTACAATAGATTCGTTTTAATTAGGAAAAAAATCTCGGCGCATTGACGTTGTAATTTTATTGTCTCTTTCTTGTTGGCATGTAGACTAATATTAAACATACCAACAGGAATGACATACATATGTTTTTCGCCTATCCCATGATGTGGGGTATCGAAGCATATAGGACGTTAAAAGATATTCAGGGTCTGTGAAGACAATTTTTCGGTTAGGGATCCGCCGCGTTTGCATAATATTAAGCTTTAAAATGTAAACTTTTGTTAGACCGTTTACCGATTACTCTAATACCCGTAATTTCTAAGATTTTTGAAAGGATTATGTACGACAAACTGCACTCCTTTATATAAAATATTCAATTTTAAAAGAAGAACAGTTCATATTCAGAAAAAATAAATCAACAACTCTTGCTTGTTTTTCTCTTGTGAAAATGATTACCTCTAGTCTGAATGGGAAAATACCAATATCATCGATATTTCTCGATATGTCAAAAGCGTTTGACTTCGTAGATCATAAACTGCTTCTCTACAAACTGAATCGTTATGGTATTAGGGGAAACGCGTTACAGTGGATACAAACTTACCTAAATAATCGCCAACAATGCGTAGAGATATTTAGGCATTCACAATATCAAAAAATAAAATATATAGATCCGCCTATCGTCAAAACTCCTGTGGTGTTCCCCAGGGCAGTATAGTAGGACCCTTTTTGTTTTTGCTTTATGTCAATGATTTGCCCAACGTAACCCAACATTCATGCATTATGTACGCCGACGATACAACCCTTAGTATTGAACTCACCGATAACAATATCACCAAATACGAAAAAGAGATTAATGACACGTTAAACCAAATAATAGAATGGCTAATAGACAACAATTTACATGTAAACATTAGTCAAACCAAACTTATACAGTTCCAAGCTTACAATAGCAAACGTCACCAATTTTTTTTTTTTTTTTTTTTTTTTTTTTTTTTTTTTTTTTTTTTAAAACGTTGCCCCACACTAGGAATGTCTCCTGTATCGTGGGTGCGTTTACAAACATTTAAATTCACATACACAAACAGCCAGACCCAGAACAACTACTCGTAGGTCATACAAATATTTGTTCCGTGCGGGAATCGAACCCGCGACACGCAGCGCAGCAGTCAATCGCTTAACCACTGCGCCAACCGTGCCGTCGAAATTAGAAATAAGATATGCAAATAACGCTATAGAAGAGGTTGAAAGTGCTACTTTTTTGGGGATAACAGTGGATAAATATTGCAACTGGAAAGTCCACATTGACAAGTTATGCACTAAACTGTAAAGATTTGTATTTGTTTTATACAAAGTAACTCGCGTAGCTGGTATCAATGCAGCACTTTTGGCTTATCATGGTTACGTAGCATCAATTCTCCGCTACGGCATCATAATATGGGGAAATTCGGTTGATACTATTAAAGCATTCCGAGCCCAAAAAAAATGTATTCGATACATCACTAAAACCCAACCATTACAAAGCTGTGTCCTGCTTTAAAAAAAAAAAATATATTACCACTACCATCTTTATATATATTCGAAGTCTGTATCTTTGTACGTAAAAAAATGGCTTTATTTCAAATACATAACGATGTTGTTGTTGTGTTGCAAAAAGTCGAAATATCCACAAATTATGTGTAGCCCAACAAAGAATTAAATTATTTTCCAATAATGTTTATTGTATGGCAATTAGTATTTATAATAAATTACCTAATGTTTTTAAAAGTCTTAGCTTCATGGCATTTAAAACAAAATTATTTAACTTCCTATTGCGTAAGTGTAATTACTCAACAAATGAGTTTTAAATGAAAAATTTGATTCTAAATTTAAATTAGACGACGACTTGCCTTTGTCCTCCTAATAATGGAATGGAATTTCATTTTTTATGACATTGTATTGAATAATTTTCTACATTATAATTAATAATTCTTGACATTATAATTAATAACCCTGACATTGTATTTGATAGTAGTTAACGTTTTCTTTAACCTTGACATTGCATGCTTTAATAATTTATTGTTCTAATACTCTTAATTTTAACATTTGAAATATTTGTACGCTGGAAACAGCAGAATATTATGGACATCATATTACGTGTAACACCTTTATAAAAACAATATTCTGACAAATAAATAATTACTTACTTACTTAGACTCAAATCCTCCCCCTCCCTGCCCCCCCCCCCCCACCAGCTAAATGGTTATTCAACTCAACTCAACTCAAAGCATTTATTTCAAATAAACCAATTACAGGCACTTTTGAATTGTCAAGGAGTCAGTCAATCAGAGAGTGCCCATTCCAAAGCGTAGTAGGTTCCTATGGAGAAGAACGGGCAAGAAACTCCACGAACACTCTTTTAAATCAAAATATTTTTACAAAGTATTTCACCCACCCCTCGTATTATCTTGTCGATTGCAAAGAAATGGGTTTTCAAAGCTTGTAATTCTCTTGGTAACTAATTAAACAAACCCATGGAAATAGCCAGTAATTCAATTCAAATACTTATGTTATTAGAATTGAATTATTGGCTATTTTAATAGCAGATTCATGGAGTTAGTTGCGTCAATCTGGAATTATAACAATAAGAAGGAAAATGGTAGCGAGAACCAAAATAAATGTTTATCGCCGTTGCACTGTATAAAATAGATCGTCCCTATTACATTTTGCCACAGTGTGGATTGCACTTTATTAGGGATCAGTGCAGTATTAATACCGACTCGAAGTAAAAACGCATCCAAAATGTGGGGGCGGATATATCCCCACGCGGTTTTGCTAACACTCGCGAATATTATACTGAGAGCATCATGCAAGGGGAGTTTAACCTTTCTCATAGATGATACCGGCTCTATGTATAACGATATAAGCCAAGTTAGAAGTAGTGTGAACCGAATCAGTGATGTTGTGTTCAATGAAAAGTCCAGTCTAATCAGCAACATGGTGCTCGTTACGTTCAACGATCCAGGTAATGTGCCTACTTATTTTTTATTAATACCCAAACTTAATTCAGTTATATCCGATGTGAAACGTTATCCTTTCTATCCTGATTAATAAACGCGACTTAAGTTACAACCACTATAAACTTCAGATTATTCATACTTTTTTTTAGTGTAAGTTGGGCATAAGTTTTTCCGCGTATGGGGGCAAGTCATTTTATTAGCCACTGTAAAATATTTTAGCAGAACAGCTAACATAAGACGATATATACGGAGTCCCACAAGGCAGTGTGTTAGGATCTCCACTATTCTTAACTTATGTAAATGATCTGCTTATAGAAATAAAGCATCATAATTGTTGTACTATTTGCTGACGCTGTGGTAGTACTAAAATGTGACGATCCTAATATATACGAAGCAGAGATAATTTTGACATTGAATTAAATAATTACTTGGCTAAATAATAATAATCTTGTCATCGATCTAGAAAAGACTAAAATAATGCACTTTTTCCAAAGGAATCCTAATATAACATATCCAACCATACCCAAATCCTATATCCTAAATGTCGTATCTCTCTCTGTGTGTACATAAATAATAAACCTTGACAAACTATTTGGGTACTAAAATAGAGTCGGCAACTTTGACTAGATTCCTTGGTGTATTAGATAATAACTTGTCCTGGAAACCGCGAACGGACAATATTTGTAAAAAGTTAATAAATTTTCATAAATAAACTGTCTAAAATTGTAAGCCTAGAATTTTTTTTAATGGCTTACCATGGCTATGTTGCATCCACACTAAGATATGGCATAATACATAATTGGGGCAATTCAGTTAATAAAGAGTAATATTTATTTCGTAACAAATACATTAAAGTCATTATAATTATGTACACAATAGATCACCCAACTAACTACTTACGATATAAACAAAAAATAAATAAAAAAAACAAGAAAAGGACACTTAAGCGTCGAAGTACTCGTCCGCATCGCTGTCATCCGGAAACGTGCCCAGAAGATTAGCAGCATTGCCTCGTTAATTATTTGGCCAAAGAACGAGCCAGCCCTCTGGTCGCGCTCGCTAAGGCGTGGGCGGCAGTGAACCTGGAGGAGATCGGCGTCGCCGATGGCTTCCGAATAAAGGTCACTGCGACGGGGGCCAGGATGCTGGAGATCCCCGGGGCGGCCAGTGGCCCTACCGCTGACGCCCTTGCCGAAAGGCTCAGGGCGTCCTTAAATCCGGAAGAGGCCCGGGTGTCCAGGCCTACCAAGTGCGCTGACATGCGCATTTTGGGCCTGGATGACTGCGTGACGGCGGAAGAAGTTGTGGCCGCCGTGGCTAGGACTGGAGGGTGCTCTGCCGAGCAGGTGAGGGCGGGCACCATCCGTCCTGATAACACGGGGATGCAAACCGTTACGGTGAGCTGCCCCGTGTCGGCGGCCCAAAAGATAGCCGGGGAGGGCCGAAGGCTCCGGGTGGGCTCGGTATCCACGCAGGTTAAACTGCTGGAACCCAGACCTCTGAGCAGCTTCCGCTGCCGGGTGGGTAACCACTTGGGAGCATGTTGCAACTCGGAGGTGAACCGCAGCGATCACTGTTTCCGCTGTGGTCAGCCCGGTCACAAGGCTGGCTCTTGCAGTGCCACGCCGCACTGTTTTGCACGTGCGGCGGCTGGCAACCCGGCCGATCACCGGGCTGGGGGCAAGGCCTGCGCTCCCCCCACCCAAACCCAGGGGCAGAGGCAAGCCCTCCGCCACCGCCGTCACCGCCGCAGCCGCCACTATTGCCGCCGCCGTTGCCGCCACCACCGTCGTCGCTGCCGCCGCTAACACCGCGGCAGGGCCTTCACAGGGGGCCCAGGAGGGGGCTGAAATGGAGTGCCAATAAATGGCCCCATTACGCCTCCTCCAGGCGAACATCAACCACTGCGCCGCCGCTCAGGATCTCTTGCTCCAGAGCATAGCGCAGTGGTCGATTAACATCGCCGTGGTCGCTGAGCCGTCCTTTGTCCCGCCCAGGGACGACTGGGTGGAGGACCTGAGCGGCTCAGTGACCATTATTTCGTCGGCCGCCGCCGGTACCCCGTCCCTTGAGGCCGTCAAGAGGGGAGGGGGTTGCGTGGCAGCACGGTTCGGGGAGATTGTCGTGGTGGGGGTTTACTTCTCCCCGAACCGAACTCTCGCCGAGTTCCACAACTCCCTTGGGGAGTTGAGAATCGTCGTCGTCGGGTACCATCCCCTCCCAGTGATCGTCCTCGGGGACTTCAATGCCAAGAACGTGGCTTGGGGTTCCCGGTATACGGACACACGGGGCAGGATGGTGGAGGCCTGGTCGTCCTAAATCGGGGTTCTGTCCCCACGTGTGTGCGTATGCGGGGTGAATCAGTGGTGGACATCTCGTTCGCCAGCCCCGCTCTGTCACCGCGTGTCATCGAATGGCGCGTCATGGAGGGGGTGGAGACCTATTCCGATCACCGGTACATTCGGTTTGACGTCTCCGCCCAGACCTCGGGCGCGCCGGTCCGACAGACCCCGAGTGGTCCGCGGTGGGCGCTAAAGCAGTTGGACCGGGAGCTCCTCCTGGAAGCCACGATCGTGCAGGCCTGGGTGTCATCACCGGACAGGCCTGCCGACATCAATGACGAGGCGGAGTGGTTCCGGGAGGCCATGTCCGAAATATGTAACGTGGCAATGCCCCGGGTCCAGCCCGGACGTGCCCGGCGCCAGGTGTACTGGTGGTCGCGTGAGCTGACCGCTTTACGCGAGGCGTGCGTTGCTGCGCGCCACCGGTACTCCAAGCACCGCAGGCTCCGTATCCGCCCTCCGGATACGGAAGCCATTCAGGCGGAACTATACGAGGGGTACAGAGCAGCGAAGACTGCCCTCCGAGCAGAGATCCAGCGGGCCAGAGGACTGGCCCGCGAGGAGACGCTGGAGACTCTCAACAGAGACCCGTGGGGACGCCCCTACAAATGGGTGCGAGATAAACTCCGCCCATGGGCTCCCCCGCTGGCGCAGAGTCTCCGGCCCCAGCTCGTGGAGGACGTGGTGAGCGCTCTGTTCCCTTCGCGAGGGGAACATACTCCCCCGCCCATGGCTCCGCCTCCTGCGGTGCCAGATGCGGACTACACCGACGATGACGATGCTCCAGAGGTGGCCGAGGTAGATCTGAGAGTGGCGGTACATAGGCTGAATGCCAAAAATACCGCCCCAGGACCCGACGGCTTGCCTGGAAAAGCCTGGGTTCTGGCCTTGGAGGCTCTCGGGCCTCGACTAAGGGGGCTCCTAAGCGCATGCTTGGAGAGGGGCCAGTTTCCACTTCGTTGGAAGACGGGGAAACTGGTCCTCATAAAGAAACCAGGGCGCCCGGCGGACTCTCCGTCCGCTTACCGGCCCATCGTGCTGCTCGACGAGGTGGGCAAGCTCTTTGAAAGAGTAATTGCAGACCGCCTTGTCGGGCGGCTGGTGCGGGTGGGGCCGGTTTTGGCGGAGAGCCAGTTTGGTTTCCGTAAGGGGCACTCTACGGTGGATGCCATCATGTGCGTTCGAGCCCTCACGACGGGGGATGCTGTTGCCCGGGGTGGGGTCGTCTTGGCGGTGTCTCTTGCCATCGCCAATGCCTTCAATACCTTGCCCTGGAGTTGCATTAGGGAGGCACTTCGGTATCACCGGATGCCGACCTACCTCTGTCGTGTGGTCGAGGCCCATTTGACGGACAAGGCCGTCATCTACCCCGGTCACCACGGAGAGTGGAACAGGCGAGAGATGTCGTGCGCTGTCCCACAGGGATTGGTCCTGGGGCCGCATCTGTGGGACATCGGGTACGACTGGGTGCTGCGCGCCGACCTCCCTAGTGGCGTCAGCGTAGTCTGCTACGCTGACGACACGCTAGTCCTGGCACAAGGGAGTTCGCATCAGGCGGCGGCCGAACTGGCGGCACGTGGGGTTGCGACAATCGTCGATAGGATCCGGCAATTGGGACTCGAGGTGGCATTGCACAAGTCCGAGGCCATGTGTTTTTATGGTCCTCGGAACGCGCCACTGTCGGGTTCCCAGATAACGGCGGGAGGGGTTCACATCGGCGTCGAGTCGACGATGAAGTACCTGGGACTCGTCCTCGACAGCCGGTGGAACTTCGTGGAGCATTTTCGACGTTTGGCTCCCAGACTGGAGCGGGCCGGGGCTGCTTTGAAGCGGCTCCTGCCCAATCTAGGGGGTCCAAACGCCTCCTGCCGGAGGCTCTACGCGGGGATCGTGCGGTCCATGGCCCTTTACGGGGCACCGGTGTGGGCACGTTCTCTGAGGCTGCGACCAGCGCAGCGGTTGAACGCGTCCCAAAGGGTCATGGCCATCAGGATGGTACGGGGATACCGCACGGTCTCCCGATCTGGAGGCAAAAGTCCTCGCGCACATTTAGGTGTGGCGCGAAGAGGCGAAACTCCGGGGCATAACTCCGCTGCCGCAAGAAATCGCGGCACAGCGGACGGAGCTCCGGAGGGATCTCATGGCGACATGGAGAGTGCGATTGTCGCAACCCAGCGCTGGGCACGCCACAATTGTGGCGATAAGACCCCTCTTTGAGGAGTGGCTGGAGAGGCGCCACGGCGTCCTCACCTTCCGCCTGACGCAGGTCCTCACCGGACATGGATGTTTCGGGAGGTTCCTGTTTAGGATTAAGCGGGAGGAAACGCCCGGGTGTGGATCGCCAGGAGGACACGGTGGAGCATACGGTGGAGGTTTGCCCAGCTTGGGCGGAGCACCGCCGTGTCCTCACGGAGGCGATCGGCGGCGGCGATCTCTCGCGTCCGGGCCTGGTTCAGGCCATGGTTCGGAGCGAGAGTGCATGGGAGGCCGTTACCTCCTTCTGCGAAGCAATTATGCTAGCGAAGGAGGAGGCGGAACGCGTGAGGGTGAGACAAGGTTCGCGTCCTCGCGCCCCTAGTTGCCGCAGGAGACGCCCCGGGCGTCGGGAGTCACAAGCCGATTTCCGGCCACCGTAGGCGTGGGCCTGCGGACGGTGAGCGATGGGTAGCTCGCCGTCCGATAAGGACCAGGCCCGGGTCGACGGCGCGTTGTGTTTCACGCGCGCCTCGCCCGGATGTTTCGGGAGGTTTCTGTTTAGGATTAAGCGGGAGGAAACGCACTGTGTGGATCGCCAGGAGGACACGGTGGAGCATACGGTGGAGGTTTGCCCAGCTTGGGCGGAGCACCGCCGTGTCCTCACGGAGGCGATCGGCGGCGGCGATCTCTCGCGTCCGGGCCTGGTTCAGGCCATGGTTCGGAGCGAGAGTGCATGGGAGGCCGTTACCTCCTTCTGCGAAGCAATTATGCTAGCGAAGGAGGAGGCGGAACGCGTGAGGGTGAGACAAGGTTCGCGTCCTCGCGCCCCTAGTTGCCGCAGGAGACGCCCCGGGCGTCGGGAGTCACAAGCCGATTTCCGGCCACCGTAGGCGTGGGCCTGCGGACGGTGAGCGATGGGTAGCTCGCCGTCCGATAAGGACCAGGCCCGGGTCGACGGCGCGTTGTGTTTCACGCGCGCCTCAAAGAGATGTCAGCACAAACTGACGGGGTCCGTTAGGACCAATGCCTGCCGGGGTTGCGAGTTTGTCCGAAAAGGATATCGTGGCCCTGGCACACAGGCAACGGAAGGAACACGGGTGGGTTTTAGTCAGTAAAAGTCTGACACGCCCTCCCGCTCCGCCCAGAGCGGGAGAAGTTATTTGATGATTTCCCACCCAAAAAAAAAAAAAAGCCCTCTGGTCACGTGAAGATTTTTTTCTGTCGATCAGTCGGCGAGAAATTTCCTTAAAAACGAGACGCCCCATGACCCGAGCGTTTCGGCCCCTAATGGCTCCAAACTGTAGTTACGCCAGCAGTAGTGCAGCCAGCCATGCTTGGAACATGAGATGGCGCAAGGGTGTCGACAGACGTTGCGTCCCACACCAGAGACCTACCCAACTTACAAGGCAATAAAGTCATGCCGTCTGGTCTCTTCCCATCGTCACGTACCAAGCCGTTTGGTTCTAATACCGGCAACAAGGGCTCGACGAATAATATCGTTCACGCGTGCCGTGCTATGCGACCTGCGCTCCTGGAGCAGGACAGGCCATGGTATCCGAGACTGTCAATGGCTTCACCGCAATGACACTGATGCGGATCAACACAAGGCACGCCCAAGTGTAGACACGCAGCGAGCTGAAACGAGGAGTTATCCATCGTAGTGCCTATGGTAGATGACGGTAGCGCCTGAAGCAACAAACCTGACTCCCATTCTCCCACAGCCAGCAGACGGGCACGCTCAACAGTATTAAGTGACGTGTTTATCACGGTTATTCCGAATAACACCGCAGAGCGGCACGTCCCACCGTCTCTGGGAGGACAAGTTGTCGGGCAAATCCGTATTCATCAAAATCGACCAGTGAGGAAGATAAAATGTTACTGGTTAATTTATCAGTACTGTGGACCGAGGAGATGAAGGGCGATAAACTTATACTTGAAATTTTGCGGAAAGAGTATGTTTTAAGAGCCCAAAAAAGATGCATCAGAGCTATCTGTGGTTTACAAAATTCCGACAGCTGTCAACCTTTATTTAAAGGCCTCAAAATCTTAACCTTGCCTTCTAATAATGAGGTTGATATATTTGTTAAAACAAACCCTTTATGAAATAGCCTTTAAAGGCCAATATAGAAAACTACGTGATAAAAATAACTTAGAGCTTAAAGTACCATAATACAGGTACGGCATTAATGAGCAAAAGCATTTTTTGTATGGCCCAGAGAATATTAATTTAATCAGTTACCTTGCGCAATAAAAAGTCTAAATTTAGTAAATTTCAAGTGTAAATTACATACTATAATTATATATTAATACAAAAATTTTACTATTGTCTCAGTGACTATTTTGATGACAGTTTATTTATTTAACCCTTTATGTACACACAAATATATAAACATACAAGAAGAAAGGAACAGAAAAATACGTACAAAGGTGATGCTTATTTCTAAAGAAATCTCTTCCAGCATACCTGCGATAGGAAAGTCGATAAAGAGATGTAGACACCGTGTCTAAGAGTAGAAGAGAAAATAGAATACATAAAATCAAAAACAATTTAAGTACTTAATAAAATAAAACAAATAATGTGAGAATATACTAATATACATACATACATACTTCTAAAATAAATATCACTAGAATATTAATTATAATTCTATTAAAATAATAAACACATACGCAACTATGACGAAGTGGAAAGATAGTGTTCTTTTACTCTTCTTTTAAATACTGAAACACAACAGTTCTTTGATATAACAGTGTCTGTATACTCGTAACATGACTATTTATCTATTGCATGATGACTTTAATAATTCTGTGGACAATATCATATTTTTTTTCATATTAGTAACTTCTTGGCATGATAATTATTTATTATTTATATGATCGCATTTCGTTATTGACATTACCTTGCATTTGATTAAATTACATTTAAAAAAACTGACATTGATACTTTTTGAATTATTATAAATTAATCAATTTAATTGGCAAAAGCCTTCCGAAAATGTATATTTGTAGGTCAAGTGGCAAAATATATATAAACTGTAATATTATAACAATTGTAACATCTTGCACACTGTTGTAACCTATGTTTATAAATAAAGAGTATTAATTGATTGATTAAGGGCGGAGTTCACCGACTTTTAAAACGGCTGTTTATCATTCGAACAACTGATTAAATCATTTTGAATGTTCACCACACGTTAACCAGTGCTTACAGCCCTTAAACAGTTGATATTTTTAACCGAGCTCAACAGTACCGTTTAGCCGTCCTTTAATGTGTTGAAATTTGCTGTGACTTTACAATAGTTGAAACATTACGTTTTATGTTTATTTCAAATTTTCGCTGTTTTTGTGAATAGATAAACATGCCGTCAGTATTCAATGTATTAGTTGATAACTATCAAGATTACTACTTAGGCCTTTTTGAAAATCTAGAAGGTATAGAGACCAGAACAAGGCGACCTAGAGTATTTCAAGTGCAACGTTTTAGGATTGCGTGGGTTCTATGGCAAAACGTGCTGATAGTGTTCAACTCTTCTGCTACACGGATCCACCCTTTTCAATTTAGCGGAATTCGTGGTGGCATCGCATCTGTGCGCAACACCAACTCCGTTATAATACGCTTCTCATTGCTTGAAAATTGTTTGTTCTCTTTTTTAGAGCCACCATTTCTCAAATAGAAGGTAATTTTAGAACAAAACCTTTCACTATACAACAAAATAATATTCAACACGGCGAGTAAAATTAATACGTGCACGTGCAAAAAAACAATAACAATGGACATTTGACTTTGACGGTGTCAGCGCCTTGGCGTTATTACCCATCCAAATTGGACTCTACAGGCTAGCATAACGTTCCCAATGCGTTCTCGAACTTTCCTAAGTTCAAAGCATTTTAATTTATGCTACTAAATAAAGATGTCACCAAAACTAGTGTTAACTAAATATAACGACGTGACTTTGCTAATGAGTAGACTTATAGCATTCTTTCATTCACTCTCGAGCGTATGGTGATTGCCCAATTTATTAATCACGGTTAAAATATTCGTGGTGAACAGTGAATACTTAACCGGCTGCTTAAACTATGTTTAAGAATTCATCGGCCGATTACTTAAACATTGGTCTAATGACAGTGCGTGAACTCCGCCCTAAAGATTAAACAGCAGATTAACCAGTCATTTGTAGAAACGAGTATATCAATACCAAAACGTATTTTTCTTTTATCATACTATTAACAGTCAGCTCATGGGGTCACGTTTCTAGCAGTATAATTTTGCACAAAGTCCTTACATCGTATTTTTGATCTTCCCGTACTAATACAGCCATCCTCATTCATACCTAAAACTATCCCTGTAACATATTCCTCATTCACTAACATGGCATGCTCATACCGAGAAAAACATTTCTCTACAACCACCACTTTCGATTATTCTCTTACATACTCATTACTAATTCTATCCATTCCCTACCAGTCAGCCAGTACGGTATATTATTCTAAATTAAATAAACGCATACGTTTATTGATTATGTTCTCGACACGATCACTCTAGTTAAGTGTTAGTAAGCCGCATAATCGAATCGGCAAAGGTAAGGTTAGACGGGCCACGATAGGTGGAGCCACGATCTTCGCAGGGGGGCTGGTAGCAGCTGGATGAGAGTTGCCGAGAATCGAACTGAATGACGTGCGATTGGAGAGGCCTATGTCCAGCAGTGGACTGCTGTAGGCTGATGATGAAGCCACGTCGTGTACGAACCGCCATTGAAATATTTGAGGTTGGACATTTTGGCTACTCATTGGTGATTTGAGTTTGTAACTGGCTACTTTTGAATAGTGTCGTAGATGAACAGGCTCAATGTGCAGTCGTAACAACTAGCTTAGCTGAGTATCTAAACTATGACGCGAAAAACTAGCTGCTGATAGTACTGAAGCAACATTATACCTACTTACCTTTGAGATTTTTTAATTTCAGATGCTCAAGTGAAGGTGGTCACTGAAAATCGCTACACTTTTAAAAGAACATTAGACACAGTTTTCGCTCACGGTGGTGGTGACTGTTTGGAACCGTCAATGAAGGGATTACTTCTAGCACTATATAAAAGTAACAGCGACTCCTACATTTACGTTTTTACTGATGCACCGGCTAAGGACTACCAAGATGGCCGTTATGTAAAAGAACTATGTCAAAAGAAACAGAGCCAGGTAGAGTCTGAGAAGAAATATTAATTAAGTCTTTCATATCCGCAGATTTAAAATACGGTTTGGTACAACCTCGGAATATTACCTAACTACCTCAGCCACATTGGTCAACTTTCGCCTAGAGTGCTGGGACCATCTTAAAACTGTTTAATTTATTTAATCCTACAGGGGTAACTCCCACGTACCCCCGGAGGGTTACCATGCACATAGGCCAATAGCATAAATTTCACTCTAGAATATTCTCACTGCTGGGACACAGGCCTCCTCTTTCTATGCGAGGGAAAGGGCCGTAATCCACCGCGCGGGCTCAGTGCGGGTTGGGGATGTCGCATGCCTTCGAATTTTTAGTTCTAGGACATGCCGATTTCCTCACGATATTTTCTTTCACTATTTTGAAAGCAAGTGCGAAATGTGATGAAATAATTTACACAAAGTAAATCGCTTGTCTAGGTTCAAACCCATGACCTACTCACGCCAAAGTCGCGGCCATTACCAGTGGGCCACCACTGCTCTCAAAATTCATGCCAATACTTCTTCGTCATGTCGATGACACGACAGTGTATCAAATTTAGTTTTCCCAAAACTTTTTCAATTTTTTTTTTTTTTTTTCAAATTTTTTTTCGTCGGTGGCAGCACAGAGGTTGCTATGGCTGTATTTTTGCTTTATGTTCTATGAGTGCAGTTTACATAAAGGATGCTTCGTAAAGGAATAATTTAATGAACATAAATATTATCATATTGTGCTTACAGATAGTATTTGTGCTCACCGGCCACTGTCCCTATACTCACTATGACCCTGCAGCCTTCGATGTTTACTTCGACATAGCACACGCATGCTCTGGGCTTGCGTTCGATGTTAGCAAGACTGACGTAGAACAGGTAAATCCGTTTATAATTTGAATATTGAAAACAATAGAGTAAGTTTAAAAACAAATTGAATCGATCTCCTTTGTCTATTATTTTAGGTGCTCCGCACAATTGAAGAAACAATAAAAGGCAACAAGACAGTGATTACTTCGACGATAGTACCAGCCGGTGTTAAAAAAGATATTCCGGTAAGTGTTATTTTCGTGAAATTATCCATTTGTTTTCTCCCGAAACTATTACGTCCATATTGGTAATTTATTAATAGGGGGAGTTCTTGGACTTACTGCCCTGTCCAAAAAGTCCACGCTGTAAAGTTGCATTGCTGGGTAACATTTGGGAAAATATTCCTATGCATACCTCCCAAGGATGTATTCAGCAGCATCATTGCCCATCACAATCCTTTTCATTTTGATAACTCATCAATATTTATAGCATTACTTTACATTGCTGAGCTGACGAATTTTTCAAACATATGCAACAATGGATTATAAATGACCTCCAAAATTGGCTTGCCTCCAGACTTATAAGCACGCCTGCCAGGGTTGCGAGTTTGTCCGAAAGGGATATCGTGGCCCTGGCACACAGGCAACGGAAGGAACACGGGTGGGTTTTAGTCAGTAAAAGTCTGACACGCCCTCCCGCTCCGCCCATAGCGGGAGAAGTTATTTGATAATTTCCCACCCAAAAAAAAAAAAAAAAGACTTATAAGCACATAACTAACGAACTGTGAGTGTATTATTATGTAAACTTCTACCTAACCCTTAGAGCCGTGATGTTAAATATTATAATTTTATTTTACAGTTCACAATAGATGACCACACAGACTATGCCATCGTCTCCGTGTCCGGCAAAAATGTTTATTTGGGCATTAAAGGACCTTCGGCTAATTTAGAAAGAATTATGTGGAATAATAATGGAAAAGTAAGTTTAATAAAAGACGGCAAGTTTTGCCTCTTTAAGGCATAGTTGTAATATGTTGACTGACTCATTTGTCTAGTGATCACAAGCGAGCTTGAAGTCCTGGGTTCGATTCCCAGGTCGGGCAAAGTGTTTTTGGGGTTTTTCCATCAGGAATTTCTCAGTAGCAGCCCGGAGTTTGGATTCGTGCCCGGTTGATGGCAATAGGCTCGCACCGTATTACAATCATGCGACTTAAAAAATAACTGGCAAAATGTGGGTGTACTAAGATACACCTCTGACTAACCCTGCGGGGATTACAGGCGTGATTTTATGTTATACAGATACAATTTTTTATACTTTTAATGAATTAAAATGTATGATTTTTAAAGTTTTTTTAATTTAATAATTTACATATTATATTTTTCTATAATTTTAGCTTTTTCTGGTAAAAATACCTAATATTTTGTATAATTATGTAGACGAAAAATGTTTAAAACACCAGCAGATTTCAGAATGGCTTCTTCTTCCCTATTCGTTTTTCTTTACGTTTGAGTGCAGCTATTATTGAACATTTTACCCATTTCTAGAAAATATCATATTATTTTATAAACATAATTATTTTCCAGAAATGGGCGTGCCATTTTCGCTGTTCTACATTATGTATATTCTATGATAATTAGAGTTGATTGATTTTATTGATACTGGTATCTTTTCAGTGTAAAATCTCAATTTTTTTTGGTTCTATTTATTCAAATCATGGCTTTAAAAAAAAATATTGTATACTGAAAAGATACCAAATCTTTTCAGTATAAAATCTCTTCTTTTTTTTTTGTTCTGTTTATTCAAATCATAGCTTTTACGAATTCTACTGTTTTACCAACTCGTTAAAAGTTATTAAAAAATAAAAATGTTATAGGTAGCAAAATTAAGTAACGCTAAGCCTGGCACATACATAGCCACTGTGATGGGCCAGACAAGGACTTCCGTCGTAATCGTCGGCAGAACTGACTTCTACTTCACTCATGGCTTCTCAGAGCTCAAACCCAAGTCGCTGGGCGATACGTCACTGCAACCGGTAGCTGGTGAGTTAAATAATGTTTATACTAAAATATCTGTAAATAGTTTAATTATAGTACATGGATTTTCGTGTCAGTCTGTTTGACCGCTTAGCTCTTCTAAACTACTCAATGGATTTGTATGCGGTTTTCAAAATCATTTAGAGAATTTATTCAGGAAGTTTAATTATAGTACATGGATTTTCGTGTCAGTCTGTTTGACCGCTTAGCTCTTCTAAACTACTCAATGGATTTGTATGCGGTTTTCAAAATCATTTAGAGAATTTATTCAGGAAGTTTTACATGAGTATAAAATATTAATGTTTAACTTAGATAAAGCACAAAAATATCAATGTTTTGAGAAGCCACATCAGTAGATTGCACCCGTACAGAGCAGGGACAGGTCGCTAGTTAGATATACCTACCTAATATTTAAATGATCAATGAGTTGCAGATAGAAAAAATGGCCGCGTCTTACAAGACCAGACGACAACACCACAAAACTTTATAAATATTATATTTTCAGATGCGAACGTCCACCTGTCGATATCCGTCACTGATGATCATCACTCAGTGAAGATATTATCAGCGCAGATTTTGGACATGAATGAAAACCCAATGAAAAGCCCGGTGCCTCTAACAGAGGTCTCTAAAGATTTTTACGTAACGGATCCGTTTGTTGCACCATCGCAAAGGTTCAAAATCGCCGTAAGTACTAAAAGTTTATTATTTTGTAATGAAATCGTGAGTTGCAAGATACCGCATTAAAGGTGCACGTGTGACGTCTTTCGGGAGGCGCAGGCCGATTCCCGGCCACCGTAGGCGCGGGCTTGCAGACGGTGAGCAATGGGGAGCTCGCCGTCCGATATGGACTAGGCCCGGGCCGACGGCGCGTTGAGTTCCACGTGCGCTTTAAAGAGATGTCAGCACCAACTGACGGGGACCGAAAGGGCCAATGCCTGCCAGGGTTGCGAGTTTGTCCGAAAGGGATATCGGGGCGCTGGCACACAGGCATCTGAAGGAACACGGGTGGGTTTTAGTCAGGAAAAGTCTGACACGCTCTCCCGCTCCACACAGAGCAGGAGAAAATATTTGATAATTTACCACCCAATAAAAAAAAAGGTGTGACGTGTTCACGGTGTGACGAATAGTACCTAAAGTGGCATGAGAATGAAGGAAAATCGCTGCTTATATCCTATGCAACGCACTGCAAGCATCAGCACTATTATTATAGTTACGCAGTATTGTTTGACTCACGTGTTTGTTTTGGGATTGTCAAAGGCAGAAAACCCTTAAACAAATGAAACACATAATTGAAAGTTATTAAATAACTTTTTACAAAAAAAAAAACAACCGACTTCCAAAAAAACACTACAAAGTGAAAAATTACTTTAATTTCGGAAGTCGGTGTCTTTGGATCTGTATTTTAGTTTTTTTTGCCACCGACTTCTGGAACTATATTGCTCTTTGTAGGGTTTTTTTGGAAGTCGGTTGTATTTTCTTTTTATTTTTCACTTTTTAATGGGTCAGTTTGTAATTTATCTTAGTCATCAATTAGATTTAATTTATAATAGCCAAATGCCAGCTGCTTATTACCTTTTACAAAATATTGCTTTCACCGATGCAGGGACGTTAAGAGGAGGCTCCCTATTTTTATGTTAATTAGCATGAATATTCTGAAACAGTCACACATACAAGCAAAATGTAACTTTAGTAAGTATATGATTTATTGGATCTTTTTCTTTCTATGTTGAAGTCAGTTACGTAATTGTAATGTTTTCTCTCAATACATTTTTATTCGAAAATCGTGTCGTTTTAAGGATAATTATAAAAAACAAACAAGATTGTTTGGCATTTATGTCTAAAATAAATATTCACAGCAAGAAATTTTTTAAAGTTTATTATCCAGCCACTAGGTATTTTTTCTCTAGATCAACTATTACTTTAGTTATAAACGAAATAAGAATTCAGACTTACGCTATTTAGTTTCGTGCTCGAACACGATCAAAGAGCGCACGCGATGTTCACCTTTATTACTGATGTATTAGCGGGCAAATAACGGAGTGGCGGGGTGCAAGGGGCGGAGCTTGCGTTCGAAATTTGATTTAGACCCTTTTTTGCCTGCTCTTAATTGTTGAGTTCTCTTGGTAAGAACCTGGAGAACACAATTAACTGACAAATCGGTGAATATACATTAAAAAGTTATTAAAAAAAACAAACATACAGACGAACATAATTATAACCTCCTCCTTTGTAGAAGTCGGTTTAAAATAAAGATACAATAGGTACAGTCAGTGCTCTGCAAAACACGATCCCTCTTCATCGTGGTAAGAGGGGTCAGGTAATACAGCGCAGTGAACGTACGTATATGATGTCTCCAGAGGGGCGATGCCCGTATTTTTAAGAACGGTCATATACAACCGTTCTTAAAAATCTAAATCTTTATGTTCTTTAAAATCCTATAGGATTTTTGACACTAATTGTCGCTGAGACGACATTGCGACTACATTTTGGACGTTTTTAATTACGGCAATTGGCGTTCTGTTCTTTATCGGGTGTTGAAAGACGCTTAACGAAGCCGAGAGTCACTTGTTGGAATGAAGTTCCTTTTTTAACGCGGCATGCGGTAGGGTTGACTGGTAGAAATCGTCACGTAAGGAAGGAGCGTTATTATTTAATACTTGTGTAAGAATCTAGAAATTAATATTTAGTCTGGCCCTTAGGTGCAAGGAATATCGTTTACCATGAAAATAAGCGTCTTTTGATTACAAACGGTATTTTTTTTTTAATGAAATTCATGTTTTTTCAATAACTCAACATTTTCTATTTTGATAAGAATATTAAAATTTATACAAAACGTAAAATCAAAACGCATTTTTACCCGACTGCGTGATGCAAAGGAGGGTAATGTGTTTATCAGCCTATGTATGTATGTTAGTATGTATGTATGTTTGTTCCTTAGTGGTACTCTAGAGACCAAACGCTTGGGCCGATTTTGATGATTCTTATGTCAATCGATTTGTCTTATTCTTGTGAGTGTTCCTAAATACATGACAGTAATCATAAGTCAATATGTCAACAACCAGACACCATATTGTGAAAAAAAACAAGTCGACGATCTACGTCAAGTGGGGTATCGTTGGATAGCTAATTGAAAATCATCTTTAGGTTTCTTGAATTATTTTTTATTTTGGATGACCATTTAGGATCTATAACGATTTAAAGTTGGTTAGCAACCATTCTCACTGAAATTTTCAAAACTTATAATAAAGCTGTGATAAAGTTCTTTTATAATCGTATAATAAATCTTATTAACGTAAAGAATAATTATTATAATATAGTTCAATACATTTCATAAAATCGAGTGACATACCCAGAATGTACTTGCTTTGAAAGATAATAAATAATTTTATCGACCATTACCCTAAGCGTTACTACTTGCCTACAGTGAGAGAAAAATAACCTAATTAATAATCCTAACTAAAAAATGTGAAATAAAAAAGTAAATTAAAAAAACGAAAAATCGCTAATGCGTAAAAAGTGAACTTAAAAAAAGATGGAAACAAGATTTATATAAAAAAATACTATAAAAAATCTCATGCAATCGGAGGTATCTTCTAACAATAACGACCTATTGCCTCCGACTGCATGAGGTTGTAGTATTATTTATATAAATCTTGTTTCCATCTTTTTTTAAGTTCACTTTTTACGCAGTCGGGTTTTTTGATTTTTTAAATTAACTTTTGCTCTTAAATTTGGTCCAAAAATGTGTAGTGCTATGATCCAGTACAACCAAGAACCTATTTTTTTGTTTTAGGTGAATGGGATAGTGAAAGCTACGGGCAAACCTATAAAAAGGATTGTTAAAATTCCCATCACACCTGCAGAACCGCCGAAAAGTAAGTTCAGTTATGATTATTATACAAAAAATACGAGACCTACCAAAGGACGAGAATCACATCGGATACACACGTTGCAGGACACTCGACGCATACACCCAAGACGTAATATCAATAAATTGTGCCCGCCATCAATCTTGACACTACTAATAAAGTACCCACACCGAAATCAAAAAATTCTAAGGATACCGCACTAGTACCTAAACTAATACGGTATCATTGTATCTATTAGTTTTCATCACAATCAGCCCCAGACTCTGTTTTTGTAGTTAAACATTTTGCTTTCTTGTTTTTGTTGATGAACGCCCACTGAACTCGTTTTGATACCTACCTGAACTTTTAAAGTGTAAATCTCCTGATGACCCGATTAATAAGCTAATATACTTAATAACATTTGTCAATGGCTCCTGAGTCAGATTTTTTCTGTAACCTGTGTTTATGACAATAAATAATTTATTTATTTGTAGTTTTGCCGACGAATACAAAGCCGACCGTCGAAATAACGGAAGGCAAGGCGATAGAAATAGAGTACAACAGCACGGTGAAGTTAACTTGCAAAGTGGTAGCGTTCCCAGAGCCTAAAATTGAGTGGATAAACAACATTGGAGGTCTTATGCCTTCTAAGGTAACATCAATATTATTTTGGACTTTATTATCTGATGAGTTTGATTATGAAATATTAAGCAACGCACATTACTTTATGCACACTAAAGAGTTGTTTATAGCATGTATCAGACAGGTGTGGTCATATTTAAGGGTGTCGTACAGACCATTAAACTGAACAACTTTCTCCATGGTACCAACATCGTAATCGCGAAAAAAATATCAGCCATCCCATACATTTGGGTCGAGTAGGTACTGAAGTTTTGTATGGTACAGTTGGTTTTTTTTTTCTGATAACTGCTGTATATCAAAGCATTACCACGATTCTAAGATCTTGGGTGGGACCCCTCATGATGTCTTTAGTACCTAATACTGCTAATTTAAATAGTATGCCATTAACTTGCAGATGTCACTCCAAGAATTTCCATATAAATATATAAGTTACATGGACATATCATACGCATCAAAAGGAGATACATACAAGTGTTATGCTGTAAACGATGTTGGTAGGGGTGAAACAACGATAAATGTTGTTGTAAAAGAACCTTTCACTATTAAATCTGCTCCTTCAGGTAAGCCAATTTCATTTCTTCCCTCTATCATCGATAGTCAGCATCAGATGGTTTTTTGTACATAGTTACGATATTGTAGTGTTTTATGGAAGTGCGTTATTTACTAAATATTTTATGAGTATTTTGTTTACTGATATTTACTTTTATTGTTGATAGGAATAACAAAATTGACCTACGGTACAGAAGGCACCATTACTTGCGACGTCACATCGCGACTTCCGATGGGTATCCATTGGGCCTACGCCAACGAGAGGACAGGAGAAGCTGGCTATATAGAAACATCTGACAAGTACGTGGTATCTGCAAGTCGCACTCAACTAACGATAAAAAAGATGGATGTGGATCTAGTCGGCAGATATACTTGCAAAGTTTTCTTGAAAAACAAGAAGGATGTGGCAAAATTCTTCTTTACAAGAGTTACAATTGATGGACTAAGTAAGTACTTATTATTGAGATTTTTGTATATTCCAGCCAACAAGAAAAAACAATTCCTTCAACAGTATCTTCTTATTTCTGATACAGTAGAACTACACATATTATTAGCTCAATCCTCCAACAAAAAAAATAATATGTGTGTTTTTTTTTTACTTTTAGTTGCTCCTAAGGTACAGGGAGAAACCGAAATAAAAATCACCAAGGGTAAAACTGCGATATTTGAATGCAAGTAAGTAGCAATTACTTATGTCGGTCGTACTCTGTATAATTATTTAATTTGTGGTTGTACTCGTGAACAGCAAGTAACATACCATTATAAACTCTAAAATACTTCAATTGAATTAGGTAGACTTTATAGATTACGGCTACAAATTATAGTTTTATTAAATTCTTGCAGAGTTGTCAGTGGTCTACCAGCACCAAAAATAACATGGCTATTTGGGCGTAAAACAGGTTTAATGTTTTTACCTTTAGCCGGTTCTGAAAGTGTGCTGCGTATAACGAACGTGGAGGACAAACATGAGGGAAAATATAAGTGTTTGGCAAAGAACGCAGCAGGCGAAGATGAGCACATCACGACATTATTTGTTCAAGGTAAATTTATCGTCGTATTTCCATAAAAACAAGATATACCTACGGCTACTATTCTGGACTACATAGAACTTATAAACTTCTTGATACTTACAGATCTTCCAAAAATTACTTCAAAAAGCGCTATGGTATACCAAGCCACTGTGGGGGACGCCCTTCTGAGGATTCCTTGCGTAGCAGCTGGTGTCCCAAAACCTGTCATCGTTTGGAAGTTAGGCGGTCGTTACATTACTCCAAGTAAGATGCTAAAACTGTGTGTTTGAATTACTATCCCATTATATTTTCAGGCAAAATAAATAAACACGTGCAGTACCGCGGCGTTTCTATGACACGTCAAGTTTTCACACAAATATGAGTCACAGGAACGACGCTTTGACTGCCTCGTTGGTCCAGTGGTCGTATGCGCTAGTGCTGAGCAGGATTCCCAGGGTTCGATTCCCGGGTCGGGCAAAGTGTTATTAGGTTTTTCCATCTGTCAGTTCTCAGTAGCAGCTCGGAGTCTGAATTAGTGCCCGGTTGATGGCAATAGGCTCGCCCCTTATTACATGGGACTTTAACATAACTGGCGAAATGTGGATGTATACTTATAAGTACGCTTCTGCCTAGCCCTCCAGGGAATACAGGCGTGATGTTATGTAGGAACGATGCTGTACAAAGCTGATTTTTTTTAAATTCTATCTTCCGTTTAATACCCTTCGTTCTAGCATACATAGATAATTTCAGTCACGGCGTTCGTTTACGTTTCAGGCGTGAAATACTCCATAGAGGATGGAACGCTCATAATACAAAATCCGAAGGTGAGCGACACTAACTCGTACACGTGCGAGGCGCAGAACGAGGCCGGCGCAGTCAGTGCGACGTTCAAAACGTACATTCGTCGTAAGTACTTTTAGTTAACATGTGCATTATTCATTTATTATTATAAGCCTGTTATGTATCTCGTGTGCAGATTTAAGTTGCTCTCAATTGTGAAAATTACATTTTATCTAGTCACAAGTTTGAAAATTGTACTGTGGACAAATGTAAAATATATGCTGGCTAATGGCAATCCATGAAGTGCTATACCGCAGTTTGGATTGTAAAACTGTGGTTATGCTTCACGAAAACATGGTATTTGTCGCTTATATTTCACGCTTTGGGCAATGGACCGCAAGATCGCTCGATTTTCCCGCTGCGCACTATTTTTAAACCCATAAAGGCGCCATCAAAGAAAAAAATGAAAAAAGTTGCGATTCTGGCGGCTGCTTGCATGATATTAGTTTTTAATTTTAACCAGAATTTACAGGTTCAAGTGAACTTCCCACAGAAAAATGAATCAAGTTTTACTTATAAAAAATTGCCTCGGAAAATCAGGTCATTATTTTTGATCGGAATATAACACAAACTTGCAATTTATGACATTCGGTGTGTAATTATTTACAGAGGCACCCCAAGTATCAGGAGTTACTGCTAAGAAAGTGAGATTAGGAATGCCGGGTGGTATCATGTGCACGTAAGTATTTTAATACTGATCTTGTTCTGAAAACCAGTTCTTCTAGAACATGTTATTGAAGCTCTTCGGATATCAATCTATATCTATCTTCTACGCATATTATGTGCGTAAGACTTGCACAGCCCAAACCGCTAGAGGTAGCAACTTGGACGAAAGGTAGGAATTTGGGACAGTAGTTGCAGTTCAAAACAAAACCTGGAAGGAACTAAGGATCATGCGAAAATCGACGTTTAGAAACTTTAAACTCAAACTATTTATTTAAATTAACCCAATTACAGGCACTTTTGAATTGTCAAGGAGTAGATCAGTTAGTCAAAAAGTTGAATATAGTTGCCCATTCTAAAACGTAAATCTCTATGAAGAAGAACGGGCAAGAAACTACAAGGAAACTCTTTTAAATCAACATATTACAGAATCCTGGGTACATTATTCTTATTGCTTTTATATGTGAGAACAATGTAAAATATAATATTACAAGATTCAAAATCAGCCCTGGCAGTTAAGAGATGTCCGGTGTCAACTGATGGCCCCCTTCATGAATATAACGCGTGGATCAGCATCATCCAGATCAACTATTTTGTAGGGAACCGAATGATCTAACTACATCCAAGAACTAAACTTGGCGCAAATACTTATCTAGGCCGATCATGGGTAGGTAAGATGGTAACCATTCATTTTGCAAAAATACCCCTGGAGGGGGAGGGGAGTTGAAGATTTCACGGAAGAATCAGAAATCTTATACATTCATCAATCGTTTTAATCTTTCAGGGTCGAAGGTGAACCAAAGCCAACAATAACATGGCAATTTATGGACAACTCCAGCTCAAAGTTTTTACCAATTCCCGGATCCGATAGAGTGCTAAATTTTCCAAGGGTAGAGAACAGACACGCGGGGCGCTACAAGTGTGTAGCAAAGAATGAAGTCGGAACTAATGAACACATCACGACACTTGAAGTTCAAGGTGAGAGGAAGGCGGGAGATGTTGCAAACAAATGTGATTCTTCATGATCGCAATTCTAGTAGAGACAAATAAAAATATATAAGTAATGTATTCTAAAACAATTAAGTATAATTAATTCATCTCGTTTAATCAATATATTTACAGATATCCCAAATATAGAAGCAAGTGTTTCTACCATTTATCAAAGCACCGAGGGAGACGCTTTGCTGAGAATTCCTTGTGTAGCAGGCGGTCTACCCAAGCCAAGCATTAGTTGGAAGTTGAATGGCTATGTCATCAATCCAAGTAAGATACTTACATTAATAATGAGGTAACATCTCATCCTACACAACCGTATTTTTGAGTGAAATAAATAACTTCCACAACAGTGGTACTCGTATTTGTGTACAGCTGCTTTAAAATACACTCTGCAGCTGTAATCTGATTAATAGAAATCTCAGGCTAGGCACAAACGAGCCACCGGTTACAGCCACCGGCAGCCCAGCGACAAGCAGTTCATATGGTTTTTCATAAGTTTTGTTTGGATTCGCACTTTTGAGCGAAAATGAAATTGAATACTAAGGGAGGATTTTTGCAAAATCATCCCTTATAAGGGTTAAATACACAAGGTTGGTGTTGGAATAAATACAGATTCAGATGCATAATGCCACCAAACGCGTTATTACGTTCCCGTGGGATAATTTCCGACATTCACGTGGGGGGAGCTGCGGGCAAAAGTTCAAATAGACAATAATTGTTTTCTCATTCAGACGCTCTCTTTATGTTTCAGGCGTGAAGTATTCCATTGAGGACGGAACGCTCATAATACGAGATCCGAAGGTGAGCGACACTAACTCGTACACGTGCGAGGCAAAGAACGAGGTCGGCGCAGTCAGTGCGATTTTCAGAACGTACATCCGTCGTGAGTACCTACAATAATTTAATAATATGCCAAATAACTGCACCGGTTGACGTTGACGTGATCACGTCAACACCGGCCGGCCCGAAAACCAGCGCTGTGGCTCTGTCTCGCATAGTGTCACAGAATTATGCTGAGCGATGGCCGTTTTGCGTGGATATGACTATATATATTCCCCCAACTTGTTATTTTTTGTGTTCAGATTTTTTCTATACGTCATTTTTATGCAAATCAATGTATTTTGTTTCTTTCCCTCCTTTCTTATATAACAAATGCACTATTATAGCATAAACAGTTCGAAACTCAAAACCTCGGAGCCATATTAGCAGGTTTACCTGAAATGTCTTTAATTTTCAGAGCTTCCAAAATTATCAGGAGTTGCTTCTAAGAATGTAAGACTGGGTACGCCTGCAAGTATAGAGTGCATGTGAGTGTTCTAATAATTTCATTTCTTTACAAATTATCAAAGAAAGTGTTAGACAAAGTTACATTCGGATGACCTGAGCGACTAGCTTTCAAAACGTTTTGTGTGTCTACAACAATTTTTAACTAGATTGACATAAGCTTTTCGGTAGCTTATGTAATCCAATACATTGATAACTTTTCCGTCATCGTTATTGCTGATAGAATGTCACTTTGTCTGGCCCCCCTTGAACATCGACAACTACTCTGTAGTTACTCATTGCAGTAGCATTGGTACTCATTGCAGTCAGATTTTCCCGTAAAAGTAGCTATTTGAGCAATTAATTAAAATAAATTTTAAGTGACTTTTTGAGATGGTTCTTCAAGGTACATACTTACTTAAATATTATTATTATTATGAATCGAATTTAGATGGAACTATGAATAAAAAAAGACAACTTTATTCCGTATTATCGAAAGAAATCGATTCTAAAACTTTTATATAAACTTTTTCAATCATTAAGGATCGTCAAAGGTGAACCAAAACCAAAAATTACTTGGCAATTTATGGATAAATCGACTTCAAAGTATATACCTATCGCCGGTTCAGAGAATACCCTGCGCATATCAAGCGCGAAGAAGACACACGCGGGGGGCTACAAGTGTGTAGCACAGAACAACCTCGGAAGCGATGAACACGTCACAAAGGTCATTGTTGAATGTAAGTACCATTAGTAATATTCATGCTAAAATCGTCTGCGACTACGTCTGTTCCTCTGTATATCACTATAATATAAGGTCCTGCACGCGCGCCCGTCATTTTCAACAGTAGACATGTTCTACCAGTAGACCGCGCGTCAATGGTCACAAAACTAGTATAAGTTGGTCTCTTATTCTATTGGAACTTCATACTGCGCTAGGCCAGCTCAAGGTCAACGTGTTTCCAATGACTTGCGGTCTATTGAATAGACCTGACCTTTTTGGACAGGACTTTTCTGCTTAGGTATGGACTATTCAAAGGATCCCCGAAACGATCAATTGCAATTGTCAATTGTTACGTGATCGATACACGTTGATGTGCAAATTGATCGTCTACCAAATGCAATTGAAGCGATTGACAATATTACTACAATTAAAATTGATTGCAATTTATTAATTGCAATTGATCATTCCGATCGGTGACCCTTAGGATTACTGTCCTTCTTTTCTGTCAATGGTTCGTAATTTGATGTGTGCCCATCATGGGCGTCGCCTACCACGCTACCACGCTTTCACTGAGATCCACTTTTAAACCCCTTGTGTTCGTCTATTCTTACAACATACCCAACTATCTTCCAAATTAATGTCATTACCACATTGGCTTACAAAGGTCACATTTTTTTCTACTTGTAGTACAGTACTGAACTAATCTTATTTTTACAGTTGCACCAGAAATCATTACTAATTCTACAACAGTAGAAGGAATCGGAGGAGATCTAGCTATGAGGATCCCTTGTGATGTCGTCGGTATTCCAAAACCAGTTATTACATGGAAATTAAAAGGAGCCACGATTACACACGGTATGTAGATTATAAATATACAACAAATCAATTATTTAATATATTGAATATAAATGTTGATGGATGGAGAGGGAGAGGAAAGCCAAAAAAAAAGGTGGACAGTGAGGAATTGTAATTATGAAAGAAAAGGGAGTGAATGAAAGAAGAAAACGTGTTGCGCCGACCCCAAGTAACTTAGGACAAGGGCAGAGAGATGATGATGATCAGAATATTTTACACTATTTATGTTAGACCATAAAATACAGTTCAGCACCTACCTACGTACCTACCTATTGTGAACATCTGAAAGTACCTTGATCAGCGGGGTGGTTGCGTAACACACTGTTAGAAGCAATGGGTTTCATTTTGACAGCTCAACAACATTCATTGCGTTATTTACGTTGTTGCGCAGACAAATTTTTCGAACCTATGAGGAAATGGATTAGCAATATACTTCAAAATCATTCAAATTGTGATTGATAGTGTGTTTTGCAAGTGCTGACTGATAACATAACTTGCCTAGCTATGTCTAGCTTTGACAGCTTTCATTATTTCCGTTTAGCTTTTTACATCGTATTTTTCATTGTTATAATAACATTATTTTAGGGGAGTGCTTTGTCTTTCCCTCTATAATAAAAATACCGTTGTCTATTAATATTATATTGCTTATTTCAGATTCAAAATACATAATTGAGGATGGAGCTCTGGTCATAATGAGACCGACAGAGAAAGACTCTTCACTGTACACGTGTGAAGCTAAGAACTACATTAAGACAGTCAGCACCACGTTCCAAGCTACAGTTGAAAGTAGGTTATATTATTGTAACATCATGACGTCACGCCTGTAGTCCCCGAAGGGTTAGGCGGAGGTGTACCTATGGTAACACCAACATTTTGGCCAGTTATTAGGAGACGATCCTATTGCCAACAAATGGGCATAAATCCAGACTCCGCGGGCTTCTATTGAAAAAAATCCTTAAAGAAAAACCTAATAAAGAAAGAAAATACGCTTATTTACGGTAAACATGACGCAAAAAGAATAAGTTGGGGGAAATAATGCGTCTTATCTACGCAAAACTGCCATCGCTCAGCACAATAAAACTTTGCCCGACCTGGGAATCGAAACCAGGGCTTTATGCTGAACAGTAGCGCTTGCGAACAGTTACAATCAAAATTATGACCTCAGCATGGAAATGGTAGAATGGTTTCGAAATGAGTGTTATCTTGACGAGGAAATCCAATAAAACCACAGCACGGATATTATCTTAAACTATAATTTGGTTTTGCGTATTCTCAACTGCAACGTTTAATGAATCCAAAATTGGCAGTTAGGGATATCTTATCCTAGCGCTTTCAACAATAAAGTTTTTATGACGACTGACTGTTTACTTGGAATATTTTTACAATGTTTGTATTATTCTTCTGCAGAGCTCCCCACGAACTTCGGCACAAAACATTTCGTGTATTTATTAGAGGGTGAAACAAAGAAACTAAAATGTGACGCGTATAGTTCTGCATCCCAATCAGTTAAATGGTTTATCGTAAGTATATTCTCATTCCTACAATATTTATTACTAGTCAAAGAAGTTATCGTGTTGATTCAACATTTTAAACAGTACCTACATTGTATTAGTTTACTTTTTCATTGATCTTGTTTAATCAAATTATTCTGTTTTAAATTATATTTACTATTTAGGTAAATAATTGTATTTAATAATAATAACTAGAATTCATTAAAAGTGTCTAACAGGCCACTGCGAGTTGGCTTCGGCCCCTCGGCCTTTCAAAAATTTTAATATAAGATATCATTAATGTTAAAGACAAAAAAAGTACGAACCACGGATTCGTCGCGAAGCACCACTCCATCGCCGCTGAAGCTCGGATCATCAGAGACTACAACCGCGTCGAGCAAGGATTATTCCTCGACGCCAGAGCCAATAATTGTAAGTCATTAGGGGAGAGGAGGGCTCCCGAACGGCAAGAGGTTTAGTGGTAAACCTTCTCCAAGTCGGGCCTCCGCTGCCGATACACATTCATAATCAGCCTATAATGTTCCCCCTGTTGGGACACAGACAGGCGTCCTCTTTTTTTGAGAGGGAGTGGGCCGTAATCCACCGCGTGGGCCCAGTGCGGGTTGGTGGAAATCACATGTGTTCGAATTTTTTTGAAATTACAGAAATCGGTTCTGAACAAACCACAATGTGTAATAATTCAGTTACACATTGTATAAAACAAACTTGTGGATAATAAGGACCCGTATTTCCAGTGTGCCCAATACAGTTTTCGGAAATGACCATCACGTTATACTGGAATCAATTTATGTATATTTATTAAAATTATGATACTTATACTCTTATTTTTAACCGGCTTCACAAAAAGGAGGAGGTTCTCAAGTCGTATGTATGTTTTTTTTTTTTTTTAATGTTTGTTACCTCTGAACTCCGTCATTTATGAACCGATTTGAAAAATTATTTTTTTATTTGAAAGGATGTACTTCCAGATTGGTCCCATTTTTATCAAAATCCAGTTTTACACAACGTACATGCATAATGCACTTTTTTATTTTTTTTTGGTTGGAAATTATCAAATAACTTTCCCGCTCTAGGCGGAGCGGGAGGGCGTGTCAGACTTTTATTGACTAAAACCCACCCGTGTTCCTTCATTTGCCTGTGTGCCAGGGCCACGATATCCCTTTCGGACAAACTCGCAACCCTGGCAGGCATTGGCCCTAATGGAACCCGACAATTCGTGCTGACATCTCTTTGAGGCGCGAGTGGAACACAACGCGCTGTCGACCCGGGCCTGGTCTTTATCGGACGGCGAACTACCCATCGCTCACCGTCCGCAGGCCCATGTATATGCACCTACCATCTAAAACGTGAATAAATAAAAATAACAAAAGTATAAAAATATAAAGATTATTTATAGTGAATATCGCACAAGGCGATCTTGTGCAGTTGTTGCATGACCTGAAAATAAGGAGATATTTGAACTGTGTGAAAATATAATGGAGGACTATCGTCCCAAATAAAGTGATTGTAGATCGATTTCGCTTAAAAAGAATCTCGTGTAACTAAGCAGAGAAAAAAAACCACTCAAATGCGTGTCGGACCATGCACAACGAAGGGTTCCGTAGTTGGCATGATTTATCTCAAGAACAAACTTAACATTGTAGTTGAAATACATGTTCCCCCATACATTCCAACTGCAAACGTAAGTTTGTACGCACAATAGTCGCGTAGTTGTAGTCTTGATTGTTTTTATTTTTGGATATTGTTAGTTTCTATTTATGTATTTCTTGTGCGTGTCCCAAATAAAATATTTTTATTTCTTTTCTTTCACAATAATGATTAATTTACCATGTTATTTTAAGACCATACATAGACTTCTTATAGGTTTTTATTTAATCTATATATAAAGAACTATTTTTTGTATTGTTTAGGCTCAGTATTTTCGGAGATAAGGTGCGGGAATGGGCATTATTCATCTATTTTTTTAAATAACTTTAAAAGTATTTATTAAAAAAAAAAATATCTGAAATTCTTACAACAAATCCTTTCATTTGACAAACTTACACACACTTATGACACACGGTGCAGTTTGCTTAACTTTATTAATTTTATAATTAGCCCCCCAAAAGTGAACCCTATATTCAAAATTTATTTGATAACGTAATACGTCCGTGTTTGGGTCACAAAAGTTCATTTTGTATACCGAATTTCAACATATTCCGGTCCAGTAAATTTGGAGAAAATCGGCTGTGACAGACAGACGGACAGAGAGACACACAGACGGACAGACAGAGTAATTCTATAAGGGTTCCGTTTTTTCCTTTTGTGGTACTCGTATAGAACCCTAAAAACGAGCGAGCCTTACATCAATCACAAATTAAGTGTAACATCTGACAGCTCACCTTCGTAATAAGCAACTGAGCAGCGACAGAAATGATGCCCTGTACTTACAATCTATATAGTACTTACTAATTCCATGTTGTCAATTCCTGTTACACACTTCCGTCCCATCTCACGAAATCACTCCCACACAGAGCGAGAGGAAAGATGTTACACATCAAACATACAATTAAGTACTAATTTTTTTTATTGCTCACTGGGTCTGCTCTTGACCTCGATCTCGCCTGATGGAAAGCGATAGTTCAGGTGTATGATGGAACGAGCGTGCCCACATCTTGACTTGACACACGAGGTTATTGCCTTTTGACATATGGAATCAGCTATTATACTGCCGATTATCGCAACATCTCATTAGAGTTTGCTCCATTGGCTTGGTGGTTAAAAGTGTAAACAACGTCTTATTAGTCTCACATTAAGCGTTTGCATCAAGGCCGATATGCAGAAGGTCAGAAAATCTGGATTTACATTGCGAAACTAGCTGAGCTTAATCCGCCTATAATGTCCCCACTGCTGGGACACAGCTAGGCTTCCTCTCAGTGAGAAGGAGTGGGCCCAGTGCGGGTTGGTAGATGTCACATGTCTTCGAATTTTTGGTCCTAGGACATGGCGGTTCCCTGCCATCGTGTACCTATAAATAAATGTTCGTTTTTTTCTAAGAATGATTTAACATTGCTATGTGTGTAGGTAATAATGTTAAATGAGTGAATTAAAATTTAAGTACCTATGATATGATTTTTAACGACTTGATGTCCAATAAGGTGAATTAAAATATGGTTATGCTTCCACAGACGAAGGACGCAGGCATCAAAGAACCATACATGCAAATAGCAAATGCTTCATACATCGACCATGACGGCAACTACACGTGTCGTGTGAGCGACAAGCTTGGAAACACACTTACACATACATACGTGGTGGACGTCGGTAGTGCGCCGGAGTTTCTTTCCGAAACTTATTCTCTTAACAACTGGCGAGGAGATATATCACATATTAAACAAAACTGTGACATTCGAGTGAACGCAAAACCGAAGCCCGTCGTAAGTTTGCACTACACATGGTTATTAAAACGCTATAAATCAAAAAGTTACGAGTTATACACAAACAATTATAATTATTCAGTTTTTCAAAATTAATTAGACTTACAGGGCGTACTCTCAAAATGCTGAGCTAATAAAATAATGTTTAGACCACGTAAAAATACTATGGGAAAACTCAATGTACAGCAACACACTTTGCTCTTTAACTTTCAGGTTGAATGGAGGTTGAATGGCAAAGTGTTAACTGACCTAAACTCGGCAGTCCCAGGTCACTATACCTGCAACATAAGTAACGTGCACAAATCAGTCCAGAAGACATTTGACGTCAAGTCTTCAGGCAAGTATCAATATTTGTGTTTACTAGCGAATCGCAAGAAATGATCTTTGAGTTTTGCCAACCTTAAGCATATAACATTAGACCTGCCGTGGGCGCCGTTTCATTGACGACCCAGTAAAAATGTTGTGTACGGCACAGACCCAAGTGTGACATTCGAAGATCACACGACCACGCAACGCCAGCAAGTGGTGCTGAGCCGCCGCACCGTGTGCCACGGGTAACTCACTCTATGGAATACAAATGGCTACAGTAAATCAATAAAATTAAGGATATAAACTTCCTACCTAGATATAGCTCTATCCATCTAAAAAATATATTTTCTTACAGCATGTTTGATAACTAGGAACTCGGGAAATGCGCACATGCAATATATGCCGCTCGTACTAGATGACAAAGGATTTTGGCACAAATTGGAAAACACGAAACATTTTACAGTAGTGGAACAAGAACACAAAATCACATTGTCTTGTCCAAGCCATAAAGAAAGGTCAAATACATTCAAAAAATTCCCTAAAAAGAGCACATTAGAGGCTTTTTGTGTTAAAGAATACTCTTTCTTAGTAGAAGGCAAAGTTTACAAGCTCTCAGACCTACAGTGCACTAACAGCATTCAACCCTCGGTTATCAGAAAGAAAGTGAAATGCTCAACGGAAACCTCCGAATTAATGAGAGTGGGCTACAACGTTCCTGGCTTCTTAGAGGCTTATGAAGTCTGTTTCGACTCTGAAAAAAATATGCCCTTATACACACGCATTATAATGACTGAAAAAAACAACAATGGTCTGAGCGCCGGCTATGACTGGTACACATACCCAGGAATAGACAACAAAAAAACTGAGAGAGGATTTACTTGTAAGGACACGATGTCGTCGTGTTGTTATAGTAAGTCTCAGCTGGTGAATGCAATAGACTTTAATGATGGCCCTGCTAAGAAGAGCACGTTCATCGATCCTCTGAATGTAATCCCTGTCTGGCTCCCTTGCGATACTAAAAAGGTAAGCGCTATTTTATACCTTTGAAATAATTGAAAAATACCTAGATATTCACGGTTTCATTATGGATCCAAAGAGGAAATGAAATGAAATCCTTTATTCTGTAAATAGGATAACGGAATCACTTTTACACGTCATATTAAAAAGTAAAAAATAAGCTAGATGTAGTCGACATTTCCTATCTGACTACCCCTGAGAAGAAATGGCGAAACAAACTCAGGTCAAAGTCTCTTTTAAAGTCCAGACATAATCTTGGTCAGATCATGTGAGGACCATGTAGATCTGTGTCTGAAATGGTCTTTTGAGGAAAGAACCACACAAATTTGAGTGGACCTGTCCAATCAGTGCAAGTATTTTTCAGTAATCGTGCAGCTCGACTCTAGACTTAAGGAGCTCAACGACTCGACGAACAATACCAAAGAAAGTACATTTGGGTAGGCCGCATAAAGTGCTCAAAATGCTAGACCACCATTAAAACTGAGAAAAAGCAAAAAATAATAGGAAAATATTTAAAGAAAAAAAAAATGATCCACATAGTGCTCACATTCACAATAAATTAAAGCAGTAAATATAATACTTTTCAAAGTAAACATTCATGTAATATTGTATATAATAAGTAATTAGTGTAGGATAATAGAGACTTCATAATGTTTTTCTATACAGATTTTTTTCTATGTTTCTATTGCACAAAATATTTGCAAATATCTAAGTTAACTCCTATTATTTTTATTTTAGCCGATTACGTGAATTTAAAATTAGCAAGCTTATAAGCATGACTCAAATTAATTCTATGATTTCAGCCGTCATGGATAAGTATTAATGAGATGGTGAGATCCCAGCTGCCGCTCTACGAAGACATCGTTACCTGGTCTGGCACGCACACGTTACAAAAGAAAAATGGAGCTATTATACCACGATTTTTATGGAAGGTATATATATCTGATTCTTATTACATCACAATCATAACTGGCGAAATAAGGATGTACTATAGGAACACCTATGCCTAACCCTTCGAGGATTACAGGCGTCATGATGATGCTTATTAATTATATATTTTTTTGTCATAATTTCCTCACACGTTGGCGGCTTTCACGATCAAACGAATTTAATTGCAGGTGGTAAGGCTGGACGACGATGAAGCAGTGGCCATAGTACATGTTAACGATCCTGAACCAGTAGAAAAGGATATCAAATGCAAGACACAAGACATTTGTGACAAATATGAGGATTGGTTTATTAGCAGCGACAAGTATACTTACTGCTGCTCACTGCCAGACTTCTTTGAATCGTTTGATATTCACGGTACCGACATTGGAGGCAAGTTATTCATTTTGATTGTGTACCATTACTCATAAAAACCCGTCTTCTATTTCTGTTCATGTTCAATTAAGAATAGAACTTAAATACGGTTTTTTGAAGTGAAAACTTCTTTAGGCGCGTTAAGGGATTTTTGGTAGGGGAAAAACTTATGAGTTCGCGTCACCGATATGCTGTAATAGCAGTAAGTGAAGATAAATTGACCACGTGAAAAGTTTATTTTGTGTATAGACGTGCTGTGTATTGTTTAAATTGTGTTTTAGATAGTCATTATTTTATTGAAGAGGAAACTTCTTTAGGCGCAATGAGCGTAGCGAAGGTTTTACTTCAGTTGGCAGTCCCCATTACTGCCTTTTTCTTTTTTCTGTATTAGGTTAAAAGTTTAGAATGTTTTACACAACAATATACCTAACATAAACACAGTCAATTAATATCTTTGATCTTCTGTACCGAAAAAATGTTTTTAAATGTTTGTGCTGCAGAAAATAATACCAAATTTCTCTTTTTAGAACCCCTGGACGCGGTACTTGTTAAAATAGAAAAAAGTATCTAGACAGTTTTTAACTGTCCAGGTACTATACCTATATAGAAGGAAGTAGGTAATATATAAACTCCACTAAGATTACACATAAATTCATTTAATCAGCTTAGATTAAGAAATGTCAAGTAACTTCATCATATAATACTTTGTACACCTTCAAATAGTATATGAATGGTATTTAAATATTCAATAAAAATTATAATTATACATGCGTGTTTCATTTTAACAAGAATTTGAAAAAATGGTCGGCCTTAATTATTTCATAAAAAAATGGTGCTTAGCTTATGAGATCACTAGTACCTCTACAACTCAAAAACGAATTAACAACAAACATCTATCGTTTCTTCTCCGCCTCATTCATGCATACGTCAGTTTATAGCACGTTTTGAGTGTCAGAATGGTTACTTTATTTACTGTGTATGAAATTACCTTTGAATATGGTGAGTAGGGAAAGGATTTCATGAAGAAAAGCCCAGAAAGACAAGACTAGCCATTTATTTCAATTAGGCTAGTCAGTTAAATACGTTAAAGAGAAAACTGATTGTAGTGTCTGTAGTGTATAGCTTCAAATTTCTAACTGACTAAAACCCACCCGTGTTCCTTCAGATGCCTGTGTGCCAGGGCTACGATATCCCTTTCGGACAGGCTCGTAACCCTGGCAGATGCTATGAACTTGGATTTTGATTTGCCCTGTGATTTATTATAGAGTATCATATCTACATTCTTACGACCTTTGTTTTGTTTACGGACTTGGAATATTATTTACTATCTGTATCCTAACTGCGTAACACAGTTTGAATCGGAATCGGAATGATTTTGAAGTATATTGTTAATCCATTGCTTCATATGTTAGAAAAATTTGTCTGCTCATCAACGTAAATAACGCAATGAATGTTGTTGAACTGTCAAATTGAAACCGATTCCTACTGATAGTGTGTTACGCAATTAGCCCACAGGTTTGGTTGCCGACATGGACTCCGAACGTTGGGATGGATGTATCTCACAGTAAGTACGAGTATTACCCATTGATATATTAAGTATATTATTATGATTATGTTACCTACCTGTCTTCATAGCTACTAATTGCTCAGATAATTTTAAACTCGACCCAAGAACATAAAGATATTTTTTTCTTGGTCTGTTTTGTACAAGTAGGTACCTAGTTATCTTTTGTATAAATTAGTACCTATTTATCTACCTATCTTTAGATAAAATTAGACCTAACTAAATATAAATGTGTTGAGGAGCAGTAACAAGTCTAAATTATACACACGGCCGAAACAAGCTGCTAACTTAGGTAATTCCCCGGAAGACGGCCGACCAGTTCTTTTGCTCTTACCTAGTTTGTACCTTACACAATTGACACAAAGTTTATTATACTTTGACCTAATGGCTTTTTAGTACATCCACCTTTAGCCAGCGCCAAAAACCAAGGTTCAACATACTTTGAAGTATTTTCTTCATGTGCCGAAAATTGATCTGTAAAGTCATTAGAGATAAGGACTACAATCGCGTATGCAAAAAAGATACTCCCATACCTACGTTGAAATACTTGCATAGGAAATTGTTCCGTGCAGTCTTACCGATAATGATCATGATCGCATTTGCGAAAAAGTAATGCAACCATTGAAAATATGATTGAGTAGTAGTTAGTTAGATTTCGGGAGCGCAAATGAAACGGAGTTTGTGGGGAAGTAAGAGTTTATTACGACCCGAGCTTTACAGAAGTTCATGTAAGACTAACTTAGCCTATCTTTATTCTAATACATCGCAAAACTTTCTCATAGACCGGTGGTCGGCCCACCCGCGGTCGCGCCACACATCCTGTCACGTACGCCTAATCACAAAAGGTGCCAGGTCAGCGTCTAGACTCTACCACATACCACAGCGTTAGGCTGGGAACATAACTCCTCCCTCCTTAAATCAAAGTTATCGGAAAAACAGGGGTTTTCCGAGAGCTTTGTATAATTACAAATTAGAAACTACAATTATTACTTATGACAAAAAAAATGATCAAACTATTCCTATAATAAAGTCACAAATTGAAAATTGTAAAGTCAATCAAACTAATAGTATAGGTCTTCGATTAACTTGACCGTCCTCAGGTTGTGGGGGATTATCCTCAATAACTCTATCCCGCTTCTTACAGAATTTTCTTACAACATCTAAATACTTATATATAATTACAGCTACTGACAATAAAATGACTACCGCGTATAAGACATAAAGGGCGACACTAACACTTTCACTTGTGGTTTCACTTTTCACTGTATTTGCACTATTCTTCAGAATATTATTCAGTTGGCGTATGTCATCCAAATTTACTCCCTTCAGATTTATAGGTTCGATCCTTGCTGCGTCACGAGTTAGATCTATCAAGTCAGGTAAGTTCAATAAGGGAACAGGCATATAATCCGTTTGTAGTGAGTAAGAGCGCCGTCTATGTATTTGAATATTATCTATAGAGACATCACATTGGCCTCGTACCGTTAGCAGATATGTTCCTCGTATGCGTTCTCTTGTTTCATCATTATTACAAGTCTGTGATATGACTTGGTTGTGTTTTGAATACACTATCCAACTATTGGGACCAATTCTTTGAAGTTTCAGGGACTCAGATAGTATCTTACGTGGGAAACAGCGCGACAGATTGTCGTGGTATTTCATTAGTTGCTCAATGCAAGTTTCTTCCGCATATTGAATTAGTTTATCTTCAGAGCAGAGGTATTCTTTAGCGGTTATCTCTTGACACGGTTGATCAGTTGGTCGATACCTTGACCCTTCTACTAGTAGGTATGGAAATTCAGGAATAACAGCAAAGGTAAGATTTGAGGAATCATCTGAGATAGGAATGGAATACAGTTTATAGTAACTATAAGTTGTATTATAAATAAGTGGAACTTCGATTACAAAAGTTAATTCTTCATTCTTAATGTAAGCTTTTACAGATAAGGATTCTTCTATGTTTATTAAATTTCGTTCATTTACAGGGTACATTAGATTATCATATTGGCTTATATATTTTAACACTTTCAACAGTTCGCTAGGATTCATTACGGCCTTATGTAATACTGATAATTTACTGAATGCAATGGCCGTTTCAAGTTCGCTGAGTTTTATATAAAGTGTTCTAAAGTTTACAATAAATTGGTTTAGTAATCCGAAGACATAGGTCATATAAATTGAGTGATTATCTTTCTTAGTGAGATCGGTTACAAGACCCTCAAGTAATTTAATGCGTGCGTCTATTATTTTTGTATTTTCATTGATTACTTCGGTAGAATTCAGAAAATGATCCAACATTTTAGATATCATTGTAAATTTGTTAGAAATTGCTTGTTCCTCGGTCTGAATACTACTGATTATATTGTCATATCTGACTGCATCTTCATGGTCAAGATTACCCGTTATAATTTTGATGATAGAGCCAAGAGGGTTTATAATACCACGTTTGAATCTTTTAGATGGAATTAATTGCTGTAATTTTTCTAGAGTCTCATTTTTTATGTACTCCACCTGTATCTTAAGGCTCCCGAACTCATCCGCATACGATTTACTTGGGCGTAACATTTGGCTAAATTCGGAATATTTTTTAATATTAAAGGAAAGATCTGTACCAATGCATTGGAGGTCGATTGTTTTAACAATAGACCATTTATCATATTGCATAAATGCTTGACCTAGTTTCACCGGAAGAATCCCAGGGTTTTGATTAATCTTTACCACTTGAAGGGCCTGGCTTGGAAGACTCCAACTGGTCGTTGTCCATATCACCAGGATCCAACACCACCTGTGGAGGACGTTTTACATTTTTTACCGGAACTTTAGTATCTCTATTTTTTACTTTTATTGGTACGATGTTACGTTCTATCTGACCTGTAACCATGGCCTTTTGAAATCTAGGTTTATCTTTAGCTTGCCTTCTATTTACGGCTTTAGTGAAAATCGGTTGGCCTATTTCTAAGGCTGGTCTGGATTCGCCTCCCCGCTTGGTTATAATTCTTTCCTTATGACTTTTTACCTTTTCAGAAAGATATTTATAAATTGCCCGTGTTCTTTTCTTATGATCCCTGATTAGTTGCTGATTGTATGCTTTATCGAATTCAGAGTTAAAAATAGAGTTTAATTCCGTATGACCAAACGCAGCTTCGAACGGTGTTAAATCAGTAGTACTGTGGATAGTGTTATTGTAAGCCATAACGGCGTAAGTCATCACTGATGCTGCGTCTGTAAATTTCTTTTCATAGTTCGCTAATCGATATATTTCTATAATTGTAGAGTGAAAACGTTCTATGAGCCCCATAGAATTGGGATTATTAGGTGTACCTATGTGTAGTTTAATTTTGTGCAAGTCCGTCAGTTCTTTTAATAATTCATTATTAAATTCGGTTCCCGGATCCGAACTTATTTTCTGTGGTATACCGTAAAAAGAAAAGTATTTCATTAATGCTCTGACCACTTCGGGTGTGGAGCGAGATGTAATTTCTATCGCTTGTCCTAATTTACTAAAGGCATCGATTAAAGTTAAATAGTATTTTGATTCTATACTGAACAGATCTATAAATATTTCCTGAAAGGGGGCGTTCTGGGTTTGTGTGAGCTGCAGTACAGGTTTAATTGGTTTTCTGTCGTACTTAGAGGTTTTACAACGATCACATGAGTTAATTATGGCGGAAACGGTTTCAGATAAATGTGGCCAATGATAATTACGACGGATTCTTTTAACAGTTTCTGTAATGCCGCGATGACAGGTCTTGCCTTCATGTAACTTAATCACAATGGCTTTCTGTTCCTGTTCATCTTCGACGTAAATAACGCGCTCGGTACATTCATAAAAATTAACCGTATCTTTCTTAAATAATGAAATTATAATATTACTAAAGTCTTTTCTGTGTTCTGGATTCTCAAAATAAATGAAATACTTAATTTTGGGTTTTATATATTCTTTTAAAAATGTTTTGATATGATCTTGATTATGAAGAGGCAAAAATACTTCCAACACCTTTTGTTTGTCCCTAGACAAGTCTTTTACGTGGAGCTCATTACGAAACCAGCTAAAAACTAGTATTTGATTAGGTTTGGTGTCTATTGCTTCTTTCAATATCGGTATTCCATGGGATTCGAGATCTTCGGCTGAATGAACTGTTTGTATACTAGAAGGTTCAGAGGGTATAGGATAATTATTAGGTGATTGTTCCAAGTCTGTACGAGTATCGAAATCTAAATCTATGGTCATTGGGCTAGCTGTCGCGGTTCTTTCAGAGTCGGAAACAGAAATAGTCCTTGAGTCATCAGAATTTAGTGTGGCCACGTCTTCTAAATAATTTTGAAGTCTACTTTCTTTTTCGTCTATATTAACAATCATTGAAATGTCGTCGGAAACGTTGGCTTCTCCCAGTGCTTTAAGTTGAATTCGAGATAGCGCGTCTGCAGTTACATTCTGTTTACCATTTTTATATATGACATTAAAGTCATATTCTTGCAACCGCAAGCGCCAACGCGTTAGCTTGTTATTGGGTTCCTTGAGTTGATACAGCCAGACTAACGGTCTATGGTCAGTGTAAATATCAAATTTATGTCCGTATAAATAAGGTCTAAAGTGTTTTGTGGCCCACATGATTGCCAATAATTCGCGTTCAATAGTACTGTACCTTTTTTCCGTATCTGTCAAGGTCCGACTGGCATATGCTATTGGTTTGTCACTACCTACAGGGCCCTGTGACAAAACCGCGCCAATTGCAACTTCAGAGGCGTCTGTCGTTAATAAAAATGGTTTATTCATGTCCGGGTATTGCAATATCGGTGCGTTTATCAGAAGTTCCTTACATTTTTCAAAAGCTTCGGTATAATTTTGGTCTATGACTACCTTTTTACCCTTTTTCAAACAGGCTGTCAATGGCTGTGTGATTTTGGAGAAATCTTTAATAAACCGTCTGTAATAACCCACAAAGCCTAAGAATCGCTTGATTTCAGTCTGTATCCGTGGTAAAGGATATTTAAGAACTGCTTGTATTTTGTCGTTGTTTGGTCGTAGTCCGTTTTTAGTTAACGTGTGTCCTAAGTACTGCACTTCCTTACGTAAAAATTCGGACTTGTCTAACTGAACCTTCAAGTTAGTTTGACGAAGTCTATCAAAGACGGAACGTAATTTTTGAACATGCTCTACTATGCCATTTGAATATATTAGTATATCATCTAAATAAACCAGGCAATGTATACCCTGTAGGCCTCTCAAGACATTATCGAGAGTCCTCTGAAAGGTTGCCGGAGCTGTTTTAAGACCAAATGGCATACGGAGGAATTCATAATGTCTATTTTGTGTAGAAAAGGCTGTTTTTTCACTGTCAGAAACTTCAATTTGGTGATATCCGGACGCTAAATCTAATGTGGTGAAGTAGTTGCTTTTGCCAAGTTTGTCAAATAAGTCGTATATATTAGGAAGTGGGTACTTGTCATCGATCGTTATGTCGTTGAGTCTGCGGTAATCTATTACCATTCTATATTTCACCTGACCGGAGGCATCTGCCTTTTTTGGTACCAAATGGACAGGTGCACTCCAGGGTGAATGTGATTCTTGGATTACATTGTCGTTGAGAAGTTTTTCGACCTGTCGTTTGATTTCTTCAGCCTGTGCTGGAGCTTGCCTATAAGGTTTAATATAGATTGGATCCTCATTAATAGTCCGAATATGATGCTTTACCTGGTTTGTAAAAGTCAAAGGCAAGTCTTCGCAGTAAAATATGTCCTTATACTCGAAACATAATTTACTAATCATTTCATTTTCTTCTTGGTTGAGATGATGAAGTCTCAATTTCTGTAGGTTGACTGTCAGTAACGAGTCAATGTCAATGTCAATTAACCCAGTTGTGTTATTTACTATACACTCTTCAGAGAAGTTGGTAACTTTGAAAGGAGCGGTTATAGTTAGCCTTACTTCAAGGTCAGTAGCATTCTGAATTATAGTGGAGGCAAGGTAATTTTCACACTTTACAATTGCAGTTGGCATTCTAACATTTTCGTGAAATTGCGTGTAATCTAATATGGCATAGCCATCTTTCTTATTCACGGGTAGCCTCACTTTATGTTCTGTACGAGGTTCAAGTTTAAGTTCATGGTCAATGTTATAAATTATAGGAATATTAATATCGTTTATCTTTAAAATTCTATTCTTAAAACATATACTAGCATTAAGTTGAGACATAAGATCCATTCCAATCAATCCATCATATCTATAATCCACATCATAAATATAAAACTTATGATAACCATTTACTTTAAAAATTGAAAAAAGGGGAATATTAGCTACTTCATTATGTTCGCTCGTAGCATGTGTACTGGTAACTGTAAATGGTTCGTAGAATTTTGACTGTGGGAAATATTCACTAACTTTTCCAGGGCTTATGAAAGATCTAGTGCTTCCTGTATCCAACATAAATTTACCGTTTATGTCGGGAATGGTTATATAAGGATGTTTAAGATTAGCGTCAAACTTAAGTTCTATCATTTCGGGTGAACACGAATCAAATTTATTTGAAAATTTGGGACATCTTTTGCGACATCTTTAGAGTCTACTTTATTTTCAGCTGAATGCGAATTATCAGCCTTTTCAATAGCTTTGGGAATTTCAGTATTTGGGTTCTGATCCACGCAATCGTTGTTAATGTACATATTTGTATAGTCATAGTCACAGTATCCTAGATCACATATACCATAATCATTGTAATTGGGGTCATAATAGTACTGTTCATTACTGGTATAAAGCTCGTTAATAGGAAAACCTTGTGGTTGCTTAACAGGTGCTGGAGCAGTTCTCATTGTTACGTCACGATCACCCGATAAATTGTTAGGGGGGCGGTGGCTCGAAGGTTGTGGAGCTCTATAGCCGAATTGTCCTACTTGAGGTCTATAACCGATTTGTGCTGCTTGGGGTCCATAACCGAATTGTACCGCTTGGGGTCCATAACCGAATTGTGCTGGTTGGGGTCCATAACCGTATTGTGCTGCTTGAAGTCTATTACCGAATTGTTGAGGTTGTTTATTCCCAAGCTGCGGTAATTGCGGTCGAAACCCTATTTGTTGATTGATATTCGGACGTACAAAAACTTGGTTAGGTATACCGAATTTAAATTGAGTTTGATTTGCAGACGGCCTGTGGTAATTATATTGCAATTGAGGTGCTGTAAAGGTAGGTTTCGGATTGTTTGAACTTGAATTAACGCCTTTTTCAGATGATGGCAATAACTGATGACCTTGTGGCCGATGTTGTAACATTTTGCTGCGTAAATTATATTGTTCCTGGAAATTAACCTCTTCAAGGACAAATTGTAAGGCTTCTTCCAATGTACTAGGATTTTTCAATCGAACAATCCGCACCATATGTTCCGGTAAATTGTACATAAAAACGTTAAGCGAAGTGTTATTATAAATTACTTTCTTAGCTTCTCTTAACGTAGCGGAACCGTTCTGATTAACCTTAGATATTAAAATAGCACGAATATCTTGTATACGGCTGCAAAATTCTAAATATGACTCATTTGATTTAATTTTTAGGGTTTCGAGCTCAATTGCCACGCATTCCTCACTTCTGGGATCGCCAAAATGTTGGATCATTAAAGATTTAAATTCAGAATAAGTTTCAAGGTCACCCCTTTCACTTAAAAGAGCCGCTGCTTTACCCTTTAATTTACTTGTAATATTCTGCATTAAAAATTCGTTTCGCTCTGAAGTCCCTTGATATTTTCCGATAACATATTCGCACTTTCGTAAAAATAAACTAAGTATATTAGTTTCACCATTAAATTCGGGAATTAATTTTAAAACATCTTGAGGTATCAAAGAATCTGGCAATTGCATCAGAAGCGGAGTTTCAGAACGAACCGAAGGGGTCGCCCCCGCCGCCGCCGCTGACGATAAAGGAATTTGACCTTGATTCATTTTAGACAAAATTAAAATTAACAATGTAATTTAAATTGTAAAATTAAAAGATAAACCTCAATTTATATGTTAAATTACACCGTAGAATTAATAAAAATAGGCAGAAACATTAATGTTACTTTCCTCTTAAAAAAAAACTAAATTAAACTAATTCTAATTACGTCTATCACAATAATAGTGTCGGGAATGAGGAAGGATGTAGAAGGTTACTCACATGCCAACCGCTTGATATATTATCACCATCTCTGCTAACCCACGTAATTTGCGCGTTATCTAAACTTATTTATTTGGTTCGAAGATTGCCCAATATAGATCGCCTCACTGATTTTAAGCACGACGACTATACGTCTATAATCAGTAACCACTCGCGAAACACAGTCCACGCGTTCTCATGTATTTCACAGATTTTCGCACTTGACTTTTCGCGGAGGAAAACTGTTTGCGGCAATCCTACCGGCTGCGCCAGTTAGATTTCGGGAGCGCAAATGAAACGGAGTTTGTGGGGAAGTAAGAGTTTATTACGACCCGAGCTTTACAGAAGTTCATGTAAGACTAACTTAGCCTATCTTTATTCTAATACATCGCAAAACTTTCTCATAGACCGGTGGTCGGCCCACCCGCGGTCGCGCCACACATCCTGTCACGTACGCCTAATCACAAAAGGTGCCAGGTCAGCGTCTAGACTCTACCACATACCACAGCGTTAGGCTGGGAACATAACTAGTTACTCGGTAGGTAGTTTATAAACATCGCTGTCGCTCAGTGGAGAGCACAACCGACCGAGAGCGATGTATCATTATTTTCTTATTGCTTCGAGAAGGCGCGCGCCGCACGGTGGGCTGAAAATCGGCGTTCATAGACATAGGAATTTCAAATTGTAAGTGCCAGATTTTTTGCCGGATATCGCTTCTATTAGTTATAATTATATTCAAAAATGACACCCGAGTTAATTCTACACAAAAAAGAAGTTTATTATCTCGTAAACAGCAAGGAAAACCATAATAGCCTTACAGGTGGTTATAGTACTAATTATTTATGATTTTTTGACTAATTATTATTAACAAAATATTTTTATTTATTTTTACATTTTCATATGTAAAAATAAATAAAAATATTTTGACGATTCCGTTTAGTGACTAAATTAAGAACATTGTTAATTATGAGGAATTTTATTGAGCTGTCAATGAAACCTTATTGACATGTAGGCGAGTGGCTACCTATGTAGGCAAGTAGCTACCAGCGTGGGTGAGTAGCTACCTGCAAAGGCGAGTAGCTACCAGCGTAGGTGAGTAGCTACCTATGTAGGCGAGAAGCTATACGTGAGTAGGGGAGTAGCTACCTGAGTATGCGAGTAGCTACCTGGATAAGCGAGTAGCTACCAGCGTAGGTGAGTAGCTACCTGCGCGAGCTGCGTAGGCAAGTAGCTAGGAGAGTAGCTTTCTATGTAGGCGAGTAGCTTTCTGTGTAGGCGAGTAGCTTTATGTGTAGGCGAGTAGCTAGCTATGTAGGCAAGTAGCTACCTGCGTAGGCGAGTAGCTATTTGTGTGGGCGAGTAGAAACCAGCGTGGGTGAATATAGCTACCTGCGTAGGCGAGAAGCTACCTGAGTAGGCGAGTGGTAGCTACTCGCCTTTGCTGATAGCTACTCTTCTACGCAGGTAGCTACCCGCTTACGCAAGTAGCTACTTCCCACGCTGGTAGTTACTCGCCTATGTAGGCGAGTAGCTACCTGCGTAGGCAAGTAGCTAGGCGAGTAGCTTTTTGTGTAGGCGAGTAGTTAGCAATGTAGGCAAGTAGCTACCTGGGTAGGCGAGTAGCTATTTGTGTAGGCGAGTAGCTTCCTGCCCAGGCGAGTAGCTACCTGCGTAGAAGAGTAGCTACCTGCGTAGGCAAGTAGCTTCCTGCCTAGGCGAGTAGCTATCAGCGTAGGCGAGTAGCTACCTATGTAGGCGAGAAGCTACCTATGTAGGCGAGTGGCTATCTGTGTTGGCGACAAGCTATCTATGTAGGCGAGTAGGACCCGGCGTGGGTGAGTAGCTATCTGTATAGACGAGAAGCTATCTGCGTAGGTGAGTAGCTACCTATGTAGGCAAATAGCTGTTAGTAGCTACCTGCGTAGGCGAGTAGCTACTAGCGTAGGTGAGTAGCTACCTGCGTAGGCGAGTAGCTACACCTGAGTAGGGGAGTAGCTACCTAAGGAGGCGAGTAGCTACACCTGAGTAGGGGAGTAGCTACCTGAGTTTGCGAGTAGCTACAAGCGGAGGTAAGTAGCTACCTGAGTAGGTGAGTAGCTACCAGCGTAGGTGAGTAGCTACCTGCGTAGGCGAGTAGCTATCAGCGAAGGCGAGTAGCAACCTGCGTAAGCGAGTAGCTAACTGCGTAAGCGAGTAGTTATCTGCGTAGGCGAGTAGCTACCAGCGTATGCGAGTAGCTATTAGAGTAAGTGAGTAGCTACCAGCATGGGTGAGTAGCTACCTGCGTAGGCGAGTAGCTACACCTGAGTAGGGGAGTAGCTACCTAAGGAGGCGAGTAGCTACACCTGAGTAGGGGAGTAGCTACCTGAGTTTGCGAGTAGCTACAAGCGGAGGTAAGTAGCTACCTGAGTAGGTGAGTAGCTACCAGCGTAGGTGAGTAGCTACCTGCGTAGGCGAGTAGCTATCAGCGAAGGCGAGTAGCAACCTGCGTAAGCGAGTAGCTAACTGCGTAAGCGAGTAGTTATCTGCGTAGGCGAGTAGCTACCAGCGTATGCGAGTAGCTATTAGAGTAAGTGAGTAGCTACCAGCATGGGTGAGTAGCTACCAGCATGGGTGAGTAGCTACCTGCGTAGGCGAGTAGCTACCTATGTAGGCAAGTAGCTTGCTGCGTAGGCGAGTAGCTACCTGCGTAGGCGAGTAGCTACCTATGTAGGCGAGTGGCTATCTGTGTTGGCGACAAGCTATCTATGTAGGCGAGTAGGACCCGGCGTGGGTGAGTAGCTACCTATGTAGGCGAGTAGCTATACCTGAGTAGGGGAGTAGCTACCTATGTAGGCGAGTAGCTACCAGCGTGGGTGAGTAGCTACCTGCGTAGGCGAGTAGCTACCAGCGTAGGTGAGTAGCTACCTGCGTAGGCAAGTAGCTAGGCGAGTAGCTTTCTGTGTACGCAAGTAGTTAGCTATGTAGGCAAGTAGCTACCTGAGTAGGCGAGAAGCTATTTGTGTAGGCGAGTAGCTTCCTGCCTAGGCGAGTAGCTACCTATGTAGTCGAGAAGCTACCTATGTAGGCGAGTGGCTATCTGTGTGGGATACAAGCTATCTATGTAGGCGAGTAGCAACCAGCGTGGGTGAGTAGCGATCTGCATAGAAGAGTAGCTACCGGTGTAGGCGAGTAGCTACCAGCGTAGTTGAGTAGCTGCCTATGTAGGCGAGTAGCTATACCTGAGTAGGGGAGTAGCTACCTATGTAGGCGAGTAGCTACCAGCGTGGGTGAGTAGCTACCTGCGTAGGCGAGAAGTTACCAGCGTAGGTGAGTAGCTACCTGCGTATGCAAGTAGCTAGGCGAGTAGCTTTTCGTGTAGGCGAGTAGTTAGCTGTGTAGGCAAGAAGCTACCTGGGTAGGCGAGTAGCTATTTGTGTAGAAGAGTAGCTACCTGCGTAGGCGAGTAGCTACCATTGTAGGCGAGAAGCTACCTATGTAGGCGAGTTGCTATCTGTGTTGGCGACAAGCTATCTATGTAGGCGAGTAGGACCCAGCGTGGGTGAATAGCTATCTGTGTAGAAGAGTAGCTACCTGCGTAGGTGAGCAGCTACCTATGTAGGCAAGTAGCTGTGAGTAGCTACCTGCGTAGGCGAGTAGCTACCAGCGTAGGTGAGTAGCTACCTATGTAGGCAAGTAGCTGTGAGTAGCTACCTATGTAGGCGCCTAGCTATACCTGAGTAGGGGAGTAGCTACCTAAGGCGGCGAGTAGCTACACCTGAGTAGGTGCGTAGCTACCTGAGTACGCGAGTAGCTACCAGCGTAGGTAAATAGCTACTGCGTAGGCAAGTAGCTAGGCGAGTAGCTAGCTATGTAGGCGAGTAGCTACCCGCGTAGGCAAGTAGCTACCTGCGTAGGCGAGTAGCTATCGGCGTATGCGAGTAGCTACTTATGTAGGCGAGAAGCTGCCTATGTAGGCTATCTGTGTAGGCGAGTAGCTACCACCTTGGGTGAGTAGCTACTTTCGTAAGCGAGTAGCTACCTGCGTAGGCGAGTAGCTATCAGCGAAGACGAGTAGCTATCTGCGTAGGCGAGTAGCTACATATGTAGGCGAGTAGCTATACCTGAGTAGGGGAGTAACTACCTAAGGAGGCGAGTAGCTACACCTGAGTAGGGGAGTAGCTATTTCTGTAGGCGAGTAGCTTTCTGCCTAGGCGAGTAGCTACCTGCGTAGAAGAGTAGCTATCTGCGTAGGCGAGTAGCTTCCTGCCTAGGCGAGTAGATATCAGCGTAGGCGAGTAGCTACCTATGTAGGCGAGAAGCTACCTATGTAGGCGAGTGGCTATCTGTGTTGGCGACAAGCTATCTATGTAGGCGAGTAGAACCCAGCGTTGGTGAGTAGCTATCTGTGTAGAAGAGTAGCTACCTGCGTAGGTGAGCAGCTACCTATGTAGGCAAGTAGCTGTGAGTAGCTACCTGCGTAGGCGAGTAGCTACCAGCGTAGGTGAGTAGCTACCTATGTAGGCGAGTAGCTATACCTGAGTAGGGGAGTAGCTACCATGGGAGGCGAGTAGCTACACCTGAGTAGAGGAGTAGCTACCTGAGTTTGCGAGTAGCTACAAGCGTAGGTAAGTAGCTACCTGAGTAGGTGAGTAGCTACCAGCATACGTGAGTAGCTACCTGCGTAGGCGAGTAGCTAGCGGCGTATACGAGTAGCTACCTATGTAGGCGAGAAGGTACCTATGTAGGCGAGAAGCTACCTATGTAGGCGAGTAGCTATCAGCAAAGACGAGTAGCTATCTGCGTAGGCGAGTAGCTACCTATGTAGGCAAGTAGCTGTCAGTAGCTACCTGCGTAGGTGAGTAGCTACCAGAGTAGGTGAGTAGCTACCTATGTAGGCAAGTAGCTATACCTGAGTAGGGGAGTAGCTACCTAAGGAGGCGAGTAGCTACACCTGAGTAGGGGAGTAGCTACCTGAGTTTGCGAGTAGCTACGAGCGTAGGTGAGTAGCTACCTGAGTAGGCGAGTAGCTACCAGCGTATGTGAGTAGCTACCTGCGTAGGCAAGTAGCTAGGCAAGTTGCTAGCTATGTAGGCGAGTAGCTACCCGCGTAGGCGAGTAGCTACCTGCGTAGGCGAGTAGCTATCCACGTATGCGAGTAGCTACCTATATAGCCGAGTAGCTACCTGCGTAGGCAAGTAGATACCTGCGTAGGCGTGTAGCTATCTGTGTAGGCGAGTAGCTACCAGCGTGAGTGAGAAGAGCTACCAGCGTGGTGAGTAGCTACCTGCGTAGGCAAGTAGCTACCTGCGTGGGTGAGTAGCTATCTGCGTAGGCGAGTAGCTATCAGCGTGGGTGAGTAGCTATCTTTGTAGGCGAGTAGCTTCCTATATAAGCGAATAGCTATCAGTGTAGATAAGTAGGCGAGTAGCTACCTACATAGGCGAGTAGCTACCAGCGTGGGTGAGTAGCTTTCTATGTAGGTGAGTAGCTACCTATGTAGGCGAGTAGCTATCTGTGTAGGCGATTAGCTATCTGTGTACGCGAGTAGCTATCTGCGTAGGCCAGTTGCTATCAGCGTAGGTGAGTAGCTACCTATGTAGGCGAGTAGCTATACCTGAGTAGGGGAGTAGCTACCTATGTAGGCGAGTAGCTACCAGCGTAAGTGAGTTGCTACCTGCGTAGGCGAGTAGCTACCAGCGTAGGTGAAGAGCTCCCTGCGTAGGCAAGTAGCTAGGCGAGTAGCTTTCTGTGTAGGCAAGTAGTTAGCTATGTAGGCAAGTAGCTACCTGAGTAGGCGAGAAGCTATTTGTGTAGGCGAGTAGCTTCCTGCCTAGGCGAGTAGCTACCTATGTAGTCGAGAAGCTACCTATGTAGCCGAGTGGCTATCTGTGTGGGATACAAGCTATCGATGTAGGCGAGTAGCTACCTGCGTAGGTGAGTAGCTACCTATGTAGGCAAGTAGCTAGCTGCGTAGGCGACCTGAGTAGGTGAGTAGCTACCAGCGTAGGTGAGTAGCTACCTGCGTAGGCGAGTAGCTATCGGCGTATGCGAGTAGCTACCTATGTAGGCGAGAAGCTGTCAGTAGCTACCTGCGTAGGTGAGTAGCTACCAGAGTAGGTGAGTAGCTACCTATGTAGGCAAGTAGCTATACCTGAGTAGGGGAGTAGCTACCTAAGGAGGCGAGTAGCTACACCTGAGTAGGGGAGTAGCTACCTGAGTTTGCGAGTAGCTACCAGCGTAGGTAAGTAGCTACCTGAGTAGGCGAGTAGCTACCAGCGTATGTGAGTAGCTACCTGCGTAGGCAAGTAGCTAGGCAAGTTGCTAGCTATGTAGGCGAGTAGCTACCCACGTAGCGTAGGTAAGTAGCTAACTGAGTAGAAGAGAAGCTACCTGCGTAAGCGAGTAGCTATCTGCGTAGGCGAGTAGCTATTAGCGAAGACGAGTAGCTACCTATGTTGGCGAGTAGCTACCAGCGTGAGTGAGTAGCTACCTGCGTAGGCGAGTAGCTACCTGAGTAGGCGAGTAGCTATCAGCGTGGGTGAGTAGCTACTTGCGTAGGCGAATAGCTACCTGAGTTGGCTAGTAGCTATCAGCGTAGGTAAGTAGCTAACTGAGTAGAAGAGAAGCTATTTGCGTAAGCGAGTAGCTATCTGCGTAGGCGAGTAGCTATTAGCGAAGACGAGTAGCTACCTATGTTGGCGAGTAGCTACCAGCGTGAGTGAGTAGCTACCTGCGTAGGCGAGTAGCTACCTGAGTAGGCGAGTAGCTACCTGAGTAGGCGAGTAGCTATCAGCGTGGGTGAGTAGCTACCTGCGTAAGCGACTAGCTACCTGCGTAGGCGAGTAGCTATCAGTGAAGGCAAGTAGCTACCTGCGTAGGCAAGTAGCTACCTGCGTAGGCGAGTAGCTATACCTGAGTAGGGGAGTAGCTACCTATGTAGGCGAATAGCTACCAGCGTGGGTGAGTAGCTACCTGCGTAAGCGAGTAGCTACCTACGTAGGCGACTAGCTATCAGCAAAGACGAGTAGCTATCTGCGTAGGCGAGTAGCTACCTATGTAGGCAAGTAGCTGTCAGTAGCTACCTGCGTAGGTGAGTAGCTACCAGAGTAGGTGAGTAGCTACCTATGTAGGCAAGTAGCTATACCTGAGTAGGGGAGTAGCTACCTAAGGAGGCGAGTAGCTACACCTGAGTAGGGGAGTAGCTACCTGAGTTTGCGAGTAGCTACCAGCGTAGGTAAGTAGCTACCTGAGTAGGCGAGTAGCTACCAGCGTATGTGAGTAGCTACCTGCGTAGGCAAGTAGCTAGGCAAGTTGCTAGCTATGTAGGCGAGTAGCTACCCACGTAGCGTAGGTAAGTAGCTAACTGAGTAGAAGAGAAGCTACCTGCGTAAGCGAGTAGCTATCTGCGTAGGCGAGTAGCTATTAGCGAAGACGAGTAGCTACCTATGTTGGCGAGTAGCTACCAGCGTGAGTGAGTAGCTACCTGCGTAGGCGAGTAGCTACCTGAGTAGGCGAGTAGCTATCAGCGTGGGTGAGTAGCTACTTGCGTAGGCGAATAGCTACCTGAGTTGGCTAGTAGCTATCAGCGTAGGTAAGTAGCTAACTGAGTAGAAGAGAAGCTATTTGCGTAAGCGAGTAGCTATCTGCGTAGGCGAGTAGCTATTAGCGAAGACGAGTAGCTACCTATGTTGGCGAGTAGCTACCAGCGTGAGTGAGTAGCTACCTGCGTAGGCGAGTAGCTACCTGAGTAGGCGAGTAGCTACCTGAGTAGGCGAGTAGCTATCAGCGTGGGTGAGTAGCTACCTGCGTAAGCGACTAGCTACCTGCGTAGGCGAGTAGCTATCAGTGAAGGCAAGTAGCTACCTGCGTAGGCAAGTAGCTACCTGCGTAGGCGAGTAGCTATACCTGAGTAGGGGAGTAGCTACCTATGTAGGCAAGTAGCTGTCAGTAGCTACCTGCGTAGGCGAATAGCTACCAGCGTGGGTGAGTAGCTACCTGCGTAAGCGAGTAGCTACCTACGTAGGCGACTAGCTATCAGCAAAGACGAGTAGCTATCTGCGTAGGCGAGTAGCTACCTATGTAGGCAAGTAGCTGTCAGTAGCTACCTGCGTAGGTGAGTAGCTACCAGAGTAGGTGAGTAGCTACCTATGTAGGCAAGTAGCTATACCTGAGTAGGGGAGTAGCTACCTAAGGAGGCGAGTAGCTACACCTGAGTAGGGGAGTAGCTACCTGAGTTTGCGAGTAGCTACCAGCGTAGGTAAGTAGCTACCTGAGTAGGCGAGTAGCTACCAGCGTATGTGAGTAGCTACCTGCGTAGGCAAGTAGCTAGGCAAGTTGCTAGCTATGTAGGCGAGTAGCTACCCACGTAGCGTAGGTAAGTAGCTAACTGAGTAGAAGAGAAGCTACCTGCGTAAGCGAGTAGCTATCTGCGTAGGCGAGTAGCTATTAGCGAAGACGAGTAGCTACCTATGTTGGCGAGTAGCTACCAGCGTGAGTGAGTAGCTACCTGCGTAGGCGAGTAGCTACCTGAGTAGGCGAGTAGCTATCAGCGTGGGTGAGTAGCTACTTGCGTAGGCGAATAGCTACCTGAGTTGGCTAGTAGCTATCAGCGTAGGTAAGTAGCTAACTGAGTAGAAGAGAAGCTATTTGCGTAAGCGAGTAGCTATCTGCGTAGGCGAGTAGCTATTAGCGAAGACGAGTAGCTACCTATGTTGGCGAGTAGCTACCAGCGTGAGTGAGTAGCTACCTGAGTAGGCGAGTAGCTACCTGAGTAGGCGAGTAGCTATCAGCGTGGGTGAGTAGCTACCTGCGTAAGCGACTAGCTACCTGCGTAGGCGAGTAGCTATCAGTGAAGGCAAGTAGCTACCTGCGTAGGCAAGTAGCTACCTGCGTAGGCGAGTAGCTATACCTGAGTAGGGGAGTAGCTACCTATGTAGGCGAGTAGCTACCAGCGTGGGTGAGTAGCTACCTGCGTAGGCGAGTAGCTACCAGCGTAGGTGAGTAGCTACCTGCGTAGGCAAGTAGATAGGCGAGTAGCTTTTTGTGTAGGCGAGTAGTTAGCTATGTAGGCAAGTAGCTACCTGGGTAGGCGAGTAGCTATTTGTGTAGGCGAGTAGCTTCCTGCCTAGGCAAGTAGCTACCTGCGTAGAAGAGTAGCTACCTGCGTAGGCGAGTAGCTATCAGCGTGGGTGAGTAGCTACCTGCGTAAGCGAGTAGCTAGCTATGCAGGTGAGTAGCTCCCTGTGTAGGTGAGTAGCTACCTATATAGGCGAGTAACTACAAGCGTAGGCGAATAGCTACCTGCGTAGGCGAGTAGCTACCAGCGTAGGCGAGTAACTATCAGCGTAGGTGAGTAGCTACCTATGTAGGCTAGTAGCTATCTGCATAGGCGAGTAGCTACCAGCGTAGGTGAATAGATACCTATATAGGTGAGTAGCTACCTGCGTAGGCAAGTAGATACCTGCGTAGGCGTGTAGCTATCTGTGTAGGCGATTAGCTACCAGCGTGAGTGAGTAGAGCTACCAGCGTGGTGAGTAGCTATCTGTGTAGGCGAATAGCTATCTGCGTAGGCGATTAGCTACCAGCGTGAGTGAGTAGAGCTACCAGCGTGGTGAGTAGCTACCTGCGTAGTTGAGTAGCTACCTGTGTAGGCGAGTAGCTACCTATGTAGGCGAGTAGCTATCAGCGTAGTTGAGAAAGAATATCCTGCAAAGTCAAAGTCAAAGTCAAACCATTTATTTCAAATAGGCACATAAGAGGCACTTTTGAACGTCAAAATTTACAAAAAAAATATAGAATTGATTCTAGTTGATTCTAGTTGCCCCTTCCAAAAGGTAGTTTCGTATGGAGAAGAATGGGAAAGAAACTCCACCGGTACTCTTTTAAAAATTTTTTACAATATTTTGTTTGATTCCATTAATTATATGATTATATGTGAAGACGATGCACCTAGAATAAAATTACTATACCATAATAGGTAAAACGAATTAAAAACTAAGCAATGAGAAATAACTTAATTATTAGATAGATACATGGTGTTCACATATTTACAAACATCATAAAAGTAAGTTTTTCTAAAAAAAGTAATAAAATAAGTCAGTGTGTGAGTATAGGTTATCACAGAATGTAAAATCAATATCATAAAAATAACAGATTTTACCATAGAAATAGCAATCAGTTTGATTTTGTCTAGACTCTAGATTGTCCTATGGAGCTGGACCAGCACGTTTCCAAGCATTCCTGTCCTGGATATAATCCTCTAACTTGTAATATGCTTGTTTACAAAGTGTACTTTTAATATGTGTTTTAAATTTTCTCTCATTTAATTTCAATATATCACAAGGTATTTTGTTGTAACATTTAACACAGTACCCCATAAAAGATGTATGTACTTTAGATAATCTGAAAAATGGTTGATCTATTTTATCTTTATTTCTAGTAATAAAATTATGTCTATCGCTTATCTTGTTAAAAATATGTAGATTTTTCCTTACATACATAATATTTTCATAAATGAATTGGCAAGGTACCGTCATAATATTAATCCTTTTAAATAGTTCCCTAAGAGATTCGCGGCGACGGAGATTATAAATTGCTCTGACAGCTCTCTTTTGCAAAATAAAGATGGACTCAATATCAGCAGCCCGACCCCACAGTAAAATGCCATACGACATAATGCTGTGGAAGTAACTAAAATAAACCAAACGCGCGGTTTCTATATCTGTTAGCTGTCTAACAGCATAATATGTGTATGTAGCATGATATGTATCTTTCTAACAGCATAAGCGGCCGAGCTTAGCCGCCCCGCCAGAGAGGTTATATGTGGTCCCCATTGCAGTTTCTCGTCTATAGTGATTCCTAGGAAAACCGTTTGATTAATAAATTCCAGTTTTTGTCCGTTCAATATGATATCACATTCGCTACTTCTAACATTAGGTAATTTAAATCTAATACATTTGGTTTTTTTTCATTTCCATCCACAAAAGCGTATGCTTGCGTAATTTATTGCAGGATCATCAATCAGAATAATCCAACTCCTGTGACCATATTAGCAGGAAAATCAAAACTAGTTCCTGTCAATAAAGCGGTGTCATTACCAAGATTGGAGCTTAGCGCAGCGCATTTATTATCACTTCTGATGAAAGTAGTTCAGAACACTTTACAGGACTACAATATCAAGATATACGGATGGTCAGATTCAACAGCAGTTCTGGGCTGGCTCCAGGGAGACCCGAATCGCTGGAAGCCATTTGTGGCAAATAGAGTGAAACAAATCACTGAAGTAATCCCACTCAAGAACTGGCACTATGTGCAGTCAGCTGAAAATCCAGCAGATTGTGCAAGCCGAGGATGTTCAGCAGAACAGCTCAAAGAACATTCACTATGGTGGCATGGACCAACGGGGCTATCATCATATGATGAAAATGAACATAAACAACAAACTTACGTTACGCAAGATGAATCGAAAAAAATAAAACAAACTAACGTGATTCAACAAAATGATGACATTGCTCAAAACATATTACATAAAAGTAGCAATTTCAACAGAGCAACCCGAGTTCTAGGTTGGACTTTGCGCGCAATAACTCGTAATCAACACAAACCGAAATATTTAACAATCGGCGAAATGAAGAAATCAAGAAATATCATCATCAAACAAATCCAACAGTTGGAATTCAGAGAAGATATCATCAGTCTTAACAAACACAAACAAGTCAGCGCAAAAAGTAAGCTGTTAATGTTGAACCCATTCCTAGATCAAGAAGGTTAAGAGTTGGCGGGAGGATCACTAATGCGAATATCCATCAAAATATGAGACATCCACTCATAATACCTAGAAACTCTCATCTCAGTAACCTGCTGATTGACCAAGGACATCAGATGACGTATCATGGCGGAGCCCGAATCACGCAAGCTTGGCTGCGTCAACAATATTGGATTCTAGGCGGGAATCGAGCAGTCAAAAAACGCATTAGAACCTGCATCAAATGCAGACGCCACGACCCAATCAAACATGAGCAGTTGATGGGAGACTTGCCTGCAGCACGCAGCAATCCAGCGCGACCTTTCTATCACTCAGGGGTTGACTACACTGGCTTTGTCAACGTTAAAACGAACAAAGGCCGAGGAGTAAAGACGACAAAAGGATACATCGCTGTGTTCGTATGCATGGCAACGAAAGCTGTGCATCTGGAATTAGTCTCGGATCTGAGCTCATCAGCATTTTTATCAGCATTACGCAGAATGTCAGCAAGAAGAGGCACCCCTAAGCATATATACAGCGACAATGGCACAAACTTTGTAGGTGCAAGCAGAATTCTAACTGAAGAATTCATCAATATTCAAAAAGTGTTAGACGTGGAATTTTACGAATCAATCACCGACATGGAGATCAATTGGCATTTTAACGCCCCATCTTGGCCAAGCGCGGGAGGTGTATGGGAAGCAGCTGTGAAAAGCCTGAAGTACCACCTAAAGAGAGTGATTGGCGAGCAAAGGCTGACGTTCGAAGAATACACAACAGTGCTAGCACAAATCGAAGCATGCTTGAACACACGACCATTGTGCGCTCTAAGTGAAGATCCAGAAGATTTGGATTACCTCACGCCATCCCACTTTCTAGCAAGCGGACCGACCTTGACGATAATCGAAACGGAAAAAGATTTACGAACGAGGTGGCAACTCACTCAAAAAATCATAGATGATTTATGGAAAAGGTGGAAAGCGGAGTACTTAAGTCAACTGTCAGTGCGTAGCAAATGGCGGCAATCGAACAAAAACTTAAATATTAACGATATCGTCATCATACACGACGTACAGTTACCATCAGGAAAGTGGGCTATGGGAAGAATCACGGAACTACATCCCGGAAAAGATGGGTACGTCCAGGTGGTTACTATTCGGACAAAAAATGGAACAATGAAAAGACCAATAACAAAGCTATCATTATTGCCTATCGAAGAAAACCAATCAAATGAGCATGCACAACAAAAATCCGCAACAATCAATAACGTATCAAGTCAACGAAGACAACAATCGTCATCAAATTTATGCAACTTAATTTATACCATACTCATGACTCTTATGGTAATGGTGCCTACAGCAAGAAGCGAATACAAGTTCTCAAGCCTAAGCAATAATCAAAGCATATATTTTGACAAGGTAGCCAACATGCGGCTACAACGTGAAGAATGGAAACTAATAGTTTACTGCGATATGGCTCCATACTGGCGAGGAATAGATGCACTCAACAAATATATGAATCACCTGGAAAACATATGCTCAACATACCAAATACCACAATGTGACGTAGTCCGATTACAGTTACGTCGTGAGTACGACGAACTCGAGCACTATAACAGCATTTTACTTGGTCAGCAAATGCACCGATTGCGCCGACGTAGAGGCCTTATCAACGGTGTAGGGTACGTTGCACGAAGTTTATTCGGAATATTGGACGAAGACTTTGCCGAAAAATATCAAAAAGATATCGACCATCTTAAGAATAATCAAAAACATCTAGCCTTATTGTGGAAAAACCAGACATCAATCGTTGAAGCAGAATTGAATGTCATAAAACGAGTAGAAACTGCCTTGGAAAAACAACATAAACTCATTAATCAACACATCATTAATTGCAATCAGGGATTAAACAGACTAAAAGAGCAGATTCAAAAGACAGACAGCAGAAGTGACCTTATTTTATCAGCCTTTGTGGCAACCAATATGTTGACTAACCTGAAAAATATCCAGGAAACACTGGTAGATACAATGGCAAATATTTTCTATGAAAAATTCAACTTTCACCTCTTAACGCCAACACAGCTGAGAGATGAACTTAATACTATAACAGGACAACTATCAAAGGAGCTGACCATACCAATAAATAATATTCAAACGGATCTGGCAAAGATATATCATTTACTGAAAGTACAAGCAAGAACAACCAAACAGTACATGATTTTTGAAGTCAAGATTCCTCTTGTGACTAGAGAAGACTATGAGCTTTACAACCTCATACCAATCCCGCTGCAAGTAGCTGATAGTATGGTCACCATCACACCTATCGCACAACACCTAGCGATAAACATTCCCAAAGACTCGTATATACCGATATGGGAAGATGATTGGGGAAGATGTACGCCTTACGACCATGACGACTACATTTGTTCTCTAAAAAAACCTATTTTTCAAATGACCTCAGACAACAATCTGTGTGTTAAGGATCAAGTTGCGAATCAATGTCAAACAAAAACTAAAGAATGCACAGATCAATGGACGGAACTAAGCACGGTCAACACATATTTGTATTATTGTTGCGGACAATGCACCGTGCGAGTCATATGTGAGGATCATATTACTGCTGAACGACTCAGCAAGGCCGGGATACTGACACTCGGTGAAGGTTGCGTAATCAAAGGTCAAACATTTACGATTTATTCGCACCAAAGCTTATCTAACTCAATCCACACAAAACCAGACGTCATGGATATTGAGATCCCATCAATAAATTACGTCATTAATCTGACAATACCATCCACTGCCACACTGAACGACAACGAAGAGATCATCAAACGGCAAAAAGACTTGGATGACATCAGTCTTGCCATCAAGAATGCCAGAGCGAAGGAGGTTGAGGCCTTGACAGATCAAGTATCACCCCACGACATCCACCACTACATCGCCATATACACGGTGATTGCAGTGATCATCATCTGCGCTCTCATCTACGGGTGGCGATGGCTGCGAGAGCACAGGAACTCGGTTCAACAGGCTCTGCAGGAACCAAACGTGCACTACGCGGCAGCTACAAGAAGACCGTCACAGACCATCGCTACGGTTGACAACAGCCATAGCTGCCGACGCACAGTTGACAGGGCGTCGTCACCACGTTTTGGAAGTCAATACAGATCAATGTAGTACTATTTAAGTTATTTTATAGGAAATTGTGTTTTATCATTTTGTAACTCATCACATTCATATCACCCGTGCACCCTTATCTTCTCCGGGCCTGGAGCATGTACATTGCAAGCACAGCACAGTTTTCCTATCAATATGTCAGCATTTTACCTGCGCCAGGCCGGCCAATTTAGTACACGAATAGCAATCATACCGCGTGCACTCATACTTTTATCAATAAATATATATCAAACAGTAATCAGTGTATCAATCAGCATCAACTCAAGGTGTAAGTCACGGAACCATACAAACATAATTATGGGATAGATACATGGTGCTCACATATTTACAAACATAGTAAAAGTATGTTTTTCTAAAAAAAAAAATATTAATAAGTCAGTGTGCGATTAAGCTAGTATAGGTAATCACAGAATGTAAAATCAATATCATAAAAATAACAAATTTTACAATAAAATTAGCAATTTGTCCAGACTCTAGATTGTCCTATGGAGCTGGACCAGCATATTTCCAAGCATTCCTGTCCTGGATATAATCCTCTAACTTGTAATATGCTTGTTAACAAAGTGTACTTAAAATATGTGTTTTAAATTTTCTCTCATTTAATTGCAATATATCACAAGGTATTTTGTTGTAACATTTAACACAGTACCCCCTACAAGATGTATGCACTTTAGATAATCTGAAAAAAAACCGGCCAAGTGCGAGTCGGACTCGCGCACGAAGGGTTCGTACCATTATCTACAGGGTGTCCCGTAAATAATGGATCAAACGTAATGGGTAGGTAGCTTACCTCATTTCCAACAACCAATTTGAACAGTAAAAAAAACCGATAAGGTAACCAAGAATTTTTTTTTTCGATTTTTACTATTTTCTGTACCAGCATTCAGTGTTTTTAATGCTGTTGCTGCAAATGGTATCATATTTAGGTGTGATTTTTGTCAAACATTTCTGAATAGTTTACTAATGTTATAAGATACCATTTTTTTAAATAACATTTTATTTGCCTTAGAAAAAAAATCTTGAATTGAAAAGTTTTGTTTTTACGATGAAAAGACCAGAATTGGAAAAATTCTCTTGTAAAAAAAACGTATGACACTAAAGTGTACCATTATTTTAAAAACTTGTAAAATTACTAAGGTTTGCAAATCGGTATAAAACTTACACCTAGTCTTTGTCGTTACAAAGACATTGCTATGAATCTGACACAGGTGCCAAATTACGAAAAAAAAAATTTGGAAAAGTGTGCACAATTCAACTATTTTCTTAAAAATGTTTAGGTATCTCGGCGTATGAAAAGAATTTGGAGGTTAAATTAAAAAAAAAATACAAATAAATCGTTTATTTTGTTTTTACAGTATTTACTGTAAAAACAAAACGAACAGTTAGTTAGAACATTTGTTCAAACTAACGTCCCCCTACGAGAATGCAAAGTCTGCACCTCCTAATAAAGGAAGCTCTTATCCGACGGACAAAATGGCTGTTGTTTATTTCTGATACAGCAGATTGGATGCGCTGACGTAATTCTTCTTCCGACGTTATTCGTTGTTTGTAAACTTTGTCTTTTAAACATCCCCAATAAAAAAAATCTAAGGGATTTAAATCCGGAGATCGCGGAGGCCACAAAATTGGTCCTAATCGGCCGATCCATCTGTCAGGGTAAGTTTCATTGAGTTGCGCCCTTACTGCCGTCGCATAGTGAGCGGGGCAACCATCATTTTGTAACCACATTGCTTGCCGCACGTCTTCTGGAATATTTTCTAATAACGTTGGCAACTCATTCCTTAAAAAATGCAGATAGTATTCGGCGTTTAGAGTTGCTGGTAGTTCAAAGGGCCCTATTATTTGCCCATTTATTATTCCTGCCCATAAATTTATTTTAAATTGATGTTGGCTCCTGTCCTCTCGCATCAAATGTGGGTTTACCAGCTGCCAACTGTGCAAATTATGCAAATTGAGATATCCATCTCGCCGGCATGAAGACTCGTCACTCCATAAATTTTTATTAAAAAACTGTGGGTTTGCCCGTATCATTCTAAGCATCCTTTGGCAAAATGCTACTCTTTGCGGGTAATCACGTGACGTCAGCGTTTGAACACGTTGCACGTGATATGGGTGCAACCGGTACCTTTTTAGAACTCGATGTACCGTCGATCTTGGAATACCTGTGCGTTGCGCTATGACGCGAATTGAGACCGACGAATCTTCCTCGATTTCTCGAATAATAATTTCGTCATTGACTTGTGACGGTTGCCCTTCACTGGCACCCCCAACTCCGGTGCCAAGAATTATTCCCTCAAGAAGCGCGTTATGCACTCTAATGAATACGCGATAGTCGGGATGTCGATCCCGGTTCGGGTATTTTTCGCGATACAATCTTGCGGCCGCCCTGGCATTACCTCTTGGTTCTCCGTAGATAAAATGCATTTCGGCATACTCCCGTGGCGTGTACTCGTAACGAGGCATCGTACTACTGCACACACGTACAACCTCAACCAAACGATTGTTTTCGAAGTCCGTAGGATTGCCAAGTCATTCGTCCAAAACACAAACAGTTCCAAATCGTTAGGCAAAGCAAAGTCCAAATACACAGCACAAGTTTAATTTTAAGGAACACAACAGTTAGGCACAGCGGGAGCGAAAGTAGTCTGACGTACGTATCAACTCAAAGAGAGATTCGTGTCAACTAAAAAAATAAAATCATGCAACAATGAAGCCCTGTATGAGTGAAGGGTGAAGGAAAAAAAATACCTGCACAAAGACACCGATTTACCAAAAATACAAAAGCGGCGCTATCTATCCCTTTCACACTGAGTGAGGTGCAACTCCGCAGGTAGCGGTCCCAAATTCCGAACAGATGACGTCATCGGCTCGGAATTACGCTACACGCTTAACCACATGCTTAGATTACAAGCATAAGCCATTACGAGAAAGAAAAGTTAGATTGTACCATTTTAATTTCTGTTCTGTCTTCTTCATCACATTCATAGCAATATCTTTGTAACCGCAAGGACTAGACGTAAGTTTTATACCAATTTGCAAACCTTAGTAATTTTACAAGTTTTTAATATAATGGTACACTTTGGTGTCATACATTTTTTTTACAGGAGAATTTTTCCAATTCTGGTCTTTTCATCGTAAAAACAAAACTTTTCAATTCAAGATTTTTTTTCTAAGGCAAATAAAATGTTATTTAAAAAAATGGTATCTTATAACATTAGTAAACTATTCAGAAATGTTTGACAAAAATCACACCTAAATATGATACCATTTGCAGCAACAGCATTAAAAACACTGAATGCTGGTAAAGAAAATAGTAAAAATCGAAAAAAAAAAATATCTTGGTTACCTTATCGGTTTTTTTTTACTGTTCAAATTAGTTGTTGGAAATGAGGTAAGCTACCTACCCGTTACGTTCGATCCATTATTTACGGGACACCCTGTATATAAATAGCAAAAAAATCACGTTTGTTGTATGGGAACCCCCTTAAATATTTGTGTTATTTAATTTAATTATTTATTTTTAAAGTGAATATATAACTAAATATTCTGTGAACATCTCAAGCGTCTACCTATTGCCGAAAACGAGCAAAAAAATCTCGTTTGTTGTATGGGAGCCCCCTTAAATATTTATTTTATTCTGTTTTTTTAGTATTTGTTGTTATAGCGGCAACAGAAATACATCATCTGTGAAAATTTCAACTGTCTAACTATCACGGTTCATGAGATACAGCCTAGTGACAGACGGACAGACAGACAGACAGATGGCGGAGCCTTAGTAATAGGGTTCCCGTTTTACCCTTTGGGTACGGAACCCTAAAAATGGTTGATCTATCTATCTTTATTTCTAATATTAAAATTATGTCTATCGCTTATCTTATTAAAAATATGTAGATTTATCCTTACATACATAATATTTTCATAAATTAATTGGAAAAGTACCGTCATTATATTAATCCTTTTAAATAGTTCCCTAAGAGATTCGCGGCGACGAAGATTATAAATTGCTCAGACAGCTCTCTTTTGCAAAATAAAGATGGACTCAATGTCACCAGCCCGACCCCACAGTAAAATGCCATACGACATAATGCTGTGGAAGTAACTAAAATAAACCAAACGCGCGGTTTCTATATATTCTGTTAGCTGTCTTATCTTTCTAACAGCACAAGCGGCCGAGCTTACCCGCCCCGCAAGAGAGGTTATATGTGGTCCCGATTGCAGTTTCTCGTCTAGAGTGATTCCTAGGAAAACAGTTTGATTAATAAATTCCAGTTTTTCTCCGTTCAATATGATATCACATTCGTTACTTCAAACATTAGGTAATTTAAATCTAATACATTTGGTTTTTTTTCATTTAGTACCAAATTATTTACCATAAACCAATCTTGGACCTGAAGAATAGAGTTTGGTATGTAGTCGTGTGTACATAGTGATATCATAAGTTAAGCACCATCTTTTTATGAGATAATTAGGGTACCTACCATTATTTCAAATTCCTGTTAAAATGAAACAAACAGTCATGATTGTTTTTTTTTTATTGAATACATAATTACCATTCATAGTATTTGAAGATGTGCAAAGTATTACATGATGAAGTTACTTGACTATTTCTAAATCTAAGCTAATTTGTAATGTAGGTTATGATGTTTTGTGATATCTTCCAGAATTTATGTGTAATCCTAGTGGGGTTATTACTCCTTCTATATGGTAAAGTACCTGTACAGTTAGAAACTGTCTAGGTACTTTTTTCAATTTTATCAAGTACCGCGTCCATGGATTCTAAAAAGAGAAATTTGGTATTATTTTCTGCAGCACAAACATTTAAAAACACTTTTTCTCTACAGAATATCTTAGATATTTATTGCCCGTGTTTATATTAGGTATATTGTTGTGTAAAACATTCTAAACCTCTAACGTAATACAGAAAAAAGAAATAAGCATTAATGGGGACTGCCGACAGGAATAAAAGCTTCTCTACGCTCAACGCGCCTAAAGAAGTTTCCACTTCAAAGAACCGTATTCCAGTAATGTTCTTAATTGAACATGAACAGAGTTAGAAAACAGTTTTTTATGAGTAATGTGTACACAATCAAAATGAATAACTTGCCTCCAATGTCGGTACCGTGAATATCAAACGATTCAAAGAAGTCTGGCAGTGAGCAGCAGTAAGTATACTTGTCGCTGCTAATAAACCAATCCTCATATTTGTCACAAATGTCTTGTGTCTTGCATTTGATATCCTTTTCTACTGGTTCAGGATCGTTAACGTGGACTATGGCCAGTGCTTCATCTTTGTCCAGCCTTACCACCTGCAATTAAATTCGTTTGATCATGAAAGCCGCCATCGTTTAAGGAATTTATGACAAAACATATAATCAATAAACATCATCATGATCCCTGTAATCCCCGTAGGTGTACCTATAGTACATCCTTATTCCGCCAGTTATGATTAAGTTCCATGTAATAAGGGAACTAGCCTATTGTCATCAACTGGGGACAAATCTAGACTCCGGCTGCTACTGAGAAATTTCTCATGGAAAAAACCCAATAACAGTTTTGGGCGATCTAGGAATCGAACCCAGGACTTCATGCTCAGCCGTAACGCTTAGGGTCACTAGACCAACCAGGCAGTCAGCATAGAATTAATTTAATTTATTAAATACGTATACGACTACTACATTTAAAAAAATGTATACATTCATTTGGCGAGGTGTAAAATAATAAATTTCAATAAATTCATTCATTCATTTGCATTTCATTTTTACGTCATGCATGAAGACTCGAGATCAAGCAAGTGAAGCGCTTTGAGCGGCGGCGGCATAATACGCTTCCGGTTCTTTTGACCACACTTCATTGACATATGTACTCACAGCGTCAGCATGTGCTAGCCCTTCAAGTTTTAAAATATTACACTGCTACAACATTGAATTCATTTCGAATAATCTAAAGAATACTTCAAAGAAGTTCACTGTTTCGACATGGATTCGAACAATCGCATCACCGAACGTCGTCATACACAGACATCATACGCAGTTTGACGAACTAGCCGACGAGCCCGTAAGAATGGTGATGAAATTTGAGGGTATCCATTAATTTTACTTACATAGGTTTTCTTTATAAAATGAATCCATACCCTCAATTTATAACTACAACGTTTGATGTATACGTTCACTTAAAACGAAGAGTAAACGAATACGATTTACCCATTATTATTTAAAATGATTTCTAATTTTATGAGAACAATTAATATAGTTATTCTGTATGAAACAAAATGTGAGCATAAAAAAATATGTATATTATGATATCTGTAAATTATCAAATCAAATTGTAAAATCTTAGATGTAAAATAAGGTGTTTTTAAATAAAAGCAATAATAAATATTATATTATTAAATGATTATTAAAATATGTTATATTTCTTGATTTTTAAAATTGAAGGCAATATGGTTGCTGTGTAATAAGAATCAGTTCTATATACCTTCCATAAATATCGTGGTATAATAGCTCCATTTTTCTCTTGCAACGTGTGCGTGCCTGACCAGGTAACGATGTCTTCGTAGAGCGGCAACTGGGATCTCACCATCTCATTAATACTTTCCCATGATGGCTGCAATCATAGAATTCATTTGAGACATGCTTAAAAGTGGGCCTAAATTAAAATTGCCAAATTTTAAATTCATGAAATCGGCTTGACGGTATTTTTATCAGTTACGATAAAAAAAGATAAAAAAAGATAGATATTTGCAAGTATTTTGTAGAAAAGAAACATAAAATTAAATATATTGTCTCTATAGAAAAACATATGGAAGGTAACTCTAATATCCTCTTTGGATCCATAATGAAACCGTGAAGCATCTAAGTATTTTTTAATTATTTCAAAGGTATAAAATAGCGCTTACCTTGGAAGTATCGCAAGGGAGCCAGACCGGGATTACATTCAGAGGATCGATAAACGTGCTCTTCTTAGCAGGGCCATCATTAAAGTCTATCGCATTCACCAGCTGGGACTTACTATAACAACACGACGACATCGTGTGCTTACAAGTAAATCCTCTCTCAGTTTTTTTGTTATCTATTCCTGGGTATGTGTACCAGTTGTAGCCGGCGCTCAGACCATTGTTGTTTGTTTCAGTCATTATGATGCGTGTGTATAAGGGCATATTTTGTTCAGTGTCGAAACAGACTTCATAAGCCTCTAAGAAGCCAGGGACGTTGTAGCCCACTCTCATTAATTCGGAGGTTTCCGTTGAGCATTTCACTTTCTTTCTGATAACCGAGGGTTGAATGCTGTTAGTGCACTGTAGGTCTGAGAGCTTGTAAACTTTGCCTTCTACTAAGAAAGAGTATTCTTTAACACAAAATGCCTCTAATGTGCTCTTTTTAGGGAATTTTTTGAATGTATTTGACCTTTCTTTATGGCTTGGACAAGACAGTGTGATTTTGTGTTCTTGTTCCACTACTATAAAATGTTTCGTGTTTTCCAATTTGTGCCAAAATCTTTTGTCATCTAGTACGAGCGGCATATATTGCATGTGCGCATTTCCCGAGTTCCTAGTTATCAAACATGCTGTAAGAAAATATATTTTTTAGATGCATAGAGCTATATCTAGGTAGGAAGTTTATATCCTTAATTTTATTGATTTACTGTAGCCATTTGTATTCCATAGAGTGAGTTACCCGTGGCACACGGTGCGGCGGCTCAGCACCACTTGCTGGCGTTGCGTGGTCGTGTGATCTTCGAATGTCACACTTGGGTCTGTGCCGTACACAACATTTTTACTGGGTCGTCAATGAAACGGCGCCCACGGCAGGTCTAATGTTATATGCTAAAGGTTGGCAAAACTCAAAGATCATTTCTTGCGATTCGCTAGTAAACACAAATATTGATACTTGCCTGAAGACTTGACGTCAAATGTCTTCTGTACTGACCCGTGCACGTTGCTTATGTTGCAGGTATAGTGACCTGGGCCTGCCGAGTTTAGGTCGGTTAACACTTTGCCATTCAACCTCCATTCAACCTGAAAAATAAAGAGCAAAGTGTGTTGCTGTACATTGAGTGTTCCTATAGTATGTTTACGTGGTCTAAACATTATTTTATTAGCTCAGTATTTTGAAAGTAGGCCCTGTGAGTCTAATTAATTTTGAAAAACTGAAGGTTGAACCATATAATTATTTGTGTATAACTCGTATCTTTTTGATTTATAGCGTTTTAATAACCATGTGTAGTGCAAACTTACGACGGGCTTCGGTTTTGCGTTCACTCGAATGTCACAGTTTTGTTTAATATGTGATATATCTCCTCGCCAGTTGTTAAGAGAATAAGTGTCGGAAAGAAACTCCGGCGCACTACCGACGTCCACCACGTATGTATGTGTAAGTGTGTTTCCAAGCTTGTCGCTCACACGACACGTGTAGTTGCCGTCATGGTCGATGTATGTAGCATTTGCTATTTGCATGTATGGTTCTTTGATGCCTGCGTCCTTCGTCTGTGGAAGCATAACCATATTTTAATTCACCTTATTGGAGATCAAGTCGTTAAAAATCATACCATAGGTACTTTAATTTAATTCATTCATTCAACATTATTACCTACACACATGTTTAAATCATTCTTCAAAAGAAACAAACATTTATAAATATGTGAAGAGTGAGAATCGGCTTCTTGATACATTTTGATCGTGTAGGTACATCAGTTTTGTAGGAAACAGAAGATTATTTTAAACCGATGCCGCATTAGAGTCATGTGCTGAATCCATGTTAAAAGTTTCCGTAACAATATTTCTTCCACAGTGTTGGAACCGGTTGGAACGAAGTTCGTGTCACTTTTGCATACTCGGCGGATGAGAGCTAGACCGTAAAATGTGTCATCACGACACTTGTTACGTAACAGAAGTGTCGTGACAGTCAAAATGTTACACTTTTTACAAATAAATGAACGATTTCCACGTTCAATGACCCGTAATATGCGCGGTATATTGACTACTAGCAAGAGCAACCCGCACCTGCTTCGCACGGTTGTAACGATTTGACAAAACATCAGGATTTTTTATGCTGCCTTGCTTCGCTAGTTAATTTATAATATGTTTAGATTTATCTCAACCACAGGCAGCGGGGACCCGAATCGGTAGCCTTCCTCTCCCCTAATGACTTACAACTATTGGCGCCGGCGTCGAGGAATCATCCTTGCTCGACGATCTGAGTTTCAGCGGCGATGGACTGGTGCTTCGCGACGAGTCCGGGGCTCGTACTTTTTTTGTCTTTAACATTATTAATATCACATATTAAAATATTTGGAAGGCATACGAGGAGCCGAAGCCAACTCGCAGTGGCTCGTTAGATACTTTAAATGATTTCTTGATATTATTATTAAATACAATTATTTACCTAATTAGTAACTAAATATAATTAATTTAAACAAAATAATTAGATTAAACAAGAAATGTGAAAAAATAAATTAATAATATGTAGGTACTGTTTAAATTGTTTAATTAACACGATAACTTCTTTCGCTAGTAGATAATAAATATTGTAGGAATGAGAATATACTTACGATAAACCATTTAACTGATTGGGATGCAGAACTATACGCGTCACATTTTAGTTTCTTCGTTACACCCTCTAATAAGTACACGAAATGTTTTGTGCCGAACTTCGTGGGGAGCTCTGCAGAACAATAATACATACATTGTAAAAATATTCCAAGAAAACAGTCAGTCGTCACATAAACTTAATTGCTGAAGGCGATAGGTGTAGATATCCCTAACTGCCAATTTTGGATTCATTGCTCTCATTAAACGTTGCAGTTGAGAATATGGAAAACAAAATTACAGGTTAAGACAATATTCGTGCTGTGGTTTTATTGGATTTCCTCGTCAAAGTCAACCTATTTCCAAACCATTCTACCATTTTCATGCAGAGGACATTTGCTTGTATTCATTAAAAAGATAATAATATAACTGCGTCATTAGTCTAGTGTTCGCAAGCGCTACTGCTGAGTATGACGTCCTGGTTTCGATTTCCAGGTCGGGCAAAGTGTTATCTTGCTGAGCGATGGCAGTTTTGCGTGGATGGGACGCATATTTTCTCCCAACTTGTTCTTTTTTGTGTTTGTGTGCTTTATTTGCGTCATGTTTACCGCGCGTATTTTCTTTCTTTATTTGGTTTTCCATAAGGATTTTTGCAATAGCAGCCCGGTGTCTGCATTTGTGTCCGGCATTACATGGGACTTTAGCATAACTGGCGAAATGTTGGTGCTACCATAGGTACACCTCCGCCTAACCCTTCGGGGACTACAGGCGTGACGTCATGATGTTACAATAATATAACTTACTTTCAACTGTAGCTTGGAACGTGGTGCTGACTGTCTTAATATAGTTCTTAGCTTCACACGTGTACAGTGAAGAGTCTTTCTTCGTCGGTCTCATAATGACCAGAGCTCCATCCTCAATTATGTATTTTGAATCTGAAATTAGCGATATAATAAAAATAATAATAGACAACGTTATTTTTAGTATAGAGAAAGGCCAAAGCACACCCCTAAAATAATATTATTTTAACAATGAAAAAGTAGATGTAAAAAGCTAAAAGGAAATAATGAAAGCTGTCAAAGCTAGACCATCGAAATCGGTTATGTTATCAGTCAGCACCCTATTAATCAAAACCTGAATGCTTAAAAGTTTATGTTAATGCTTGAAAGTTGCTTAACACCCTATTAATCAAAACCTGAATGATTTTGAAGTATATTGCTAATCCATTGCTTCATATGTTCGAAAAATTTGTCTGCTCAACAACGTAAATAACGCAATGAATGTTGTTGAGCTGTCAAAATGAAACCAATTACTATACTGACAGTGTGTTACGCAACCACCCCGCTGATCAAGCTACTTTCAGATGTTCACAATAGGTAGGTACGTAGGTAGGTGCTGAAAAGTATTTTATGGTCTAACATAAATAGTGTAAAATATTCTGATCATCATCATCCCTTGTCCTAAGTTACTTGGGATCGGTGCAACCAAAGACATTAAATTATTTGCTTAACGACAGACGGGACATAGGGAACAAAATCATAATCCGATAGTGCGATCCGTTCTAGTGGACAAAAGTCGCTCAGTCTAGTGTGGTACACCTGCATGTCATGTCGCATTCGTGTCCACCAAGACAAAATAATTTTCGAAGTATATGATACAGTAAGTGTGATTAATAGAAAATTATTAATAATTATCCATCATTATTATCTAATAATTGCCTCATGATTTGGTAAATGTGAATATAACATTGAAATTCCGGCCTAGTGCATGTCGGACCATGCACAATGAAAAGTTCCATAGTTAGGATGAATTTATCCCTAAAACAAACTTAACATTGTAATTGAAAAACATGTTCTCCCATACATCGATATACGCCACGGTCAATTTTCCAACTGAAAATTTAAGTTTGTAATCGCAAATGTCATAAAACTACAAATTTACAATTTTCGGACTTTTTTCTTTACTTGTGCTGTAAGACGTTGCTTCTGCCCAAATTTCATGATTCTAGGTCAACGGGAAGTACCCTTTATGTTTTGATTTATGTGCGAGATATTCGCAATTTTTTTTTATGTGATAAAGCTACAAATTTACAATTTTCGGACTTTTTCCTATACTTGTGCTGTAAGAACTTGCTTCTTGCCAAATTTCATGATTCTAGGTCAACGGGAAGTACCCTATAGGTTTTGATTTATTTGCGAGTATCGAAATATGACGCAATAATGTCGCTTATATCGCCGTATTTTTTTAATGCGTTGACTTGGAAGCTTGATTTTTAGGGTTCCGTACCCAAAGGGTAAAACGGGAACCCTATTACTAAGGCTCCACCGTCTGTCTGTCTGTCTGTCCGTCCGTCACCAGGCTGTATCTCATGAACCGTGATAGTTAGACAGCTGAAATTTTCACAGGTGATGTATTTCTGTTGCCGCTATAGCAACAAATACTAAAAACCAGAATAACATAAATATTTAAGGAGGCTCCCATACAACAAACGTGATTTTTTTTCTCGTTTTTGCTCGATATTGGTAACGGTAACAGGTAGACACTTGAAATATTCACAGAATACTTCACTTATTCACTTTAAAAATCAATGATTAATTTAAAATAAAACAAATATTTAAGGGGGGCTGCCATACAACAAACGTGATTTTTTTGCCGTTTTTATAGATAATGGTACGGAACCCTTCATGCGCGAGTCTGACTCGCACCTGGCCGGTTTTTTTAGAGTTTCAAGGGACTTACGTATTTGTTATCAATTTCAACTTAATACCTCTACGCGTTCTATCCATCAACATTCAAATAACATCAAAATGTGCACTTAGTTTGCAAATAAATCTTTGACTTTGACATTTATATTCAATATATTAATTAATTGATTTGTTGTATATTCATAAGTTACGTACCGGGTGTAATAGTGGTACCTTTTAATTTCCATGTAATAACTGGTTTTGGAATACCGACGACATCACAAGGGATCCACAAAGCTAGATCTCCTTCGATTCCTTCTACGGTTGTAGAATTCTTAATGATTTCTGGTGCATCTGTACGAGTAAAAATAAGATTAGTTGAGTACGTACTACAAGAAGAAAAATGTGCCCGTGGTAGGCTAATGTGGTAATGACAAAAATTTGGAAGATTGTTGGGTATTTTATAAGAATAGACGAACAAAAGGGATTTAAAGGTGGATCTCAGTGGAAGCGTGGAAGGTGACGCCCATGGTAGGCACACAACAAATTACGAACCATTGACAAAAAATAATGAAAGTAATCTTAAGGATCGCCGATCCAAACGATCAATTGCAATTGATAAATTGCAATCAATTGTTATCGTAGTAATATCGTCAATCGCTTCAATTGCATTTGGTAGACGATCAAGTTGCGCATCAATGTGTATCAAATTATCAATCACGTAAAAATTGACAATTGCAATCGAATTGCGATCGCTTTGGGGACCCTTTAAATTGTCTTTACCTAACCTGAAAAGTACTGTCCAAAAAGATCAGGTCTGTCCGATAGGCCGCACGTCAGTGGCAAAACTTTGATCTTGAGTTGGCCTAGCGCAGTACAGAGTTCCAATATAGTAATGGCCATCTTATACTGGTATTGTGACCACTGACGCGCAGCCTACTGTAGAACTTGTGTAGTACTCGGGAACGACGGGAGCGCGAGTAGGATCTTATATTATAATGATATACAGAGGTACAGACATAGTTGCAGTTGATTCAAACATGAGTAATGCTAATGCTACTTACATTCAACAATGACCTTTGTGACGTGTTCATCGCTTCCGAGGTTATTCTGTGCCACACACTTGTAGCCCCCCGCGTGTGTTTTCTTCGCGCTTGATATGCGCAGTGTATTCTCTGAACCGGTGATAGGAACATATTTGGAAGCCGATATATCCATATATTGCCACGTAATTTTTGGTTTTGGTTCACCTTTGACGATGCTGAAAGTTTGGAATAATTTACGTAAAACGTTTAGAATAGATTTCTTTCGATAATACGTAATAAAGTTAGTTTTGTCTTTTTCTCATTCACAGTTCCATTTGAATTCGATTCATAATAATAATATTTGATTAAGTAGGTACCTACCCTGAAGACCCATCTGAAAAAGTCACGCTAAGTTTAAAGTTTCTTAACTGAAACGAATTCCCCCCTTTTAGCCCCGTTATGGTCGATAATCACAAAATTCTTAGTTCCTACCCGGTTTTGTTTTGAACTACAACTTCTTACTGTCTTAAATTCAAGTTTCAACCTTTAACGGTTTGGGCTGTGCGAGTCTTATACATGTTACATAAAACGTTTAGAATAGATGTATTTCCGTAATTCGGAATAAAGTTTTGTCTTTAATAATTGTCTTTTTCTAATTCATAGTTCCATCTAAATTCGATTCATTATTGTTACGAACCGAACTTTTTATAGCATATTTATTATCACCTTTTCGGAACATTCATTGTATTCAAAATTCTAGTATTAACTGTCAGTTTTTGGAATGACTGGAGACTGTTGTTTTCTACGATTAGTACAAATAAACTGTGGCTACCTTACCAGCGCGTTTTAATTAGTATTTATTTACGATCAGTAATATTTTGGTCCTTCTCCCACGTGAAAAGGAGCCATGGTTTATAACACACGATCTAAAAATCGAAATAGTGAACCACAATCAGGAGTTTCGAACGGAGTCGCCGGCCCTAGCGGAAAGGACAACGAATGCACAGTCCGCCCGTCGGAGGCCCACCAAGCGCCGCCCGTTAATATTAATAGGAGCGTGCCCCCGACAGCTGATGAACCTAACTCAAAGTCTGTATATTTTCCCCACCTATTAGAGGCCCACCAAGCACCGCATGTCCATGACGACAGCAGTGTGCCCTCAGGTAGCCGTGACCCCCCTCCACAACACCAACACGACACACCTTCTAAGTCGGTCACCACACGATCGCTAGGGTCTACACGATCCTCGAATACCATAAAAGCGAGAAAACTTGCCGCTGAAGCACTTCATGCACGTCAACTCTGTGACATTACAACCCGACAACTCAACCAACAAGCCGATATGGCAGCCCAAAAAGCCGATATGGCAGCCCAACAAGCTGAACTCGAACGTAAAGCGGCTGACCTACAACTTCGAGCCGAACTTGCCGCTATCGACGTAGAAAGCGTAAGAGGTAGCGTAAGTAGACGCAGTATAAGAGGCAACGATCATAGTAATGACCGCACTAGTGCGCGAACAGAGAACATCAATCGTTGGCTTAACGATGTACAACCAAATATCATCCCAACAACCACCACGGGAGGTAAAGTACCTCCCACCACAACAAATACAGCGCGCCATCAAACTTACACAACGGCATACAACGAAATGCTCAACGTACCTTCTGGTTCAGGCCCAGGTCGATACGTACATCCCGTTATATTGAATGCCACGCAGCTCCTGTCAGCTGCGGACATAACGATCTTATCGGCATTTTTGAAGCACTAGCTAACAAACCCAAGAAATCTGACATCAAACTGCCAGTATTTGACGGAAAATCTGCCACGGATTGGGTTGGTTTCAAACGCATTTTTATCGATACGCAGGCATCATTCACTACAGTAGAAAACTTAGCCCGCATTAGTTCTTCCTTACGTGGCGCCGCTCGTGAAGCCGTTTACATCCTACTGGTGTCAGCGAACGACCCTATGGAGGTAATAGACGCCCTCGAGATGCGTTTTGGTCATCCCGAAAAAATTGTGATGCAGGAGATCAACGCTGTGCGCGCTTTACCTAAAGTTGGGGCAGAAGGTAAAGATTTGGTTAATTTTACTTGCCGGGTCAAAAACTGCATTGGCATAATAAGACTATTGGACCAGTTAGACTATCTGCATTCTCCCGAAATTTTCAATTCATTAATGGCCAAATTATCCCCAATAATTCGCGCAAAGTGGTATGAATTTGCAGCTAGTCATGCTGGCTAACGAATTAGCAAATTGGAAATGCTTTCTGATTTTCTTTCGCGTGAAACGGAGCTTCAAACAAAGTTTGGAATTCAGGATTTCCACTACTTGACGGCTTTTGTTCAATTACCTACAGAGAGGGGCACACATACAGATCAAAGCATACCCGACGAAAAATCTTCCAACTCTAATATAAATAAAGCTGTAAATAAATGGACTTTTTGCTCAAAATTGCATAATGTAAACAAATGTGACAAATTTTTGGTATTGTCAGTGAATAAAAGATGGCAATTTATAAAAAATAATAAAGTTTGCCATAGATGTTTGGAAAATAGGTCACATAGGTTTAATCTTTGCAAAGTAAAATCTCCGTGCAGTGTTGGGGGCTGTACCTACAAACATCATAGCCTACTACATAACTTAGATAATGATCAGAACGTGCTCACGCCGATCTAGAGGACGCGTCGGACTCTGAACTTGAGGCAGCACCGAAGCCATCGCTGAAGCAGCTGGACCGGGAGCTCCTCCTGAAAGCCTCGATCGTGCAGGCCTGGGTGTCATCACCAGACAGGCCTGCCGACATCAACGACGAGGCGGAGTGGTTCCGGGAGGCCATGTCCGAAATATGTGACGTGGCAATGCCCCGGGTCGAGCCCGGACGTGCTCGGCGCCAGGTGTGCTGGTGGTCGCGTGAGCTGACCGCTTTACGCGAGGCGTGCGTCGCTGCGCGCCACCGGTACTCCAGGCACCGCAGGCTCCGTATCCGCCCTCCGGATACGGAAGCCATTCAGGCGGAGCTATACGAGGGGTACAGAGCGGTGAAGACTGCCCTCCGAGCGGAGATCCAGCGGGCCAGGGGACTGGCCCGCGAGGAGACGCTGGAGACTCTCAACAGAGACCCGTGGGGACGCCCCTACAAATGGGTGCGAGATAAACTCCGCCCATGGGCTCCCCCGCTGACGCAGAGTCTCCGGCCCCAGCTCGTGGAGGACGTGGTGAGCGCTCTGTTCTCTTCTCGAGGGGAACATACTCCCCCATGGAGCCCATGGCTCCGCCTCCTGCGGTGCCAGATGCGGACCACACCGACGACGACGATGCTCCAGAGGTGACCGAGGTAGGTACCCCAGGACCCGATGGCTTGCCTGGAAAAGCCTGGGTTCTGGCCTTAGAGGCTCTCGGGCCTCGACTAAGGGGGCTCCTAAGCGCATGCTTGGAGAGGGGCCAGTTCCTACTTCGTTGGAAGACGGGTAAACTGGTCCTCATAAAGAAGCCAGGGCGCCCGGCGGACTCTCCGTCCGCTTACCGGCCCATCGTGCTGCTCGACGAGGTGGGCAAGCTCTTTGAAAGAGTAATTGCAGACCGCCTTGTCGGGCGGCTGGTGCGGGTGGGGCCGGATTTGGCGGACAGCCAGTTTGGTTTCCGCAAGGGGCGCTCTACGGTGGATGCCATCATGCGCGTTCGAGCTCTCACGACGGGGGATGCTGTTGCCCGGGGTGGGGTTGTCTTGGCGGTGTCTCTTGACTTCGCCAATGCCTTTAATACCCTGCCCTGGAGTTGCATTAGGGAGGCACTTCGATATCACCGGATGCCGACCTACCTCTGTCGCGTGGTCGAGGCCTATTTGACGGACAGGGCCGTCATCTACCCCGGTCACCACGGCGATTGGAACCGGCGAGAGATGTCGTGCGGTGTCCCACAGGGATCGGTCCTGGGGCCGCATCTGTGGGACATCGGGTACGACTGGGTGCTGCACGCCGACCTCCCTAGTGGCGTCAGCGTAGTCTGCTACGCTGACGACACGCTAGTCCTGGCACAAGGGAGTTCGCATCAGGCGGCAGCCGAACTGGCGGCACGTGGGGTTGCGACAATCGTCGATAGGATTCGGCAATTGGGACTCGAGGTGGCTTTGCACAAGTCCGAGGCCATGTGTTTTTATGGTCCTCGGAACGCGCCACTGTCGGGTTCCCAGATAACGGTGGGAGGGGTTCACATCGGCGTCGAGTCGACGATGAAGTACCTGGGACTCCCGCCGGTGCGCCGGTGGTGAGCCGGTGGAACTTCGTGGAGCATTTTAGACGTTTGGCTCCCAGACTGGAGCGGGCCGGGGCTGCTTTGAAGCGGCTCCTGCCCAATCTAGGGGGTCCAAACGCCTCCTGCCGGAGGCTCTACGCGGGGATCGTGCGGTCCATGGCCCTTTACGGGGCCCCGGTGTGGGCGCGTTCTTTAAAGCTGCGACCAGCCCAGCGGTTGAACGCGTCCCAAAGGGTCATGGCCATCAGGCTGGTACGGGGTTACCGTACGGTCTCCCGTGAGGCGACGAGCCTCCTTGCCGGACTGCCGCCATGGGATCTGGAGGCAAAAGTCCTCGCGCACATCTGGGAGTGGCGCGAGGAGGCGAAACGCCGGGGTGAAACTCCGCTGCCGCGAGAAATCATGGCACAGCGGACAGAGCTCCGGCGGGATCTCATGGCGACATGGAGAGTACGATTGTCGCAACGCAGCGCTAGGCACGCCACAATTGTGGCGATAAGTCCCCTCTTTGAGGAGTGGCTAGAGAGGCGCCACGGCGTCCTCACCTTCCGCCTGACGCAGGTCCTCACCGGACACGGTTGTTTCGGGAGGTTCCTGTTCAGGATAAAGCGGGAGGAAACGCCCGGGTGTCACCACTGTGTGGATCGCCCGGAGGACACGGTGGAGCATACGGTGGAGGTCTGCCCGGCTTGGGCGGAGCACCGCCGTGTCCTCACGGAGGCGATCGGCGGCGGCGATCTCTCGCGTCCGGGCCTGGTTCAGGCCATGGTTCAGAGCGAGAGTGCATGGGAGGCCGTCACCTCCTTCTGCGAAGCTGTAATGCTCGCGAAGGAGGAGGCGGAGCGCGTGAGGGAGAGGCAGGGTTCGCGCCCTCACGCCCCTAGTCGCCGCAGGAGACGCCCTGGGCGTCGAGAGTCGCAAGCCGATTTCCGGCCACCGCAGGCGCGGGCTTGCGGACGGTGAGCGATGGGTAGCTCGCCATCCGATTAGGACCACGTCCTCCCGCTCCGCCTAGAGCGGGAGAAGTTATTTGATAATTTCCCACCCAAAAAAAAAAAAAAAAAAACGTACCGAAGCCATCTATTGATGTCGAGGACGTGAAACCTGAACCAGACAACTGCGATGTCAAAGTTTCGGCTCATGCTACCGCTATTCACCCTTCGTCGAGCGTAAGTAGACCTAAATCTCGACCACTTCTCAAAGTTGTCGCAGTTCAAGTAACTGGTCCCCAGGGAACTGTGGAGACTCACGCACTTTTAGATGATGGCTGTACAACCGCTTTCATAGACTCCGAGATTACAAAGCGTGTAGGTATTGTAGGCCCGAGTAAACGAGTACGTATAGATTGTGTAGGAGGCTTGTCACGTGATTGTGATATTCAGTATGTTGATTTTATAACAAAAGGGCGTGACTGTACCGACTCTTACCAGATACATAGCGCACGCTCAGTCAAAAATTTAGGTATAAATTATCGAGCTTCTGTAAATAGAGAAGATATTTGTAAATATTCGTATTTATCTGATTTAGGAGACATTTTGTGTTGTGAAGAAGTACAACCTATGCTAATAATTGGTGTAGATAATTGGAAGTTGACCGTGGCAGATTCTATTCGTGCTGGCAAGAATCACCAACCAGTTGCAGTTCACACTGCTCTTGGTTGGGTTTTGTATGGCTTCGTGTCAAGTAGAACATCGAAAGTTGACTTTCTTCATCATGCCAACATATTCGAAACTTCAGATGATATTTTTTCTATTGAAACCGAAATCAAAGACTACTACAAATTAGACTCTATTGGCATAATAAAGAAAGACCACCGAAGCAATTCCAATAGACATGCATTAAAATTTTTGCATGATACTGTGCATAGATTATCCGATGGTCACTTTGAAGCTGGTCTTCTCTGGCAGCCCGATATTAAAGATGTACCACACAATTTTAAATTAGCCCTTTCTAGATTCTTATCTCTCGAAAACAAAATGCAGTCAGATGTACAATATGCCAATATGTATAGGCATAATATTAAAGAAATGTTAGATAAAAATACGCTGAAGAATGCATGGTATCTCCCACATTTTGGCGTTACCCATGCCCATAAACCCGGTAAGTTGAGAGTTGTACACGACGCAGCCGCGAAGTTTAAAGGAATCAGTCTTAATTCTCTCCTCTTACCAGGTCCAAACTTGTTACAGCCATTACTTGTGATCTTGATGAGGTTTAGGGAAAACGCTATAGCATTGACGGCGGACATACGCGAAATGTTCCCACAGGTTCGAATTCGTCCAGCAGATCGCGATGCGCAGCGCTTTCTGTGGCGCAATGACCCTGCAGATAAATTAAAGCTGTATCGTATGTCATCCATGATGTTTGGCGCGTGCTCGAGCCCGTGTACCGCCCTATATGTAAAGAACTTTAACGCGACTGAATGCAAACTTGAGTACCCCGATGCCGCGCATGCAACAATACACGATGTGTACATGGATGACTATATTGGCTCACTAGAGAGTGTAGACCAAGCTGCGCGACTGGCTCGAGACATCGTACATCTCAACCGCCACGCGGGTTTTGAGATGCGCGATTGGGTCTCGAACGACCCAAGAGCTCTTTCCTTATTAGTACCTGAATCGATATCTCAGAAATTTAACGATGTAATGTTAGGTAACGATGACAACGTTTCTAGGTTGCTCGGTCTGAACTGGCAACCTAGGAAAGATGTCATAGGTTTCAGTCTCAACTTGGATTCTAAATCGCCAACTTAGCTAAGTAAACGTGACGCGTTGTCCTACTTAATGCGAATTTATGATCCTTTGGGTATTTTAGGCCCACTCGTTTCTAGAGGACGCGTCATGTTCCAACTAATTTGGCGAAAAGGTTTATCATGGGACGATGAACTCGATCAAGGAGACCAAAGACTTTGGAATGAATGGCTCCGAGATGTACAACTTGCTTCTGAGTTGTACCTGCCGAGATATTATGGTCTAAGATCATCCAATATCATTCACCGCGAACTTCATCTGTTTTGCGATGCCAGTGAGTTGGCATACGCTGCAGTGGCATACTGGCGATATATCTATGCAGACGGATCAGTGAAGCTCGCTATTATTGGTAGCAAAAGTAGAGTCACACCATTGAAACCCACCTCCATCCCACGCCTCGAGTTGCAGGCGGCTTTAGTGGCCGCTCGGTTTGCATCATTCGTTCACGACTCACATCAACATAAACCAAGTAAGCGTATATTTTGGTGCGATTCACTTAACGTCCAGAGTTGGTTGCGTAGTGATGCGCGGTCATTCAAACCATTCGTAGCACATCGAATCGGCAGGATTCTTGAAACTACAGATGTAAAGGAATGGAGATGGATTCCGACCGCGGAAAATGTGGCAGACGACGCGACACGCCATAAACGAGCAATATTCAATCAAGAATCTTGCTGGTTTGCAGGTCCAACATTTTTACTCGAATCAGAACAACAATGGCCATCATCACCATACATAGATACGGCCAGTAGTTTGGAAATAAAACCATCCGTTCAGAATCATTGTCATCTCATTTCATCACATAATTTCCCGACACCATTGAATGTTGACCCAGAAAGACTGAACTCATGAGGAAGGCTATTGAGAGCTACAGCGAGAGCCCATAAATTTTTGCACCTATTGAAAAAGTCAGTTCAAAAGAAATAACCGCGGAAGATCTGCGCGTGGCTGAATCACATATTCTGAAGAAAAGTCAACTCGACTCCTTCCCAGATGAAATCATCTACCTCTCTGAGAAAAGGTCATTACATCGAAAAAGCCGATTATTCAATCTGGCCCCCTACATAGATAATGAGAATTTCCTGAGATTAGGCGGAAGAATCAACCGAATGCAAGATATTAGCGACGGGGTGAAAAGTCCTGTAATCTTAGACTCCAAACACCCTGCTGTCCAGCGTTTGATTGCACATTACCACGTGAAGTCCGCCCACGCTAATTCCGAGACAGTAGTTAACGAAATGCGGCAAACCTATTGGATCATCAACTTGCGGAGCGCGGTTCGAAAAGTCGCCCATGATTGTCAACTGTGTCGGCTGAAGCGCGCTCAACCCTTCACACCGTCTACTGGAGATCTCCCACCAGCCCGCCTAGCTCATCATCGTAGACCGTTCACTTTCGTCGGCTTGGACTACTTCGGCCCAGTTCAGGTGACAGTTGGCAGAAGGAAAGAGAAACGCTATGTAGCATTGTATACCTGCCTTGTTATACGAGCAGTTCATCTAGAAATTGTACATAGTTTGTAAACCGACGCGGCCATCATGAGTTTGCGCCGTTTCATTGCGCGCCGTGGAACACGGAGGGAAATATGGTCCGATAACGGAACAGATTTTGTGTGTGCCAACGGAACGTTAAAAGACCTGTACGGAGCGGAAATTAACCGTTTTGCAGCAGATGAGAAGGTCTCATGGCGAGTCATTCCCCCTTCGGCCCCATTCATGGGTGGAGCGTGGGAGCGAATGGTAAGATCAATCAAAACAGCACTAAAGACTACCTTATGAGAACGCTCCCCCTCAGATGAAGTTCTGTAGACCTTTCTACTAGAGTCGGAGAATTTATTGAATACACGTCCACTGACTCATGTGCCAGTTGATCCAGACTGTGAGGAAGCCTTGACACCAATGCATTTTATACTAGGATCATCCTCAGGGAGATCTATCCCAGCTACGTTGACGGATCGGGATATCATCGGACGAGACGGTTGGCGCAGAGCTATAAGACTCACGGATCATTTCTGGTCGCGCTGGGTGCGAGAATATCTTCCGACTTTGGTGCCTCGACGCGGCGGTGGTTCATCCCCAAATATAAAAGAGGGCGACTTGGTTATTGTTGCAGATGGACAATTACCCAGGGGATCTTGGCCGAGAGGTAGAGTAACTAAGATATACAAAGGCCCAGACGGAGTAGCAAGAGTGGCCGACATACGAACAGGTGCTGGCCCTCTCAGGAGATCATAGCATATTTATTATCACCTTTTCGGAACATTCATTGTATTCAAAATTCTAGTATTAACTGTCAGTTTTTGGAATGACTGGAGACTGTTGTTTTCTACGATAAGTACAAATAAACTGTGGCTACCTTACCAGCGCGTTTTAATTAGTATTTATTTACGATTAGTAATAATTATAATAATAAGTACCGTAAAGACCCATCTCCAAAACTGACCAAATTTTTTTAAATTAACTGCTCAAATTCCTACCTTACTACAAAATCTTTTACTGGAAATTCTGAGTTTGCGATGAGTTAGAGAATACAAAGTAGTTGTTGATTTTCCAGGGGGCAAGACAAAGTGACATTCTATCAGCAATAGCGATGACGGAATAGCCAAAAATATACTGGATTGACATAAGGTACCGAAAAGCTAATGTAAGTTTTGTTAAAAGTAGTTGTAGACACACGAAACGCTTTAAATGCTAGTCGCTCAGGTCATCCGAATGTAACTTTGTCTAACACTTCCTTTGATAAGTTGTAAAGAAATAAAACTATTAGAACACTCACATGCACTCTATACTTGCAGGCGTACCCAGTCTTACATTCTTAGAAGCAACTCCTGATAATTTTGGAAGTTCTGAAAATGAACGACATGTCAAGTAAACCATAAAGTTTTTATTATTATTATAAGCTAAAACGGCTCCGAGGACTTGAGTTTTGAACTGCTTAGGCTATAATGGCATATTTATTATGTATGAAAGACACAAAATACATTTATTTGCGGTAATCATGACGCAAAGAAAAAACTTGAACACAAAAAATAACAAGTTGGGGGCAATATATATAATATGTCACAGCCACGCAAAACGGTCATAGCTCAGCAAAATTCTGTGACACTATGCGAGACAGAGCCACAGCGCTGGTTTTCGGGCCGGCCGGTGTTGACGTGATCACGTCAACGTCAACCGGTGCAGTTATTTGGCATATTATAAAATTATTGTAGGTACTCACGACGGATGTACGTTCTGAAAATCGCACTGACTGCGCCGACCTCGTTCTTCGCCTCGCACGTGTACGAGTTAGTGTCGCTCACCTTCGGATCTCGTATTATGAGCGTTCCGTCTTCAATGGAATACTTCACACCTGAAACATAAGAGAACGTCTGAATGAGAAAATAATTTTATTATTTTGTTAACTTTTGCCTGCAGTAATGTCGGAAATTATCCCACCGGAACGTATAAACGCGTTTGGTGGCATTATGCACCTGAATCTGTATTTATTCCAACACAAGCCGTGTGCTCGATGGGTTTTTCAATCGGCAGGAATGACGAATGTTTTTAACAAATTTTCATCCCCTATTTAACTCTTTTATGGGATGAATTTTCAAAAATCCTCCCTTAGTACTCACTTTCGTTTGGTATGGAACTCTTTTGCAAACTTTCATGCTTCTAGACCGAGCGGTTTTGGCAGTACGTTGTCTGTCTGTGAATTTAAAGCTAGGCGCAAACGAGTCACCGGCCACAACCACCGGTGGCTGTCGCCTCTTGTGGCGGTGTTGAGTACTGCTGTAGCGGTTGGCCGGCACCGGCAACACGCGTGCGACGAATCCATATAAAACGTGTGAAAAAGCATAGGTATGAACTGCTTGTCGCTGGGCTACCGGTGGCTGTAGCCGGTGGCTCGTTTTCGCCCAGCCTAAGACTATTATTAATCAGATTACAGCTGCAGAGTGTATTTTGAAGTAGCTGTACACAAATACGAGAACCACTGTTGTGGAAGTTATTTATTTCACTCAAAAACGCGGTTGAGTTGGATGAGATGTTACCTCATTATTAGTGTAAGTATCTTACTTGGATTGATGACATGGCCGTTCAACTTCCAAGTGATCCTTGGCTTGGGTAGACCGCTTGCGACACAAGGAATCCTCAGCAAAGCGTCTCCCTCGGTGCTTTGATGAATGGTAGAAGAACTTGGATCTATTTTTGGAATATCTGTAAATATATTGATTAAAATATACTTAATTGTTTTAGAATACGTTATATTTATATTAGCCCCTACTAGAATGGCGATCACGAAAAATCACATATAATTGCACAACATCTCCCTACCTTGAACTTTAAGTGTTGTGATGTGTTCATTACTTCCGGCTTCATTCTTTGCTATACACTTGTAGCGCCCCGCGTGATTGATCGTCACGCTTGGAAAGTTTAGCACTTTGTCGGATCCCGGAATTGGTAAAAACTTTGAGCTGGAGTTGTCCATAAATTGCCATGTTATTGTTGGCTTTGGTTCACCTTCGACCCTGAAAGATTAAAACGATTGACGAATGTATAAGATTTTGTATTCTCCCGTGACAGCTTTAACACTCCCCTTCCCCGTCTAGGGGCAATTTTGCAAAATGAATGGTAACGATCTTATGTACCTCTGATCGACGTATATAGGTATTGGCGCCAAGTTTAAAGTTTCTTAACCGAAACGAATTCCCCCTTTTAGCCCCTTAATGGTCAATAGTCACAAAATTCTTAGTTCCTACCCGGTTTTGTTTTGAACTACAACTTCTTGCTGTCTTAAATTGAAGTTTCTACCTTTAAAGGTTTGGACTGTGCAGCGAGTCTTACACATGTTACATAAAACGTTTAGAACAGATTTATTTCCGTAATTCGGAATAAAGTTAATAATAATTGTTTTTTTCTAATTCATAGTTCCATCTAAATTTGATTAACTATAGTAATAAGTACCATGAAGACCCATCTCCAAAAGTGACCAATTTTTTTTAAATTAACTGCTCAAATTCCTACCTTTACTACAAAATCTTTTACTGGAAATTCTGAGTTTGCGATGAGTTAGAGAATACAAAGTAGTTGTTGATTTTCCAGGGGGCAAGACAAAGTGACATTCTATCAGCAATAGCGATGACGGAATAGCCAAAAATATACTGGATTGACATAAGGTACCGAAAAGCTAATGTAAGTTTTGTTAAAAGTAGTTGTAGACACACGAAACGCTTTAAATGCTAGTCGCTCAGGTCATCCGAATGTAACTTTGTCTAACACTTCCTTTGATAAGTTGTAAAGAAATAAAACTATTAGAACACTCACATGCACTCTATACTTGCAGGCGTACCCAGTCTTACATTCTTAGAAGCAACTCCTGATAATTTTGGAAGTTCTGAAAATGAACGACATGTCAAGTAAACCATAAAGTTTTTATTATTATTATAAGCTAAAACGGCTCCGAAGACTTGAGTTTTGAACTGCTTAGGCTATAATGGCATATTTATTATGTATGAAAGACACAAAATACATTTATTTGCGGTAATCATGACGCAAAGAAAAAACTTGAACACAAAAAATAACAAGTTGGGGACAATATATATAATATGTCACAGCCACGCAAAACGGTCATAGCTCAGCAAAATTCTGTGACACTATGCGAGACAGAGCCACAGCGCTGGTTTTCGGGCCGGCCGGTGTTGACGTGATCACGTCAACGTCAACCGGTGCAGTTATTTGGCATATTATTAAATTATTGTAGGTACTCACGACGGATGTACGTTCTGAAAATCGCACTGACTGCGCCGACCTCGTTCTTCGCCTCGCACGTGTACGAGTTAGTGTCGCTCACCTTCGGATCTCGTATTATGAGCGTTCCGTCTTCTATGGAATACTTCACACCTGAAACATAAGAGAACATCTCAATGAGAAAATTATTTTATTCTATTGTAAACTTTTGCCTGCAGCTCCGCCCGCGTGAATGTCGGAAATTATCCCACCGGAACGTAAACACGCGTTTGGTGGCATTATGCACCTGAATCTGTATTTATTCCAACACAAGCCGTGTGCTCGATGGGTTTTTCAATCGGCAGGAATGACGAATGTTTTTAACAAATTTTCATCCCCTATTTAACTCTTTTATGGGATGAATTTTCAAAAATCCTCCCTTAGTACTCACTTTCGTTTTGTATGGAACTCTTTTGCAAACTTTCATGCTTCTAGACCGAGCGGTTGTGGCGGTACGTTATCTGTCAGTGAATTTAAAGCTAGGCGCAAACGAGTCACCGGCCACAACCACCGGTGGCTGTCGCCTCTTGTGGCGGTCTTGAGTACTGCTGTAGCGGTTGGCCGGCACCGGCAACACGCGTGCGACGAATCCATATAAAACGTGTGAAAAAGCATAGGTATGAACTGCTTGTCGCTGGGCTGCCGGTGGCTGTAGCCGGTGGCTCGTTTTCACCCAGCCTAAGACTATTATTAATCAGATTACAGCTGCAGAGTGTATTTTGAAGTAGCTGTACACAAATACGAGAACCACTGTTGTGGAAGTTATTTATTTCACTCAAAAACGCGGTTGAGTTGGATGAGATGTTACCTCATTATTAGTGTAAGTATCTTACTTGGATTGATGACATGGCCGTTCAACTTCCAAGTGATCCTTGGCTTGGGTAGACCGCTTGCGACACAAGGAATCCTCAGCAAAGCGTCTCCCTCGGTGCTTTGATGAATGGTAGAAGAACTTGGATCTATTTTTGGAATATCTGTAAATATATTGATTAAAATATACTTAATTGTTTTAGAATACGTTATATTTTTATTAGCCCCTACTAGAATGGCGATCACGAAAAATCACATATAATTGCACAACATCTCCCTACCTTGAACTTTAAGTGTTGTGATGTGTTCATTACTTCCGGCTTCATTCTTTGCTATACACTTGTAGCGCCCCGCGTGATTGATCGTCACCCTTGGAAAGTTAAGCACTTTGTCGGATCCCGGAATTGGTAAAAACTTTGAGCTGGAGTTGTCCATAAATTGCCATGTTATTGTTGGCTTTGGTTCACCTTCGACCCTGAAAGATTAAAACGATTGACGAATGTATTCGATTTTGTATTCTCCCGTGAAGGCTTTAACAGTCCCCTTCCCTCTCGAGGGGTATTTTTGCAAAATTAATGGTAACGATCTTATGTACCTCTGATCGACGTATATAATAATATAATATATTTATTCAAAAATTACAAGGTATAAAAATGTGTACAGTTTTGCTTAAATGTAAATTATATTCTTATGAATTACATGCCTCAATAGTTAGTCTTATAAAATTAATAAATACTAAAAGTTGACCAATGGACAAATAAATTATAGTTATGTCGAGTAGTTTAAATCTTATTTTCTTAATTTGTTTTTTTCTTCTTAAAAAAGTCTTAAATCTTATTTTCTTTATTTAATAAATACCTATTACTAGGTACTACTATTATTATTACTTATACTTATTTGTGTAGTTCAGGGAGTAAATGTTTGCTTTCGAGTTTAGTCTTTTATAGAGGACAGGGCCGAGGTACAGGTAAAATTTGGATACAAAAGCATGTTTTGATGTATTTAGTGGGCAGACTATATCTTTAAGTCTTTCATTAGGATTTTCAGTTCTTTAGCGTAGAGCTGTGTGTTGTTTTAATACAATGCCCATTATAAATAACTGCCGAACTGTTGATACTTCACAAGATTTGTATAGGAGGTTGGTAGGAAAAAGCAAAGGGCGGAGTAGACACTTTGAAGATTGCCCTCTGAGCTCTCTCGATGGTTAGTAACCTTGTTTTACCCGCTCCACCCCATGTGTTAATACAGTAAGTTAATATCGATTGACATAGAGCAAAGTAAACTTGTCTAACTATTTCTAGGTCAGCAATATGGCGTCACTTTTTAAAATCAACTATCAACTTGCGAATTCTATTATTTAAAGCTTCTATATGTTGTTTGAACGAAAGTGTTTCATCTATTATAACACCAAGGTATTTTTTCATATTTGCCATTTTAATGTTGGGACTAACACATTGCTTATCTGTGGGAATTGCGCAATAATGAGCATATAATTTTGTGATCCTAGTTGATGTTTACTTGCGCATTGAAAACTATACAGTTACTATACTACAGAGTTACCATATAGTTAATGGCGCCAAGTTTAAAGTTTCTTAACAGAAACGAATTAACCCCTTTTAGCCCCTTAATGGTCGATAATCACAAAATTCTTAGTTCCTACCCGGTTTTGTTTGAACTACAACTTCTTACTGTCTTAAATTCAAGTTTCTACTTTAAACCGTTTGGGCTGTGCGAGTCTTACACATGTTACATAAAACGTTAAGAATAGATTTCTTTCCGTAATTCGGAATAAAGTTAATAATAATATAATAATTGCCATTTTCTAATTCATAGTTCTATCTAAATTCGATTCATTATAATAATAAGTACCATGAAGACCCATTTCCAAAAGTGATAAATTTTTTTAATTAACTGCTAAAATTCCTACTTTTACTAGAAAATCTTTTACTGGAAAATCTGAGTTTGCGTTGAGTTAGAGACTACAATGTAGTTGTGGATTTTCCAAGGGGGCTAGACAATGTGATATTCTATCAGCAATAATGATGACGGAATAGCCAAAAATATATTGGATTGACATAAGGTACCGAAAAGCTAATGTAAGTTCTGTTAAAAGTAGTTGTAGACACACGAAACGCTTTAAATGCTAGTCGCTCAGGTCATCCGAATGTAACTTTGTCTAACACTTCCGTTGATAAGTTGTAAAGAAATAAAACTATTAGAACACTCACATGCACTCTATACTTGCAGGCGTACCCAGTCTTACGTTCTTAGAAGCAACTCCTGATAATTTTGGAAGCTCTGAAAATGAACGACATTTCAAGTAAACCATAATTTTTTTATTATTTTTATAAGCTAAAACGGCTCCGAAGACTTGAGTTTCGAACTGCTTAGGCTATAATGGCATATTTATTATGTATGAAAGACACAAAATTAACTTAAACACTTAAAAAACTAATTAAACACATTTATTTGCGGTAATCATGATGCAAAGAAAAAACTTGAACACAAAAAATAACAAGTTGGGGGAATATATACGTCACATCCACGCTAAACGGTCATCGCACAGCAAAATTCTGTGACACTATGCGAAACAGAGCCACAGCGCTGGTTTTTTCGGGCCGGCCGGTGTTGACGTGATCACGTCAACGTCAACCGGTGCAGTTATTTGGCATATTATTAAATTATTGTAGGTACTCACGACGGATGTACGTTCTGAAAATCGCACTGACTGCGCCGACCTCGTTCTTCGCCTCGCACGTGTACGAGTTAGTATCGCTCACCTTCGGATCTCGTATTATGAGCGTTCCGTCCTCAATGGAATACTTCACACCTGAAACATAGGAGAACGTCTGAATGAGAAAATAATTTTATTCTATTGTAAACTTTTGCCCGCAGCTCCGCCCGCGTGAATGTCGGAAATTATCCCACCGGAACGTAAAAACGCGTTTGGTGGCATTATGCACCTGAATCTGTATTTATTCCAACACAAGCCGTGTGCCCGATGGGTTTTTCAATCGGCAGAAATGACGAATGGTTTTAACACATTTTCATTTCCTATTAACCCTTTTATGGGATGAATTTTCAAAAATCCTCCCTTAGTACTCACTTCGTTTTGTATGAAACTCTTGTGCAAACTTTCTTGCTTCTAGACTGAGCGGTTTTGGCGGTACGTTGTCTGTCACTGAATCTAAAGCTAGGCGCAAACGAGTCACCGGCCACAACCACCGGTGGCCGTCACCGGCAACACGCTTGCGACGAATCTATACAAAACGTATGAAAAATCATATGAACTGTTTGCCACTGGGCTACCGGCTACCGGTGGCTGTGGCCGGTGGCTTGTTTGCGCCTAGCCTAAGATTTTTATAAATCAGATTACAGCTGCAGAGTGTATTTTAAAGCAGCTGTACACAAATACGAGAACCACATTTGTGGAATTTACTTACGTCACTCAAAAACGCGGTTAAGTAGGATTAGATGTTACCTCATTATTAGTGTAATTATCTTACTTGGATGGATGACATGGCCGTTCAACTTCCAAGTGATGCTTGGCTTGGGTAGACCGCCTGCGACGCAAGGAAGCCTCAGAGATGCGTCTCCCTCGGTGCTTAGATAAATGGTAAAAACACGTGAAGGTATTTTTGGGATATCTGTAAATAAATTGATTAAAATATACTTAATTGTTTTAGGATACATAATATTTTTATTTGCCTTTACTAGAATGGTGATCACAAAGAATCACATCTAATTTCACAACATATCCCTACCTTGAACTTTCAGTGTTGTGATGTGTTCATTACTTCCGGCTTCATTCTTTGCTACACACTTGTAGCGCCCCGCGTGTTTGATCGTCACAATTGGAACCTTTAGAACTTTGTCGGATCCGGGAATTGGTAAAAACTTTGAGCTGGAGTTGTCCATAAACTGCCATGTTATTGTTGGCTTTGGTTCACCTTCGACCCTGAAAGATTAAAACGATTGACGAATGTATTCGATTTTGTATTCTCCCGTGAAGGCTTTAACAGTCCCCTTCCCTCTCGAGGGTAAAGACTTAAATACATACAGTAAGAACATTTATGAGATTGAAACTCAACGGTTACAGTCTGATATTCAGACTAGAAGCGTCATTCACTCTACACTAAGTATGTGAGGTCTGAAAAACAAATTCAGTAGCACATCCTTGCTGCAAATGGGGTAGTGGCCATGTGCAACTGTAATGCAGACAATGTGGACCCGCTGTCTCTGAGCAGCCATCAATCTCCATTGCAAAAGAAATCCAGTCTTGGCACTCTCCAACCTGAGGCAACGGAGGACCCGTTCCAGTCAGGAAGTGCTCAGGGTTCGAACGGAACGTTTTTGGTTTTGGTTTAGCTGATGTAAGAAACGGTATCGCGCTATTTTTTCTGAGCAACAAAATCGTTGACGTTACCCAATACTGAAAGTTCGATCGAACGTTCCTCCAACGTAATTTCCAAAGTAAAGCTACATTTCCGTTGAAATGATTAGCGCGATACGAAATGTGTCTTACGTAACGTTTTTGGTTGTGGTTTAGTTTTGGTATTAACGTTCACAATTAGCGCGATCGGCCCCCTGGTCTCTATTGCCAATCAAGATACACCAGATATTGAATAAGTTCCATTGCAAGTAGTTCAAATGGAAGCTAGTTCTGTCCCTTGCACCTTGTAGTAGTAAAGTTTGTTACTGCTCCATTATCTTTTCTTATAGTTTTGGAAAAGGGTTAGGAAAATTACTTAGCAACAACCTGAGTCATTCTTTTTAAAACTGTTGCATGCCTCAGACTTCCTACAAACAAATAATGCATTGAATAACTAGGAATGAATATGGTCCTAACGCCATTATTACTATACTTATAGGTAATAGTTTTAATGTTAAAAAATATGATATCACTGATAGTGTGACCAAACTTTTGAAGGAAAATTGTAAGAAAATAATTTTGTGTGCCTTTCCGTAATTTGAGCACTTGTCAAACAGGCAAAACCACTACATTCACATGTTAAATAACACACACACACACATGCACACACATTCACACTTGCATTTCTTTGTTAGTCACCAGAGGCGGCTCGTGACATTTATTTGTGGGGGTTCACTAAAAAAGGAAACGTAGAACTAGAGCTTACCATTTATTTTATTTGTAAAGAAAATCCATTCGGCGATCTTTATCGATTTTCATCAACGCGTTCATTGAACTCTCTAATAGATTTTCGATACGCAGAATCGAGCGCCTTACGAATATCTTGACGGCCGATGGATGCCAATTGCACTTCACATAAGATATGAAATCGAGATTGCGAATGTTTTTTCACTTTTATTGAAAGATGCGCTAAATCCATGCAGATTCACCACCACTGCCGGCGCCAGCTCCAAACACCAGACACGGGAAACAATATAAATTGTTGCTTTCTTCACATCCACACAACCAAGGTGTTTTGAAATATTGTTCAGATTTAAAACCACGCGTAAAAGATTTATTTTTCGTAACACATTTTTGAGAAAGTGCAATTTCGGGACGTGGTGGTCCCTTAGCTTTCAGTTCGATACGCATTTCGAGAGTCTTTTCACAATTTTTAATAAAAGATACACTGTATTGTTCCATTTTTAATACAAATGTCGCGCACAAACTATTTTTAATAATTATTTAGAATAAACACTGCGAATCTACTGACAGCCGAGTTGAGCCGATCGTTTGTTTACATAAGTTCGGCAACAGCGCATAGGCATAGATCGCATTCCCGCGCGCGGCTGCCTTGTTTTTTTTGTTGACGTTTGGCAACGTCGCGCGTGAGCGGCGCTCCAAATTAGGCTACTTTCTCATACAAAATCTTTTGTTTCACGCGTCGGACTGTGTCGATATTTCTCTTTCGCACTCATTGAATACAGTGCTAGAAATCGTACTGAACTTTGTTTCATAGGAGCGCAATCGCTGGCGCTCCACACGTTACAACTTGACGCCAAATGTACGCGTAGGAAATGGTTTTCTAGTAAACTGCTATTGTATGCGTATGGGCATAGTAGAAAGAATGTATGTATAGGATTATAATAAAGAAATATAGATTATGCTATTTTCGTGGGAGTGCACTGCACCAGCGCTCTTTATGACGAGCCGCCTCTGTTAGTCACCATAGTGACAAGTTTATATTTTTTGACACCAACATTTTTGTTGATAAGCTAAGGTGGACTAGGGATACTGTGTACCCGCCCATTAGTTTTAGACGTCAGTTAGCTAGGCTATTAGCTTTTAATATTAACCCAGACATAACAAGCATGTCGAAGTCATCAAAATTAGCACCACAATTAGTAATAGTACTAATGTTAAGGTGGTTAGTTCAAATAATTGAAACTAGTTTGTAAGACAACAGAAGGTGCCTACCGGGCCTATCAGTATAGTTACACTTAATAACAAAAAGGTATTTTCTAGCACTAACATAGTCAACTATAGAAAAGGGGCTAAGCAGAAATCCTTGAAATTATTTCATCAAAATATTCAAGGTTTTTCTTCTAAACAATTGGAAATCGAATTCTTTTTAGAAAAAACAATGTTTGACATTACTTGTTTAACTGAGCATTGGTTAAAAGATTATGAAATGTTAATTAATTATGAGAATTATAGTGTGGCCAGTTGTTTTAACCGGAAATCAATGCTGCGTGGTGGTTCACTAATCAGTTGAATTAAATCAAAAACTCGTAAAGACATAGTTCAACTGTCGGCTGAACATAGCATTGAACAGTCTTGTGTTGAGCTAGATAAGCATGTTACAGTGTGCGTTTACAGACCCCCAAACTATCAAAACTACTCTATATTTGAGTCTGTTATGGAAGATGTTTTGGCAAAACTCGTAACTGGAAATAAGCCAGTAATTATCTGTGGTGACAGTAACATAAATATTTTAGAAAATAATTCAAATACCAGTAGATTGTTAAATTTGTTTAAATCATTTAATTTGTCAAATGTGTTTGTAGAACCAACCCGAATAACTATGACTACTGCTACAAGTATTGATAATGGTTTATGTAGGTGCGACTATTTAGATAAAGCTATAATTAATTATCGTCATTCTGATCACAGCGGTCAAACCGTAACTTCTGTGTTTAACATACCAATACAAAAAGTGCAGATACAATTCAGACCAATAACATCTGTTAATTTAAATAAGTTTAATAGCACTTTAATTTAAAAGCTAAGTGACAAGGACCTTACAATGAACAATGTTCTCATTTTGTATAAAGAATTCCTCTCGGTAGTCCAAACCAAGTTCAATCATTATTTTAAGAACACTAAAACTATCAGCCCTCGGTTTTTATTTAGTGACTGTGCAACTAAAGGACTCAGAAAAAGTAGAGAAAGACTTTTCGAGCTGTATGGCCTTAAGCCTTATATAAACACGGAAACTTTTAACAAGTATGTTGCTACTTACTCTAGAACTTCTAAGAACATTTTCAAGGCAGCTAAAGCCTTATACATTCGCAAAAAAGTTAAATCAGCAGATAATAAAATAATAAAACGAATAGGAACAAAAAACATGATTCTGATTACACACTGGAGACTCATTTGCGATAAAGAAGTTGCTCAAGAATTTGTACTTATCAGTATCCCACTTAAAACTACTGAAACCTTAAATTCCTCGCCCTTGCTCGCTTTTGACTTTGTAAGGGCGAACGTTTCAGCCTGCCCAATTGAATTTAACTTTAAGCATATTAACCCCATAATAGTATTAAAAGCTTTTAAGCAAATCAAGATCAAATTGTCCGAAGATCTTTGGAATGTCCATTAAAGTCTGTACCTCCATAATTGAGACTAAAGCCCCTTATTTAGCCTTAATATTTAATTTGTGTGTGGATCAAAGAGTCTTCCCAGATTTAATGAAATACAGTAAGGTAATACCACTTTTCAAATCCGGGGACAGTAAAGACACAAATAATTATAGATCCGTATCCGTGTTGCCGGTTTTCAGCAAGGTGTTTGAAAAGGTAATCCTTATTCAAATGCTCAATCATTTTAACACGAATAAAATCCTTCACGACCAACAGTATGGTTTTATTATCGATGTATGGGACAACAGTTTTTTATGCTACAACGTCAGGTTTGCCCTTGCAATAAATTCATCCCAACTACGGAACCCTTCATTGTGCGTTGTCCGACACGCACTTGACCGGTTTGTTTTAAAACAGGTTTTTATGATTCTAAATGTCTATCTTAAAATAGTAATAAATAATTATAATATAATCACCATTCATTCCATTCACTCTAGCGCCGGCGCCGCCATTGACCATGTAATATTAGCGATAACTTTAAATTGTAATAACTTATAAGCGGGTGGACCGATTTTAATTAAATAAATACTAAGTACCTCAAGATACGGACTCTGACTATATTTCAAATTCCTTAAATCTCTTAAAAAGAGGTAGTCGAAAATCTTAATAATTACGTGAATTTTAAAATCATCTCTAATTTTACCCCGTCTGGGGATGGTTATACAAAAACGCTGAAACACGAACGTTTTTATTTCTTATCAAAAGCATAGCTTTGAATTTTCTAAATGCTAAGTTACCCATACAAATTTACATCCCCTATATCATCCCTTTTAGGATTATTTTTGCGACAAAAAGTAGCCTATGTGCTTCTCCAAGATACCATCTAACTCTTTGCCAAATTTAATCCGTTCAGTGGTTTAAGCGTAAAAAGGTAACATACAGACAGACATACAGATAGACAGACAAACAGACAGACAGACAGACAGACAAACAGACAGACAGACAGAGTTACTTTCAAATTTATAATATTAGTATGGATATGGGTAACATTTTATGGAACAACTGGTTTTTACAACGATATTCTGGAGTTGAGTGGTCAGTATTTGTTGCGGCGGCCTAAGCCTTAGGGTGAAAATCGAAATTTTCTTAGTGGACTGTATCAGGGGAGGTTCTGTGACACAAGTAGGTGTTTCGGTGGTGTGGGAAATAAGAAAATGGTACCTGCTTGGTGAGCTATGGCGGAGACACGGTGAGAAGGGTTTCCTTAGCCACGTGGCGGCACGCCCAGGATATCACGTACGGACGAAAATCTGGACTTTTCACAACACACAGACACACACTTGCACAGTTTAATAGCAATCTTCGTTCTTCGCGGTGAAATATGAGTCCTTTTCGACTATGGGTTTATTTTGACCCACAAGCGGCGATGTCGATGAGAAAACTGGCGGTCTCTTCATGGCGGCGGCGTATGCGCCGTCACGAATCTTCCTTTTCGCTCTCACTCAGGCATTATAAAGTTGCGGAAGGGAGAGAGAAAGCGGAAGGGAGAAAGGAAGCGGAAGGAATCTTGTGTCGCATAGATACTCATTAGAGTTGCCATTAATTAGGCATGAAATATAAAACAAAGTAAGTTATGGCGTTAACATTCCCCGCGGCCTTAAAGGGTCACCTTTAAAGAGTATAATAATTATAATAATATATACAGTGAGATTACACTTAAATCTAACTAAAGAGGGAATGGACCGAATAAGATATTACTGAGTAGGAATTGGGCACAAGCGGACCACAGGTCGCACAAGAATCCCATTAGAAGTGCGTACAGAAACGACTCGCGTGCCACCGTCTTTAGACGTATGCAATTTCTCAATAACTCCTAGAGGCCAGGATAGAGGAGGCGCATTATTATTAACAATCACTACTACAGTGCCCTCCTTTATCATGTCTCCATCAGGTTTATTCCATTTTAAGCGGGATTGCAAACTATGAAGATACTCGCTTCGCCATCTTTTCCAGTACGACTGGACTAATTTATCCATAAGAGAGTGTCTTTGAAGCAGATTGTCATTCAATAGTCCTGCTTCCGCGGCGGGCAATGAGTTAAGCGGTACAGTATGTAAAAAGTGCGAAGGGGTAAGAGCTTTAGGCTCTCCCGGATCAGCGCTAAGAACAGTAAGAGGTCTGGAGTTCAACAGGCACTCTATTTGAGAAAGAATTGTAACTAATTCTTCATAAGAGAGGAGTTGTTGACCTATTGTCTTGAAAAGGTGAGTCTTCACCGCCTTCACCATGGACTCCCAACATCCACCAAAGTGCGGTGACGCGGGCGGAATAAATTGCCAATTAATGCGATGCTCAGCGAGCTCCTCTTCAAAGCGCGGGCGGTATTCTTTATTTATGAACGTATATAAGTCGCGTAAAAATGAATTAGCTCCTCGAAAATTGGTCGCGTTATCCGAATACAGACATTGTACGGGTCCGCGGCGGGACAAAAACCGTTTCAACGCGGCTATGAACGAAACAGTTGTAAGATCTGTAGCTAATTCGATGTGAACAGCGCGAGTGGTCATACAGGTGAAGATACATAAGTAACCCTTGCGACTCTTAGTACCTCGAGTGCGTATGGGCACGTACTGTATAGGGCCAGCGTAATCACACCCTGTATGAGAAAATGCTTTGGTAGCAACATTTACTCTTGATTTAGGGAGATCTCCCATCATCGGCGGATTATGAGGTCGTGGTTTCCACCTGTGGCATGCGTTGCACTTGTGGATTCTATGACGAATAATTCGCCTAGCGGACAAAATCCAATACCTATGGCGCAATAACGACATAGTGAATTCTGGACCTGCATGTAAATATTTTTTATGATAATAGTCGACGAGGATATCAACTATGCGGTCATGCCGGGGCAACATTACAGGGTGTTTACTACTATAGGCCTCAGCCGAGTGGGTTAATCGACCCCCAACACGGATTAAATCATCACCATCTACAAATGGCTTGAGTTTAATAAGACCGGGAGAACAAATTTTATTATTTTGTAACCCGGAATAATCCTTCATGAAGTGTTTTCTTTGAACATGACGCAACAAAATGGTTTCAGCGAACTCAAGGTCACTAGCGGTAACGGCGTCAGTTCGACGCGGGAGTTTTTTCATAAAGCGGAATATGAAAACAATAATACGCCGCAACTTGCTCCACGACGACGTACGTTCTGCGAGTGCAAGTAGAAGTGAATTATCCGGACTTGAATCCGCGACAATCGGGTGCGCGTGGACCTTTTCCTCCTGAATGGGTTCCGAATTCAAGTCAGTAACCTTATGAATGGGCCATTCGGAAGGGTCACGCTTAGCCCAAGCGGGTCCGTGCAACCATAATGGGTGCTCAATGAATTTGTCAGGTGTTAAACCACGTGACAAACAGTCCGCCGGGTTTTCAGTACCAGCTACGTGGTAGAAATGCTCCGCGGGGACGTTGTCTACGATGCGAACGACACGATTGGCCACAAACGTGTGCCAACGATGCGGAGAAGAATTTATCCAGCAAAGAGTCACCTTTGAATCGGTGAATGCGTAAATATTGGTAACATTATAACGCGGATTATAAGTGTCGTGAACACGTCGAAGAAGCTTAGCGAGGAGCTCGGCACCGCAGAGCTCCAGTCGAGCGATAGTCAATGGTTTAACCGGCGATACCTTCGACTTGGCACAAACCAGCTGAACGACCACGTCGTCATCGCGAGTGATATGCGCATAGATGACAGCACCGTAGGCGCCTTCGCTGGCGTCGGAAAATCCAAGTAGGCGAAGAATACCATTTTCGAAAATACCTAAATGGCGCGGAATTTTAAAATCATTTAAAAGCGGCAGGGCAGAGCGAAAAGTTTGCCAAATATTTATGATGTGACGCGGGGGAGTGTCATCCCAGTCGAGCTTCAGTAACCACAACTCTTTGATAAGTAGTTTAGCATAGAGAACAACAGGCGCGACAAGACCCATGATGTCCCACAGTCTAGCTACGGCCGACAGTATAGCGCGTTTAGTACACGTATCTGGCGGTGCGGAAATAAGAAATTCAAAACAATCATTTGACTTACACCAGCGCAAGCCCAGGACCTTTTGCTCCACCGACTTGTCGAATTCTAGTTGTTCGGTCAACCTATGCGACGCAGGAATACTGTTCAGAACAGTTTGAGAGTTACTGGTCCACTTGACCAACTCGAACTGACCTCCTCTAAAGAGTTTAATCAGTTCGTTCGAAACCTGGACTGCATGCGATTCGGAGCTTACGCTACAGACTATGTCATCCATATACAGCGAGTCTGCGATGATAGCGCTAGCGCGCGGGAAATGATGACCATCGTCTTGAACCAACTGTTGTACTGTGCGGATCGCATGGTAGGGACTTGACTTGAGACCAAAACAGACGCGGTTAAACTGATATAGAACCAGAGGATCGTTTGTACTGAAACGATATAAGATGCGTTGAAAGCGACGATCGCTTTCTCTTACTTCAATCTGTAAGAACATTTGTCGACAATCAGCCGAGAGTGCAAATGCGAACAAGCGGAAATTCAAAATTATAGTAAATAAGTCGCCCTGTAAGTTTGGGCCACTGTGTAAAATATCGTTGAGAGATATTCCAGTACTCGTTTTAGCACTAGCGTCTAACACGGAGCGTAATTTTGTTGTTGTCTTATCTAAACGTACAACTGCGTGATGTGGAATTACATAGACAGGACAACTACTGTCTGAATTATCGAGAGGAGCAGGCGATAAATATCCTTTATCAATATATTCGCGGATGACGTCATCATACGCAGTACGTAACTCGGGTGCGGATTCTAGTTTCTTTTCTAGGCAGGAAAAACGTTTTTTCGCGATGTCGAGTGAGTTCCCCAATGAGAACACATCGCTGCGAAATGGTAGGGCTACAGAGTATCTACCTGTGTCCTCATCGCGTTCCGTGGTCGAACTATAAAAGTACTCGCACTCAAGTTCGTCGAGCGATTTGCTCGTCGAAAGAGCGACGGGCGCTTCATCGACCTGCCAGAATTTTTTCAACGCCGATTCTAACGAGTCTTTGTCAGATGGGTGCGAAACATATGAGCAACAAGACAGTGAAGTCTTATTACGACATGCAGGCAACGCGGGCACAGTCCCCATGATGACGTAACCGAGTACTGTCTGCATAGCGGGCGGCGAGGAGGAGTTGCTGCGTACTACGCGGGGCAGCATAAGGTGCGGATAAAGTGAAGCCCCGATCAGCACATCGATGCGACCAGGTGTGCCGAACGATTCGTCGGCGAGCGGCAAACCTTTTAAGTAAGGCAAGGCGGAGGTATCTACGAGAGCGGTAGGTAGATTGTCGGTGATTGCATCGACAACTAGCGAATTAACGTTAAAAGTAACGTTTGGATTAAAGCGGGAAGAGAAAGCGAATTGTACGGAACCCTTAACAGATTTTTCCATACCACCGATACCCTTAACGGAAGGCGTATCAGATGAATATTTAGTCAAATTTAATCGTTTGCAGCATTCTGCGGTAATAAAATTAATTTGTGAGCCACTATCTAATAGACAACGAATAAAATGTTCTTTATCAAATGCATCTCGAACTATTACAGTAGCGGTTGACAACAAAATAGTAGTATTCGTGTTACATTGCGGCTTTGATGCGCGGGAGTTCGAGTTATAGAAGATCGACGCAGCAATGGACGCGTTACATTGCGGGGCGCTCTGAACGGTGGCGGCGTGAATATGCTGCTCGCTCGGAGCCTGTGCGTGCGACAAGGACAGCTGCGCGGTGGCAGCAGTGCTATCACACGCGCGAGCCGTGGCGTTTGAATCCGATTGTTTATGTGCGGTATTATCAACAGTGTTCGATACTGTAGTCGCGTGCGATTCGCGATTAAAATGTAAAAGCGTGTGATGTTTATTGTTACAAGCTTTACATCTAGATTCAGATTGACAGACTTTAGCCTTGTGTTTAATACTTAAGCAGTTAATGCATGCATCCTTTTGCTTCGCCGATTTGAAACGATCACTTGGTGTCATTTTAGAAAAGGCAGGACATTTATATAAATGTTCATGGACAAAGCTATCACACAAACATTTTGCGGATTTATCAATTATAGTGTAAGATTGCGGTTGCGGAGTTTTAGATGTCTTTTTATTTATAGGATTGTTATTAGACTGAGTGGAGCTCGAGCTATTTAAAGCTTTAATATTTTGTAAAATGCGAGATTGATTTTTAATGAACTGTACTAAACTATCGAATTTAGGAATTTCGTCGTTCGAGTTCATTTCGAAAAGTCGAGCGGTTTCAGAATCGACCTTTTTTATAGCGACATGAAAAAATATCAAATCTGATAAATCATTTATTTTAAGGTTTTTTAATGCGTTTGTGGCGGAAACAAAATTATCAGAAAAGGATTCGAAATTTTGAATAGATGCGATATTAAAAGATTTATGTTCAAACATCCGATTAAGGTAACTAGAAGCCAACATACGTTTATCTTCGTACTTGTTTATGAGTGAATTAAAAATTAATTGGTAATTATCGCCATTAGGACAAACTCCTGAGAACGCGGTTTGAGCCTTATCTGTCAATTTCCCCATCAAGTAATATAATTTCTCCGAATCAGTCAATGTATTATTTTCGTGTACCGTGCTTTTAAAATTAGCATAGAACAGGGGCCAGTTACGAATGTCGCCATCGAATGTCATAATTTCAATGGGAGGCAAGCGAACTGATTGCTTATTGACACCACTACCACTAGAAGTCGGTGACGATGTGGCTGCTGATTTTAAGTAATTCGAATGATTATATTTAATTCGGCAATATAATTCCTCAAAACTAATCCATGACTGTTCATCAACCGTATTTTTAGGGTTTTGTTTCAGAAGAAGCGAGTTATATTTATTAAATGCCTCGAGGAACTCGGTGCGCATCGCCTCAACATTGACACACGCACACATGAACTTCTCTAGAGGTTCCATACCAGACTTCATCTTTTCCATTAAATCGTAAATGATTTGCATGCGGGCAAAGATCATATTACGACATGACAGTGCTATTTGAATGGCGGTTTCTATAGGATCATCCATATCAATGGTTGCTTTCTTAGACATTTTCAATATTTTGTTGGTGTATAATGTAGGTAAGTCTAAAATAAATCGCGAACTTCAACGAGCTATGCGCGGTGCGGAATTGGTAGGTACCAACGAATATTGTACCGAACGATGACGAAGCGAGGGAGCGGTTGGTGAAATATATTTTTCTACCTACCTACATAAATTTAATGTTATTTTGAGCGGGATGCGAAATACCTGTGAATGTACGCGATGACAACGTAGGTACTGTAGTAAATGAATGCGGTTTATTTTAAGAGTTTAGGGAACGAAGATTGAAATGTAGTTGCGGGATGATGATATACGGATCTCGTTATCGAGAGGATAAAGAAATAGGTATCCGTGATCGTAGGACCAAAAAATGTTGCGGCGGCCTAAGCCTTAGGGTGAAAATCGAAATTTTCTTAGTGGACTGTATCAGGGGAGGTTCTGTGACACAAGTAGGTGTTTCGGTGGTGTGGGAAATAAGAAAATGGTACCTGCTTGGTGAGCTATGGCGGAGACACGGTGAGAAGGGTTTCCTTAGCCACGTGGCGGCACGCCCAGGATATCACGTACGGACGAAAATCTGGACTTTTCACAACACACAGACACACACTTGCACAGTTTAATAGCAATCTTCGTTCTTCGCGGTGAAATATGAGTCCTTTTCGACTATGGGTTTATTTTGACCCACAAGCGGCGATGTCGATGAGAAAACTGGCGGTCTCTTCATGGCGGCGGCGTATGCGCCGTCACGAATCTTCCTTTTCGCTCTCACTCAGGCATTATAAAGTTGCGGAAGGGAGAGAGAAAGCGGAAGGGAGAAAGGAAGCGGAAGGAATCTTGTGTCGCATAGATACTCATTAGAGTTGCCATTAATTAGGCATGAAATATAAAACAAAGTAAGTTATGGCGTTAACAGTATTAAAACACTTACATGCACTCGATACTAGCCGGCATTCCTAATCTCACTTTCTTAGCACTAACTCCTGATACTTGTGGTGCCCCTGTAAATAATTAAACACCAAATGTCATAAATTACAAGTTTGTGTCATGTTCCGATCAAAAGTAATGACCTGATTTTAAAGGAAAACTTAAATCGTTTTTGTGTAGAAAGTTCACTGGACCTGTAAAATATCTAGCAAACAGCCGCCAGGATCATTTTTTTCCCCAACACCTCTTCTTTGATTGGCTTTAATCCGCCAATGTTTTTGGTTTGTTCACTTTAAATGCGTATCTTCGAAGAAAAATTTCCGTAGCGGGAAAATCGGCCGATCTTGCAGATCATTGCCCAAAGCATAAATATTAAGCGACACAGTGTTACAATCCAAACTGCGGTATAGCAATCCATGGATTGCCATTTGCCAGCATATATTTCACATTTGTCTACGGTACATACAATTTTCAAACTTGCAACTGAATAAAATGCAATTTTCACAATTGAGAGCAACTTCTGTCTAGGACATTACTTTTGCATAATCTTTGCACATGAAGGACATAGCAGGCTCATAATAATATGCAAATAATAACCAAACATACTTACGACGAATGTACGTTTTGAACGTCGCACTGACTGCGCCGGCCTCGTACAAGAAGTTTATAAGTTCTATGGAATCCAGAATAGTAGCCGTATATCTTGTTTTTTTTGAAATACGACGTTAAATTTACCTTGAACAAACAATGTCATAACGTGCTCATCTTTGCCTGCTTCATTCTTCGCCACACACTTATATTTTCCCTCGTGTTTGTCCTCCACGTTCGTTATACGCAGCACACTTTCAGAACCGGCTAAAGGTGTAAACTTTGAACCTGTTTTGCCTCCAAATAGCCATGTTATTTTTGGTGCTGGTAGACCACTGACAACTCTGCAAGAGTTTATTAAAAACTATTATTTGTAGCCGTATAAAGTACTGTAACTACTGTACCTTTAATAATCCAATGTATTGCATGCATGTTTTTCTTTTGTTTTGATATTTTTGTTTGTTTTATGTGGTGAATTTTGTTTGTCCTTATTTTAATTATAATTTTCACTGATATTTGTATGTCTTCAATGACAAAACATAGTGCAACATATGATTAGTTTATAAGACCTTGACCTTGAACTTATGTTTAACAAATAAATAATTCTGATTCTGATTCCGTAATCTATAAAGACTACCTAATTCAATTTAAGTATTTCAAAGTTTTTAATGGTATGTTACTTGCTGCTCACGAGTAAAACCACGAAGACAATATACAGAGTACGGCCGACATAAGTGATTGCTACTTACTTGCATTCAAAGATAGCAGTTTTACCCTTGGTGATTTTTTTTTCAGTTCCTCCATGATGTACCTTAGGAACAACTAAAAGTAAAAAAAAACCACATTATTTTGTTGTTGGCCGATGGTGCTAATAATATATTAGAGATACGACTGTATCAGAAGTAAGAACATACTATTGAAGGATTTTTTTGTTTTTTTGTTGGCTGAAATGTATGAAAATATTAATAGGTATAGATACTTACTTAATCCATCAATTTTAACTCGTGTAAAGAAGGATTTTTCGAAATTGTTCTTGTTTTTCAAGGAAACTTTACAAGTATATATGCCAACTAAATCCAAATCCATCTTTTTTATCGTCAGTTGAGTGCGACTTGCAGATACCACGTACTTGTCAGATGTTTCTATCTCTCTAGTTTTTCCTGTCACCTCGTTGGCGTAGGACCAATGGATATCCATTGGAAGTCGCGATGTGACGTCACAAGTAATGGTCCCTTCTGTACCGTAGGTCAATTTTGTTATTCCTATCAACAATATAAGTAAATATCAGGATATATACGTAATACTCACACTTATATGTAATACTCATAAAATATTAAGTAATAAAAGCACTTCAATACTACAAGATCTTAGCTACTGGAATTTTGTAACTATGTAGGGTACGTAGAAAATCCTTCTGATGCTGACTATAGACGATGCAGGGAAGACATTAAATTGGCTTACCTGAAGGGGCAGATTTGACCGTGAAAGGTTCTTTTACAACAACATTTATAGTTGTCTCACCCCTGCCAACATCGTTCAGGGCATAACACTTGTATGTATCTCCTTTTGATGCGTATGATATTTCCATATAGCTAATGTACTTATATGGAAATTCTTGGAGTGACATCTGCAAGATAATGGCATACGATCTAATTTGACAGTCATAGGTAGGTACTAAACACATCATGAGGGTTTACACTCATGATTGTAGAATCGTGATAATGTTTTGATATATACCATGTATCAGAAAAATGCTGTACCATACAATACTGCAATACCTACTCAACCCAAATGTATGAGACGACTGATAATTTTTTCATGATTACGATGTTGGTACCATGGACAAAGTTGTTCAGTATAATGGTCTGTACTACACCCTTAATTATGATCAGACCTGTCTGATACATGCTATAAATAACTCTTTAGTATGCATAAAGTAATGTGCGTTTCTTAATATTTCATAATCAAACCCAACAGATAATAAAATCCAATGTATTCTTTATGTTACCTTAGAAGGCATCAGACCTCCATTGTTGTTAATCCACTCGATTTTAGGCTCTGGGAACGCTACCACTTTGCAAGTTAACTTCACCATGCTGTTGTACTCTATTTCTATCGCCTTGCCTTCTGTTATTGCGACGGTTGGCTTTGTATTAGTCGGCAAAACTACAAATAAATAAATTAACTAATTATTTATTGTCCTATAGGTTACAGAAAAAATGTGAAACCCTGACTGCGGAGCTAGGTTAGAGTACCTGTATTTCAGGAGCCAGAGGCAAATGTTATTTAAGTATACTTTTTTTAGAATCGGTTCATCAGGTGATTAAAACTTTCAAAATTCAGGTAGATATCTAAACGAGTTCAGTCGGCATTCATCACCAAAAACAAGGAAGCAAAATGTTTAAAGGAGTACAAGAACCAGGGCAGGGGCTGATTGTGATGAAAACTATTATATTAAATAAGATTACTAGCGTATTACTTTAGGTATGAAGGTGGTAACTTTAGATTTGAACAATCTTTTTTTTATGATTTCGGAGTGGGCATGTTATTAGTAGTGCTAATGTTAACACTGTGCGGGCACAATTGATTGATATCACGTGTTGGTGTATGCGTCAAGTGTCCCGTAAAGTGTGAATCCGATGTGATTCTCATCTTTTTTAGGTTCATAACTAATCATAACTGAACTTACTTTTCGGTGGTTCTGCAGGTGTGATGGGAATTTTAACAATCCTTTTTATAGGTTTGCCCGTAGCTTTCACTATCCCATTCACCTAAAACAAACAAAATAGGATCTTGGTTGTACTGAATGGTTGATTTCTTAGGATCGATCGCTTCCTCCTTCTACGATGATAGTTACTCCAGTTTACAAAGTGCCCACATGTTTCATTTTTTTGTTTCCTCAACCCGGCGCTGTACCACATCCAACTCACTGGAACACGATGCAGCGCCACCCCGACTGGCTGGGGAATCACCGCAGACAGTTCCGACCCACCGAGAACTATGCGGCACCCGGTTCCGACTCACTGGAACCCTCTACTGGCAAGCATCGCAAGATACATAACTCGGCCCACTATCAACCCTCGGTCTCCGGGGGGGAGTGATGTAGCGGCATCAACATCGCCACATGCGAACTATGCGTCACACTGACGTCACGCAAATCCTGCATCGCGCAAGCAGAGTTTACCGCGCAACTAGCATATATACAAAGTTCCGACATCAACCGTCGGGCAGTTGCCCACCAGACACAACATCCGTCTGGTCGGAGGATCCTCCTTTTTCTATGGTGGATGAGTGAAATTTACACCGTGTTCCTCATACCACCAAAATGGTAACTGGTCTAACCTAACCCAAATGATTCGATTTATAATTCAATTTGTTTTATATAGTATTATACTGCGGGTAGTTACTAGGTTATGTTGACTGTGTGAACTGAATAAAAAACTTACATAGGTAACTTTTGTTGATTTAGATGGCAGCGATTAAAATAATATTCTGTTTCATCGCTGCCTAGTTATTATTTGAGTAGCAAATAGTTAGTCGCCCTTTAAGTTTTTAGTCACCTGGAAAATTATTAGCCTTAAAATCTGTATTAAATTGCGGCTTTAATATTGATATAAACAATATGTTACATAGAATGTGTTAAAATTAAAATAATTACTATGAATACCCATATTCCCTAGACTTTGTTGAGTAGTGTATTTCCATACATTTTACTTATGCTGTGACGACTTCCCTTTGATGCCGTGACGTGGTTATAGATGTCCACGATAATATCGTCACGTTAGAAATGATGAAAGCGCACATAATCTTAGTAAAAAAAAGGTTTGAAAATTATCACAATGACGGGAACAACAAGTGACGCTCGCCTTCGTTACACATCATTATAGAACAGAAGACCAATTGCCATAATTTCGTAGTTTTTTGGGAATGGCACCTAGGATCTATAATAAGATCCCTAGACAAATTAAAGACATAAACAACATAAACGATTTTTAAAAGGCTTTACAGAAAATATTATTATTAATTTTTTATTATTATACTCGTATTTATTAATATTATTAATAAACTGTTGAAACTTACGGCGATTTTGAACCTTTGCGATGGTGCAACAAACGGATCCGTTACATAAAAATCTTTAGAGATTTCTGTTAGAGGCACCGGGCTTTTCATTGGGTTTTCATTCATGTCTAAAATCTGCGCTGATAATATCTTCACTGAGTGATGATCATCAGTGACGGATATCGACAGGTGGACGTTCGCATCTGAAAATATAATCATAGAAGTTCTGTGGTGTTGGTTATGTAAGAACATTTAAATACATTTTATATCTAAGAGACCCGTCCGTGCTTCCTACGGGTGCGATCTACTGATGTGGTTTGTCAAAATACCGATATTTCGGTGCTTTATCTAAAACATTAATGTTATAAACACATCTAAAACTTCTAAAATAAATTCTCTAAATGGTGGTGAAAACCGCATAGAAATCCATTGAGTAGTTTCGAAGAATTAAGCAGTCAAACAGACGGACACGAAAAGCGATGTACTTACTGATATTTATATTATTTACAAATATTTTAATGAAAAGATTAAGTAGGTATTGAACTCACCAGCTACTGGTTGCAGTGACGCATCGCCCAGCGATTTGGGTTTGAGCTCTGAGAAGCCGTGAGTGAAGAAGAAGTCAGTTCTGCCGACGATTACGACGGAAGTTCTTGTCTGGCCCATAACTGTGGCCACGTATTTGCCAGGCTTAGCGTTACTTAATTTTGCTACCTAAAACATTTTCATTTTTTTAATAACTTTTTAACAAGTTCGTAAAACAATAGAATTCATAATTGTAGATTGTTATACAAAAACTCGGGAGTAAATAGAAACCGAGTTATAATGGAGTTTTAGCTCGTTGTGTTACACGCTAGTATTCACTACGATTGCGAGAAAATTAAATAATTCAATACACCTTGACGGCAATAGATTGAAAATTATTTCTTTTCTTTTCTCTTCCATCTGCAAATTAGGGTGTCCATTCTCACTAGCAGGACACTGACAGTCGGGCTGGACATAGCCTGCAGAATAAGCAAGCTGAAGTGGCAGTGGGCTGGCCATATTTGTCGAAGGACCGATGGCCGGTAGAGTAGACGAGTCCTGGAGTGGAGACCGTGTATCGGTAAGCGTAGGGTGGGGCGCCCAGCTAGATGGCCCGACGACCTTAAAAAAGGTGGCTGGGACAGACTAGATGCAGAAGGCGGAGGACAGGGTGTTATGCAGCAGCCTGGGAGAGGCCTATGTCCAGCAGTAGACTGCTATAGGCTGAGTTGATTGATTCACACTAGATGATGATATTTTCACTGTTGTAAAATAAATTACGGTCACCAATTCAATTTGTAATTAGAGAAAAATTCTAAAGATTTTTGTTCTGTAGGCGCAACGCAATGTAAGCATTCTACCGAAGAGATCGCCATTTTTAGTTAGGAACGCTCTTTATTTATGAAACAGTAATAATTCAAGTGTTTATTCATGATTATTCTACTTAGGAATAAATACATTTTTTAGAGGAAAATAAGCTATTTTAACCCCGCTCTGGTAAGCTCAATGGCGGACTTTTTGAGCAAGAAGAGTGAAAAAGCCATTATTGAATACTATTTTATCCTGAAAAGATAATAAGGATATACATTATTATATAGAACAGTGAAAATGGCACCCCAGTTTGTTGCATTTCAAAACTATTCCCAATCAGGATACACCAGATAATGTACAAGTTCCATTGCAAGTAGTTCAGATGGAAGCTAGTCCATTATGTAGCTCCATTATGTTTTCTGATAGTTTTGGAAAAGGGTTAGGAAAATTACTTAGCAACAACCTGAGTCATTCTTCTCTAAACTATTGCATGCCTCAGACTTCCTACAAACAAATAATGTATTCAATAACTAGGAATGAATATGATCCTAACGCCATTATTACTGTACTAATAGGTAATAGTTTTAATGTTAAAAAAGATGATATCACTGATAGTGTGACCAAACTTTTGAAGGTAAATTGTAAGAAAATAATTTTGTGTGCTTTTCCGTACTTTGAGCACTTGTCAAACAGGCAAAACTGCTACATTCATATGTTAAATAATTACATGCATTTCTTAGTTAGTCACCATAGTGACAAGTTTATATTTTTTGACACCAACATTTTTGTTGATAAGCTAAGGTCGACTAGGGATACTGTGTATCTGCCTATTAGTTTTAGACGTCAAATAGCTAGGCTATTAGCTTTTAATATTAACCCAGACATAACTAATATGTCGAAGTCTTTATTTAGCACCACAATTAGTAATAGTACTAATGTTAAGGTGATTAGTTCAAATAATTTAAACTAGTTTGTAAGACAACAGAAGGTACCACTAACAGTTTAGTTACACTTAATAACAAAATGGTATTTTCTAGCAAAAACATTGTTAACTGTAGAAAAGGGGCTAAGCAGAAATCCTTGAAATTATTTCATCAAAATATTCAAGGTTTTTCTTCCAAACAATTGGAAATCGAATTGTTTTTAGAAAAAACAATGTTTGACATTATTTGTTTAACTGAGCATTGGTTAAAAGATTATGAAATGTTAATTAATTATGAGAATTATAGTGTGGCCAGTTGTTTTAACCGGAAATCAATGCTGCGTGGTGGTTCACTGATCTTAATTAGAAGTTGTATTAAATCTAAAACTCGTAAAGACATAGTTGCTTTGTCGGTTGAACATAGCATTGAACTGTCTTGTGTTGAGCTAGATAGGCATGTTATAGTGTGCGTTTACAGACCCCCAAACTATCAAAACTACTCTATATTTGAGTCTGTTATGGAAGATGTTTTGGCAAAACTTGTAACTGGGAATAAATCAGTAATTATCTGTGGTGACTTTAACATTAATATTTTAGAAAATAATTCAAATACCAGTAGATTGTTAAATTTGTTTGAATCATTTAATTTGTCAAATGTGTTTGTAGAACCAACGCGAATAACTACGACTACTGCTACATGTATTGATAATGTTTTTTGTTGCTGCGACTATTTAGATAAAGCTATAATTAATTATCTCCCTTCTGATCACAGCGGTCAAACCGTAACTTTTGAGTCCAACATACCAATACAGAAGGTGCAGATACAATTCAGACCAATAACATCTGTTAATTTAAATAAATTTAACAGCACTTTAATTTGTAAGTTAAGTGTTATGAACCTTACAATGAACAATGTTGACATTTTGTATAAAGAATTCTTTTCGGTAGTCCAAAGCGAGTTCAATATTTATTTTAAGAAGAACACTAAAACCATCAGCCCTAGGTTTTTATTTAGTGACTGGGCAACTAAAGGACTCAGGAAAAGTAGGGAAAGACTTTTCGAGCTGTATGGCCTTAAGCCTTATATAAACACGGAAACTTTTAATAACTTTGTTGCTACTTACTCTAGAACTTTTAAAAACACTTGCAAGGCCGCTAAAGCCTTATACATTAGCAACAAGGTTAAATCAGCAGACAATAAAATAAATCCGGCCGTCCGTAACCGTTTCAAGACGGTTTGGAAAATTATCAATAATGAAACGAATAGGAACAAAAAGCATGATTCTGATTACGCACTGGAGACGTCATGTGGACTCATTTGCGATAGCAAACAAGTTGCTCAAGAGTTTGTAAATTTCTTTACCAGTATCCCACTTAAAACTACTGAAACCTTAAACTCCTCGCCCTCACTCGCTTTTTACTTTGTAAGGGCGAACGTTGCAGCCTGCCCGATTGAATTTAACTTTAAGCATATTAACCCCATAATAGTATTAAAAGCTTTTAAGCAAATCAAGATCAAATTGTCCGAAGATCTTTGGGGAATGTCCATTAAAGTCTGTACCTCAATAATTGAGACTATAGCGCCTTACTTAGCCTTAATATTTAATTTGTGTGTGGATCAAGGAGTCTTCCCGGATTTAATGAAATACAGTAAGGTAATACCACTTTTCAAATCCGGAGACAGTAAAGACACAAATAATTATAGACCCGTATCCGTTTTGCCGGTTTTCAGCAAGGTGTTTGAAAAGGTAATGCTTAATCAAATGCTCAATCATTTCAACGCGAATAAAATCCTTCACGATCAACAGTATGGTTTCACCAAAGGACGTTGTACGACCGACGCCGGTGTAACCTTATTAAGACACATTTTTAACGCGTGGGAAGAGGCCCAAGACGCCATAGGAATCTTTTGTGACCTTTCGAAGGCATTTGATTGCGTCGATCACGAAACCTTACTCTTGAAGCTTGAGCATTACGGACTTGGAAAACTTGCGCTTAGTTTAGTAAAATCTTATTTAAACGATAGACAACAGCTAGTTCAAATAAATAGTATCAATTCACTCGGTTTAAAAGTAAAAATGGGTGTTCCTCAAGGCTCGATATTGGGTCCTTTCCTCTTTTTAGTGTATATTAATGATCTTCTCCATTTATTAAAAAATCAACCACAAATGGTGTTATTTGCTGACGATACTTCCTTGATTTTTAAGGTAGATAGACGTGCTACAAATTTTGACGACGTAAATAACGCCCTACTGCAGGTCCAAAATTGGTTCACTGCCAATAATTTAGTATTAAATGGAAAGAAAACTAAGTGCATACGATTTTCTTTACCAAATGTAAAAAGTAGTGATTATGAGATAGTATTGAATCAAGAGAAACTAGAATTCGTCGATAAAACTGTTTTCCTGGGGATCACGCTCGACTCTAGGCTTCAATGGGGTCCTCATTTAACATCTCTTGCAGGACGGCTAAGTTCAGCAGCATATGCTGTCAGAAAAATCCGTCAATTTACTGATGTAGATACCGCAAGGCTAGTCTATTTTAGTTACTTTCATAGTATCATGTCTTACGGTATTTTACTTTGGAGACGGGCTGCAGACATCGAGTCTATTTTTATTCTGCAGAAAAGAGCCATCAGAGCCATATATAATCTCCGCAGGCGCGATTCTCTTAGGGAACTGTTTAAGAATATTAACATCATGACGGTGTCTTGTCAATATATCTATGAAAACATCATGTACGTAAGAAAAAATTTACATCTTTTTAGTAAAAGAGGCGAAAGACATAATTATAGTACTAGAAGTAGGGATCTATTAGCTCAACCAGGTTTCAGACTGGCTAAAGTAGACTCATCTTTCATGGGGTACTGTTTAAAATGTTATAATAAAATTCCTCCCCACATACTTCAACTGAATGAGACGAAATTCAAATCTTTTATAAAACGCACACTATGCAAGCAGGCATATTATAGGCTGGGGGATTACATCGCTGATAGAAATGCTTGGCTCAATGCTGGTCCTGCTCCACAACGTCAACTAATTGATTAACATTTGAAAATACTGTTGGAGCTGCTGAAGATTGTAAGACTATCTTTTCATTGTATAAACTCAATCACCTTTGTATTATATAATTGCATAACACAGGTGTGAGTACTATGTACAATAGAGCTACCATTTACCGGGTAATATGTCTTTCATTGACTTGAATATGTCCTGGCAGCTGAGAGTATGTCATGCTCACTCAGATGTCTCGCTGATGGTGGCGTGTGTGTTGGATCATTTAGCTCCCTTCAAAATGATTGAGCTGAATGGTGCTGATCCATGCGTCATGTTCGTGAACGGGCGCTGTCAGTTGGGACTGGTCATCTCTTAGCTGCCACGGCTTATTTTTAATTATTTTAGTTTTGAATTGTTTTTTTTTTATCACGGACGCTTTTGACGTTTTGCATCGTTCTCACATGTATATTTTCAATAAGAATGATGTAACCAATACTTTGTATCAAATATTTTATTTTAAAAGAGTGTCTGTGGAGTTTCTTGCCCGTTCTTCTCCATAGGAACCTACTATTTGGAATGGGCAACTAGCTTCATATTTGTAACTGACCGACTTGTTGACAATTCAAAAGTGCCTGTAAATGGTTTAATTGAAATAAATGCTTTGAGTTTGAGTTTGAGTTTGAATATTTTCTAGAAATGGGTAAAACTTTCAATAATAATTTCAGAAAACTAATAGGGAAGAAGAAGCCATTCCGAAATCTGTTGCCGTGATTGGCTTGATGCTGTTCCCGTTTTCTAATCTCACGATCGAACATGGGATTTTATAGCAAATTCACTTAACAGACTTGAGCAGGCTTTGAGAACCCGGCTGGTGTTTTAAAACAAATATAACATAGCATAGCATCACGCAGTAGGCAGAGGTGTATCTTAGTACACCCAAATTTCGTCAGTTATGTTTTAAGTCCCATGTAATGCGGGGCGAGCCTATTGCCATTAACCGGGCACAAATCCCAATTCCGGGCTGCTACTAAAGATTTCCTGATGGAAAAACCCCAATAACACTTTGCCCAATTTGAGAATCGAACCCAGGACCTCAAACTCAGCCGTTGCGCCTGCGAGCCTTCGACCAACGAGGTAGTCAACATTTTACATCTGTGTCATATAAATGTATCTCAATACGGAAGACAATCCAAATGCAAGTCAAAACTGTGATATGTAAACTTACTTTTCCATTATTGGTCCACATTATTTTTTCTAACTTAGCCGAAGGTCCTTTAATGTTCAAATAAACATCTCTGCCAGACACGGAGACGATGGCATAGTCAGTGTGGTCATCAATGATAAACTGTAAAATAAAATAATAACAGATAACATCACGGCTCTGAGGGTTAGACAGAGGTTTACTTAGCATACCACCCACATTTCAGTAGTTATATTCTGATAAATCCGGGTATCATGAAAAATCACAAAGTTATAAGGTTGATAAGTTACCGGGTTGCCCGTACAAAAACAGCGGCGTGGCGCCTCCGCGCGTCCAGGGTCGTCTTGTGCTCATTGATAATAATTTGGCAGTAGGTACCTAACCGTACGGCGATTGTATTGTAAATAATTAAATGGTGATAACATTTTCCATCACACTTAAATATTTTTGGGACAAAATATAACATGGTGTAAAAGTTATTGAAATCGATTCAGTTCCTTGTTCTGAACAAACTATATTCAGGTTTCGCATATACTAAAAATAATGTTGTATATGATGTATTGTCAAAATGAATATCAAAAAATAATATCATAATGATGCTGCTGAATACAACCTTGGGAGGTATGCATAGGAATATCTTCCAAGATGTTATCCAGCAATACAACTTTGTAGCGTGGAATTTTTGGACAGGGCAGTAAGTCCAAGAACTGCCCCCAGTATATTACCAATATGTACGTAATAGTTTTGGGAACACTTACCGGAATATCTTTTTTAACACCTGCTGGTAATATCGTCGAAGTCATCACTGTCTTGTTGCCTTTTATTGTTTCATCAATTGTGTCGAGTACCTAAAATAATATAATTGACAAAAGAGATCAATTCCATATTTTTTTTTTAACTTAGTCTATTGTTTTCAATAATAAGATTATAAACTGATTTACCCGTTCAACGTCAGTCTTGCTAACATGGAACGCAAGCCCAGAGCATGCTTGTGCAATATCGAAGTAAACATCGAAGGCTGCAGCGTCATAGCGATTATTGATACAGCGGCCGGTGAGCACAAATACTATCTGTAAGCACAAAATAATAATAATGTTCATTATAATTTGATCATTATTTCTTTAAGATCACTTCTTAAGAGTTAACTTCTTCTTCTTTTAATATAATATAAATCAAAAAGTGCAGCATTAGCGACTTCTGTGCTGCCACCAACGATGCCGTTGGAGTGGCTAAGTTTTGGGCCAACAAAATTTAATTCTCTGTCGTGTCATCGACACGATGTAGAAATTAACATAAAATATTGGCCTGAGTGCATGGTGACCCTTCAGGGGGTACTTGGGGGTTACCCATCTAGGATGAAATAAATGTACTGTAGGTGAATGGTGACGCAATGTGGCTGAGGTAGTTAGTAAGGTAATATTCCGAGGTTGCACCAAACCATATTTTTAATCTGTGGATATGAAAAATTAAATAAATATTCCTTTTCAGACTCTTTACCTGGCTTTGTTTCTTTTGACACAGTTCTTTTACATAACGGCCGTCTTGGTAGTCCCTAGCCGGAGCATCAGTAAAAACGTAAATGTAGGAGTTGCTGTTACTTTTATCTAGTGCTAGGAGTAATCCATTCATTGACGGTTCCCAACAGTCCGTGTTATTAACATTGTGAGCATATACTGCGGCTAATTTTCGTTTAAAGGTGTTGCGATTTTCGGTCACCACCCTCACTTGAGCATCTGAAATTTGAAGACCTTGTAGATAAGTACAATGTTCTTTCAGTGTTCTATCATAGTTAATCCGTTATTCATCCTGTATACGTAGATGTTTTGCTAACCCAATTTTCTACGACTACACATGTAAGCTCGTTCATCTACGGCGCTATTCAAAAGTAACCAGTTACAAACTCAAATCACCAATGAGTAGCCAGAATGTCCCAGCTCAAATATTTTAATGGCGGTTCGTACACGACACAGCTTCATCATCAGCCTACAGCAGTCCACTGCTGGACATAGGCCTCTCCAATCGCACGTCATTCAGCTCGATTCTCGGCAACTCTCATCCAGCTGCGACCACCCCTGCGAAGATCGTCGCTCCACCTTTATTTTGTTATTTTTTTGTTTCCGGGGTGATAAATCCTCATGGATGTCCTCCGCCCTGGGGCAGGTGGAGGCGTCTGTCAAAAACCACCCCAGTGTTCCCTTCCCACACTTACACCGGGGATCTTGGGATTTGTTATTACTTCCGCAATCCCCGAACCTCAAGTCTGGGGGGGAGGGTGAGGTGTTGGACCCCCCCCGCGACGTCTGAAAGGGGTGCACGTGGAACACTACGCGCCGCCACCTCGGGTCCAGTGTGATAGGGGGCGGCGGACGTCCCCGAGTCCGCCGTCCCTGGACCCATTTAGGGGGGCCGGAAGAGGGCCCCCTCTACCGACGCCCAGTGCGCCTGCTGCGGGCCCCTATCATGCGGGCGATATTGAGAGAAAATATTACAATTACGTAACTGTCTTCAAAATGGAAAGAAAAAGATCCAATAAATCATATACTAAAGTTTGATTTTGCTTGTATGTGTGAATCATGTTGCAGAATATTCATGCAAATTAACATAAAAATAGGGAGCCTTCTCTTAACTAGATTGTATTTAATGTACAATACGCTGGCAGACTGGTAGGAAAGGGATAGAATTAGAAATGAATATGTAAGAAATGATCGAAAGTTGCGCGGGTAAATAAAAAATTGTTGGGAAATTGGTTGTCACGGTATGAGCATGCCAGGTTAATTAAATGAGGAAAATGTCATTTGGATAGTTTTAACTATGAATGAGGATGGCTCTATTGGTACGGGTAGATCGAAAACACGATATATGGACTTTGTGAAAGATGATACCTACTGCTAGAAACGTAGACCCTGGGATCACAGTTAATTTGAACTAAGGAAAAATACTTTTTGGTATTTGATAGATTCGTTTCTACAAGCCTGATTAAATATTAGATGACTAGTTATTCTATAGTTTAATTTTATATCAGCTGTTTTGATGAAATATCTTGCAGCGGCAAATAAAATCACTTGCAGTTGCAAGCCCACTTACACTGAAAAAATTATGGAATGTCTGAAATTTTTACTGATTGTAACTTCAATCATGTTTTAAATCGGGTTTAACTAAATTGGGTTTGGGTAAATTAAAAAAATAAAGTGGGCACGTCACCTGGATCGTTGAACGTTACGAGCACCATGTTGCTGATTAGACTGGACTTTTCGTTGAACACAACATCACTGATTCGGTTCACACTACTCCTAACTTGTCTTATATCATCACTCATAGAGCTTGTATCATCTATGAGAAAGGTTAAACTCCCTTTGCATGATGCTCTCAGTATAATATTCGCGAGTATTAGCAAAACCGCGTGGGGATATATCCGCCCCCACATCTTGGATGCGTTTTAACTGTGAATCGGTATTAATAATGTACTGATCCCTAATAAAGCACAATCCACACTGTGGAAAAATGTAATAGGGACGATCAATTTATATACAGTGTCACGGTGATAAATATTTATTTTGGTTCGTTTCAATAAAAACACAAAGATATTTCCTTTTATTTGTTATAATTCCAGATTGACGTAATTATTATAATTGAATTATTGGCTACTTCCGTGGGGTTGTTTAACTTGTTACCAACAATTATAACCTTTAAAAACCGATTTATCTGCATCGACAAGATGATACGAGGGGCGTAAGGGGCGTAAGAGGGCGAGGCGCGAAAGTAAAAAATAACTTTAATTTCGGAAGTCCGTGTCTTTGGATCTGCATTTTAGTTTTATGCCACCGACTTCCGAAATTAAAGTTATTTTTTACTTTGTAGTGTTTTTTTGGAAGTCGGTTATTTTTTTTTTGTAAAAAGTTTTTTATTTTTCACTTTTTAGTGCCGAAAAAGAATTTTCCAAATCGGTTCGTAAATGACGGAGTTATGCGCGAACAAAAAACGCAATGCAGAGTAAACGAAAAGATCGTTAATGTAGACAACGTAAATAAATTTTTAGATGTTTGTTGATTTTCAAAAATCGCTTGTCCGATTTCGATAAAATTTTCATGGCAAAATTTTTCAAATCGGTTGGCAAGCGACGGAGTTACGCGCGAACAAACATAAAAAATAAAAAATAAACATCCGAATTGAGAACCTCCTCCTTTTTTAGAAGTCGGTTAAAAAAGAGGACAATGAAGAAAGTCTGAAGTTTACTAGGGACCTGTCAAGCACGTTTGCTAAGTAGCAGGATCGAGTTTAACGACACATACTGGTTGTCACGTAAGCCACAATATAGCTGTAGTTTTCAGTGCAAATAACACAGGTGATTAGTCTCAAACTCTCGTAAGGTCGTAAAGTCTCGTAACTAAGCAACATGAATGATAACTTGGTAGGAATAACCACTACGAGTATGTACTAACTTTCAAAAAGCAGTAAGGGATGGCTCTCGGAAACCTTAGACAATCGATAGTTAATTGACTCATTATTCGACGCTAATTACTCAATAAAGGTATTTATTTCATTCCACAATGTGAACCTAGATGGTAACTAACATAATTGTAGCAAGATCCTCATGTTTTGCTTAAAACATGTTGCTGGCAGCATGTTCAAAAGTTGCCAATTGAGCGATTACACAGGTTGTTACATGTAAACTAGTGATCCGGGGATCGCGGAAGTCGCACATGATCCCATGATCCCCGGTGCAAGTGTGGGAAGGGAACACCGGGGTGGTTTTTAGTCAGTAAGAGACTGACATACCCCCCCGCCTGCCCCAGGGCGAAGCACGTCCATGAAGATTTTCCAGCCCAGGAACAATTAAAAAAATTAAACTAGTGATGAAACACATGGTGGTTTGGTCGGATACCGGATACTGGGTATCCAGCCAGACAGACGGCCTAGCAGCCTGATTCGCATGATTTTGGGCATCATCGAAAAACGAGAGAGTGACATGTTGAAAGATAAGTGATCACTATAATGTTGATTGACTATTTGATTTCTTGTGAATTGCAGTAACTTACTTCTACTACTTCGGTACTTAAATAATAATAATAGTACCCCGGACTGAATTTCGGCCATAGCGACCCAGACTCAGCGGAGACTAGCCATCGACGCAGGAATTATAATAGTGCACAAGTGTGTGCTCAGACACAGATGCACTCTCCTTCCTGTCATAGTCCGATAGGACGGCAATCCGACACGACCGGAGAGATATCAGATGCAGGACCAAAGGTTTAATGTGCTTTTCCAAGGCACGGGGGGGTTATCGTTATCGGTTATCACACCGCCGACTTCCAAACTCAGGGCTGGTACTTAGGAGTTCCAAATCGAAAACCAATAACACTGTCCCACCTGGGAATCCCACGCTCAGCAGTAACCCTTCCGACCACTAGACCAATGAAGTAGTTTATTATATACGAGTAGCGTGAGTCTAGATATAGAAATGAGGGAAACTATGCTTAATTTTATAGACGGAACCAAATATTTAAAAAAAACCGGCCAAGTGCGTGTCGGACCACGCACAATGAAGGGTTCCGTAGTTAGGATGAATTTAAACCTAAAACATACTTAACATTGTAGTTGAAAAACATGTTCTCCCATACATCGATATACGCCACGGTCAATTTTCCAACTGAAAATTTAAGTTCGTAGTCGCAAATAATGTTTTTTTTATGTGATAAAACTACAAATTAACAATTTTCGACTTTTTACTTTACTTGTGCTGAGAGACCTCGTTCCTACCCAAATTTCATGATTCAACGGGAAGTACCCTATAGGTTTTGATTTATGTACGAGACATACGCAATTTTTTTTTATGTGATAAAACTACAAATTTACAATTTTAGGACTTTTTCCTATACTTGTGCTGTAAGACCTTGCTTCTTGCCAAATTTCATGATTCTAGGTCACCGGGAAGTACCCTAGAGGTTTTGATTTATTTGTGAGTATCGAAATATGTCGCAATAATGTCGCTTATATCCGCCGTATTTTTTATTGCCTTGACTTGGAAGCCTAATTTTTTTAGAGCTTCAAGGGAGCATAGACTTACGTATTTGATATTAATTTCAACTTGATACCGCTACGCGTTCCTGAGAAAAATGGTTTTGACAGACTGACAGACAGACAGACGGACAACGAAGTGATCCTATAAGGGTTCCGTTTTTTCCTTTTGAGGTACGGAACCCTAAAATCACCCTAATTCTGAATTGAGGGCGAGTTTTTTCTTTCGTTTTTATTTTATTAAGACGCCGTATTATTTCCAGTGGTCCGTGCTGCTTGTGGTGCCGGACGTAAAGAATAGCACCACCCCATTTCTTCCCGTGAGTGTCGTAAACGGCGACTAAGGGACTTACTAGAAAATGGGCAGCAGCGTTCTCTATGCATTTTAACACCATACTGCGATCGCCAACCCGCCTGCCAAGCGTGGCAATTGTGGCAAACACCCCTTAGGGGAGGCCTATGTCCACCAGTGGACGTCTTTTGGTTGAAATGATGATGATGATGATGATTATTTCCAGTCATTACTGAGTTTGTTTCATCGTGATAGATCGTTTAGTTTGCAAGTTATACAGATTTGTTAACACAGGGGTCACAGCAGTTAACAAACGGAGGCGATCTCAACTCACGGAGGCGATCGGTGGCGGCGATCTCTCACGTCCGGCCCTGGTTCAGGCCATGGTTCGGAGCGAGAGTGCATGGGAGGCCTTCATCTCCTTCTGCGAAGCAGTAATGCTCGCGAAGGACGAGGCGGAACGCGTGAGGGTGAGGCAAGGCTCGCGCCCTCGCGCCCTTAGTCGCCGCAGGAGACGCCCCGGGTGTCGGGAGTCGCAAGCCGATTTCCGGCCACCGTAGGCGCGGGCCTGCGGACGGTGAGCGATGGGTAGCTCGCCGTCCGATAAGGATCAGGCCCGGGTCGATGGCGCGTTGTGTTTACGCGCGCCTCAAAGAGATGTCAGCACCAACTGACGGGGTCGGGGAGTTTGTCCGAAAGGGATATCGTGGCCCTGGCACACAGGCAAATGAAGGAACACGGGTGGGTTTTAGTCAGTAAAAGTCTGACACGCCCTCCCGCTCCGCCCAGAGCGGGAGAAGTTATTTGATAATTTCCCACAAGAATCACAGCAGCGAACAAGAATTTGAAAAAATGCTATAAAAATTGTATTGGTTTATTAGATTTTATTTTTTCCGTCGACAAAATTAATCTAAGTTTTCCTCATTTCGATATGTGCACATTATCAAGTCTCACACTGTATAATACGTTTTTGATTATATTTAGAAAACTAGGTAAGTACCTAGTTTTCTAAATATAATCTAGATACCAACAGGAAACATAATAAAATTACAATGTCAATGTACAATGATTGCATTCATGATTATAAATATTCTTTTGTCATTTAAAATAGATATTCCTGCTCCTATGAGGAAATTTACAACAATTAGTAAGTCGAAAACAATATCACGTACCCCTACGCATTTACTTTTATGGTATTTAGATACTTTGAATTACCTACAGGCTTACTCTTGAAATCAATCCCAATCTCGATCGTATTCCAATCCGATTCAGGGGGTCTACTCCGAAGCGTGAAACCGAAGTATCGGCCGTTTTATAACTTTCATAGAATCCTTTTTTGACTTTGAATCCATACGCGACTTAAAGTCATATTTTTGACTTTGGCTTATCCCTTTCACTATCGTTTTATTTTTTCGTCGTAGTCAGCCATAGTTAGCTATAGTCAAGCAACGGCCGAACATTCGGCCGATACTTCAGGTAGACCCGCTGTTTCAATTCCAAACTTCAGAAAATTCAATTCCAACATCTGCGAAGCCTGTCAATGTTTGGGATTACTAGAGAATGACACTCATTGGGACTACACTCTCGAAGATGCTGTAATTTCGTCAAATGCTTAACAAATACGAACATTGTTTTCTATAGTTTTGTGTACATGCTTCCCATCAACACAGATTGATTTATGGAACAAATATGAAGATCATAATATGGCCGAAGATATTTTGCATCAGATGCGTATTAGAACATCGAATGCAGATTTGCAAATGAACGAAGAAATTCACAATGAAGCATTAATTTTAATTGAGGACATGTGCTTGATGCCAACAAAGCATTAATACGATTAGGAACAACAATGCGCACTCGCCCAATGCACGACGCATTAATTCAAGAGTTGAGAAGCGAAACCTAATACGATTCCGAGGCATTGAGAGTAACCGTTCAATGAAACGTTCCCCTTTTAAATCAGCAACAAAAATATATCTACCATACGCTGATGAAAGTAGTGAACGATAGAACTGGTGTAATTTTTTTCTGAGATGCTCCCGGTTGAACTGGAAAAACGTTTTTATTATAATTGATATTGGCAACGATTCGGTCGCAAAATGGAATTGCACTTGCATTTGCTTCATCAGGTATTGTAGCTAAGTTATTGGAAGGCAGTTGAACAGCTCATTCAGCACTCAAGTTGCCGTTGAACGTGCAAACTAATGAAACTCCAACTTGCAACACTTGCTTGTTCTTGACTAATGAGGTTAAATACTTAGGATTTATTATCTCTGCCGAGAGTATTAAGGTGGACTCTGAAAAGGTGGAACGTAATTATTAAATATACCCCGCCATGACAATATTACCGACTTGAGGGCCTTTTTAGGAACAATCATGAACTATGCAATTTTTTTTTAAACTTGAGCAATATACTGCCATCTTCATACAGGTTACGAAAAAAGGGAGTTACTTGAACATGGGAAAAATGTGTGAGACAGCTTTTAAAAGAATTAAAAATATTTTGATAAGTGCTAATTCAAAACTCAAACTCAAGCATTTATTACAATTAAACCAATTACAGGCACTTTTGAATTGTCAAAGAGTCGGCCAGTTAGTCAGAAACTTGAAGCTATTTGCCCATTCCAAAACGTAGATCTCTATGGAGAAGAACAAACAAGAAATTCCAAGGACACTCTTTTAAATCAAGATATTACAAAATCCTGGATACATTATTCTTGTTGCTTCTATATGTCAGAAAAAGTAAAAAAAATATAAGATTAATAGATAACAAAGAAGCCCTGGCAGTTAAGAGCCTATATACTACCTCATATGCATGATCCTCCGTTATGTCGAAAATACTGCAGCATTAATTTTCTGCTAACTGCTTCACGTAAATATGAAATGAATGCTGAAGAATTTTATTTCTCTCAACTCGAATAGATAATCATGAACTGCCCTCAAACTATTCATCTAATCCAGCGTCACAGGAAAATGATGTCGTAGGTATAGGCAAAAAATCAGAATACAGGGAAGCACTAGTCGCACAGAGAACCGTAAATCTCAGCGCCCATCAACAGAAGCAGTCGCTAAAGTAGAAAATCACGGAAAATCAATGTAAAATAAAAAATAACGAATTGTCAGTACTTGTCACTTGCAGGCTCTACGCGGGGATCGTGCGGTCCATGGCCCTTTACGGGGCACCGGTGTGGGCGCTTTCTCTGAGGCTGCGACCAGCCCGGCGGTTGAACGCGTCCCAAAGGGTTATGGCAATTAGGCTGGTACGGGGTTACCGCACGGTCTCCCGTGAGCGGCGAGCCTCCTTGCCGGACTGCGGCCGTGGGATCTGGAGGCAAAAGTTTTCGCCCACATCTGGGAGTGGCGCGAGGAGGCGAAATTCCGGGGTGAAACTCCGCTGCCGCGAGAAATCACGGCTCAGCGGACAGAGCTCCGGCGGGATCTCATGGCGACATGGAGAGTACGATTGTCGCAACCCAGCGCTGGGCACGCCACAATTGTGGCGATAAGTCCCCTCTTTGAGAAGTGGCTAGAGAGGCGCCGTGGCGTCCTCACCTTCCGCCTGACGCAGGTCCTCACCGGACATGGTTGTTTCGGGAGGTTCCCGTTCAGGATAAAGCGGAAGGAAACGCCCGGATGTCACCACTGTGTGGCTCGCCAGGAAGACATGGTGGAGCATACGGTGAAGGTCTGCCTGGATTGGGTGGAGCACCACCGTGTCGCCACGAAGGCGAATGGTGGCGGCGATCTTCGCACCCGGACCTGGTTCAGGTCATGATTCGGAGCGAGAGTGCATGGGCGGCCGTCACCTCCTTCGGCGAAGCAGTAATGCTCGCCAAGGAGGAGTAATGCTTCGCTGGAAATCGGCCAGCGACTCTCGACGCCCCGGGCGTCGAGAGTCGCTGGCCGATTTCCGGCCACCGTAGGCGCGGGCCTCCGGACGGTGAGCAATGGGTAGCTCGCCGTCTGATAAGCACTAGGCCCGGGTCGATGGCGCGTTGTGTTCCATTCGCGCCAAAAAAAGAGATACATATCTCTATTAAGGCGAATACACTTCATTCTTGTGTTGGTTTGGCACTTTTGTACTTTACACTATTCATTAACACTAAACACTAACTCGAACGGTTTTGTTATTTTTAGTCTTCTTACTATGTTTGTGTGATCGAGAAGCTTGATTGCCTCGACGTTCACATGCTGATGAAGCCTCTTTTCGTGAGCTTCTGCAAATTTCTGGATCACTTTATCGATGAACTCAACTTTTAGATCCCCATGGAGGTCATCATTTCGTATGTACCAAGGTGCATTAACGATTTCCCTTAGCACTTTGTTCTGGAATCGTTGTATTATTAATATATTGGTCTATTTGGTGCAGCCCACAGCTGGATACCATAAGTCCAAACTGGCATCAGGACTTGTCTGTCTAGCAATAATTTGTTTTGAATGGACAGCATGGAGTTTCTTCCAAGCAGCCAATACATTCTTTTGAATCGGTGGTCGAGTTCATGTTTTTTCTTCTTGACGTGGGCTTTCCAGCGTAACTTTGCGTCAAGGGGGATACCGAGATACTTGGCTGTATTCTCGTATGGGACTTGTTTATTGTTTATGTAAACTGGAGAATACTGATGTTTTTTGTTGGAAAAGTCTATGTGAACAGATTTGGATTCATTAAGTTTAATCTTCAATTTTTTGGTCCAGTTATAAACTTGATTTACAGCCATTTGGACCTTTTCTACTGCTTCTTCGTGGCTGTTTCCTACAGCCATTATGGCTGTATCATCAGCAAAGGTTCTAATCGTGTTTTGCTCTAATTCAGGAATATCGCAAGTGTATAGTAGGTACAGGATCGGACCTAAGACACTTCCTTGCGGTATGCCAGCATTAATTTGTTTCAGTTCTGAGTAGGCGTCTTCTTATCTTATTCTAAAGGCTCTGTTCAGAATGTAGGATTCTAATATATCTGCAAACTGCTTTGGTAACAGGCTTTTCAATTTATGTATAAGGCATTCATGCCATACTTTGTCAAACGCTTGCGCCACGTCAAAGAATACGTAGCACATACTTTCTTGTCTTCAAGGGCGTTTTCTATTACGTTTGTGATCCTATGCACTTGTCGATGGTAGAGTGTTTTTCTCGAAAACCAAATTGGTGATCTGGTATGATGTTTTTATTATCTATTATTGGATTAAGCCGTTTGAGTAACAGCTTTTCAAATAACTTGGACATGATTGGTAGTAAGGAAATGGGCCTATATGATGATGTTTCGTGAACCGGTTTTCCTGGCTTGGCTATCATTATTACTTCAGCCACCTTCCATAAGTCTGGTACATATTTTAGCCTAAGTGCAGCATTGATAAGGGTGGTTAACTTAACCAGACCCTTTCTTGGTAGGTTATGTAGTATTTCTCCGGTTATTAAATCGTAACCTGGTGATTTACGTGTACTTATATAAGGTTTTATTTCTCGTGCAACTTCTCTCGGTGTTACTAGTTTTATTGTTACTTCATTTTCAGATGTCACCATATTAGCCGAAGTGTGATCTTCAGCGAGTTCGTCGTCGGTTGGTTGAAATATATTTTCTAGGTGCTCTGCAAACCTCTTAGCTTTTTGCTCATTACTAATGACCCATTGCCCATTTTCACACTTAATAGGTGGGATTTGGGTAACCGGCCTTTTTAGGTACTTAGTAGCCTTCCATAAGGAATAGTCTGTCTTTTGGTCGTTACTTAGATTCTGGAGACAGGTGTTGGTTGATTCGTCTTTAAAGTTCTGGATTAGTCTTCTTATTTTTTTGTCAGGTTATTTAGTTTTCGTTTGTCATCAGGGCACCTAGAGTGATGCCATGTTTTTCTTTGACTTCTTTTTTCCATAATTAGCTGCTTGATTCTGTAGGGGTATGTATTTCCCTTCGTTTATTTCCCTTTATTTCTTTTCGTCCTCTTGTTGAAGTCAGGTGTATTTTTCCACGCTGCTTGCTGGATGTGCATTATAAAATTCTCTACTTCCATGTTTAGCTTTTCGGGTGTTTTGAATGGGACTTTAAGGTCTATTTGATCATTCAATATGATCTTGAAGCCCTCCCAGTCTGTATACTTATTGACAAGAGTGGGACTATTGTTTTTAAACAAAATGGTCTCGCTATTTTCTAAATAAATTGCAGAGTGATCCGAGTTCATGTCGTCATAGCTTTGTTCAAATTTTATATAACCAGTTGCTAGATCCTTGGTTACGAAAAAATCTATCAAGTCCAGAATTTTATTTGTATCTGTTGGCCAATAGGTGGGCTTTCCAGTTGACATGACATCACATTTCAGCTCTGTTATGGCACTAAGTAGTTATTTGCCTCTTGTTGTTGTTAATCTGGAACCCCAATACGTATTTTTAGCATTGAAGTCACCTCCTAAGATAAATCTACTTCCAAGGCGGGTTAGAAAGCTCATAAAGTGGACTTTTTTATCGTATACCGTGGTGGACAGTAGATGGCAGATACTGTAACAGAATATTTTTTGGTTTGTAGACAAATAGTGACTCCTTGGATCTCTTTCTCTTCGTATTTAAACTCTTCATAGTGCTGAAGGTTTTCTTTTACAATAATTGCACTACCGCCTTGCAGAATTGTCTGGGTGTAGTGCATGGTATAGTTTGTACCCTTTAAACTTAATGTGAGATTGCTTTGTGAAGTGAGTTTCTGATATCAGGCACACATCAATTTTTTCTATGTCTAATATAACTTGCAACTCATTCTGATGTTTTTGTAACCCATTTGAGTTCCACGCCATAAGTTTCAGTGTAGTATTAATTTTTTTGGGTTAAAAGTAGCAGCTTTGTTGCTATTTTCAATTTTTTTCAATCTCTCGTCAAATGATGACATTAACTTTAAGATTTCATTTAACTTTTTGTCACTGTCCATATCATCCAAAGGCGTCTTCGCTATGCCGCTTGTAGCGACTTTGACATAAGAGTCGTTTTTAGCTGTAGTGTGTGTATTGTGCTTTGATTTCGTTTATACTGGCTGGTGATTTCAACTCTTCCAGTAGGTGTGTTTTGTAGAGGAGTTGTATTATTGCCTTTCGATTTATTGTTTCGAATCTGGTGTATTCCTTTAGCTACGATGCATCCCCTGTAGTTAGCCGGATGTGAAGCTCCATAATGGACACACTTTGGCTTTTCTTCTTTTGATTTTCTGCAATCCTTAGTGAGATGTTTGCCTGTGCACTTTACACACCTCGGTTCTTTGGAGCAGTACTTTTGAGTATGGCCGTATGCCTGATATCTTTTACACTGAGGTACCAGTTTTGTGGATTTCAGCGGTTGTATTTCCACATTACACCCCAGCACAGTTTTTAGGTTATATATTTTGCTAGTTTCTTCATCATTTGAAAATGCTAGCATGGACATATTGAGAGGCTCTTTGGTTTTCCAACTCAATTTGTTGACTGCTTCTAGTATCTTGTAGCCTTTGCCACGCAAGTCTTCAACAATTCTCTCCGGAATACATGAGATTTTTTTTTTTTTTGCCGTTACTCTAATTGGTCTCTCTTGCTTGTTCTCATAGGAGTGCCAAAGGCAATTGTTGAGTGAGAGAGCCTTTGTTATTGCCCTGTACGAGTCTTCGTTTTTGGCATTTACTTTAACTGTATCACCGTTCATCATTTTGATGCTAAACGCGTCAGCTGATTGACTCTCAGATAAAAAATCATAAAATTTCTGGTAGTTCTGGATACCATCTACTACAATAGGTGGTGGCAAAGGAGTTTTAATTGTTTTTTCCTTACCTTTATTCTCTTCACTTCCGTGTTCATTCAGAGTGGGTTGGGCGGGAGAGGTGTTTCTAATCTTTTTTTCTTCCTGCTTTTTTGCCGTATCCATCCTGTTTCTCGAGCTAGTTCTTTTTCGTCCGTGGCATATTCAACACGCGGGGGCGAAGTCTCAGTGGCGGTTGTAGTAGCTGATTTTGGTGGGTTTTCCGCTTGAAGTTTCAGCTGTTGCTGGAGATTTTTTATTTGACCTTTTAAGTCATTTAGGTTTTTTTGCAGCTCTTCACGCTGTTTTTTTTCTTCACAATGGTGCTTGTACAACAGATGTTCAGTTTCTGTTTTCAAGTTTACGCTAATAATGTTCGGTGTTGGCTTTTCCGAACCCATTATAGAAGTTATATGCATATGATGCACATATGTATTTCCTAAGTATATTAAAGCAATACGTAAAGCAAAGCATTTTATGTAACTTGACTAAGATTTTTATTACATGGCAACAACAACTCATGCAATCAAGCCAGAAAAAGAAAACTACGCCATGATTATTTTTTATCATCACTGAAACTAGTCAATAAGTTATGACGACTTTTTTCCCAGACTGCTATAGTCCATTGATTTGATAAAACTTTGTAAAATATTTCGTCGGTATCTATCACGGTGACTTATTTTATGTAGACGCTTAATAATTCCATCAACAATTTCCTCACCATTGTTATTTTAAATATTATTAGGAACTAAAACCGTTACTAAAAATATTTCATGTGTAATTTTGATAGAGGTTGAATTGTATCACTTAACATGTTGGTGGTATTTAATGCTGCTTATACTTAAGAGATATAATTTGAGTAATATAATTAATAACTTAAATAATTATTACATAAAAAACAAGATCACAGTAAACGTCAAAAAGTGTGAATGTATTAGTTGTACACGCAAAAAAAACCATTCCGCCTTATTACAAAACAAGATTTATATTTTGACATGGCTTAAACCATGCAGCTAGTTTTTGTAATAAGAACGTAACAGTGATTGAAATACCGTTCTTTAAACAAAACTGAAAACTTACTTCGGTACTAAGCTGTCAGTTTTGTGTTTAGGAACTTTACCATAGTCGGAATAAAGTACGAAATGCCATAATGGCTCCATGTTTTAAACCTGGGTCTGAAGATAAACCTTGTTTTGTGATAAGGGGGCTATAGTTTATTCATATTTAAACTTTATTGGAATTGTCATTAATAAAGTCATGATAGTTCGGGATTTAGGAGTTATGTTTTTAATTAGGTAACATTCTCAGATATCATAGACTTTGTTAGCACAACAGCTTATAAGATCTTGTTATTAGGTCATGTAAGGTATTTAAAAACATCGAGGCTCTTAAATCGGTGTATTTTGCATATGTGCGCAGCGTCTTAGAGCGTCTATGCGTGCCCAATCTGGTCCCCACAATACGGGTGGTACGGGGACCACAGTACGGTAGTAAATAATGTAACGGGTTCAAAGAGAATGTATCAAACATCTTAACTATCGTCTCCGTAAACCTCCGATGTCATGAAAATAATTGTTGAATACATGGTCTGCTAACACTCGATGAAAGACGCAATGTGCAAATAAAATTAAAATAAAAAAAAATCTAATTTTTGTTCAAAAAATAAAATTTACTATTTTAAATATGTTAGAATGTACTCTGTGGCAATGTGTTTGCTGGACGCCTCGATTCCCCGGAGTTTGTCGCGCAGATAACTTTTAACACTCCCCTACGGCGCGGCGCACTCGTCACACTACGATGCTGTACGTGCCTCGGCACTCGACTAATTACGCCAAAAATTATTGTGTATTGACTCGTATTGCTCCAATTTATAACACAGATTTTTCTTAAGTGTATATTTTTTACTGTAATAAACCTATATTCAAAAAACAAATAATAAAAACCATAAGCGAATGCAAATGACGAACTGCTAATCTCGTATTCAAGGTTTTTTTTCTTTATAATCTTTTTTTTTTCTTTAAAATTTTAACTCAACTATAAGCAATATACCTAAAATTGTACCTTTTTAATTTAAATATTTCTTAGTAGTCCGTTCGCATGTTTTTTACTTATCCTAGCTATACAGGGAAACCTATTATTAGCCATACAATACTGTAATACACTTCTCAAAACGTAACATACTATATGTACCTGTTGGTTTTCTAAATAAATAAATATTATCATTCACAATTGATAATTGTATGGTATATATTATTGTGTCACTCAATGTAATTTGTATTGTACTATCAAGCACAAAGCTCATTGTAGTTAATAATAAATGTGTCAAGTATTACAAATCGAGATATCCTTATTTACACGTACCTGTTTAAGTTTTAGTTCAGTTTAATATTACTAAAGCCATAACAGTAATAAACACAAAAATTATCATCAAAATTAACCAAGAATGCAACTTGCAATTCAACACAAAACTTATTTCCCGTTCTATCATAGAGATTTAAGAGAGCCCTTCCCGGTCCGTCTATCGTCAACGCGAGCATGGTCGAAAAGCTTGTTGTTTCATCCAGCGCAAGTGAAAACTACTAACAAACGAGTGAGAACGCGATAACATTGAACGAAAAATAATGTGCGGAAATTTCATAAAACTTGTTCCAGGTAATACGTATTTTTGAGTAAATCTTACCAGCTTATGAAATAAATATTAGTCATTTAGAATCTCCATTATATTTGCAAAGTTTCTATCGTAATTTCTTTTTAACATTTACAACTTATGAGCACATTATGAATGGCCAACGTTCAGGTAAAATTTGTGCAAAAAAGCAGATTTTTGCAGGCTTGTACTGTAATTTTTTCTCAAAATTTTTGTTTTTTGCTTGCATAGAAACCTAGATATACTCGTAGTGCACAAGATCCCTACTGGTTCAAAAATTTCAAGCAAAGATTTGTTACAACGCCATAATCACGTACGAACGTTTGTATGAAAACTATGTCGGGTTGGCCGCTCTTTAAACCGATTAGATAGAAAAACCAAAGCAAATTCAAGCTTCAAGGTTGTATACAAAATTCAAAACTGCTACAAGTCGAGTTAGTTTACGAGGTTAGTACGGTCTGAGTTACTTAATCATTTTTCGTTTCCAAGAGAAGTAGTTTTTACCATTTAAAAGCATTTTTCGAAGAATTCGATTGAGGTAGATTAGCAGTTTTTTCCTGACGATCATTTTCCTATTATTCAAAATACATTTGCTTGCATTTGCGATTACTATTTCGCGAAATAGAGATAAACATCATTAATACTTTGTACATGCAGGTACATAATCTTATATTTTTAGATGCTGAAAATCGAAATAAAAATAAATAAGAAAAAATAAACTTTAAACGTCTGAATTTTACACACTTTAAACGTTTGATCCGAATCTGTGAAGACTTTGCGGTGACTCATGGTCTCAGGTGCAACTCAACCAAAAGCGAGCTCTTACTCTGATAGCACACCTCCGCCGCGAAACCATAGCAGCGAAACCGCAGTAGTTTAATTGTACTCGTTCGCGTCATGTTCCGCTACTCGAATAGGATGCGAGTAGCGGAACATGACGCGAACCAGTACAATTGAACTAGTGTTTGGGGCGCGAAATAAAATATGTGACGTTGTTCCACCGGTTACATTGGATGGAGTTCCGCTGAACAGAGTCACTCGTTTAAATACCTGTGGCACTGGGTCACCGATAGGCTGTCGGATGACGCCAATTTAAAGAGAGAACATACAGCGTCGGCTGTCAGGTGTAACATGCTGGGCCGCAGGTACGCACGGTGTCCGTGAGAGGTTAAAATAATACTGTTTAAGGCCTACTGCCAGTCGCTGTACACGTGCGCCCTGTGGGGTCAGTTATACACAGAGCTCGTACATTGCCCTACGAGTTCAATACCATAACGCGTTCCGGGTAATCCTGGGGTCTGAAATGGCAATGGGCGCTCCTCAAGGTTCGATATTGGGTCCATTCCTCTGTTTAGTTAACATTAATGATTTACCTTTTAATTACTTCAAAATCAACCGAAGATGGTATTATTTGCTGATGACACATCACTGATCTTTAAAATAGACCGACGATCACAAAATCTTGACGACGTGAATAACTCTATTCTTCAGGTCCAAGATTGGTTTACGGTAAATAATTTGGTACTAAATGAAAAAAAAAAACCAAATGGATTAGATTTAAATTACCTAATGTTAGAAGTAGAGTATAAGAATATGATATCATATTGAACGGAGAAAAACTGTAATTTATTAATCAAACGGTAGTCCTTGGAATTACTCTAGACGAGAAACTGCAATGGGGACCACATATAACCTCTCTGGCTAAGCTCGGCCGCTTATGCTGTTAGAAAGATAAGACAGCTAACAGATATAGAAACCGCGCGTTTGGTTTATTTTAGCTACTTCCACAGCATTATGTCATATGGCATTTTACTGTGGGGTCGGGCTGCTGACATTGAGTCCATCTTTATTTTGTAAAAGAGAGCTGTCAGAGCAATTTATAATCTACGTCACCGCGAATCTCTTAGGGAACTATTTAAAAGGATTAATATAAAGACGGTACCTTGCCAATTCATTTATGAAAATATTATGTATGTAAGGAAAAATCTACATATTTTTAATAAGATAAGCGATAGACATAATTTTAATACTAGAAATAAAGATAAAATAGATCAATTATTTTTCCGATTAACTGAAGTACATACATCTTTTATGGGGTACTGTGTTAAATGTTACAACAAAATACCTTGTGATATATTGAAATTAAATGAGAGATAATTTAAAACACATAATTATTAAAAGTACACTTTGTAAACAAGCATATTACAAGCTGGAGGATTATATCCAGGACAGGAATGCTTGGAAACATGTTAGTCCAGCTCCATAGGACAATCTAGAGTCTAGACAAAATCAAACTGGTTGCTATTTTTATGATAAAATCTGTTATTTTTATGATATTGATTTTGCATTCTGTGATAACCTATACTCACACACTGACTTATTATTATTTTTATTTTTTTTAGAAAAACATACTTTTACGATGTTTGTAAATATGTGAGCACCACGTATCTATCTGATAATTAAGTTATTTTTCATTGCTTAGTTTTTAATTCGTTTTACCTATTATGGTATAGTAATTTTATTCTAGGTGCATCGTCTTCACATATAATTAATGTACTGAAACAAAATATTGTAAAACATTTTTAAAAGAGTAACGGTGTAGTTTCTTGCCCATTCTTCTCCATACGAAACTACCTTTTGGAAGGGGCAACTATAATCAATTATATTTTTTTGTAAATTTTGACGTTCAAAAGTGCCTCTTATGTGCCTATTTGAAATAAATGGTTTGACATTGACTTTTTTGACTTTGGTAGCCGCGCTTTTGTAGCGCATCGGGGATGTTCGCAGATGCACGCGTTCCGGATTTCGGCTCGCTGCTGCGTCTGCGAATCGCATCACTGATGCGTCGGGTGCGCGACCGCCCCAACAGCCTCGTGGCTGCTGCAGCCGGCAGGGTGGATGGCCTAATGCTATGTCACTGGATGGCGGCACACAGAACGTTATTCCCTTATGTGAGATAGGTATCTAATAAGTTTGTTTTAGTCAGTAAGTACCAACAAAAAATTGTATTATGGATCTTGGTCAGATAATAAAGAATTATATACAGGGTGGAAAAAATCAATGAGCCCTGAAGGGAAACCACGTTATTTTCTTAAGATAAATTATTTTATTCCTTTATTTTAAAAAAGAAACAAAACTTTATTCATAGATTTCTCGACAAGCTTATCTAAACCGGGAATCCAACCATTCCAACCACTCGCTTTTTAGGGTTCCGTACCCAAAGGTTAAAACGGGAACCCTATTACTAAGGCTCCGCCGTCTGTCTGTCTGTCCGTCTGTCACCAGGCTGTATCTCATGATCCGTGATAGCTAGACAGTTGAAATGTTTACAGATGATGTATTTCTGTTGTCGCTATAGCAACACATACTAAAAACCAGAATGACATAAATATTTAAGGGGGCTCCCATACAACAAACGTGATTTTTTTTGTCGTTTTTGCTCGATATTGATAACGGTAACAGGTAGACACTTGAAATATTCACAGAATATTGAGTTATATATTCACTTTAAAAATCAATAATTAAATTAAAATAAAACAAATATTTAAGGGGGGCTTCCATACAACAAACGTGATTTTTTTGCCATTTTTATAGATAATGGTACGGAACCCTTTGTGTGCGAGTCCGACTCGCACTTGGCCGGTTTTTTACGACTTGACAAAACTTCAAGATTTTGGTATGCGTTTACATTTATTTTTTTATTATTATATAAAAACCTTTCGGAATAAATAAATGATGGTGAGAACCACATCAAAATCCATTGCATATTTTAAAAGAACAACGCGGTCATACAGACAGACACGAAAAGTGACTTTGCTTTATATATTTTGAGAAAGAGATTAGAGAAGAGAAGGGATTAGAGATAGAGATTAGAGAATATAGAGATATATTATTACAGATTTAAAATAAGGGCATTTGGGATAAACCTCTTTTTTTATTTTTTTTTATTCTTTGTGTTCATTATTTAAGTACTGATTGCTGAAGAACGATTCATGTGTAAATAAAACTGTTAATGATCATAGTTTGAATTAGTTATGGTCACCCTATTCACAAAATTGTAAAGGAATGTTTAAATTATTAATATCTTTTGAAATACTGAATGTATAGGATGTTTGATTGCGCCAATATTTAGTAGAAATTCTACTAAATATTGGTGCTATTGTTATCCAATTTGATCAACTGCTACAGTAGCTACGTACACACTGCAAATTAGATCGGTTTGCAGGGCACACCGACATAGATATTGGTGTGCGTACAATCAACGGGTGTACATTACTTCGCCTATTTAATAGAGCTTGCTTCACAATAACCCGTTGTCCACGCACACACTTGTAATTTCTTGTCACTTTAATGTTGCAGGCAGGGATATGAAGCATAAATTTAGCCAACGTAACAATCGTCTCCATGGCGCATTAGCCGGGCGTGCGGCAAATAATGCCTCACGGCGCCTAAGACATGGTTTGCTAGCCAACTGCTTATACACCTATGCCACGAGACCAGTTAATTACATTTTTAAATGAATGCTTCATATTCTTTGCTTCACATATATTGTAAAGCACTAATAAATAGGCGTAGTACCACCCGTTGATTTTACGCACACTAACATGTATGTTGGTGTGCCCTGCAAACCGATCTAGTACATAAATATTTCCTATAATAGACGGTCAGGATTGAGGAGCCACATAAAATGTGTTGTATTACCGAAATTATATAGTTTTAGCATTTTATTTTTATTTTTATTATTAACTCATTTACTATTAAAAATATGTTTTAATGGTTCAAAGTCAAAGTCAAAAGTCAAACCATTTATTCAAATAGGCACATAAGAGGCACTTTTGAACGTCAAAATTTACAAAAAAATATAATTGATTCTAGTTGCCCCTTCCAAAAGGTAGTTTCAATGGACAAGAAACTCCACCGGTACTCTTTTAAAAATGTTTTACAATATTTTCTTTGAGTACATTAATTACCTATATGATTATAATGTGAAGACGATGCACCTAGAATAAAATTACTATACCATAATAGGTAAAACGAATTAAAAACTAAGCAATGAAAAATAACTTAATTATCAGATACATGGTGCTCACATATTTACAAACATCGTAAAAGTATGTTTTGCTAAAAATAAATATAAAATAAGTCAGTGTGTGAGTATAGGTTATCACAGAATGTAAAATCAATATCATGAAAATAACAGATTTTACCATAAAAATAGCAACCAGTTTGAATTTGTCTAGACTCTAGATTGTCCTATGGAGCTGGACCAGCATGTTTCCAAGCATTTCTGTCCTGGATATAATCCTCCAGCTTGTAATATGCTTGTTTACAAAGTGTACTTTTAATATGTGTTTTAAATTTTCTCTCATTTAATTTCAATATATCACAAGGTATTTTGTTGTAACATTTAACACAGTACCCCATAAAAGATGTATGTACTTCAGTTAATCGGAAAAATAATAGATCTATTTTATCTTTATTTCTAGTATTAAAATTATGTCTATCGCTTATCTTATTAAAAATATGTAGATTTTTCCTTACATACATAATATTTTCATAAATGAATTGGCAAGGTACCGTCATAATATTAATCCTTTTAAATAGTTCCCTAAGAGATTCGCGGTGACGTAGATTATAAATTGCTCTGACAGCTCTCTTTTGCAAAATAAAGATGGACTCAATGTCAGCAGCCCGACCCCACAGTAAAATGCCATACGACATAATGCTGTGGAAGTAGCTAAAATAAACCAAACGCGCGGTTTCTATATCTGTTAGCTGTCTTATCTTACTAACAGCATAAGCGGCCGAGCTTAGCCGCCCCGCCAGAGAGGTTATATGTGGTCCCCATTGCAGTTTCTCGTCTAGAGTGATTCCTAGGAAAACCATTTGATTAATAAATTCCAGTTTTTCTCCGTTCAATATGATATCACATTCGCTACTTCTAACATTAGGTAATTTAAATCTAATTCATTTGTTTTTTTTTCATTTAGTACCAAATTATTTAGGTACTGTAAACCAATCTTGGACCTGAAGAATAGAGTTATTCACGTCGTCAAGATTTTGTCATCGTCGGTCTATTTTAAAGATCAATGATGTGTCATCAGCAAATACTCGTAACACCATCTTCGGTTGATTTTGATATAGTAAGTAATTGGGGTAAATCATCAATGTAAACTAAAAAGAGGAATGGACCCAATATCGAACCTTGAGGAACGCCCATTGCCATTCCAGACCCTAATAAGTTAAAGCCGTTTACTTGAACTTTAACCTTTCTATCTTTTCGGTATGATCTTAGTAAATCAAGAGCTGCATTCCTAATCCCATAGTGCTCTAGTTTCAGCAAAAGTGTCTCATGGTTCACGCAATCGAACGCTTTAGAGAGGTCGCAAAAGATTCCAATGGCATCTAGTGCTTCCTCCCAGGCGTTAAAAATGTTCTTTATTAGGGTAACACGTCGTCGGCGTCAGTGGTACAACGCCCTTTAGTGAAATCGTACTGCTGTTCATGAAAGATGGAATTTTTATTAAAGTGACGTAACATGTGATTGAGCATCAACTTTTCAAACACCTTACTGAGAACTGGCAGGTTGAAGACTTTCCGAGAAACAGCGTGGTGAAATTTATGATTTTTTATAAAAAATTAAAGCATTGTAGCTTGTAATGTTACGATTGGCCGTAGGGCCAGTCGTAGGTCACAAGTTAAATAACTAAGAATACAAAAATATACACAGGAATTCGGTCTTCAGCGGCTCGGGCTCGGGAACTGCAGCGTCTTGAGTTGAAATGGCAAGAGGAGGAGGCAATCCTGTTCAGGAGTGGAAAATGTTGGATGTAAGTCATAATTTGATGTCTGGGAGCGAACTATGATGAGGGTTTGTGACAAGTCACCGTTAAAGGAAGCGCTCAGTAGACAGCCAGGATCAGCTGCGAACTCTGGAACAGCAGCCGGTGTGCCGCAGATATCAGAGGCCTCCCAGAGGTGCAGGCGAGAGGAGGCAGCGATAAGGGAGGAGGTAAAGTCTGTAATCGCACACGACCCATTGATTTGAACGGTTTTATTTCATTATTTACACTATTCAGACTCCACTAACGTATAATGCGCTGAACTTAGACTCAAAACTGAAGTTAAACAGAAATAAGATTCAAAATCAACGATTAGCAGCAGAGGAACTCAGGTAAATTCAACCGAAGGTAGACTAAAAAACTGATTAAAACTTTTGTTACAAATTAAAAAGGGGGCTTAAGTAGTAGTAATACAGCCAAAACAAATATTTAAGGGGGGCTCCCATATAACAAACGCGATTTTTTGCCGTTTTTATAGATAATGGTACGGAACCCTTCGAGCGCGAGTCCGACTCGCACTTGACCGGTTTCTGTTTAAGGTATTTAACTGACAAGCCTAATTGAAATAAATGGCTAGTCTTGTATTTCTGTGCTTTTCTTCATGAAATCCTTAGCCTTAATCTTATCTTACCTTAGCCTTAGCAATAAATAAAGTAACCAGACACGCAAAACGTGCTATGTCTAACATATGCATGAATGAGGCGGAGAAGAAGAAACCAAAGAGGTTTGTTTTTAATTAGTTTTTGAGTTGTTGAGGTGCATCATGGTCTCATAAGCTAAGCACCATCTTTTTTATGAGATGATCAGCCAACCATTCTTTCAAATTCTTGTAAAAATTAAACAAACATGTATAATTGATAATTTTTTATTAAATACCCATTCATAGTATTTGAAGGTGTACAAAATATTACATGATGAAGTTACTTATGACTATTTCTAAATCTGGGTTCGATGATATATGTCAAACTCGCTGTCAGTCAACTTCCCCATGATGATACTAATACTATCCCATGATAATACTTTCCCATGATGGCTGAAATCATAGAATTCATTTGAGACATGCTTAAAAGTGGGCCTAAATTAAAATTGCCAAATTTTAAATTCATGAAATCGGCTTGACGGTATTTTTATCAGTTACGATAAAAAAAAGAGTTAATTTAGATATTTGCAAGTATTTTGTGGAAAAGAAACATAAAATTAAATATATTGTCTCTGTAGAAAAGCATATGGAAGGTAACTCTAATATCCACTTTAGATTCATAATGAAACCGTGAAGCATCTAAGTATTTTTTAATTATTTCAAAGGTATAAAATAGCGCTTACCTTGGAAGTATCGCAAGGGAGCCAGACAGGGATTACATTCAGAGGATCGATGAACGTGCTCTTCTTAGCAGGGCCATCATTAAAGTCTATCGCATTCACCAGCTGGGACTTACTATAACAACACGACGACATCGTGTCCTTACAAGTAAATCCTCTCTCAGTTTTTTTGTTATCTATTCCTGGGTATGTGTACCAGTTGTAGCCGGCGCTCAGACCATTGTTGTTTGTTTCAGTCATTATGATGCGTGTGTATAAGGGCATATTTTGTTCAGTGTCGAAACAGACTTCATAAGCCTCTAAGAAGCCAGGGACGTTGTAGCCCACTCTCATTAATTCGGAGGTTTCCGTTGAGCATTTTACTTTCTTTCTGATAACCGAGGGTTGAATGCTGTTAGTGCACTGTAGGTCTGAGAGCTTGTAAACTTTGCCGTCTACTAAGAAAGAGTACGAGTATTCTTTAACACAAAATGCTTCTAATGTGCTCTTTTTAGGGAATTTTTTGAATGTATTTGACCTTTCTTTATGGCTTGGACAAGACAATGTGATTTTGTGTTCTTGTTCCACTACTGTAAAATGTTTCGTGTGTTCCAATTTGTGCCAAAATCCTTTGTCATCTAGTAAGAGCGGCATATATTGCATGTGCGCATCTACCAAGTTCCTAGTTATCAAACATGCTATAAGAAAAAAAAAATTAAGATGCATAGAGCTTTATCCAGGTAGGAACTTTATATCCTTAATTTTATTGATTTACTGTAGCCACTTGCATTCCATAGAGTTAGTCATTACCCGTGGTATACGGTGCGGCTCTGCACCACTTGCTGGCGTTGCGTGGTCGTGTGATCTTCGAATGTCACACTTGGGTCTGTACACAACATTTTAACTGGGTCGTCAATGAAACGGCGCCCGCGGCAGGTCTAATGTTATATGCTTAAGGTTGGCAAAACTCAAAGCTCATTTCTTGCGATTCACTAGTAAACACAAATATTGATACTTGCCTGAAGACTCGACGTCAAATGTCCTCTGTATTGATTTGTGCACGTTGCTTATGTTGCAGGTATAGTGACCTGGGCCTGCCGAGTTTAGGTCGGTTAACACTTTGCCATTCAACCTCCATTCAACCTGAAAGTTAAAGAGCAAAGTGTGTTGCTGTACATTGAGTGTTCCCATAGTATTGTTACGTGCTCTAACCATTATTTTATTAGCTCAGCATTTTGAGAGTACCTGATAGTTAATTGATATTATGAAAAACTGAAGGTTGAACCATATAATTATTTGTGCATAACTACTCTTATCTTTTTGATTTATAGCGCTTTAATAACCATGTGTAGTGCAAACTTACGACGGGCTTCGGTTTCGCGTTCAGTCGAATGTCATAGTTTTGTTTAATATGTGATATATCTCCTCGCCAGTTGTTAAGAGAATTAGCTGTAGAAAAAAACACCGGCGCACTACCGACGTCCACCACGTATGTATGTGTAAGTGTGTTTCCAAGCTTGTCGCTCACACGACACGTGTAGTTGCCGTCATGGTCGATGTATGAAGCATTTGCTATTTGCATGTATGGTTCTTTGATGCCTGCGTCCTTCGTCTGTGGAAGCATAACCATAATTTAATTCACCTTATTGGAGATCAGGTCGTTAAAAATCATATCATAGGTACTTAAATTTTAATTCACTTATTCAACAATATTACCTACACACATGGCCATGTTAAATAATTATTTCTAAAGAAACGAACATTAATAAATAGGTACACGATGGCAAGGAACCGCTATGTCCTAGGACCAAAAATTCGAAGACATGTGACATCTACCAACCCGCACTGGGCCCACTCCTTCTCACTGAGAGGAAGCCTAGCTGTGTCCCAGCAGTGGGGACATTATAGGCGGATTATGCTCAACTAGTTTCGTAATGTAAATCCGGATTTTCTGACCTTCTGCATATCGGCCTTGATGCAAACGCTTAATGAGCAACCAACATCTCCAGCCATTAGGGTGTTGCGACAATCGGCAGTATAAATAGCAGATTCCATATGTCAAAAGGCAATAACCTCGTGTTCCAAGTCAAGATGTGGGCACGCTCGTTCCATCATACACCTGAACCATCGCTTTCCATCAGGCGAGATCAAGGTCAAAAGCAGGCCCAGTGAGCAATAAAAAAATTGGTACTTGTATGTTTGATGTGTAACATCTTTCCTCTCGCTCTGTGTGGGAGTGATTTGGTGAGAAGGGACGGAAATGTGTAACAGGAATTGGCAACATGAAATTAGTAAGTACTATATAGATTGTAAGTACATCATCATTCCTGTCGCTGCTCAGTTGCTAATTACCAAGGTGAGATGTCAGATGTACACTTCATTTGCGACTGATGTAAGGCTCGCTCGTTTTTGGGGTGCTGTCCCTCAAAAGGAAAAAACGGAACCCATATAGAATCACTCGTGTGTGTGTCTGTCTGACTAGCTGTCTGTCTGTCCGTCTGTGTGTCTGTCTGTTCGTCTGTCTGTCACAGCAGATTCGCTACAAATTCATTGGACCGGATTATGTTGAAATTTGGTATACATTATGAACTTTTGTGACCCAAACACGGACGTGTTCGTCGGTGCTCCATGGACCAATTGAAATTTGACCAGTTGGTCTATGGGGAAAATTACATGTTTCCATCGTCCAATTACCAACTGGGCTATGGAGAATACTTGACGTAAACAAAAACTATGTTTTACGTTATCAAAGAAATTTTGAATATGGGGTTCACTTTTGGGGGGCTAATAATAAAATTAAAAATAAAGTTTTGCAAACTGCGTGTGTCCTAACAAATGAAAGGACTTGTTGTAAGAATTTCATATATATATTTTTTTTATAATTTTAAAATAAATACTTTTAAAATTATTTTAGAAAACAGATGAATATTGAACATTGCCCCACCTTATCTCCGAAAATACTGAGCCTAAACTGTAGAAAATAATACAAAAAAAAGTTATTTACTTATAGATTATATAAAAACCTATTAGAAGTCTATGTATGGTCTTGGAATAACATGGTAAATTAATCATTATTGTGCGTACAAACTTACTTTTGCAGTTGGAATGTATGGGGGAACACGTATTTCAACTACAATGTTAAGTTTGTTCTTGAGATAAATCATCCCAACTACGGAACCCTTGGTTGTGCGTGGTCCGACACGCACTAGGGTGTTTTTTTTTTCTCTGAGATTCTTTTTAAGCGAATCGATCTACAACCACTTTATTTGCGAAGATAGTCCTACATTATATTTTCACACAGTTCAAATATCTCCTTATTTTGAGTTCATGCAACAACAGCACAAGATCGCCTTGTGCGATATTCACTATAAATAATAATCTTTCTATACTTTTGTTATTTTTATTTATTCACTTATTAGATGGTAGGTGCGTATTCATATACGTATAGTGTAAAACAGAGTATAAACAAGTATCATTTAATAAATATACATAAATTGATTCCAGTAGAACGTGATGGTCATTTCCTAAAACTGTATTGGGCACACTGGAAATACGGTTCCTTATTATCCACAAGTTTGTTTTATACAATATGTAACTGAATTATTGCACATAGTGGTTTGTTTAGAATCGATTTCTGTAATTTTTTAAATAGATAACTTTTATCCCAAAATTAATTATTACTACGTAAATTACAGTCACACTTCCGCTGTACAGTCAAAACAAACCTAAATGGACGAAGTACCTACTACGCTAGACCCTTAAGGCTCGTACAGACTGGTGCGATATCGCGATTTGACAATCAATTCGGGTTGTACACTGCTTGTTGTTTGGCGTTTGGTGGCAAAAAACTCTTAACACTATATTAAAGTTTCTATAATAATATAATTAAATCATGATTCGAAAGACACGTGGCGCCATCTATTATCATGAGAACATTATTGTTGTTTTCCTCGAGAACAGTACCTATTTTCGGGATGAAAGGTACCCTATGTCCGTTTCTTTACACCTGACAACATATATTCAAAATTACAGAATGATCGGTTCAGTGGTTTAGGCGTGAAAAGGTAACAAACAAACAAACTTACTTTCGAATTTATAATATTAGTTAGGATTGTATGTCCAATGATTATAACATAATGCTCTAATTGGGGTGTTTTGTGGTGTGCGTTAATTCCGGGACATGTTGTCTATCAAGTTACTGGTGGATAATCCTAGCTACTTAGTATTTAGTTATACGAGGTGCAAGTAGTCGCTGTTAAGCAGACGAGAATAATCAGTAGGTTGCAGTTCCTGTAACAGAAACAGCATCCTGCCACGGTACGCAGTGTGGTTACATTCCTCCCTGTAGACCCGGAATATGCGCAGTATATTGACTACTAGCAACCCGCGCCTGCGTCGCATGGTTTTTACGACTTGAAAAAATAACCATTGGGATTTTTTTACGCTCTCCTGCTTCGCTAGTTTATTTATAATGTTTAGATTTAATGTTTTATCTCAAGCTGAGAACTCATGGCTAAGTAATAACAGCTGCACGGGTCGATCCATCAGGTTAAGCTACGCTTGCCGGGGTTGGTCCGTGGATGGGTGACCATCTTTACATACCTCACTCCTCCGTGCCTCGGAAAGCACGTAAAGCCGTTGGTCCCGGCTGTCATTCGTGGATCTTTGATAGTCGTTACGGGACGTCAGAAGCCCGAAAGTCTGACAACCAATCTTACCAAGGGGTATCGTATTACCCAGTTACTGGGTTGTAAAGGTCAGGTAGGCAGTCGCTCCATGTAAAATACTGGTATTCAGCTGCCTCCGGTTAGACTAGAAGTCGACCCGAACATAGTTGGGAAAAGGGTAGGTAGATAGATAGATAGATCGGCAGCGGAGAGCAGATAACCATCGGCAATAAATTCTAAAAACCAGAATAACATAAATATTTAAGGGGGCTCCCATACAAAAAACGTGATTTTTATGCCGTTTTTATAGATAATGGTACGGAACCCTTCGTGCGCGAGTCCGACTCGCACTTGGCCGGTTTTTTTTGTAGATAATGGTACGGAACCCTTCGTGCGCGTGTCAGACTCGCACTTGGCCGGTTTTTTTTTTGTTTGTTTTCTTTTTTTGCGTCATGTTTACCGTAAATAAGCGTATTTTCTTTATTAGGATTTTTTTAAGGATTTTTTCAATAGAAGCCCGGTGTCTGGATTTATGCCCATTTGTTGGCAATAGGATCGTCCCCTAATAATTGGCGAAATGTTGGTGTTACCATAGGTACACCTCCGCCTAAACCTTCGGGGATTACAAGCGTGACGTCATGATGTTACAATAATATAACTTACTTTCAACTGTAGCTTGGCACGTGGTGCTGACTGTCTTAATGTAGTTCTTAGCTTCACACGTGTACAGTGAAGAGTCTTTCTCTGTCGGTCTCATAATGACCAGCGCTCCATCCTTAATTATGTATTTTGAATCTGAAATTAGCAGTATAATAATGATAGACAACGTTATTTTTATTAAAGAGAAAAGACAAAGCACTCCCCTAAAATAATGTTATTATAACAATGAAAAAGTCGATGTAAAAAGCTAAAAGGAAATAATGAAACCTGTCAAAGCTAGACCATCGAAATCGGTTATGTTATCAGTCAGCACTTGCAAAACACACTATCAATCACAATCTGAATGATTTTGAAGTATATTGCTAATCCATTTCTTCATAGGTTCGAAAAATTTGTCTGCGCAACAACGTAAATATCGCAATGAATGTTGTTGAGCTGTCAAAATGAAACCCATTGCTACTGACAGTGTGTTACGCAACCACCCCGCTGATCAAGCTACTTTCAGATTTTCACAATAGGTAGGTACGTAGGTAGGTGATGAACTGTATTTTATGGTCTAACATAAATAGTGTAAAATATTCTGATCATCATCATCTCTCTGCCCTTGTCCTAAGTTACTTGGGGTCGGCGCAACACGTTTTCTTCTTTCATTCACTCCCTTTTCTTTCATAATTACAATTCCTCACTGTCCACCTTTTTTTTTGGCTTTCCTCTCCCTCTCCATCCATCAACATTTATATTCAATATATTAAATAATTGATTTGTTGTATATTTATAATCTACATACCGTGTGTAATCGTGGCTCCTTTTAATTTCCATGTAATAACTGGTTTTGGAATACCGACGACATCACAAGGGATCCTCATAGCTAGATCTCCTCCGATTCCTTCTACTGTTGTAGAATTAGTAATGATTTCTGGTGCAACTGTAAAAAAAAGATTAGTTCAGCACTGTACTACAAGTAGAAAAAAATGTGACCTTTGTAAGCCAATGTGGTAATGACATTAATTTGGAAGATAGTTGGGTATGTTGTAAGAATAGACGAACAAAAGGGGTTTAATGGTGGATCTCAGCGAAAGCGTGGTAGGCGACGCCCATGATGCACACATCAAATTACGAACCATTGACAAAAAATAAGGAGAGTAATCCTAAGGGTCACCGATCGGAATGATCAATTGCAATTAATAAATTGCAATCAATTTTAATTGTAGTACTATTGTCAATCGCTTCAATTGCATTTGGTTGCCGATCAATTTGCACATCAACGTGTATCGATCACGTAACAATTGACAATTGTATTTGATCGTTTCGGGTATCCTTAAATAGTCCATACCTAAGCAGAAAAGTCCTGTCCAAAAAGGTCAGGTCTGTTCAATAGACAGCAAGTCATTGGAAACACGTTGACCTTGATCTGGCCTAGCGCAATATGAAGTTCCAATAGAATAAGAGGCCAACTTATACTAGTTTTGTGACCACTGACGCGCGGTCTACTGTAGAACTTGTGTAGTACTCGGATATGACGGGCGCGCGTGTTATACATATTATATTATTATGATATACAGAGGAACAGACGAAGTCGCAGACGATTTTAGTATGAATAATACTAATGTTACTTACATTCAACAATGACCTTTGTGACGTGTTCATCGCTTCCGAGGTTGTTCTGTGCTACACACTTGTAGCCCCCGCGTGTGTCTTCTTCGCGCTTGATATGCGCAGGGTATTCTCTGAACCGGCGATAGGTCGAAGCCGATTTATCCATAAATTGCCAAGTAAGTAATTTTTGGTTTTGGTTCACCTTTAACGATCCTTAATGATTGAAAAAGTTTACATAGAGCTTTTAGAATAGATTTCTTTCGATAATACGGAATACAGTTAATTGTCTTTTTCTTATTCATAGTTCCATCGTAATTCGATTCGTAACAATAATAATATTTAAGTAAGTAGGTACATTGAAGAACCATCTCACAAAGTCACTTAAAAATATTTTAATTAACTGCTCAAATAGCTACTTTTACCGGGAAATTTGACTGCAATGAGTTAGAGACTACAGAGTAGTTATCGATGTTCCAGGGGGCCTGGACAAAGTTTTTTTTTGAATGTTTATTTATTTAATTAAATAATGCATATTTACAATATTAAGCCTTATAGTAAAATGGTAGGTATATAATAATGGTTCGACCTGAACTAGGATAAACCTGTATCTCAGGTTACGTGTTAAGTGACATTCTATCAGCAATAATGATGACGGAAAGTCAACAATGTATTGGATTGACATAAGCTACCGAAAAGCTTATGTCAATCTAGTTAAAAGTTGTTGTAGACACACAAAACGTTTTGAAAGCTAGTCGCTCAGGTCATCCGAATGTAACTTTGTCTAACACTTTCTTTGATAAGTTGAAAAGAAATTAAATTATTAGAACACTTACATGCACTTTATACTTGCAGGGGTACCCCAGTCTTACGTTCTTAAAAGCAGCTCCTGATAATTTTGGAAGCTCTGAAAATTAACGAATTTCAAGTATACCATAAGCTAAAACGGCTCCAAGGACTTGAGTTTCGAACTGCTTAGGCTATAATGGCATATTTATTATGTATGAAAGAAAGGAAAGAAACAAAATATATTTAATTGCGGTAATCATGACGCAAAGAAAAAACTTGAACACAAAAAATAACAAGTTGGGGGAATATATATAATATGTCACATCCACGCAAAACGGTCATCGCTCAGCAAAATTCTGTGACACTATGCGAGACAGAGCCACAGCGCTGGTTTTCGGGCCGGCCGGTGTTGACGTGATCACGTCAACGTCAACCGGTGCAGTTATTTGGCATATTATTAAATTATTGTAGGTACTCACGACGGATGTACGTTCTGAAAATCGCACTGACTGCGCCGACCTCGTTCTTCGCCTCGCACGTGTACGAGTTAGTGTCGCTCACCTTCGGATTTTGTATTGTGCGCGTTCCATCCTCTATGGAGTACTTCACGCCTGAAACATAAGAGAACGTCGTGACTGAAATGATCTATATACGCTAGAACGAAGGGTATTAAACGGAAAGTAGAATTTAAAAAAAACATAAGCTTTGTACAGCATCGTTCCTACATAACATCACGCCTGTATTCCCTGGAGGGCTAGGCAGAAGCGTACTTATAAGTATACATCCACATTTCGCCAGTTATGTTAAAGTCCCATGTAATAGGGGGCGAGCCTATTGCCACCAACCGGGCACTAATTCAGACTCCGAGCTGCTACTGAGAACTGACAGATGGAAAAACCTAATAACACTTTGCCCGACCCGGGAATCGAACCCTGGGAATCCTGCTCAGCACTAGCGCATACGACCACTAGACCAACGAAGCAGTCAAAGCGTCGTTCCTGTGACTCATATTTGTGTGAAAACTTGATGTGTCATAGAAACGCCCCGGTACTGCACGTGTTTATTTATTTTGCCTGAAAATATAATGGGATAGTAATTTAAACACACAGTTTTAGCATCTTACTTGGAGTAATGTAACGACCGCCTAACTTCCAAACGATGACAGGTTTTGGGACACCAGCTGCTACGCAAGGAATCCTCAGAAGGGCGTCCCCCACAGTGGCTTGGTATACCATAGCGCTTTTTGAAGTAATTTTTGGAAGATCTGTAAGTATCAAGAAGTTTATAAGTTCTATGTAGTCCAGAATAGTAGCCGTAGGTATATCTTGTTTTTATGGAAATACGACGATAAATTTACCTTGAACAAATAATGTCGTGATGTGCTCATCTTCGCCTGCTGCGTTCTTTGCCAAACACTTATATTTTCCCTCATGTTTGTCCTCCACGTTCGTTATACGCAGCACACTTTCAGAACCGGCTAAAGGTAAAAACATTAAACCTGATTTACCCCCAAATAGCCATGTTAGTTTTGGTGTTGGTAGACCACTGACAACTCTGCAAGAATTTAATAAAACTATAATTTGTAGCCGTAATCTATAAAGACTACCTAATTCAATTGAAGTATTTCAGAGTTTATAATGGTATGTTACTTGCTGTTAACGAGTACAACCACAAATTAAATAATTATACAGAGTACGACCGACATAAGTAATTGCTACTTACTTGCATTCAAATATCGCAGTTTTACCCTTGGTGATTTTTATTTCGGTTTCTCCCTGTACCTTAGGAGCAACTAAAAGTAAAAAAAAAACACACATATTATTTTTTTTGTTGGAGGATTGAGCTAATAATATGTGTAGTTCTACTGTATCAGAAATAAGAAGATACTGTTGAAGGAATTGTTTTTCTTGTTGGCTGGAATATACAAAAATCCCAATAATAAGTACTTACTTAGTCCATCAATTGTAACTCTTGTAAAGAAGAATTTTCCCACATCCTTCTTGTTTTTCAAGGAAACTTTGCAAGTATATCTGCCGACTAAATCCACATCCATCTTTTTTATCGTTAGTTGAGTGCGACTTGCAGATACCACGTACTTGTCAGATGTTTCTATATAGCCAGCTTCTCCTGTCCTCTCGTTGGCGTAGGCCCAATGGATATCCATCGGAAGTCGCGATGTGACGTCGCAAGTAATGGTGCCTTCTGAACCATAGGTCAATTTTGTTATTCCTATCAACAATAAAAGTAAATATCAGTAAATAAAATACTCATAAACAATTTAGTGAAAAACGCACTTCCATAAAACACAACAATATCGTAACTATGTAGGGTACGTACAAAACCTTCTGATGCTGACTATAGATGATAGAGGGAAGAAATTAAATTGGCTTACCTGAAGGAGCAGATTTAATAGTGAAAGGTTCTTTTACAACAACATTTATCGTTGTTTCACCCCTGCCAACATCGTTCAGGGCATAACACTTGTATGTATCTCCTTTTGATGCGTATGATATGTCCGTGTAACTTATATATTTATATGGAAATTCTTGGAGTGACATCTGCAAGTTAATGGCATACTATTTAAATTAGCAGTATTAGGTACCAAATACATCATGAGGGGTCCCACCCAACATCTTAGAATCGTGGTAATGTTTTGATATACAGCAGTTATCAGAAAAAAAAATCAACTGTACCATACAAAACTTCAGTACCTACTCGACCCAAATGTATGGGATGGCTGATATTTTTTTCGCGATTACGATGTTGGTACCATGGAGAAAGTTGTTCAGTTTAATGGTCTGTACCTCACCCTTAAATATGACCACACCTGTCTGATACATGCTATAAACAACTCTTTAGTATGCATAAAGTAATGTGCGTTGCTTAATATTTCACAATCAAACTCATCAGATAATAAAGTCCAATATAATATTTATGTCCTTTAGTAAACCTTAGAAGGCATAAGACCTCCAATGTTGTTTATCCACTCAGTTTTAGGCTCTGGGAACGCTACCACTTTGCAAGTTAACTTCACCGTGCTGTTGTACTCTATTTCTATCGCCTTGCCTTCCGTTATTTCGACGGTCGGCTTTGTATTAGTCGGCAAAACTACAAATAAATAAATTATTTATTGTCATCACACAGGTTACAGAAAAAATCTGACTCCGGAGCTAGGTTAGAGAGTACCTGTATTTCAGGAGCCAGTGACAAATGTTATTAAGTATATTAGTTTTTTAATCGGATCATCAGGAGATTAACACTTTCAAAGTTCAGGTAGGTATCAAAACGAGTTCAGTGGGCGTTTGTCAACAAAAACAAGAAAGCAAAATGTTTAACTACAAAAAAAAGAGTCTGGGGCTGATTGTGATGAAAACTAATAGATACAATGATACCGTATTAGTTTAGGTACTAGTGCAGTATCCTTAGAATTTTTTGATTTCGGTGTGGGTACTTTATTAGCAGCGTTTTACCTGAAATAAAACGCATATTAAAATACTTACCTCACTGGAAGCTTTACTATGAGATGGCATTTCCGTTTCCCGTCGATTTCTTACCAGTTTTCGTACTTTTATCCCCTCAATACTTCCGGTTCAGTGGCGCCACCTGGTGGTTGCGGGTAGTTTTATAGTTCTTGTAAAAGGTGTCACGCCATTTTGTTCATTGTCTCATAGAACCAGGCAGAAATAAAGTTAAAGCTTCCAGTGAGGTAAGTATTTTAATATGCGTTTTATTTCAGGTAAAACGCTGCTATTAAACTACTTGACCGTCACTGGAAGCTTTACTATGAGATCTGTTTGTTATCGCCTGGTGACGCCACTTTGATGTATTATATATACTTGGAAGTATGTAGGCCAATGTGATAAAGCATGAAACTAAACAAAAGTGTAATTAATAAGTATGCTATGTAATGTAATATTACTTAAATGTATAAGTAAAGCAATTCAATTTAAAGTACCTAGATAAGTGTACTTTAGCTACAAATATAATTGTAAATATGAAAAATAATAATTTCTAATCATTAACAACCAATTTAAGAATATCCGTTCTAGGTAACATCATATTTATTCAGTAATGTTAATCGATTGGATTAAACAATTGTGTTTCTCGTCTATAAAACTTCTGGAATGTATTGGCTGATCGCCAATTTCAGGATGATTTTGAAACCAGCTTTTTTGAGGCTACAGCAGACCAGGTGCTACCTGGAGTGGCTGCAATGCCAGCTTCGCCAAACAGGGTCTTTACCCATTCTGCAATGACTACGTGAAGCAGGTTTAGCCGCACCTCTTACCGTAATAAATAAATTAGTTGATTTTGCCACATTACGTCTGTCATTTAATAATGCTATAGTTCTTTCTATCCAGAATATAGGGCCCAGATTAGAATTATCGGTATTTAAAAGCAATTTCCAGCCGGATAGCCTATAATTACTGCTGTCCGTTTTGGAGCCAAACAGAGGCCATAATATTAAACCGTTATCAGATCTTATGCAATGATTAGGATCAATATTAAGCAGAGTTAGATCGTGTATTCGCCTACCAGAGCAACGCAACAATAAAATTGCAGTATGACCTGATGTTTGAAATAGGTTATTTGAATCAATTGTGAGGCTTAATGACCTTTGGATTTTTTAAGGCAATTGATTTTAGAACGTGTTAACTTAACCGACTTGAATTTTCAGCGTTACCTAGTGAAGATATTACTGATTTATTTAAAAGTATTGAAGTATACGAAAAATTATCAATTAAGTATAAATCACACAGTCAAGGTTTTTATTTCGACACCACGACGACAGGCTACCTCATAGGATTTTAGAGTCGATTTTCGCCAATAATCTTTAAGTAGTGATAGTTGTTGAGCGTTCCATGTCTTTATTGTGTCATACCACCCCTACATTTCCAAACATCGAGGACGATGTTGTCGACCTTCGGTGGTGGGAGGCCCGTCGACGTGTCTATTAGGTATCTCTGCAGGTTTCTCAGAGTTAATGGAGCCGCGAGCGCTTGGGCATTTAGATCCGCACGCCAGAATACTCTCTCCCATCGAGGTACTACTATTAAGAATAATCCTGTTGATTGGTTTAAGTGAGACAGGACTTTGGGGACTAGGAATGGTGGTGGAAATATCCATGCGAGCTGGTAATTCCATGGGACACTGAAGGCATTGTGGAACAAAGCTTGAGGATCTTTTAGATCTAGAGACACATAATTGTACACTACGTGTAAATAGAGGCAAATAGATATATTATTGGGGTTCCCATTTTGCAAACACTATTTCTATACAAGTCGGTAGTAAGTGCCATTCTGGAGGTTGGCGAAGGCGCAATAAGTGGTCCGCATGATTGTTGTATTTGCCCGGAATGTAGTGTATGCTGAATGATGTTGGTCTAACGAATTCAGAATTCGATAGGTTATTTCCAACAGGGATCATGTCCTCGTACCTCCTTCCTTTCGAAGGTATGTGACTGAAATTCTGATGTCGCATTGAATAAGGAGCGAACTTTGATGAAGCCACTGAACTTTGATCTGAAGAGCGTATAATATTGCTAGCATCTCTTTTTGATTGGTTTTCTCTTCTTGCGACCAAGTTCCTGACAAAGCCAAATTGTTCAGTTGTGCCCCCTACGCTTGATCTGATGCTTCTGTAGCCAGAACATTTATTGGAGGAGGGTACTGAAGAGAGGTTGACCGCTGCTCTAAGACACCTTGTGGTAGTGGGTAGGTCTTTGGTGGCAGGACTGGCAGTGAATTTATGAAAATTACTAACTGTCGATGATTGAGCCGACCCCGTGGGACAGCAAAACAGGCAAAATTTAAAAGTCCTATTTTCAGCAACTCCTTCAGAGTTAAGTGCTCTTGTTCGAGAGGCTGATTTATCTTTGTGATGATGCCCTGAGCCTTTTCCTTTGGCAGGATTTTTTGATTTCCCCATGGTTTCCATAGTATCCGTAAATAAATTATACTCTTTTGAGGAGTAAGAACAGATTTTTGGAAATTTTTTGCCACCCCAGTTTTTGTAATATTTGTACAGTTATTTTGAAATGCTCGCGAAGCGTGCGAACATTCTGGTGTACTAATAAATAATTGTTCAGGTATATCAGGTCCTCATGTTCCAGTTTTCCCGCAATGTTTGGGCTACCCAGTTCGTAAGCATGGAAAACGTTTTTGGAGCAGTGCTCAGACCGAATGGAAGACAAGTAATTTCTTCTTTCTATACAACTGCTGGTTGTATATTAGGCGCAGACAGCGTCTGTGCGATTTTTGTACGCTTACATTAAGGGCACCCACGCAAAACCGCAACGCGATGCGATATTATGATTGATATTATAGATTTATGCGCAGATATTTGCGATGCGTTGTGAATTCGCAGTTATGTGTGCTCGGGACAAATCTATTTTGCACATCCAGTCCTGAGATTGTAGAAAGTCCGGAATGCGGTACATATTTATTCAATGAAACGGCTCGGTCATCACATATTCGTTTAGTGATTATAGATTGAATTTGAGACGGACAGATCCGTCGGATTTTGGAACCAGAAATAGAGGGGACATGAAGCTTGGCGAGGGTATAGCTTTCTTTAGAATTGCCTGCTGTTTCATTTTGTCTACAATTGAAGACATTTGTTCTGAAACAGGAGTTTGGAAAGGCCCCTTCGTTACATCTGGATAGACAAGTGGAGGCTTTTGAAAGAAAAGTATGCGATACCCTTGAATTAATTTTAAAACTTTTTGTTGCTCCCCCGCCCATTGTGTTTGGTATTGTATCAACCGACCTTACCGAATCGGTGTCATGTCATTGTTTATACCTTTTTTCCCCTGGAACTTTTTGAGGAGTTTGCACGTCCCCGTGTACTTCCACGTTCGGGCCGCGAGCCACGGTTTCGAAATGATCTTCTAGTATTGAAGTGATCACCTTGATTACTCGAGGAATTACCTCTGAAAGAGTGATGTGTATGTTGGCACTGACCATGGTATTCACCCCGCGAGGGTGGGTTATGACGGAAAGTTCCACGCGATGGAACTATCGGTTTCCATCCCCGCGAGGGGCGGCTACTAGGTTTGGTAAGGCTTTTGTGAAGACCTTTCCGTTTTTCGGGGGCCAAAAAGCCTTACGGACCCCGCCAGTCTTATTTAGCGTAGAGGTAAAGGGCTCGATATTAAATATGTATCCGAGTATATTTTATGAAATTCACCTTTGTGAAATAATTCGTCAAACTTTCCATTTAAATTATCAAAGTACATTGTTGCCCATGAAAGAAGATTACGAATACCTTCCTGCAATGATTGTCTTTGTTTTAATATGCAGTAGGTTAAGGCTGCATAGGATTTATCAGCATGTGCTAGATGACGTGAGGTGTCATATGCTTTTACCACATCATTTGTTTCCAGGTCTATAAAGCCAGGAGTATGATTATACAACTTTCGCGTATCTCACTTCTGACCAAGAAGTACTACCAAAACGCTGGATATCTACCAACTTCTTCAAAAAACTATCGGGGGTTTTTGGAACTAATGGTTCCTTAAGCTTAGTATCAATGTCAAAAGTGAAATCTAAACTTATATTTTGGTTGATTTGACCAACCCTCGTCACTACATACATTGTTCATAAAGTTGACCACTAATTCCAGAACAAACAGAAGCATTATCATAACAAGCTGTATCAATGTTACTTGTAGTATTAATTTGCGATTCAGTGCACTCGGACTAGCCAAAGCTTGTGGCTGGGTATCGGAGTTGTGGACTTTTATTACCAGGGCTCGGAAACCGGTTAATTTTCTATGTAAACTTAACCGTTATTATAAAGGTTTTCGAACATATTTCGTTAATTATTTAATATTTTGTTACAAAATCAATGCTGAACTTAATGTGATGAAGCAATAGGTATTTGAAGCTAATATCAATTGTATCAAAAATAATTTGTATCTACAGAAATGAAATTTTTACCCGGTTTCAAGCCCTGGTTATTACTTTCTATCACTGCAAAGGAATTACGTTAGATCTGCAATGGATTTATATACACTTTACACAGTTACATTCAAATATTGATTACGAAAATTTACTGGTAAATATTCAAAGTAAAAAATTACAGTAGTGATCCGAACGGAAAACCCGTTAAAAACTTTGATCACGTACGAATTATTCAAAAAGTGTTACCTCTAAAAGAGGGTACTTACGGTCCAAGACTTATGCTCTTTGAAGAACACTTTAAACTTTTTACTAAATTTATAAAATATGTATTCACTTAATATTCACTTTTACGTATTCTGCAACTGTCGCGGACGCAGTCACGGCGCACAAGTTGCTTCGACGGAAAATAAAAAGCCAATGAACAAAATGGCGTGACACCTTTTACAAGAACTATAAAACTACCCGCAACCACCAGGTGGCGCCACTGAACCGGAAGTATTGAGGGGATAAAAGTACGAAAACTGGTAAGAAATCGACGGGAAACGGAAATGCCATCTCATAGTAAAGCTTCCAGTGACGGTCAAGTAGTTTAATAGTAGTGTTAAGATTGATGGCGGGCACAATTTATTGATATTACGTCTTGGTGTATGCGTCGTGTGTCCTGCAACGTGTGTATCCGATGTGATTCTCGTCCTTTGGTAGGTCTCGAATTTTGTGTATAATAATCATAACTGAACTTACTTTTCGGCGGTTCTGCAGGTGTGATGGGAATTTTAACAATCCTTTTTATAGGTTTGCCCGTAGCTTTCACTATCCCATTCACATAAGACAAACAAAATAGGTTCTTGGTTATACTGGATCATAGATTACTTAGGATCGATCGTTTCATTTTCCATCTTTTTTAAGTTCACTTTTTAAGCAGTGGGGATTTTTGATTTTTTTAATTAAGTTTTTCATTTTACACTTTTTTTATATTTAAGTTTACTTCTTTTATTTTACATTTTTTAATTAGGATTATTAATTACCCCCTCTGACCTCTGACCCCTCTTACCACGATGAAGAGTGGTCTGGTTTTGCAGAGCACTGACTGTACCTATTGTATCTTTATTTTAAACCGACTTCTAAAAAGGAGGAGGTTATATATATGTTCGTCTGTATGTTTTTTTTTTTTTTAATGTAGGTTTATTCACCGATTTGTCCATAAATTGTGTTCTCCAGGTTCTTACCAAGAGAACTCAACAATTAAGAGCAGGCAGTCTAAATCAAATTTCGAACGCAAGCTCCGCCCCTTGCACCCCGCCACTCCGTTATGTGTCAGTAATAAAGATGAATATCGCGTGCGCTCTTTGATCGTGTTCGAGCACGAAACTAAATAGCGTAAGTCTCAATTCTTATTTCGTCTACCTAAAGTAATAGTTGATCTAGAGAAAAAATATCTAGTGGCTGGATAATAAACTATATTTTCTTTTAGACTTATAAGCCTAAAAATCATGTTTGTTTTTTTATAATTATCCTTAAAAAAAAGTCATGATTTTCGAATAAAAATGTATTGAGAGAAAATATATTATTACAATTACGTAACTCTCTTCAACATAGAAAGAAAAAGATCCAATAAATCATATACTAAAGTTTAATTTTGCTTGTATGAGTGACTGTTTCAAAATATTCATGCAAATTAACATAAAAATAGGGAACCTCCTCTTAACCTGTAAAAGCAATATTTTGTAAAAGGTGATAAGCAGTTGTCATTTGGCTATTATAAATTAAATCTAACTGATGACTAAGATAAATTACAAACTGACCCACTAAAAAGTGAAAAATAAAAAGAAAATACAACCGACTTCCGGAAGTCGGTGGCAAAAAAAAACTAAAATACAGATCCAAAGACACCGACTTCCGAAATTAATGTAATTTTTCTCTTTGTAGTGTTTTCTTGGAAGTCGGTTGTTTTTTTTTTTGGAAAAAGGGTTTTCCGCCTTCGGTAATCCCAAAACAAACACTTAAGTCAAAGCATACTGCGTCACTATAATAATAGTGCTGATGCTTTCCATTTTCTACTCAAAAAGCAGTGCGTTGCATAGGATATAAGCAGCGATTTTCATTCATTTTGATGCCACTTTAGGTACTAGTCGTCACACCGTGAAGACGTCACACCTTTTTTTTTTGTTTATTGGTTGGTACATTATCATATAAATTCTCCCGCTCTGGGCGGAGCCGGAGGGCGTGTCAGACTTTTCCTGACTGACGGGTGAAACCCACCCCAGCGCCACGATATCCCTTTCGGACAAACTCGCAACCATGCAAGCATTGGCCCTTTCGGTCCCCGTCAGTTGGTGCTGACATTTCTTTGAGCTGCGCGTGGAACTCAACGCGCCATCGGCCTGGGCTTGGTCCTTACTTATCGGACGGCGAGCTACCCATCGCTCACCGTCCGCAAGCCGCGCCGACGCCGACGGTGGCCAGGAATCGGCCTGCGACTCCCAAAGGACGTCACACCTGCACCTTTAATGCGGTTTCTTGCAACTCACGATTTCATTACAAAATAATAAATTGTTGGTACTTACGGCGATTTTGAACCTTCGCGATGGTGCAACAAACGAATCCGTTACGTCAAAATCTTTAGAGACCTCTGTTAGAGGCACCGGGCTTTTCATTGGGTTTTCATTCATGTCTAAAATCTGTGCTGATAATATCTTCACTGAGTGATGATCATCAGCGACGGATATCGACAGGTGGACGTTCGCATCTGAAAATATAATATTTATAAAGTTTTGTAGTGTTGTCGTCTGGTCTTGTAAGACGCGGCCTTTTTTTCTATCTGCAACTCATTGATCATTTAAATATTAGGTATATCTAAACTAGCGACCTGTCCCTGCTCTCTACGGGTGCAATCTACTGATGTGGCTTCTCAAAACATTGATATTTTTGTGCTTTATCTAAGTTAAACATTGATATTTTATACTCATGTATAACTTCCTGAATAAATTCTCTAAATGATTTTGAAAACCGCATACAAATCCATTGAGTAGTTTAGAAGAGCTAAGCGGTCAAACAGACTGACACGAAAAGCGATGTACTATATTTATGCTATTTACAGATATTTTAATGTAAACATTATTGAACTCACCAGCAACCGGTTGCAGTGACGTATCGCCCAGCGACTTGGGTTTGCTACTTTATTAATGACATTCCGCGCTGTTTCCGGCACTCCAAGATTTTTATGTATGAAGATGACCTAAAGTTTCATAGAATAATTAAGTCTGATAGAGACTAATCGCTTTTACAGATGGTCCTTAATAGTCCCATCCGATGGTGCAAAAATAATTAAAACCGACGAAAAATTTTAACGCGGGGGGGGGGAGTCAAGAATGATGTACTGAATACATGGTAACAAGCTTCGCGTCGATGTCCCTTCCACCCTGTATGTATACAAGAAAAATAATCTTATAGAGACAGTATATTACATTAATGAGGACAGGGTTAATGAAGCTTCGAGTTTTGTTTGACCAAAACTTAACCTTTGTGCCACACTTAGATCATGTTGTTAAAAAAGCGTCAAAAATGTTGGGGTATGTCATAAGACAGTGTAAAGGTTTTCGACAAAGTAAAGCAAAAATTTAACTATATTATAGTTTGGTACGTAGCATATTAGAATACTGTAGTGTGCTGTGGCGGCCGCACTATGATACTCACAGTTTGCGTCTAGAACGCGTCCAAAAATGCTTTGTTTGGCATTTAGCTTTTTCTGTGTCGTGTCGGACCACGCACAATGAAGGGTTCCGTAGTTAGGATGAATTTATCCCTAAAACAAACTTAACATTGTAGTTGAAAAACATGTTCTCCCATACATCGATATACGCCACAGTCAATTTTCCAACTAAAAAATTAAGTTTGTAATCGCAAAAAAAAAAAAAAAAAATATGTGATAAAACTACAAATTAACAATTTTCGGACTTTTTCCTTTACTTGTGCTGTGAGACCTTGCTTCTGCCCAAATTTCATGATTCTAGGTCAACGGTAAGTACCCTATAGGTTTTGATTTATGTGCGAGATATTCGATTTTTTTTTTATGTGATAAAACTACAATTTTACAATTTTCGGACTTTTTCCTTTACTAATGCTGTGAGACCTTGCTTGTTGCCAAATTTCATGATTCTAGGTCAACGGGAAGTACCCTATAGGTTTTGATTTATTTGCGAGTATCGAAATATGTCGCAATAATGTCGCTTATATCGCCGTATTTTTTGATTGCGTTGACTTGGAAGCTTGATTTTTTTAGAGCTTCAAGGGACTATAGACGTACGTATTCGATATTAATTTCAACTTGATACCTCTACTCATTCCTGAGAAAAATGGTCTTGGCAGACTGACAGACAGACAGACAGACGGACAACGAAGTGATCCTATAAGGGTTCCGTTTTTTCCTTTTGAGGTATGGAACCCCGTAAAACGCCTTTTTACAAAGACATATTAAAAATCTTCAACGTCACACCTTAGAAGAGCGAAGGCGTTTAAACGACGCAATGTTTGCCTGTAAAATCTTGAAAGGAAATATTGACTCTCCGCCGCTGTTCGCACTTATAAACTTTCGTGCTCCTTCAAGAATCCCACGTAAACCCATAACTCCACTTCGTCCTCCACAGAGAAGAACGGTGTTGGGGTCTAACTCTCCATGTGCTAGGTTCTGTAGGGTTTTCAATAGTTGCAGCGATCTAATCGATTTCCACTTTGATTCTCTGACTAAGCAGAAATCTAAAATCTTTAGTTGTTTATCAGAGATGTTGTAAAGCATTCATTATTTTGTTACTCACATAACTTTAGCAATATTATTAAAAATTAAGTCTTATTTAAGTCTTTATTTAGGCTAGATACATATGTTTTCTTAAGTTGGCTTGTAAACTGTACATGTATGTACCTAGGCTTACGAATTAGCATAATTTTAGTTCATGTGGTGTTTATCTTTAAATAATTGTTTCACTGTTCAAAGTTTTCAAGATGTTAGTTTTATCAAGATGTTAGTGTAAACAATTGTTGATGAAACAAATAAATAAAAAACCGGCCAAGTGCGCACGAAGGGTTCCGCACCATTATCTATAAAAAACGGCAAAAAAATCACGTTTGTTGTATGAGAGCCCCCCTTAAATATTTGTTTTATTTTAATTTAGTTATTTATTTTTAAAGTGAATATATAATCTAAATATTCTGTGAATATTTCAAGCGTCTACCTGTTGCCGTTATCAATATCGAGCAAAAACGAGCAAAAAAATCACGTTTGTTGTATGGGAGCCCCCTTAAATATTTATTTTATTGCGTTTTTTAGTATTTAATGTTATAGCGGCAACAGAAATACATCATAATAATATGTGGAAATTTCAACTGTCTAACTATCACGGTTCATGAGATACAGCCTGGTGACAGACGGACAGACAGACAGACAGAGAGACAGACAGACGGCGCAGCCTCAGTAATAGGGTTCCCGTTTTACCCTTTGGGTACGGAACCCTAATAAATAACACTTTGCCTGGGCCGGGAATCGTACCCAGGGCCTCATGCTTAACAGTAGCGCTTCCGACCACTAGACCAACTAGGCCGTTTGCAATAAAAATGTGGCTGTTATTTTAGTATTATCTTACAACTTCCAAGCAAAGGCAAATTTTAAGGCGTTCTTAACATCCTAGATGCCTCCGACTGCGTTTATTTATTTAAGGCGTTCTTAACATCCTAGATGCCTCCGACTGCGTTTATTTATTTAAGGCGTTCTTAACATCCTAGATGCCTCCGACTGCGTTTATTTATTTAAGGCGTTCTTAACATCCTAGATGCCTCCGACTGCGTTTATTTATTTTTGGTACTTAGAGCGTACTCGATTTCTTTCCGTCTTGTTTCCATTTTTTTTTTATGCAGTCGGGTTTTTTGTTTTTTTTTTTAATAAATCAGTTTTTTTCCATTAGTTGTTTAATTGTATGCATGTGGTCTGTCGTTGAAAAATCTTTTATATTGTATTATACTCGTACTGTAATTAATATTGGCATTATTAACAACAGGTAATTTATAGTATAAATACCATAAAAATAAATCATATATTTCATTAATCATCATTAATCCCTTCATTGACGGTTCCCAACAGTCCGTGTTAATAACATTGTGAGCATGAACTGTTTCTAACGTTTGCTTAAAAGTGGTGCAATTTTCGGTCACCACTCTCACTTGAGCATCTGAAATTTAAAAAAAACTTTTAGGTAAGTAAGTATATTGTTCTTTCCACATTTCAGTAACGTCAGCAGCTAGTTTTTTGCGTCATAGTTTAGATACTCAGCTAAGCTAGTTGTTACGACTGCACATTGAGCCTGTTCATCTACGACACTATTCAAAAGTAGCCAGTTACAAACTCAAATCACCAATGAGTAGCCAGAATGTCCAACCTCAAATATTTCAATGGCGGTTCGTACACGGCGTGGCTTCATCATCAGCCTACAGCAGTCCACTGCTGGACATAGGCCTCTCCAATCGCACGACATTCAGTTCGATTCTCGGCAACTCTCATCCAGCTGCTACCAGCCCCTGCGAAGATCGTGGCTCCACCTAGCGTGGCCCGTCCAACCTTACCTTTGCCGATTCTATTATGCGGCTTACTAACGCTTAATTACTTAGACTGATCGTGTCGATAACATAATCAATAAACGTATGCGTTTATTTAATTTAGAATAATACGAGTATACTGGCTGACTGGTAGGGAATGGATAGAATTAGCAATGAGTATGTAAGAGAATGATCGAAAGTGGTGGTTGTAGGGAAATGGTTGTCTCGGTATGAGCATGCCATGATGAGTGAATGAGGAATATGTTACAGGGATAGTTTTAGGTATGAATGAGGATGGCTCTATTAGTACGGGAAGATCAAAAATACGATGTAAGGACTTTGTGCAAAATTATACTGCTAGAAACGTGAACCCTGAGCTGACTGTTAATAGTATGATAAAAAGAAAAATACTTTTTGGTATTGATAGCGTTTCTACAAATGACTGGTTAATCTGCTGTTTAATCTTTAATCAATCAATCAATACTCTTTATTTATAAACATAGGTTACAACAGTGTGCAAGATGTTACAATTGTTATAATATTACAGTATATATATATTTTGCCACTTGACAAATGACCAAAAGGTCAATTAAATAAATTAATTTATAATAATTCAAATAGTATCAATGTCAGTTTTTTTAAATGTAATTTAATCAAATGCAAGGTAATGTCAATATTTAACGAAATGCGATAATATAATAATAAATAATTATCATGCCAATAAGTTACTGATATAAAAAAAAAATGATATTGTCCACAAAATTATTAAAGTCGTCATGCAATAGATAAATAGTCATGTTACGAGTACACAGACACTGTTATATCAAGAAACTGTCATCAAAATAGTTACTGAGACAATAGTAACATTTCCGTATTAATAATAATTATAATATGTAATATACACATGAAATTTACTAAATTTAGACGTTTTATTTAGCAAGGTAACTGATTGAATATTCTCTGGGCGATACAAAAAAGCTTTTGCTCATTAATGCCGTACCTGCATATGGTACTTTAAGCTCTAAGTTATTTTTTAACCGACTTCCAAAAAAGGAGGAGGTTCTCAATTCGGCAGTATGTTTTTTTTTTTTTTTTGTATGTTTGTTACGCGATTACTCCGTTAATTATGGACCGATTTTGAAAATTATTTTTTTGTTTGAAAGGGTATACTCCCGAGGTGGTCCCATTGCCACCAAATCAGAATTAGATGAGGGGATCCCATGGAAATCGAAGGAAACCCTCAAATATAGGCAAATTGGGTATTTTTTATAGTAACTCATGCATTTGCTCTCGGAAAGCACCATTTTGTAAAGTTGAACTGATGATGGAGACCACATATGGCCACCGGAACAATATAATAATATTTAACGGGTTGCGATTAAGCAATTTATGCTCGTCACTATGTATATGGTGAATGGCAGTTCTCCTGGTTCTTACCAGGAGAACTCAACAATCAACGTCCCAGCATCGGGCAAAGCAATATTTTTTAAAAGGTGATGAGCAGTTAACATTAGGCTATTGTTACTTAGATAAATTCAAAACTGACCCACTAAAAAGTGAAAAATAAAAAACTTTTTACAAAAAAAATTACAACCGACTACCAAAAATAACACTACAAAGTGAAAAATAACTTCAATTTCGGAAGTCGGTGGCAAAAAACTCAAATGCAGATCCAAAGACACCGACTTTCGAAATTGAAGTTATTTTTCACTTTGTAGTGTAAAAAGTTTTTTATTACGTAGTTTTCTATATCGGCCTTTAAAGGCTATTTCTTAAAGAGTTTGTTTTAACAAATATATTAACCTCATTATTAGAAGGCAAGGTTAAGGTTTTAAGGCATTTAAATAAAGTTTGCTCTGATGCATCTTTTTTGGGCTTTAATAACATACTCTTTCCGCAAAATTTCAAGTATAAGTTTATCGCCCTTCATCTCCTCGGTCCACAGTACTGATAAATATACCAGTAACATTTTATCTTTCTCACTAATCGATTTTGAGGTACCGTGTTTGACCGATGCTTTGAACGCTTGGAAAATGGATTGTCCCAATACGGATTAGCCCGACAACCTGTCCTCCTAGAGACGGTGAGACGTGCCGCTCTGCAATGTTATTCGGAATAACCGTGATAAACACGTCACTTAATACTGCTGAGCGTACCCGTCTGCTGGCTGTGGGAGAATGGGAGTCAGGTTTGTGGCTTCAGGCGCTACCGTCATCCACCATAGGCACTATGATGGATGACTCATCGTTTCGGCTCGCTACGTGTCTACACTTAGGTGCGCCTTGTGTTGCTCCGCATCGGTGTCATTGCGGTGAAGCAGTTGACAGTCTCGGATACCATGGCCTGTCCTGCTCCAGGAGCGCAGGTCGCAAAGCACGGCATGCGTGAACGATATTATTCGTCGAGCCCTTGTTGCCGGCGTACCAGCGGTATTAGAACCAAACGGCTTGGTACGTGACGATGGCAAGAGACCCGACGGCATGACTTTATTGCCTTGGATGTTAGGTAGGCCTCTGTAGTGGGACGCAACCTGTGTATACACCCTTGCGCCATCTCATGTTCCAAGCATGGCTGGCTGTGCTGGCTCCTGCTGCGGGGCTGCAAGCGGCGCAAATATGGGTATCTACACTATACTCTATGGTATATCTTATGGGTAACTACAGTTTTGAGCCATTTGGGGTCGAAACGCTCGGGTCATGGGCATCTCCTTTTTAAGGAAAGGAGGATGCAAATCCTGGTCCCACCTTCCAATAGCTATGTGTGTTACATCGTTGGATAGGTATTTTTGAGCTGAATAAAAGTTACTATGGCGCCAAGTTCTAAATCTTAGTCCGTTCAGAGTTATTCTTTAATAAACATGGTAGTTTTATCAGTAGCCAAGTAATGCTATTTTTACGTAATAATTGCATTTGTGCTTTATACACGTAGTGTAGACGGTAACGCAAACCTTTTTATCGGTCTGTCTCACTCGCACTCGTTAAGTATGCTTAGAACAATGAAACTGGTTAGCGGCACGGATAGGCGGCGAGGGTGCGCGCAAGCGCAGGTAGTTGTTCGTTTGCAATACGTGTGTGACTACGTCTTGTCTTTCCGTTCGTTCTACAGTTTCTACTTGACCCCGGCTATCTCTTGGACTTTTTTGGTACCTGTTTTAAATAATTGACATTCGGCTTGTAATACGGATTATTGAAGTGCTTTTCGATTGGACTATTGTTTGTTACTATGGAAGTTTCACGGTGTCATGTGTCGTAGAGGATTCTATCGCGGAAGATACCAGCAACATCTTTTGACTAATGAACTTACAAGAATGCGACCAGAGTTTGCAACATACATTCAGGAAAATGCATTGTTAGAGGTAAGAGCTTCAAGAGATATTGCGCTAGACACTAAATAGAGAGACTACAGAAGTTAAGCATAGTACTACGCGCGCTCGAGCAACACACACACACACATGAACACGCACTTTAACTCGTTTAAGATTCCAGTTTCCTAGTTTAAGTTCCGGTGTATTCCGTGTCGGTGGGAGGGTGTCTATGTGTGCGTTGTTTGAGCGCGCGTAGTACTAAGCCTAACTACTATACTTTATATTGAGACTATGAGGTATCTATAAAAAGAAAAAATGTTTATTAAGTATACTTTTTTACAGGTTGCATTTGACAACACGCGGAGTGTGTGCCATCGGTGTTGGCAAAGGGTTGAAAGTGCAGTCAGACCGCCTCCTTCATTGCCTCCTCCTCAAGAAGAAAATGACGAGCCACAAGCACAACACTCAACAGTAATTCACGTTACCGAGTATACACGAGCACCAAACACTGCTAGGCATTGTATTTTCCTCAACTGTCGTAATGACACTCGTCACAGAATACCAGAAATCATAAAAATACACACTTTCTGTGAACACAAGCTGTACATACCCGATAGCGCCAGAGTTTGTCAAGAACACCTAGAGAGTAACATTTGGGACGAACTACCTCAACATTACAATGTCACCCATGACTTCAATGTAGCACAATTCAGTGATATTAGTGACATTATGAGAAAAGCTGTACAAAAAGGTTCGAGGTTAGATTTGACCACGATAGGTGCTGTTACAAGCGAAGAAATGCACTTTTGGACCGGCCGTAGTTTTGAGCAATTCCAAGAGATGTTGGAACAAACTCCATCATTGAGCCAGAGATGTAAAAATCCTAGAACCGCTTTAGGTATCTTTCTAACAAAGCTGCGAACCGGTGACTCAAATGAGAGGCTCGCGACTTTATTCAATATGTCAAGACAAAACCTTGAGCGATTGATGGCCATAGCTCGTGAGTGTCTCACCAATGAGTACGTTGATCATCATCTAGGGCTCGACCATATAAATAAAGATGATATTTTACGTCGAAACCTGATGATACCAAAAGCTTTATTTGGAAACGATGAAAATACGAAAGCCATCTTAATATGCGACGGGACATATGTTTATATACATAAAAGTTCCAACTTCCTTTTTCAACGACAGTCCTACAGCTTACACAAGTATCAAAATCTTTTAAAGCCGTTCATTATAGTCACAACGGATGGCTACATAATTGACGGCACAGGGCCCTATGCTGCTACAAAAACAGACGCAAACATAATGAGCTATATTATGAATAATGGTGAACATCCAATTCACTGTCTCCTTGAAACTAATGACGTGTTTATTTTGGATCGCGGATTTAGGGACAGCTTGGATGATATAGAAGCCTGTGGTTACGAATACCATGTCCCGCCTTCAAAGGATAGACACGAATCCCAACTTACTACTGACCAAGCCAACGAATCTCGATTGGTCACTATTTGCCGCTGGGTAGTGGAAGTGGTTAACGGCAGGTTCAAACGGGATTTTAAACTGTTTCGCCAAAAATATTTCAACAATGCGTTGCCGCATATGTTTTCTGAGTTTAGGATAGCTGCTGCTATCACAAACCACTTTCATATACCCATCGAAGATAGTCAATATGCAGGAGCTATCGTCACCGAAATAAGGCAGAAGTTACATACCCCTAATATTTTATATGAATATGTGGAACGGAAACGTTTAAACAGCAGAAGAGCTGATTTTACAAGAGTAGAAGCAAGTGATATTGATTTCCCGAGATTCAGTGAAGAACAAATCATTTTGTTAGCTTTGGGAACCTACCAACTGAAGTTAGCGAAATCTTACTGCAGCGAACATCTACAAAATGGAATGAATACAATAGAAATATACCGAGAAGCTGCACTGGAGGATTTACCTGATTTTGGCATTGATGGATGAAGTGGAGTTATGGGTTTACGTGGGATTCTTGAAGGAGCACGAAAGTTTATAAGTGCGAACAGCGGCGGAGAGTCAATATTTCCTTTCAAGATTTTACAGGCAAACATTGCGTCGTTTAAACGCCTTCGCTCTTCGAAGGTGTGACGTTGAAGATTTTTAATTTTTCTTTGTAAGAAGGCGTTTTTAGGGTTCCATACCTCAAAAGGAAAAAACGGAACCCTTATAGGATCACTTCGTTGTCCGTCTGTCTGTCTGTCTGTCAGTCTGCCAAGACCATTTTTCTCAGGAACGCGTAAAGGTATCAAGTTGAAATTAATATCGAATACGTACGTCTATAGTCCCTTGAAGCTCTAAAAAAATCAAGCTTCCAAGTCAACGCAATAAAAAAATACGGCGATATAAGCGACATTATTGCGACATATTTCGATACTTGCAAATAAATCAAAACCTATAGGGTACTTCCCGTTGACCTAGAATCATGAAATTTGGCCAGAAGCAAGGTCTCACAGCACAAGTAAAGGAAAAAGTCCGGAAATTGTTAATTTGTAGTTTTATCACATAATTTTTTTTTTTTTGCGATTACAAACTAAATTTTTCAGTTGGAAATTTGACCGTGGCGTATATCGATGTATGGGAGAACATGTTTTTCAACTACAATGTTGAGTTTGTTTTAGGGATAAATTCATCCTAACTACGGAACCCTTCATTGTGCGTGGTCCGACACGACACAGAAAAAGCTAAATGCCAAACAAAGCATTTTTGGACGCGTTCTAGACGCAAACTGTGAGTATCATAGTGCGGCCGCCACAGCACACTACAGTATTCTAATATGCTACGTACCAAACTATAATATAGTTAAATTTTTGTTTTACTTTGTCGAAAACCTTTACACTGTCTTATGACATACCCCAACATTTTTGACGCTTTTTTAACAACATGATCTAAGTGTGGCACAAAGGTTAAGTTTTGGTCAAACAAAACTCGAAGCTCACGTATAGTGTCTACTTCATTAACCCTCTCCTCATTAATGTATTATACTGTCTCTATAAGATAATTTTTTCTTGTATACATACAGGGTGGAAGGGACATCGACGCGAAGCCTGTTACCATGTATTCAGTACATCATTCTTGACTCCCCCCCTCGCGTTAAAATTTTTCGTCGGTTTTAATTATTTTTGCACCATCGGATGGGACTATTAAGGACCATCTGTAAAAGCGATTAGTCTCTATCAGACTTCATTATTTTAAGAAACTTTAGGTCATCTTCATATATAAAAATCATGGAGTGCCGGAAACAGCGCGGAATGTCATTAATAAAGTAAATAAACAATATAGGTCCTAGATGCGAACCTTGCCGAACTCCAGAGGAGATTTTATATACATTAGATTGGTAACCGTTTACCACCACAAAGAAAGATTTGTCTGCCAAATACGAAATTGCCATTTAAGCAAGCTACCAGTGATACCATACGCATGCAACTTATGAGATAGGATTTTATGGAAAGATTTTATTGGATTTTCCATCTGAAATTTCTCAGTTACAGGCTGAAGTCTGGGTTTGTGCCCGGTTAGTGGCAATAGGCCCGCCCCCTATTATATGAGACCTAAAATAACTGGTGAAATGGGGATGTACTATAGGTACACCTCTGCCTAACCCTTCGGGGAATACAGGTGTGATGTTATTACTATATTTGTAGTTTTGATCTTAGCATCCAAAATATACGGACACTCAGCACTGGTGACGCGAGAGCGAGTGACGTACAGTTTCCGTGTGAGAAGCAGTTTTAGTCCTGAAGTCGATTTCGCAGTCTTCAGTAGCAATTCCCCAATGCTTGCAAAGCCTTTTGTTTTTAGTGAAAAAATAAAAAACCTGCGTTCCTGCATATATTACCTAATGTCCAAGATTCTTCCTGAAGAACGGCTATCACTAAAATAACAGTCCCCAGCCGCTATGTCCGAAAATTACCAAAATTTTAAAACTTCGAACGAATACGCGTTATTTTTGTTGTTATTATTTTTGTATTTGTCTATAATGGTATGTTACAGTTTAAATAACTAACGTCCATTAATCATTTGCATCAGTGCACGGAGGAATATGTCTATGCACAGAATTTTATCATTATCTTTTGTACCCACCACCCACATTTATACAAACAAACTATTTTGATGGGAAAAGCTTTTTGCTATATCTGACTTTTGTAGCGGCTAGCTACAAAAGTCAGAAATAGCAAAAAGCCTTTATTTGCATAAATGCAAAGCCTTAAAACACCAAGGGATAGAACAGAAGTAAACCCGGTCACTGGGTCGTCTTAGGGGCGGAGTTGTATAACCGAAACATTAAAGATATAAACTAGGTACTCAGTTTAAAGTTTAAAACTCGAAACTTTAGGAGAAGAATTCCGATTCTTAGAGGAGTCTTTCGGGAGCGCACTCAATGAAACATTAAGTGAACAAACCAACTTCATATTTGCGGCCTACCTGCAAGTTCTAATTATTACACAGGTACCACAAAGACAAGGTGACTTCTTATACCCGAAGATCTTCTCTGCAGTCTTGGAAGAGGTGTTTAGAAGCATGGATTGGCAAAAATGCGGCATCAGTACTAATGGTAGATTCCTAAACCACCTACGATTTGCAGATGACAGTTTTAATTTCTGATTACCATCTCACACTACAAAACATGTTGCAAGAGCTCGCAGAAGGAAGGATTAACAAAGTGGGACTCTCAATGAACAAGGAGAAAACAAAACTAATGACAAACAGCATTGAAAAGACCATCAGTATACACGGAGAAAGTATAGAGTATGTGTACTCGTATATCTTGGACCACTGATTTCGTTCACCCGGAAAATGGAACAAGAAATAGAAAGATGCCTAACCAGCATATGGAACAGGTACTGGTGACCCAAAAAAGTAATGAAAACTACCCAATATCCTTCCTTGGGTTCTACTCCTAAGCGTTAAACCGAAGTATAGGCCGAATGTTCGGCCTTTTTATAACTTCCATAGTTTCTATTTTTGACTTTAAATCCATACCCGACTTAAAGTCACATTTTTGACTTTGGCTTATCTCTTTGACTGTCGTTGTTTTTCTTTTCTTTCGCCATAGTTAGCCGTAATTAAGCAACGGCCGAATATTCGGCCGATTTTTCGGTTTAAAGCTTCGGAGTAGACCCCCTGTACCTTCCAAAAGAAAATTCTTTAACACATGCATTATTTCATGCCTTACATACGGCTGTCAGACATGGGCATTGACTAAAAAAACCCTGCAGAAAAATACGTCTTGCCAAAGAGGCCTGGAACGCAGCCTGCTGAACTTCAAAAGAGAGTTAAAGATCTAAGGAAAATTACTAAACAAAAGGATGCTACCTTCCGCACAAAAATACTGAAATGGAGATGGGCTGGTCATAATTATGCTCCGCGATAGGAACAATAAGTGGTCTTAAGCTATGACGGAATGGCTAATTGAAGATGGATCGAAAAGAAGTAGAAGAAGACAATGCAAAAGCTGGGACGACGACATAGTGGAGACCGCTGTGGGCTAGAGACACATGAGACCGTGATAAATGGAGAAGCCTGGGGGGACCTATGCGTTAAGGGACGCGCTGATTGACGAAGACACCAAAGTGCACCATATCGGCACGTAACTCACTGATTGTGTTTTGAGACGCATCCAGCTTGAACTTCATATCGGCCAGGCTTGCTTTCAGAGTAATAATGGGTAGTTCTTCAGACACAAAATTTTCGATTTCTATGGGTATATTTCTGTAACCAACTAACAAAACGGCTTGTAATTTTTTTGTTGTACAGTTTAGCTTTATCCCTAACTGGGACAAATTATATTTTTTAAATAATTGCTGCCTAGGTACGAAATAAAAATATTTGAAGTTTGTTCTTCTGCTTCATATAGCGCGTCCGTTTGCCATTTTCCGGAACAAAATGGTTGATGTCGCATTTTGCCTTTGATACTTTAAATAGAAACGAAGTGTCGTCTTACAAAAAAAAATGTGTATAGTTATAACTACGTTATTGTGTTTATAAATAAGTAAATAAGATGTGTCCGGCGTATAATACTGATTTATGTGGCGTCAGCTGCGCTTGACCGTACTTGGTCGGGTAATAAGTAATGATACTCGTAGTAATGAGAGTCTTCTCCCCGCGCGGGGGGAAGCCAGTCGTGCAACGAAAGAGCTAGAAGGCGGACGTGCGGCTGGTTGGCTTAGATCCCGGTGTTACGAAGGTAACACCCGATTCATCTGTGCTTGGTTAAGTCATTCTGATTACAATGCCTACTTTATAAAATTTATTTTATTGATTTAAAACTTCAATCTGAGTTTCTTGTGATGCTGTGTGCTGCTTTTGGGTTATAGATTCGTGTAGAAAAATGACAATACAATCGAATAAATTTTGCCCATATGAATTAGTCGAAGAATCAATTTTCGAAGAACTACCTTAATACTTCAGCAGCCTGGTGACGTCGACGCGGTCAAAACTAACGGGGGGGCAGCTTCCGCAGCTCCTTTGCCACAAAGGTTGCCACAAATGTTGTTCTCAAGATATAACCTCTCAATTCTAAAACTTCAAACTGGAATATCTTTAATTCCTGACTTCCTATAAAAGTATAACTGAAGTCTAAACTGTTCAGGAATTCAAACTCTGTACTTTTACATTTACACATGTTTCATCGACAGACGAAAAAAAAAATGTCAACAAAAATTTGTTTCGGAGTTTGCCATTGTTCTTTCGCGCGCTCTCTGTTGTTCAGCGAGACGTCGCCGTCGCCTCTGCCGGTGTGAGAGAGAGAGCGCGCGAAGTGGAGTTCGTGTTATCGCGAAAGTGTAGCCGTACGTTTAGGACGGATTGCCATTGTAATACTAGTGCTTTGACATTGGCGATTTGAATTTGTAACACGTTACTTTTGAGTGCTTCTTTAAAAGTAATAAAACATCACCAGACATCATGTGGCTTGAAGGACCGGGCCCAGAAGTCTAAACGTAAGATTTACCGAAGAGCGATGGAGCGCAGCATTTTAAAAACTAAACCGACAAATCGAATTCACATACATGCATACATACATACATAAACACACGCCTTCTTCCCATGGAGGTAGGCAGAAACTACAGATAGAACCGGCGCGCGGCGGTTGATCGTATTCGCAATACAGTAATACGCTCAGAAACAGGCATCGACGGTATCGGTGTTTCGTGCGTTTTGTTCAAATTGAACAGCTACGCAGTCAGTATTGACTGTTCAATTTGCAATGCAGAATGAGTATTGAACGCTCGAGTCATAATGCTGAAACCCCAATTCCATTTACCGTACGGTACCTACAATTTATAGGATTTCAACATGTACAAAGTTTCCACTTATTTTAGCGACTTGGCTATTTGGTTGTTATTTTAATTATGATGTCGATAAGTGGCGGTAGCGGTGGTGGTGGTGGTAATTCATGTTAAAATAAAATAAAATGTTTAGATGATATTTTTTTATTGAATAAAAATACCATTAGTATTTGAATGTGTAAAAAGTATTATGATGAAGTTACTTGATATTTCTAAATCTAAGCTAATTTGTAATGTAGGTTATGATGTTTTGTGATATCTTCCTGAATTTATGTGTAATGCTAGCAGGGTTTATATATATTACTCCTTCTATATGTAGTACCTGGACAGTTAAAGTCTAGGTACTTTTTTCTATTTTACCAAGTACCGCATCCATGGATTCTAAAAAGAGAAATTTGGTATTATTAATTGCAGCACATACATTTAAAAACACTTTTTCTCTACAGAAGATCAAAGATATTAATTGACCGTATTTATATTAGGTATATCGTTCTATAAAACATACTAAAATTGAAAACTAATTCAGATAAAAAAATTGGCAGTAATGAGACTGCCGATAGAAGTAAAAGCCTCGCTACGCTCATTGCGCCTAGAGAAGTTTCTACTTCAATAAAATAATGATTATCTCAAACACAATTTAAACAATGCACAGTACTTATGCACATATTTAACTTTTCACGTGGTCGATTTAACTTCACTTACTGCTACTACAGCATGTCGGTGCAATAACTTCTCCGTGGGCGTGTCAGACTTTTACTGACTAAGACCCACCCGTGTTCCTTCATTTGCCTGTGTAGCCAGGGCCACGATATCCCTTTCGGACAAACTCGCAACCCTGGCAGGCATTGGCCCTAATGGACCCCGTCAATTCGTGCTGACGTATCTTTGAGGCACGTGTGGAACACGACGCGCCGTCAACCCGGGCCTGGTCCTTATCGGACGGCGAGCTACCCATCACTCACCGTCCGCAAGCCCGCGCCTGCGGTGGCCGGGAATGGGCCTGCGATTCCCGACGCCCGGAGCGTCTGCTGCGGCGACTAGGGGCGTGAGGGCGCGAACCCTGCCTCTCCCTCACGCGCTCCGCCTCCTCCTTCGCGAGCATTACCACTTCGCAGAAGGAGGTGACGGCCTCCCATGCACTCTCGCTCCGAACCATGGCCTGAACCAGGGCCGGACGCGAGAGATCGCCTCCGTTAGGACACGGCGGTGCTCCGCCCAAGCTGGGCAGACCTCCACCGTATGCTCCACCGTGTCCTCCGGGCGATCCACGCAGTGGTGACACCCGGGCGTTTCCTCCCGCTTTATCCTGAACAGGAACCTCCCGAAATAACCGTGTCCGGTGAGGACTTGCGTCAGGCGGAAGGTGAGGACGCCGTGGCGCCTCTCTAGCCACTCCTCAAAGAGGGGACTTATCGCCACAATTGTGGCGTGCCCAGCGCTGGGTTGCGACAGTCGCACTCTCCATGTCGCCATGAGATCCCGCCGGAGCTCTGAGCTGTGCCGTGATTTCTCGCGGCAGCGGAGTTTCACCCCGGCGTTTCGCCTCCTCGCGCCACTCCCAGATGTACGCGAGGACTTTTGCCTCCAGATCCCATGGCGGCAGTCCGGCATGGAGGCTCGCCGCCTCACGGGAGACCGTGCGGTAACCCCGTACCAGCCTGATGGCCATGACCCTTTGGGACGCGTTCAACCGCTGGGCTGGTCGCAGCCTTAAAGAACGCGCCCACACCGGTGCCCCGTAAAGGGCCATGGACCGCACGATCCCCGCGTAGAGCCTCCGGCAGCGCTTAATGCGCCTTAAGAAGTTTTCACTTCATTCATTCATTCCAGTCCTGTTCTTAATTGAACATGAACAAAGATAGAAAAGGGTTTTTTTATGAGTAACATTAATCAAAATGAATAACTTGCCTCCAATGTCGGTACCGTGAATATCAAACGATTCAAAGAAGTCTGGCAGTGAGCAGCAGTAAGTATACTTGTCGCTGCTAATAAACCAATCCTCATATTTGTCACAAATGTCTTGTGTCTTGCATTTGATGTCTTTTTCGACTGGTTTAGGATCGTTAACGTGGACTATGGCCACTGCTTCATCTTCGTCCAGCCTTACCACCTGCAATTAAATTCGTTTGATCGTGAAAGCCGCTAACGTGTGAGGAATTTATGACAGAAACATATAATTAATAAAAATCATCATGACGGCTGTAATCTTCAAAGGGTTAGGCATAGGTGTACATCCACATTTCACCGGTTATGTTTAAGTCCCATGTAATAGGGAACGAGCCTATTGCCATCAACCGGGCACAAATCCAGAGTCCGTGTTGCTACTGAGAAATTCCTGATTGAAAACCCAATAACACTTTTAGACGATCTAGGAATCGAACCCACGAAAGACCTCGTGTTTAGTAGTAGCGTTTGGACCACTAGACCAACGAAGCAGTTGGCATACAACGAGTGTTATTTACTAAGTATAGAGTTATTCGGGATAGCATTCATTCGGAATAGCGTGATTCGGGATAGTGTTCATTCGGAATGGCGTGATTCGGGATCGCGTTCATTCGGGATAGAGTGATTCGGGATTTCGATTTTCGGTCTGACGTATAAGAGTCTATAAGAATACTACCCACATTTAAATAAAAACGTACATAAAATAATTTTGCGAGGTCATGCGTCATGCATCGGGACTCGGGAGAAAGCAAGTGAAGCGCTTTGCGGCATAATTATCACGGTACGCTGTCGGTTGTCTTGACCACACCTGATTGACATAAGGTCATGTACAAGGCAGACACGAAAAAATATTATTGTAAAATTGTAGGCCTTAAACAAAAAGGTTGGTTGTTGGTTGGTTGTTGTTGTTGTTGGTTGCTGTTATTGGTTGGTTGGTTTAATTAGGGTTGCTGTGTAATAAGAATCAGGTATGTATACCTTCCATAAATATCGAGGTATAATAGCTCCATTTTTCTCTTGCAACGTGTGCGTGCCTGACCAGGTAACGATGTCTTCGTAGAGCGGCAGCTGGGATCTCACCATTTTATTAATACTTTCCCATGACGGCTGAAATCATAGAATTCATTTGAGACATGCTTAAAAGCGGGCCTAAATCAAAATTGCCAAATGTAAATTCATGAAATCGGCTAGAACTAGGTATAAAATAAAAATAATATGAGTTAACTTAGATATTTGCAAGTATTTTGTAGAACAGAAACATAAAATGATTTTTTCTCTATACAACAACATCATGAAGTTAACTCTAATATCCTCTTTAGATCCTTAATCGTGAACATCTAGATATTTTTTATTTATTTCAAAGGTATAAAATAGCGCTTACTTTTGAAGTATCGCAAGGGAGCCAGACCGGGATTACATTCAGAGGATCGATGAACGTGCTCTTCTTAGCAGGGCCATCATTAAAGTCTATCGCATTCACCAGCTGGGACTTACTATAACAACACGACGACATCGTGTCCTTACAAGTAAATCCTCTCTCAGTTTTTTTGTTGTATATTCCTGGGTATGTGTACCAGTCATAGCCGGCGCTCAGACCATTGTTGTTTGTTTCAGTCATTATGATGCGTGTGTATAAGGGCATATTTTTTTCAGTGTCGAAACAGACTTCGTAAGCCTCTAAGAAGCCAGGGACGTTGCTGCCCACTCTCATTAATTCGGAAGTTTCCGTTGAGCATTTTACTTTATTTCTGATAACGAAGGGTTGACTTCTGTTAGTACACTGTAGGTCCGAGAGCTTGTAAATTTTGCCTTCTACTAAAAAAGAGTCTTCTTTATGACAAAATGCCTCTAAAGTGCTCTTTTTAGGAAATTTTTTGAATCTATTTGACGTGGCTTTTTGGCTAGTACAAGACAATTTAATTTTATGTTCTTGTTCCACTACTGTATAATGTTCCGTGTTTTTCAATTTGTGCCAAAATCCTTTGTCATCTAGGACGAGCGGCATATATTGCATGTGCGCATTTCCCAAGTTCCTAGTTATCAAACATGCTGTAAGAAAATATATTTTAGATGGATAGAGCTATATGTAGGTAGTAGGATAGATACTTTATATCCTTGATTTTACTAATTTACTGTAGGTACTTATAAGCCGCAGGGTAAGTGGTACAATGTGCGGCTCTGCAGCGCTTGCAGGCTGTGCGCGGTCGGGTGAGCTTCGAATGACACACGAAGCAGTATCGTATACAAAATTTTGACTAGCTCGTCCACGAACTACCGCGGCCCCGCACAGATCCAATGTTATACATTTAAGGTTGGTAAAACTCAAAGACCATATCTGCGTGGAGACTTAACCTCTATTCGCTAGTAAATACAAATAATTGATACTTGCCTGAAGAATTGACGTCAAATCTCCTCTGTACTGATCCGTGCACGTTGCTTATGTTGCAGGTATAGTGACCTGGGCCTGCCGAGTTTAGGTCGGTTAACACTTTGCCATTCAACCTCCATTCAACCTGAAAGTTACAGAGCAAAGTGTGTTGCTGTACATTGAGTGTTTCCATAGTATTTTTACGTGCTCTAATCATTATTTTATTAGCTCAGCATTTTGAGGGTACCTGTAACTCTAATAAATTTAATTATGAAAAACTGAAGGTTGAACTATATAATAAATTATCTTTTATTTTATTTATAGCGTTTTAACCATCTGCAGTGCAAACTTACGACGGGCTTCGGTTTCGCGTTCCCTCGAATGTCACAGTTATGTTTGATATCTGATATATCTCCTCGCCAGTTGTTTAGAGAATAAAGTTCAGAAAGAAACTCCGGCGCACTACCGACGTCCACCGCGTATGTGTGTGTTTGTATGTTCCCATGCTTGTCGCTCACACGACACGTGTAGTTGCCGTCGTCGTGGGTGATTGAAGCATTTGCTATTTGTATGTATGGTTCTTTGATGCCTGCGTCCTTCGTCTGTGGAAGCATAATGATATTTTGAACCGACTTCCAATAAACTTCTGACTTTTTTTATGTATGTTCACCTATTGCTCCGTCAATTGTGGACCGAATTCGAATTATATTCATTTGGTGAAGTGGAATTGATAATGAAGACCACAGGTGGCTACCGGAACTACTCGATAATAAGTATTGCACGGGTTGCGATCCGAAAAATTGAATATGGTTGGTAAGCGATTTATGCTCGTCACAATGCATATGGCCTAAGGAAGTGGGGCTGACGGTAAAGTAATAGGAGAACTCCTCAACAATAACGTCCCAGCGTCGCAAAAAGTAATATTTTGTAAAAGGTGATGAGCAGTTGATATTAGGCTATTGTAAGTTAGATAAATTACAAACTGATGAACTAAAAAGTGAAAACTAAAAAACATTTTACAAAAAAAAATACAACCGACTTCCGTGGCAAGAACTAAAATACAGATATAACGATACCGACTTCCGAAATTAAAGTTATTTTTCACTTTGTAGTGTAAAATTGTTAGTATATATACTTGTAAATCCGTAGCCTTGTTTACATGACATTAGAACGTTCTATTCTAATCTGTGATCATCATTATACAACGTGGCGATTAGGTTATCACATTAATTCAAACCACGTATTCTACATTACGTATTTTAAGCATACATAAATAAAATAATTAATAAAAGTTAACATTCTACCCGTGAGACCTTTTTTTCCCTTTTAGTATTTAACAACATCATGTATTAAACGCCCCGCGCGTGAGCGCAAGTACCTACCCTCCGCTAGTCTCACTGTCGTTTGGCGTGTGCGCCGCCCGCCGCCTAGACGCCCGCGCCGCGCGCCGCGGCGTTGCCGCTTTTACAGGTCAGTAAACTAATAGTATCAAGGGTGGATTATTTATTGCCAATTTTTACGCTATTTAGTTTGTTAGAAAAATTCAGTTTTCTATTTTTAGGTCTATTTTTATTTTTATTATTTTAACAGACTGATAACAACTTGTAATAACCGCTGTACTATTTAATGTGATAACCTAATCGCCACGTTGTATAGCCAACTCTTTCTCGATGTGCTAGCTCGCTCTTCCCTTTTGCACATCTGCCATTGCATAGTTCGCATGTGTCGCTCTTTTATTTTTACTATTGTTAAATTTAGGTACCACTGTTATTTTATCAAAACCTCGTTTAATTTAACAGGTTATGGGCCCAGACAAGCTCTAACATAAAAGTCCGCGAGTTTGTTTCCGTTAATTCAGTGATTGATAATTTAGTAAACATCTCGAATCTAAGCTCACTTCGTATCTGACGCCGCGTGTGAAAAAAAAGCTTTCAATTGTTTTTTTTTTTCTATTAAGCTGAAAAATGTCTTCGAATAACCACATGACTCTTATCGAGAAATTGAGCGGTCTTTTCTATTAGATGTTTAATTGCTGCAATGGATGCTTAACTCATTTGTACTCAAAACTAGCCTAGGTTTAATTTGTAAAATAATCTAGAAAAAAAAATACTTTAGAAATACTAAAAATTGTATGCATGTGGTCTGTCGTTGAAAAATCTTTTCTATTGTATTATACTGAAATATAAATCCTAATTTATATCGGCATTATTAACAACAGGTAATTTATAGTATTTAAATACCATAAAAGTAAATCCGTAGTAGGTATGTGGTCAATAATTCATCCTAAATTTTTTCAATATTAGTAATCGTTGTTAATTTCCTCATTTGAGCAGGAATATTAATTAATTTATTTATTTATCCTCTCACTGGAACGCCATACAGCAACTACACCAATATCTATTTTAAATTTACAATAAAATATTATTTTTAATTATGAAAACAATTCTCGGTGTATTGACGTTGTAATTTTATTGTGGCTTTCCTGTTGGTACGAGTATGTAGATTACTTAGTAAACATACATAAGACACACTAAAATAACCTAATTTTCTAAACATAATCACTCAATACTCAATACTCAATACTTTATTGCATTCCACATGTAGTACTTAGGTGGTAAAACTTAAAATTAGATCACATGGACCCTGTCGGGCACAGCAAATAAGTGAGTTAGGAGAGAGGAAGCACTTGTAAATTATAATTATTATACAGTAGGTAGGTAATTTCTAAGATAAACTAATAGTAGGTATTTATAATATAGAATATAAATAGGTATCTATTGGGAGATCTTGTAATAATTAATAAATATAATATAAATATTTAATTTTGACTACTAAAATTATGACTTTATATGTATATCACTTAGATATTCATTTAATGAGTAGTAGCTTTTCTTTAACAAAAAATCTCTTAGTTTTTTTAGAAATGTGTGAGTTTTTTCTTCGTTTTTTATTGATCCTGGTAGTTTATTATATACTTTAATGGACATTACATAGGGACTTTTTGAGTGCATTTTTAGTCGAGAACTTGGTATGTTTAGCCTAGATCGGTGTCTGAGTAGATAGCGCGACTGGATGTCTTCACGTTTTGAGTAGAACTCGTGATGTTTTCGCACAAATTTGCATGTTTCTAAGATATATATACACGGAAGGGTTAAAATATTGTGTTTTTGAAAGAAAGGTTTACAACTATCGGTTTGCTCAATGTTTACCAGGATTCTGACCAATTTCTTTTGCAGCGTGAACAGTATTTGTGCATCTGTACTGTTTCCCCAAAGAGTGACACCATAGCTAAGCCATGCATAGGCATAAGCATAGTAGGTGGTGAGGGCTGTCTGAAAATTGGTGGTCTTTTTTATTTCACGGAGGGCGTATGAGAATTTAGAAATCTTGAGTGAGTTTTCTGTATGTGTGATTTCCAGTTTACGTGTGTGTCTATAACTATTCCGAGTAATGTAAATTCGTTAACAGTTTCTAATTTTGAGCCATTGAACGTAAAATCTAAAGTTAAAGGAGTTTTTTGGTAAGGGTGAAAAGTTATTAATTTTGTTTTGGAGTAGTTTATCTCGAGGTTATGCTCGTTCATCCAATTGCAAGTTTTTGTAAGAATGGAATTAAGGGTTTTTTCTATATTTACATTGTCTTGGCATGAGACTAATATGGATATATCGTCGGCGAATAGGACACATGGCCCTTCTATGATTTTAGGTAGGTCATTAATATATATTAAAAATAAAAGGCATCCTATTACGCTTCCTTGAGGGATTGAGGCGTTAATTGTTTTACTATGTGATCGGATTTGTTTAATTTCATTATTTTTATGGTCAAAGTATTCTAGTTCTACTAATTGTTTCCTATTCTTTAGATAGGACGTTAGCCATTCGTGAGCCTTTCCGCGTATACCTATTCCGTACAATTTGTTTAGCAATATCCCAAATTGTACTTTGTCGTAGGCTTTAGTCATATCTAATAATAATCCAACAGCGTATTTCTTGTTATTTATAATGTTAAATGCTTCTTGGATATACTTGTAGACTGCCAGAGTTGTGGAACGGTTTTTTCGAAAGCCATTCTGGCAGTCATCAAAAATATTATATTTTTCACAAAACGTATAAATACGGTCACACATAGCTTTCTCAAAGATTTTTGAGGCTGAGGGTAAGAGAGCTATGGGACGATAGTTGTTAGGATTTTATTACAGATATTTTTAATAAATCAGGGAAGATACCTTCTTCAAATGACTGGTTGAGTAGCAGATAAAACGGTAACGTGAGTTCATCTGCACATTGTTTTAGAAGCGTTGGTGGTATTTCGTCAATCCCGTGACTATTTTTATTTTTCAGGTTTTTTATTAATTTGTTTACTTCCCAAGCGTCTATTGGGCCAAGAAACATCGTGTTCTGTGTGGGATTTAGTACAGAGGTGGTACCCGGTGTGCTACCAGAAGAATTGTCGGTGTTATCTCCAATGGTCGCAAAGAAATTATTAAAAATGTTGGCTATTTGTTTAGGTTTGGATATAAGGTCGTTATCTATTTGCAATTTAATATTAGATCGTATTATGAATAATAAACTGCTTTGTTGGTCTAGTGGTCGGAAGGGCTACTGCTAAGTGTGGGGTCCTGGGTTCGATTACCAGGTCGGGCAAAGTTTTATTGGGTTTTCCATTAGGAAATTCATCCATTAGGCCGTTGGTCATGCCCCTGATCGCTTTGTATGTTAGAGCATCACGCAAGTTCTACCCGATAGATTCTGTTCAAATTTTGCATAGATATTCCCTATAAGTCTGGTCAATTGGTAGGCTATATATTATCACGCAATTTGCTGTGGGGGATGAGCAATATTGCATTATGTTTGAATTCCTCTATAGTTTACAGCAAATTGTAAAAAGACGAGCCAAACGGTTAGACCATTGTAGATAGTCACAGATTTAATCATCACGCTATATCTTTATGGGGCTAAGCTGTCAATAATCATGACAGAGTGGATTTTTGAGATGGGGCTGTAAACCCTAACTTAAACAATGTAGTTTTTTAGTGTTTTTGAGACATTTTGATTTGCGTACAGATTTTGAAAAAACTACAGTTTGCAAGAAAATGGGCAAATTAACAAAAAAAATTGATGCCAATAGATCCTGTTTCTTATGAGGATCAACAAACTCTACTAGACCAACTGGGGTTTGAGTACTAGAAGAGTCAAAAATCGCAGAAAAACCTTTTCCCATACATTTCGTGGGAAATGCGACTACAACTTACTTTTTACGGCTCCGTACCTCAAAAGAAAATAACGATACCCTTATAGGATCACTTCGTTGTCCGTCTGTCAATCCGTCCGTCTGTCTGTCTGTCAGTCGAGACCCTTTTTCTCGGGAAAGCGTGGAAGTATTAAGATTTCTACCAAATACGTCAGTCTACGGTCGCTTAGAGTTCTAAAAAACTCATGCTTATAGGTTGTCGCAATAAAAAAAATCGGCCATTTATGCGACCTTTTTTTGATACTCTCCAATAAATAAAAACCTTACTACTATTTCCCGTTATCCTAGAATCACAAAATTTGGCAAGAAGCAAAGTCTCACCGCAAGTAAAGGAAAAGGTCAGAAAATCGTTGCTTTTTAGTTTTATCACACAATCATCAGTTCAGCCGAAAGACATCCACTGTTGAAATAGGCCTCCACAAGCACCGCCACTTCGACTGGTTGTATGCTTCCCGAATCCAGCGGATTCACAAGGTCATCGGTCCACCATACGGGAGCCCTTCCCACGCTACATCTTTCCGTGCACAGTCGCCACTCCAGAAACTTTCGGCCCCATTGGCCATCTGTTCTGCATAATTGCTGTTATATTTCGCAAGCAATGGCACATTGCTACTGAAGACTGCGGACTAACTGCTTCTCACACGGATAACTGTACGTCGCTTTCACCAGTCCTGAGCCTCTGATATATTTTAACTGATGAGACCATAACTACAAACGTAGTATAAAGGAAAGTTTTATAAAGATTAAATGCGGGAAATAAAGTAAATGGTCAATTACATTGTGAATTTGTGACCAACCAGTTGATGCCTAAAAAAACTCAACTGGCTGTTCACAATTGTGTGCTTGGTGCCCACGCTTATGTATGGAAGAAGAAATGTTGGGTGTGAAAAACGAAGCATGAAAGTAGATTATATGCTGTGGAAATGTATTCCTTGCGAAACATGCGTGGCGTGATTATGAATGATAGGCTAAAAAAATGATGATAAGGCAACGCTACGGTTTAAAAGAAGATGTAGTGACAAAAATTTAAAAGAGTATGCTTAGATGGTATAGTCACGTTGAGAGGATGAATGAAAGGCGACTAACAAAAGGTATTCACATGGAAGATGTGAGTGAAACGCCGTGAGGGGACGCCCTAGGAGGACAAATAGTCATCTAATTGGTTATTTTCTTCAGAAACGTCATGTGTGTAATACTCGGAACAGGTGTGCGTGTATGACCAGATGAATGACATAAACGAACCAAAAAGAGTATTTAAGTAGCGTAGCAGGTGGGGTTCTATAGTTCCTGCCTACCCCCATGGGAAGACAATACTATTATAAGCATTTTCTGTTGGTCCCTTGGTCAAATAAATTTATTTTCTTTCTTTCTTTAAGAAGGCGTGATTTTATGTATATATTTATGTTTTATAAAAATAACATAGCTAATGCTATGTTATTTTCGTTAACGGTTAAGCAGAGGTGTACCTACATACACCCACATTAAATTTCGCTAGTTATGTTTAGGGCCTATGTAATAGGGGCTGAGTCTATTGCCATTAACCGGGCACAAATTCAGACTTCGGACTGTAACTGAGAAATTCCAGATGGAAAACCCAATAACAAGTTGCCTGACCAAATCGAACCCAGACCTCATGCTCAACAGAGCGCTTGACCAATAGACCAACAAGGCAGTTTTTTTTATAAAAAATATGGTTGTTATTTGTATATTGTGGTGTTTTACGACTTCCACGCGAACGAAGTCGCGCGGGCAGAAGCTAGTTATAATATAAATGTCGCAGCCATCTGGTTAAATTAGCCAGCTAATTGGACGGATTGGATCGGCTGGCGTTTAATGAACGGGCTAGGTCATAAAATGCTGGCCGATCCAATTAAATAGCTGAAGGACAACTAGCCAACTCATTGAGCGCAACGTTTAACTACATTGCTGAAGTCGTATATAAATTGGATATTGATGAAGAGTTTTTGCTTTAGTAACTGAATTTACCAACAATAGAGGGGATCTGGCTCATTAGTGGTCACTGTTCTAATCTTTTTTTTTTTTGTTGTGGTGGAACATCCTTATGGATATCCTCCGCCTTGGGGCGGGCGGAGCGGTCTGTCAGACTCTTACTGACTAAAAACCACCCCAGTGTTCCCTTCCCACACTTGCACCGGGGATCTTGGGATCTGTTATTACTTCCGTGATCCCCGGCTAGTGCCGGCCCGCTTCTGCGGGCCACCTCAAGTCTAGGGAAGAATAATCAGTAGGTTGCAGTTCCTGAAACAGAAACAGCATCCTACCACGGTACGCAATGAGGTTACATCCCTGTAGACCCGTAATATGCGCGGTAGATTGACTACTAGCAACCCGCGCCTGCGTCGCACGATTTTTAGGACTTGACAAAACATCGGGATGTTTTACGCTGCCCGGCTTCGCTGTTTAATTTATAATATGTTTAGGTTTATCTCAACCACCGGGCGCCGGGACCCGACTCGGAGCCGGTTTACCACTAAACCTCTTGCCGTTCAGTAGCCCTCCTCTCCCCTAATGACTTACAATTAGTGGTGACGGCGGCGGCGTCGAGGAATAATCCTTGCTTGATGCGGTTGTATTCTCTGATGATCCGAGTTTCAGCGGCGATGGAGTGGCGCTTCGCGACGAGTCCAGGGCTCGTACTTTTTTTGTCTTTAACATTAAAATTTTTGGAAGGCATACGAGGGGTCGAGGCCAACTCGCAGTGGCCCGTTAGACACTTACAATAAATTCTTGTTATTATTATTAAATACAATAGTTACCGAACTAGTAACTAAATTATAATTTAAAACAGAATAATTAGATTAAACACGAACAATGGAAAAGTAAAATAATAGAATATAGGTACTGATTAAATTGTTGAATTGATAACTTATTTCACTAGTAATAAATATTGTAGGAATGAGAATATACTTACGATAAACCATTTAACTGATTGGGATGCAGAACTATACGCGTCACATTTTAGTTTTTTCGTTTCACCCTCTAATAAGTACACGAAATGTTTTGTGCCGAAGTTCGTGGGGAGCCCTGCAGAAGAATAATACATACATTTTAGAAATATTCCAAGAATATAGTCAGTCATGATAAAAACTTAATTGGTGAAGTGTAGGTATCACTAATTGCCAATTTTGTATTTAATGCTCTCATTAAACGTTGCAGTTGAGAAGATAATATCCGTGCTGTGGTTTTATAATTCAAGAACGGCTGTACCGAATTTTATGATCTTTGATTTGTTTGACTTTCTTGATTGATTTTGATGTTTTTTTTTTCGACCTGTCAATAGTCTAGTGTGCCCAACATTTCGTGCTGTGTGTCAACAGCCTTCAAACTGTCAACGGTGTAGTGTACCCATGAAGGTATGGATAAAAGTGGAGGCAACACTCTAAATACCTAATTTAAGTGAAGACGACTGTGGGCCGACTCTCTCTTTCTGAATACATACATAAAAACGAGATAGTGATATGTGTTTTCTTTATCTTATGAATGTATTCAGAAAGAGAGAGTCGGCCCACAGTCGTCTTCGTCTAGGTATTTAGAGTGTGGCCTCCATTTTTATCTATACCTTCATGAGTGTACCCAACATTTAGTGCTGCATGTCAATAGCTCAATTTTCTTGAAAACGATACTCATTGGGACATGAAAATTGCTGAAGCAATTGTTTCTGCATCTCCAAGTCAGATACGTACATTATTTGCTATTATTATTTCGATATGCTTTTCTGGTCACGTTGCTAGAAGGATGCCGAACGCTTAATCAGCGTTGAAATTGCCGTTAAACCTTCAAACGACTGAAAAACCGACATGCAACATTACGAAACACTCAGCATTGCTCAAAGTTTTGATAGTAAGTAAAATCATCATCAGGGATGAATGCACAATGGCGCACAAACGCCCATTGGAAGCACTCAATCGAACTATGAAAGATCTGTGCAATGACTCAAGATTTTTTGCAGGCGCAATAATTTTACTGTCTGGCGATTTCCGCCAAATACTGCCAGTCATTCCAAGATCGACCGCTGCCAACGAAATAAACGCTTGCCTCAAAATGGCGCTATGTGAAGAAACTTCAGCTGCCGACAAACATGCGAGTTGCATTGTTAAACGATCTATCTGCAGAAGATTTCTTCAAGTAATTGCTGACAATCGGTAATAGCCATGTCCCTGTCGACGAATCAAACGGCTTGATTTCGTTTCAGCCGAATTTTTCCAATTTCATCTCAGCTCATTAACAAAGTGTTCCTTGTGACCTCCAAGTGACCTTGTCATTGCTAACCACAAAAACACAATTTGTTCAGTGAACGAGCAATTCTTGCGGAAAATAACAAAAATGTGGATCACTTAAACTTCACAATTCAAAATCATATCATTGGTCCACTGCATTCCTTCAAATCTATTGACTGTGTAACAAACGAAGACGAAGCAACCAACTAGTTTACCACTGCACAAATTACAACTTAATCAATTATGAAAAGTAATAGTTTCAATCAAATCAAAGTATTCATTTTATCTTAATAAAAAACTAAATTTTATTCTACGAATAAGTTAACAACATTAATGATTGATTCTGAGGCTGTACTAAGTTCGTCGGGTCAGCTAGTAATAATATACCTGCATCTAGTATTTGCAAGCACTACTGCTGAGCATGACGTCCTGGTTTCTATTCCCAGGTCGAGCAAAGTGTTTTCGTGCTGAGAGCCGTTTTGCATGGATGTGGGAATCATATTTTCAAATTCAAATTTATTTATTTTGGGACAATTAGATCCAAAGCTTAGTATACAAAACTTAGATACTATTGTTAGTACTTAAATACAATTACAAAGGACAACAGTCATCATACCTATACATAAATAATTCTATACATAAATGCCCCTGTGCTGAGACTCCACGCCCCGTCAAGATAACCCATAGGGAGACTCTTCCCTAAAAGATACCAGACTAAATGTCTCAACACAGGTGCACGTACATCTTCAGCTATCGTTTTCAGGATGCTGTTGTGACTCCCCCGCACCCTCCTCATAAGTGAAAAGACTTTTTTCCGAATGACGGCATGAAAATCGTCAGTATAAGCCTGCGCGAACATCTCTTTCCCCCAACTTATTCTTTTTTGTGTTTGTGTTCTTTCTTTGCGTCATGTTTACCGTAAATAAGCATATTATAGTAGGTTTTTCCATAAGGATTTTTTCCATAGCAGCCCGGAGTCTGGATCTGTGCCCGGTTGATGGCCATAGGCTCGCCCCCTATTACAAGGGACTTAAGCATAACTGGCGAAATTTTGGTGCTTTCATAGGTGCACCTCCGCCTAAACATTCGGGGACTACAGGCGTGACGTCATGATGTTACAATAATATAACTTACTTTCAACTGTTGCTCGGAACGTAGTGCTGGCTGTACTAATGTAATTCTTAGCTTCACAAGTGTACAGTGAAGAGTCTTTCCCTGTCGGTGTCATAATAACCAGAGCTCCATCCTCAATTGTGTATTTTGAATCTAAAATTAGCGATGTTACAATAATAAACAACGTTATTTTTAGTATAGAGAAAAGCCAAAGTCGGCGTAAAAAGCTAAAATGAAATAATGAAAGCTGTCAAAGCTATATCATCGAAATCGGTTATGGTACCAGTCAGCACCATACTTGCGTAACACCCTATTAATCAAAATCTGTATGATTTTGAAGTATATTGCTAACCCATTGCTTCATAATATGTTCGAAAAATTTGTCTTCTGACGCTGGTAGCACACCTCCGCCGTCATCATCATCTCTCTGCCCTTGTCCCAAGTTACTTGGGGTCGGCGCAACACGTTTTCTTCTTCCATTGTGTGTCAACGTTCACACTACCATTCACTCCCCTTTCTTTCATAATAACAATTCCTCACTGTCCATTTGTTCTTTAGCCTTCCTCTACCTCTCCATCCATCAACATTTATATTCAATATAATTAGGAATTAATTGATTTGTTGTTTATTTATAATTTACATACCGGGTGTAATAGTGGCTCCTTTAAATTTCCATGTAATAACTGGTTTTGGAATACCGACGACATCACAAGGGATCCTCAAAGCTAGATCTCCTTCAATTCCTTCTACTGTTGTAGAATTTTTAATGATTTCTGGTGGAACTGTAAATTTAAGATTATTTCAGTACAACAAGAAGAAAAAATGTGATCATTGTAAGCCAATGTGGTAATGACAAAAATTGGTCACGCAACAAAGTACGAACGATTACAAAAATAAAAGGAGAGTAATCAAAAGGGTCGCCGAAAGGATCAATTGCAATTGATAAATTACTATCAATTATAATTGTAGTGATATTGTCAATCGCTTCAATTGCATTTGGTAGACGATCAATTTTCGTATCAAAGTGTATCAATCACGTAACTATTGACAATTTCAATTGGTCGTTTCAGGAACCCTTTAAATAGTCCTTACCTAACCAGAAAAGTCTTGTCCAAAAAGGCCAGGCCTGTTCAATAGGCCGCAGGTCAGTGGTAACACTTTCACCTTGTACTGGCCTAGTGCAGTACGGAGTTCTAATAAAATAAGACGCCAGCTTATACTGGTTTTGTGACCACTGACACGCGGCCTACTTTAGAACTTGTGTAGTACTCGGAAACAAGGGGCGCGCGTGTAGGACCGTAAATTATAATGACATACAGAGGTACAGACGTAGTCGCAGACGATTTTATTACGAATAATACTAATGTTACTAACATTCAACAATGAGCGTTGTGACGTGTTCATCGCTTCCGAGGTTGTTCTGTGCCACACACTTGTATCCCCCCGCGTGTCTCTTCTTCGCACTTGATATGCGCAGTGTATTCTCTGAACCGGCAATAGGTACATACTTTGAAGCTGATTTACCCATAAATTGCCAGGTAATTTTTGGTTTTGGTTCACCTTTGACGATTCTGAAAGATTGAAAAAGCTTACATCATACGTTTAGAATAGATTTCTTTTGATAATACGGAATAAAAATAATTGTCTTTTTGTCATCCATATTATAGTTCATGTTGTGCATGTGAGTTCCATCTAAATTCGATTCCTAATATGCTCAAATAGCTACTGGAAAATCTGACTTTACGATGAGTTAGAGACTATCTATAGTAACAATGGGTGTTCCACAGGGCTCAATTCTTGGTCCTTTCTTGTTTCTTATTTATATTAATGACTTGCCTTACCTCATAAAGGATAATCATGATATAGTGTTGTTTGCAGATGACACTTCACTTTTGTTTAAACTTAAACGTCAGCAGCTGGTTACTGACGATGTAAATAGCGCGATCTCAAAAGTAGTTCACTGGTTCACTGTTAATAATTTACTTCTAAATGAAAAAAAAACCAAATGCATTAAGTTTACGCTACCTCACGTTAGGCAGGTGAAAACTGATGTGTTGATAAAGGGCGAAGAATTGAATCCTGAAGAGAGCACAGTATTCTTGGGCTTAACTTTGGATACTAAGCTTCAGTGGGGCCCAAATATAGATAAACTGTCAAAAAAGCTAAGCTCCGCAGCATGTGCTGTTAGAAAAAATCGTAATTTAACTGACATAGAGACAGCCTGTTTAGTGTACTTTGCCTATTTTCATAGTGTAATGTCGTACGGTATTCTGTTGTGGGGAAATGCCGCCGACATTCAGACTATCTTTCTTTTGCAGAAAAGAGCTGTACGAGCAGTTTATAAATTAAGCCCAAGACACTCTCTCCGAGAGAAATTTAAGGAGATTAATGTAATGACTGTACCTTCTCAGTATATTTTTGAAAATCTTTTATATACCCATAAAAATATAAAATTGTTTAAAAAATACAGTGATATCCATAATATAAATACTAGAAACAAACATAAATTTGTTGTACACTACAACAAGGCTCAAGAAAATAGGTGGCTCGTTCCGATGTCAATGTATACGCTTTTATAATAAACTTCCAAGCCACGTTCAAGATCTAAGCCTTAATAAATTCAAATCATTCATTAAACGTAAGTTGTGTCAGAGAGCCTTTTATACCGTTAAAGATTATATTGAGGACAAAAAGGCTTGGGATTGAGCTGCTCCAATTTTTACTTATTGAAGTGGTTTATTTTTATTGTTTGATGTTTTTTTTGCTAACTTTTATTATTTTATATACGTAACGTAATATATACATAATGACATGATTATTTACTTGTAAAGTATTATATTATTTTAATGATTGTGAATGTGAAGACTATGTGGGTTATTGCTCTTTTATTTTTATTTTCACTTTGTCTTTTATTCTCAGTTAGTGTTAATCATGGTCTGGCAGTTTGAGTCATTTAAGCGTTCTACCCAAATGTCCTTTCTTTGGTATTGATTGTCGCATCGTTGAGCTCCTTAAGTTCTGAGTAGAGCTGCACGATTACTGACAAAGCGTGCACTGACTGGTCAGGTCCACTCAATCTGTGTGGTTCTTTCCTCAAAAGACCATTTCAGACACCAGTCTACATGGCCTTCACATGATCTGACCAAGATTATGTCTGGACTTTAAAAGAGACTGTGACCTCTGAGTTTGTTTCGGACTTTCTTCTCAGAGTAGTCAGATAGGAAACGCCGACCTCATCTAGTTTTAAAAATATGACTGACGTGTAAAAGTGTTTGTACAAACCTACTTACAGAAATAAAAATCATTTATCATTTATCATTTACAGAGTACTTGTCGATGTTCCAGGGGTCAAGACGATGCATTGTGTTCCACGCGCGCCTCAACGAGATGTCAGCAAAAACTAATGGGGTCCGTCAGGGCCGAGGCCTGCCAGGGTTGCAGGTTTGTCCGAAAGGGACACCGTGGCCCTGACACACAGGCAAATGAAGGTACACGTGTGGGTTTTAGTCAGTAAAAGTCTTGACACGCACTTCCGCTCTGCCCAGAGCGGGAGAAGTAATTTGATACTTTCCCACCCAAAAAATAAATAAAACGAAGCCTAGACAAAGTGACATTCTATCAGCAATAATGATGACGGAAAATTCAAAAATGTATTGAATTGAGTTTAGCTACCGAATAACTTATGTCAATCTTGTTAAAAGTTGTTGTAGACACAAAACATTTTGAAAGCTAGTCTTGTCCAGTCTAGACCTCAGGTCATACGAATGTAATTTTGTCTAACACTTTGTTTCATAAGTTGTAAAGAAATCAAACTATGAAAACACTCACATGCACTCTATACTTGTAGGTGTACCCAGTCTTACGTTCTTGGAAGCATATCCTGATAATTTTGGAAGTTCTGAAAATTAAAGACATTTCAAGTAAACCATAAGCTAAAAAGCTTCCAAGGTCTTGAGTTTCGAACTGCTTATGCAGTAATAGCTCATTATAAGAAAAAAGGAAATAAACATAATACATTTATTTGCGGTAAACGTGACGCATAGAAAAAACCTAAACACAAAAAAGAACAAGTTTGGAGAATATGATATATATATGTCACATCCACGCAAAACGGTCATCGCTCAGCATAATGCTGTGACACTATGCGAGACAGAGTCATGGCGCCGGTTTTCAGCGATGGCGTGATTTCTTCGACGTCAACCGGTGCAGTTATTTGACAAATTATTATACCCTATCTACCTACCTACCGGACCCTACCTGCCTACCAACCTATATTATGAAGCCATATGGGTGGGTATTAAATTATTGTAGGTACTCACGACGGATGTACGTTCTGAACGTCGCACTGACTGCGCCGACCTCGTTCTTCGCCTCGCACGTGTACGAGTTAGTATCGCTCACCTTCGGATCTCTTATTATGAGCGTTCCGTCCTCAAAGGAATACTTCACGCCTGAAACATAAGAGAGCGTCTGAATGATTAAACAATTTTATTCTATTGTGAACTTTTGCCCGCAGCTCCGCTCGCGTGAATGTCGGAGATCATCACACGGGACCGTAAAAACGCGTTTGGTGGCATTATGCATCTGAATCTGTATTTATTCCAACACAAGCCGTGTGCCCGATGGGTTTTTCAATCGGCAAAAATTGCGAATGTTTTAACAAAATTTGGCCCCATAATTAACCCTATTATGGGATGACTTTTCAAAAATCCTCCCTTAGTACTCTATTTCGTATTCGCACAAGTGTGCGACGAATCCATACAAAACGTATGAAAAACCATAATTATGAACTACTGTCTTGTCGCTGGGCTACCGCTTGCTGTGGCCGGTGGCTAGTTTGCACCTAGCCTAAGATTTTTATTAAGCTGATTACAGCTGCAGAGTGTATTTTGAAGCAGCTATTAACAAATACGAGGACCACTGTTGTGGAAGTTATTTATTTCACTCAAAAACGCGGTTGAGTAGGATGAGATGATAAATTAATGTAAGTATCTTACTTGGATTGATGACATGGCCGTTCAACTTCCAAGTGATCCTTGGCTTGGGTATACCGCCTGCGACACAAGGAATCCTCAGCAAAGCGTCTCCCTCAGTGCCTTGATAAATAGTAGAAACACTTGAAGCTATTTTTGGGATATCTGTAAATATATTGATTAAAATATACTTAATTGTTTTATAATACATTATATTTTTATTTGCCTCTACTTGAATGGCTATCATGAAGAATCACATCTATTTGCACAACATCTCTCTACCTTGAACTTCAAGTGTTATTATGTGTTCATTACTTCCGGCTTCATTCTTTGCTACACACTTGTAGCGCCCCGCGTGTTTGTTCTCCACCCGTGGAAAGTTTAGCACTTTGTCGGATCCGGGAATTGGTAAAAACTTTGAGCTGGAGTTGTCCATAAATTGCCATGTTATTGTTGGCTTTGGTTCACCTTCGACGCTGAAAGATTAAAACGATAGATGAATGTATAAGACTTCTTGTTCTCTCGTGAAAACTTCGACACCGCTCTAGGAGTATTTTTGGAAAATTAATGGTTACCATATTTTCTACCCATGATCAACGTAGATAAGTATTTGTGCCAATTTTAGTTCTTGGATGTAGTTGGATCATTCGGTTCCCTATGAAATGGTTGAGCTTGATGATGCTGATCCACGCGTTATGTTCATGAACGGGCACAATCAGTTGAGACTTGTCATCTTTTAACTGCCAGTGCTTATTTTTAATCGTTGTCGTTATCTTATATTTTAGACTGTTCTCACGTATAGAAGCAACAGGAGTCTAGCTCATTAGGTTTTTGGCCTCCCAATAAAGTTTTCAAGCGGTCATCAGATTAACAGGTATAACCCTACCCTGTTATTAACTATAGGCCAGAATATCAATAATAAAAATATGACACAGTTAGTAGTTACTCACTTGCACTCTATTACAACATTAGAACCACTGATGGATCTTATTTCAAACTTTCCCGTTATCCTAGGAACCGCTGAAAGAAACCAAAATCAGTTTGAATATTTTCGACTTTAACTAACTTTTAAGGCAAATGACATAATTCAAGAACGCCCAGTAGGTACTTATCTTATGGATACTGGATGGATTTAAATTTTATCATAATGAAGTTGTCTATAACACCTGAATAACTTACTTTTAACTCTTGCTTTAAACGTCGCGTTGACTGAACCAATATAGTTTTTAGCTTCACACGTATAAGACGTAGAGTCTTCTCCAGTTAGATTTCTAATTATCAGAGTTCCATTCTCTATAGAGTATTTCTCGTCTAAAACATTCGATAACATAATATTATGGCCATTGCATTAATATACTGTACCTTTAATTAAATAAGTGTGTCTTACTGGGTGTTATTACATTGCCGTTTCTTTTCCAAGTGTTAACTGGTTGTGGTATACCGACCACATCACAAGGAATTTTTAAAGCTATGTCTCCTTCGAAACCTTCAAATACTCTAGAAGATTTTGAAATAATTCTTGGCAGAGCTGTTGACAAATTAAAAATAATTATATTTTGTATCGACCATACATATCTTGGAGGAAATTATAACAGTATGTTGTAATAGAATAGTTTTTTTTTTTTTTTTTTATAAAAAAAAACGTTGCCCCACACTAGGAATTTCTCCTGTATCGTGGGTGCGTTTACAAACATTTAAACTCACATACACAAACAGCCAGACCCGGAACAACTACTTGTAGGTCATACAAATATTTGTTCCGTGCGGGAATCGAACCCGCGACACGTAGCGCAGCAGTCAATCGCTTAACCACTGCGCCAACCGTGCCGTCAACAAGATGATTCAAGTCAGTTGAAAACATAAATAAGAATCAAAAAGTTGGAAAAATTATCATTTTAAACGACAGCCTGAGGCTTAGCCACAGTTGTTTGTTATTAAAGAGAAGAGGCGGACAGACACCACTGCTATTTGTTGTAATGATTTCTAAAAAGAAATACATATTTCTGAGCGTACTGGATAAGATTTCAGAGCGATCATTGATACTGGCGAGTTAAGTTTTTCTTACATTCAACAACAAGGGTTGTGACGTGTTCATCATTTCCAACAGTGTTCTCTGCCACACACTTATAGCGCCCCGCGTTTTTGTCGACCACACCTGATAGACGCAGTACGTTTCCAGAACTGGGTATAGGTGCAAACTTTCCAACAGTATGGTCCATATATTCCCAAGTTATATTAGGCTTTGGAAAGCCTTTGATAATACTGAAAGAAATGACGAATAAAAAACAAAAAATTGCTTTCAGTTTTTCGGAATTTTATTAAAACAGCGAAACACTTAGAACACTGGCTTGTTAGGTTTTTGGCCTCCCAATAAAATTTTCAAGAGTTCATCAGATCAAGGGGTATATCCCTAGCCTGTTATTAACTATAGGCTAGAATATCCATCATAAAAATATGACAAAGTTAGTAGATACTTACTTGCATTCTATTACAACATTAGAACCTCTGATGGATCTTATTTCAGTCTTTCCCGTTATCCTAGGAGCCGCTGAAAGTAAATAACAATATCAGTTTGAATATTTTTGACTTTAACGACCAGTAGGTACTCATTTTATGGATACTGGATGGATTGAAATGTTATCATAATGAAGTTGTCTATAACATCTGAATAACTTACTTTTAATTCTTGCTTCAAACTTCGCGTTGACTGAACCAATATAGTTTTTAGCTTCACAAGTATATGACGTAGAGTCTTCTTCAGTTAAATTCCTAATTATCAGAGCTCCATTCTCTATAGAGTATTTCTCGTCTAAAACATTCGATAATATAACATTATGGCCATTGCATTAATACATTGTACCTTTAATTAAATTAGTGTTACTTACTGGGTGTTATAACATTGCCGTTTGTTTTCCAAGTGTTAACTGGTTGTGGTATACCGACCACATCACAAGGAATCTTTAAAGCTATGTCTCCTTCGAAACCTTCAAATACTACAGAAGATTTTGAAATGATTCTTGGCGGAGCTGTTGAAAAATTAAAAATAATAAAAAGGTAACATAAAAAAAATGCATATAAGGTATTTGTAGTACGTAGATATTAAAGTTTAGTAATTAAGTAAGCACAGTAGCAAAAATAACAAATATCTGAAGGGTTTCATGTCCAACATGTTCTCCTAGCTAGGTAATAATGATTATCAAGTAATTTGTACTACCATACTAATCTGGGAGTAAATTATAAAAGTAAGTATATTGTAAGGATAGAAATGAATCAAGTCAACATAAAAAAGTTGGGAACATAATAATTTTAGACGACAGCCCAGGCTGTCGTCTAAAATTATTATGTTTCCAACTTTTAGGCTTAGTTCTTGTTGGTTGGAATTGAAAGACGCTATCACAAAATCTGACAAACATTTGCAAAATTTAACTAAACCAAAAGTAACTAATAATTGTCATAGATAGATTACTCCTTCATCTCCATTGATAGCAATTTTTTATTCGAAAATGTTGGTTTCTAATATTGTAAAAAAAAAAAATCCGTTGCCTCTTCACACAAAATTGACGATATCGTGTTGAGTTTAGGAACATTTTTCTTCAATATGATAACATAAATTTAGTTATTAAAAATATTTTATGTAAGCAGACATGTTCAACTCAATAAGGTAGCAAAAAGAACTATCAAAATGTTACAAATAGTCTCAGAAAATAATGTTGAAAAAACCTATATTTAAAAAAAAAACACTGTCGGTAATGTTTTTTCCTACGAGTATTATTTAAAAAACCATATGAAGAAATTTAAAAATCACACAGTGGGCTTCAGCTATTCGTGTGATACAATCAAAATTTTATATTATGATTATATAATATCTTCATTAAGTAAACGAACGGCGAAATAAGCTATATTTTCGAGAGCGCAAAAGTGATGAAACTATTAACAGGTGCTGAAACTGACACGAATGGTTTATCACCACGAAAACTGTACTTTTATAGTTACACAGACTTAATGTTTCAATTATTTCAAGCTTTCTCACAATAAGATAAGAAATTGACGAAAACCGTTTTTTTTTTGTGATAGCACCCTGAAGAAAAACGGGGAGAGACTATTGCGATTTATTGTCGCTATGGAACGTTTTACATTAGAAAACAAAAACCACTAGTAAGATGGGCTGCAGTCCACCATGCGGCCCGCACCTCCACGTCAAAGCTCGTATTTTGCGTACAAATATTTGAGCTTATACTGAAAAGATTTTACAGCGATCACTGAGAGAGACAAGCTAAATTTTCCTTACATTCGATAACAAGTCTTGTGACGTGCTCATCTTTTCCAGCTATGTTTTCTGCCACACATTTATAGCGTCCCGCGTTTTTGTCTGCCACATCCGATAGACGCAGGACATTTCCAGAACTGGGTATGTGTGTAAACTTTGAAACAGTCTGGTCCATATATTCCCAAGTAATCTTAGGCTTTGGTAAACCTTTAATAATCCTGAAAGAAAATAATGTAAAAACACTTGACTCGCATTTGAGTATGGCCATGAACCCATACAGAAAACCTTTTTTTTTTAATCGTTTATGGGGAGTGCCACCAGTAGTAATGTTTTTATCATTGTTTAGCGGTGCACTGAGTCCATTTTTTTTGCCCAATTTTCATCGATAAAGTACAAATTTATAGTTTCCAAGTAAAATGGCTGTATGATATCTGGAAGGACGGACATGACGGATTTGGCTAGTTTTCTGAAAATCAAAATAAAATCCTACTGTGTTCATCAGATCTAGAAGCTCGGCTTCACCAAAGAGCCATCCTACCGACATCGCCGTAAAAGTGCCGAAAATTTGAACCAACAAAATTTCATACACTGTCGTGCCATCAACATGAAGAAGAGAATAGAATGAGCCATAAGATCCACCAGTCAAATATGTCATTGTCACTATTGGTACTTACTTGCAATCTATTAAAACATTTGAACCTTTGATGGCCCGTGTTTCAGTCTTTCCCGTTATCTCAGGAGCAGCTAAAATTAATACAGTCAGTTTAATATGAGAAATGAGCTTTATAAATTTAAAAGAGAATGGGGTAGTAAGAAACGTATAATAAAATAAGCTAGGTGCCACTAACAGACGCAAAGGGATTAATAAAAGTTCAGGCAAACTTACTTAGAACGATCCTAACTTTTTGACCGTAGGCAGCTGTGCAAATGTATTTGCCAACCTTATCCAAATCCATTTTTTTAATTCTTAGTTCGGTGCCATTAGTAGATATCCAGTACTTGTCTGATGATACTATTTGACTGATCCTGCCTGTAGTTTCGTCGACATAGTACCAATAGATATTTATGGGCACTGACGACTTGATGTCGCATGTTATGATGCCTTCGGAGCCATACACCACATTTGTTGTACCTTAATAACAACATAGTCGAAGATCAAGCTCTGTTACATTGTATGATTCTTTGGAAACTTAATAAGCAATAAACAATTTTTATTTTCTCTGTTATCAAGTCTTAAAATGAGTGATATAATTGGTAGTTATTTTTCAGTAGCTCAATTTATTATTTATTTTTAGTGTTTTTGCCCAGGAAAATTATAACAGGAAAATGTATGGAAGAATTTTCACCGGAATTATCTTTATTTAGACATTAGAAATACCGTGTGTATAGTCCATTGAGATAACCATGTACGCAAAAAAAATGCCGTCTAAGGTCACCGAAACCAGTATTTTGCGAATATTTCGTAAAATATTGGTTTTTCGTTAATTTTTGCTAGGACAAGTTTCTACCTTACTTAATTCTGCATTAACGCTGGTAGCACATCTCCGCCGCGAAACCATCACAGCAAAACCGCAGTAGTTCAATTAAACTGGCTCGCGTCAAGTATCGCTACTCGAATCGGATGCGACTAGCAGAACATGACGCGAACCAGTTGAATTGAACTACCGCGGTTTCGCTGTGATGGTTTCGATGTGAAATAATTTAGACATTTTAATTTTTGACAGTTTAATAATTCCTCATTAAGGTCTGACATCATTAGAGTATTGAATAATAGTTTGTAATTGTTCAATTTATTTTTTAATATGATACCATAATTATTATGCATGATTTTCAAATATTTTTAGTAACTTGTAATCCTCAGCTAGATTTGCACACCATATTTGTATGTCTCCTGGCATAACATAGCGCTCTATTCATCAAACATAAGATCTGTATTTCTTTACCTATGTTAACAAATAAATAAATGGTTTTGCGGCGGAGGTGTGCTACTGGCGTTTGAAGTCCAGAATAAGATCCTACGAGACATACTAGTGTCAATTGACAAAAACATGATTTAAAAAAAACATAGACTGTCATGGGGACTTCCGACAGAAGTGAAAACTTATCGCTCAACGCGCTTATAGAACATTTCACTTCAATAAAATAATGATTATCTAAAACACAAATTAAACAATGCACATTGTACACAATTTATACTTTTAATTATTTTTTTATTTTAACTTTAATTAACACGGTTAAACCAATTACATTAATTAAAGGCAGATACACATACCTACACACAGAAAAGAAAATATAAAATTTTAAAATTCTGTTAAAAAAAATAAAAACAATTAAAAAAAAACTATTCTTTTATGAATCCCTCTCGCAGTATTTCAGGCATGCCAATAAAATCTTCGTCCATTCATCCGCAAGTAGATCGTTTGTTGGATTAGAATCCAAGAGATCATTAAGTGCGACCAGAGTGCGAGGTACTGGGGACTTAGCACGCGAAAGGGTGCGACATGGAGGCACAGCAAACAGCCTGTGGTTTCTGCCGCGGCAGTAATTGTCTGGGACAAAGAAACGAGCCAGCACAGCATGCAGGTCAGGTGCGTCAATAGTGCCGCGGACCGTCTTGCAGGCTATGGTGAGCTGATCTCGTGCTCGCCTTACCTCTAATCATCCTCTTCATGTGGTCAATTTTACTTCATTTACTGCTACTAGAGCATATTGGCGCGGGCATGTCGGTGACGCGAATCCATAAGTTTTTCCCCTACGAAAAATCGCTCAACACGCCTAAAGAAGTATTCACTTCAAATTTATGAAATATTTGAAAAAAACTTATTTTCAGGTCCTTTAACAGTCGATTTTCCGCACAAGTCATTATCATATTGAACGTTTCACACAGTATTTCAAAACATAATCCCGGTCAAAAAGCTTCAATAACATTTATATCGCAGAATTGCCTTATATTCCTGAACTACGTAGTAAGTTAAACATGATCTCTTTTTGTTCTTGCCAAAGAAATGTCTCTAACTTCTTGGTTTTAGTGCATATTGTAAAATGTTTATACCTGAATCGTAATCTGTAGCTTGCAGTATATGGTCGGCCATAGAGAAGTTGCTATTATCGGCGATGGATAAGATGCTTGTTCCGTCGCTTGATGCCTTGAAGATGATTGCAAAAATCAATATTATTAACACGTGAAACCACATTTTTTTGCCTTTTATTGCTCATAACGTACAAAATAAACACTGCGATGTTTTGTGGAGTTACTCATGTTTTATACGTACCTATTATCCTTCAGATAAGCATCTATTTTGGTCTTATTAACGCTACGGTTTTTACTCGTAGGTACCTATGGGTTTTTAGGGTTCCGTAGTCAATAAGGAACCCTTATAGTTTCGCCATATCCGTCTGTCTGTTTGTCTCTCTGTCTGTCCCCGGCTTAGCTCAGAGACTTTTAGTACTTAGAAGCTGTAATTAGGCATGGGTATACATATTTATCACGTTGGCAAAGTGGTAAAATAAAATCTTGAACAAATACATTTTATAGGGTACCTATAAAATGGCGATAGTATTTTTTTTCTCGTCTATCCCATAGCTTGGGATATCGTTGGGCTAGGATAGGCCGTTCAAAAATGTTGCAGAGTTGTCAAGACCATTTTTCGATTCAGGGATCCGTTTGCGTAATATTAAGCTTTAAATTGCTAATTTTTGTTTAGAGTCAAGTGTCCCTGCCAGCTAAATGGTTGTTTTTGGATATGTGAAAAAATCTTGGCGGTAGTAAATATAACAAAATTAAAAACAAAACTATCACAGCTAAGTAGGCTTTACAAATTAACGACTATAATAATAGTCGACCAACTTAGATTTGCAGTTGGAGAATTTACTGTGACGTATATCGATGTATGGGAGAACATGTTTTTCAACTACAATGTTAAGTTACCTTGATATATTGCAATTAAATAAAAGAAATTTTAAAACACATATTAAAAGTACACTTTGTAAACAAGTATATTACAAGTTAGAGGATTATATCCAGGACAGGAATGCTTGGAAACATGCTGGTCCAGCTCCATAGGACAATTTAGTCTAGGCAAAATCAAACTGGGTGCTGTTTTATATTTCGTTATTTTTATGATATTGATTTTACATTCTGTGATTACCTATACTCACAGACTGACTTATTATTTTTTATTTTTTTAGGAAAACATACTTTTACGATGTTTTGTAAATATGGGAGCACCATGTATCTATCTCATAATTAAGTTATTTTCATTGCTTAATTTATAATTTTATTTTTTATACAAAACTAAAAACCTTTTTACCTATAGTATAGTAGGTATAGTATAGGTATAGTCATTTTATTCTAGGTGCATCGTCTTCACATAATATAATCATGTACTCAAACAAAATAGTGTAAAACATTTTTAAAAGAGTAACGCGGGAGTTTCTTGCCCATTCTTCTCCATACGGAACTACCTTTTGGAAGGAGCAACTAGAATCAATTCTATTTTTTTGCAAATTTTGACGTTCAAAAGTGCCTCATATAATTACTAGGTTCATAAGTGCCTATTTGAAATAAATAATTCGACTATGAAGTTTCTTTTTGGGATAAATTCATCCTAACTACGGAATCCTTCATTTGGCGTGGTCCGACACGCGCTCGGTCGGGTTTTTTAAGCCTTACAGGGATCTTTCCTTGACTTGAATAGTATTCCTGAACTGTATTGTAAAGTATGTTTATTTAAATTAAATTAAAATGTTTATTTCAAATTTCAAAGGTCATTTCAATACAATTGGAGATCACCTTTTAAGCAAGAAATTGCTTAAAAGCAATTTATTAGGAGACTTCGCGGTTCCACTCATCATTATCTTATGCAATTGCAATGTAAGAAGAAGAAGAAAGAAAAGAAAGAAAGAAAAAATAATTTTATTTGTCACAGAAACACAACATGACAAGACAATCGACAATCAAATCAATTTTAATTGATTTGTCATGGCAATGTAAACATGGAAAAGTAAAAATAAATGGGTAACTTAAAATTATACAAACAGCACTGTAAATGAATGAGCGTTATGCATAGAAAAGGGCCAAATCGCGCGTAAACCTGTGATATGTGTGAGAGTGTGAAGAGTGAGGGTATGTAGTGTATGAGATATAATTAGCATAATTTAGTTCTCCTATCCTAATTAATATCCTATCCAATATTATAAATACGACAATATTATTGTCTGTGTGGTGCCGGACGTAAAGAATAGCACCACCCTATTTCTTCCCGTGGGTGTCTTCTAAGACGACTAAGGGAGTTACTAGAGAATGGGCAGCAGCGTTTTCTATGCATTTTAACACCATACTGCGATCACCCACCCGCCTGCCAAGCGTGGCGATTATGGCAAAACCCCCTTTGGGGGAGGCCTATGTCCAGCAGTGGACGTCTTTCGGCTGAAATGATGAATGATGATAATTATAATTTAGTTTATATAGGATATGATTTTGTTATTTTTATAAATTAATTAGATACTCGTATAAGTTGTTATTCATGTTTATAAATACGAAAGTGTGTTTGTTATTTATTTGTTATTCTGTATTGTTTTTTATAGATTTGTTTTCTTCGAACTAAGATGTCACTCGTCGTGATGCTTGTTTACGTGCCAGTAACATAAACAAGTTCAGGCACCTGTATAGTATAGGTTTATCGTATGCATTAACTAACCAACTTGTAAAGAAGTGGTTTCCAGTTTGGTAGAAGTTCGTTCCAGGTGGGTTAGTTTAATGAGTGACGTATTCGTGTAGCAGTTAGCATGTTGCTCAAAAATTTACTGTTTAAGGAGTTAGAAAAAGAGTTACTTTTTAAATTAAACACATCGGAAATTATAGTGCTTATTGCTTTATTGTATCTTCACATAAATATTGATACTGTCAGTGCCAACGTCGTTGTCAGCAATACAGAGATACGATCCCTCATTAGTGTAACTCACATTGTTTAAATGTAGGAAACTCGAAGAATTACTCCTAAAACATAAATGTAGAATATTAGAAACTATTATTACGATCCTTACAAGAAACTAATACAAAAACAGAATGAAATGAAATTGAGTTGCAAGAATTGTTGTACACACAGCAAATTAGATCGGTTTGCAGGGCACACCAACATAGATGTTAGTGTGCGTAAAATCTACGCCTATTTATTAGTGTTTCCTTCACAATATATGTGAAGCAAAGAATATGAAGCATTAATTTAAAACGTAATTAACCGGTCTCGTGGCATAGGTGTATGAGCAGTCGGGTAGCAAACCATATGTCTTAGGATCGAATCTCACCGCGATGGTGTTAACTTTTTGCATTATTAAAAACATTTTTTCAACGTCTTAGGATCGAATCTCACCGCGCTGGGGTTAACTTTTTGCATTATTAAAAACATTTTTTTCATTTTGTTGAATTTTTATTTTTGTAATTTACCTGATCATAAGAACATTATTCGAGAACAAATATAGGGGAGTAAAAAATAAACTAAAACTAAAATAAAAAATTTGTAACAAGAAATAACAATATTTATTGACTAGGTTTTTTAACATTACTTTATTATAAAGTTTTGTGCATTACAAAATTTTCTAAGTCGGACAAGAATTAACGTTATTTTTCATATTCAAGTGGGTAATTTATTTATTAGTGATATGAATGTATGTAGTAAGTTAGATAATAAGATACTGACAGGTATCCTAAATTTTAATCTCATTAACAATAACATCACTCACATAACAAATTTAATTACCCCTGATATTTTTATTAAAAGCCGATTGGTGCGCCTTCACTATTATTACCTACTTGTTGGAATCGTGTCCTCATGCTAGCAACCTTATTCCAACACAAGTCAGTGCCACGAAACGATTCCCATGTCGAGGTAACGACATCATCTAAATTCGATTTAGACCTGACTTCAGATGAGTCCCAGTTTAGCACCATATGACCCCATAGGTTTTCAATGGGGTTCAGGTCAGGACTTTTTGATGGCCATTCAATTACAGTAAAATTTTCCTGGACGTTTAACCAACTTCTGCACCATCCGCGCGCGATGCACAGCGCAGTTATCATGCACGAGGTAAATGTGTTCTAGCGGGTATGCAACGCGCACAGTTGGTAGCATCACGTTTTGTAAAACGTCCAAGTAACCTTGACTGTTATTGCGACCCCCTACCTGGACTAATTCACCGGGACCCATTGATGACATCCATCCCCAATATCCCAAAGTAATGCGGCCACTAGACCTGCATGGAAGAATATTTTTTTTATTATAGCGCTCACCATCTTTTCGCCACAATATTTAGCAACCGTCCTTGTCTGACTTAAAACATTTTTAATATTCTCTTGCGAAGCGTACCCGGTTCTGCCTGTGAATATCTGACAGTAAAATTTTCTTGGCTGGCCTACGACATTTCACACCAGCTGCACGCAAGTGGTTCCGTACAGCTTGTAATGTCACGTCATGTTTAGTCGCCGTGGAACGATTAGTGAGGAACGGCTCAGCCATATGCGCAGCAACTATATCACGGTGTCGCGCATCTGTGTACGCAAATCCAGCCTTTGGTCCCGGTCGGCAAGGATCAATGCTTCCCGAATCTGCGTAACGATGGGCCCACAATTGCACAGTTCTTCTCTGTGAACAATAATAAAAAAATATTGTTACAAAAAACAATAATCAATAACATGTGGATTATTAAACATAATAAACTTCTAAACGTAATAATAACATTTTGTTACTCACCGATATCTTTAAACGCCTCGCAATTTCACTAATTAAAACGTTTTGCTCATGCAAAATAATTATCTCAGCTCTTCTAAGTGTAGTTAAGTGATTCATATTGATTCACAAAAAAAAGCACTTCTCAAAACACGCAGGGTATAATGTCTAAAAACGTAACGAAAGCCCGATAGTCAATAGCATTATGACAATGAACTTAAACTACTAACTTAAATAAGATTTGTCATTTTTAGAGGGTAGACAATTAATAAATTAGAACCCAAATATAAAGAAGACTTACTAATAGTTAAGCAATGAATTGAACAAACAAAATATTTTATTAAAACATAAAAAAATATTGGACTGTTGGCAGTCGGGTTCGAACTTACGGCGTTAGCAGCGTGAGATATTATTTACCGAACGCCCGGATAATGCGCCACGGAGACGATTGTTAAATTGACTAAATTTATGCCTCATATTCCCTGCCTGCAATATTAAAGGGACAAGAAATTGCAAGTGTGTGCGTGGACAACGGGTTATTGTGATTGAAGCAAGCATAGGCGAAGTAAAGTACACCCGTTGATTGTACGCACACTAATATCTATGTCGGTGTGCCCTGCAAACCGATCTAATTTGCAGTGTGTACATTACAGATGATCGGATTTTTTTACAGTTTCTAAAACGAAAACGACACGAAACTAGCATGAAAAATAATTGATAACATTAATTAAATAAATGAAGATAATGAAATAGAAGTACGGTGTAACGATTACCTGTGTAAAACCTTAGTGGTAGAGTCTGGGGCGATAAACTCCCATTTTGTATAAGGTACAGGGTTCCCAAACAGCACTTTGCAAGACAACTCAACGTTGTCACCTGTCCTCGCGACCACATTCTTAAGTTTTGGTGCTTCTATGTAAGGTGGAACTGCAAAAATGATAGCAACTTTTGTAAAGAAAAGACATTTCAACAATTCTGTAGAAACTTTAGTATGTAACAATCAGCCAGTGATGAAGAGGTAAAAGAAAGAAGACATAAACAGAAAGTAAGCTCTTTACTAACAGCAGATAATAAGATTGAAGTAGAGTATATGGCAATTCTTCGGGCTACATCGGTTACCTTTGTTCGCCTGCGGATCTCTTCATTTCTGATTCGATCACGTAGGGAAACTCCAAGCATAGTCCTCTCCATTGCCCTTTGGGCGACTTTTAGCCTTCTGTTAAGGCCCATTGTGAGCGACCACGTTTCAGTGCCACAGGTCATCACTGACAACACGCACTGAAGAATTGCTAAGCTTAAGTGGCAGTGGGCAGGACACATTGCTCGCAGAACTGATGGCTGATGGGGCCGAAAGATTCTAGAGTCGCGACCGCATACTGGAAGACGTAGCGTTGGAAGGGTTCCTACAAGGTGGACCGATGACCTTGTGAAGGGCGCAGGTTTCCGCTGGATGCGGGAAGCACAGAACCGGTCGAAGTGGCGGTGCTTGGGAGAGGCCTATGTCCAGCTGTAGACGTCTTTCGGCTAAAATGATGATGAAGTATTTGGTGCTAAGGGTAGACTTACCTAGAACATGAACTGTAATAGTTTTCTCCGCCGTACCGATATTGTTTTCTGCAATACAGTGGTAGTTGCCAGAGTCCTTCCACAACGCTTTGAATCTGTAGAAAATGATTATTTAATATGATGATTAAAATCTATATTTCTTCAAATACACAACAAAGTGGATCAAGGTTTTTTATTATATATTTTATTTCCCTATTGAAATATGATTGATTGATTAAATAAAAAAAATCTTATGTGTAGATCAACGAAGTACTCTTGCATTAAAGACTTTTAGCTATTTTTGGTTATGTTAGACTTTTCACCTTAGTTAATCGTTTTTTTTTTGGGTGGGAAATTATCAAAAACTTCTCTCGCTCTGGGCGGAGCGGGACTCAGACTTTTACTGACTAAAACCCACCCGTGTTCCTTCAGATGCCTCTGTGCCAGGGCCCCTATATCCCTTTCGGACAAACTCACAACCCTGGCAAGCATTGGCCCTTTCGGACCCCGTCAATTGGTGCTGACATCTCTTTGAGGCGCACGTGGAACACAACGCGCCGTCAACCCAGGCCTGGTCCTTATCGAACGGCGAGCTACCCATCGCTCACCGTCCGCAACCCGCGCCTAGACATTAAAATGTGACAAAGAGAAAAAATAAAAGTTTTTAAAGGTTTTTATTGCGGATAATTAAACAATTAGTATTCATGTTTTCCGCAAATAACGCGTATAACATAATCGCAGCGATTGCCGCATACTCAATACGAAAAAATCACAAAAAATCATTTTGATTCGATTTTTTATTTTTTTATTTATCTAAATCACGTTGCGGAATGGCCGCCCACGTCCATTGTAACTTGTAACAGGCGAAAAAAAACTGGTGCGTACGCTATCCATATTCCATGCATGCTCAAACAGATTCAAATCTGGCACCAAATGGGGACCCCATTTGGTGCTTCATTTCTAGCAAATTAATGGCAAAATCGTTTCAGCATAAATCTGTGCATTGAGATTGCCTCTGATCCAAATCAATTCGGTTCTTCCGCCGAACCAAATTCACGACCTTAATATAATTGTTCCACCACTGTATGCATTTACTTCCTGGCATGATTTTTAACGTTTATGCCTCCAATGCCGTGTTCGTCTCGTATCGGGCATCATACTAAAGCGAGATTCGACAGAAAAAGACACAAATGCCACTCTTCTTCTGCGCAATAACGGAGATTGACTTCATGCATGCGATTTTTTATGGTTTGATCGCTTATTAAGATCCCTGAACAGCTATGAAGCCTCGTAACCAACATCATCGCGGTCATTGTACGATTTCGTCGAACAGTATTTGCAGTGGCGAAAACACAATTAACACGATTCCTGCCGGCTTCCCCTCGAAGGTCCGCATCGGCAACTCTACCGCTATTGAAAAATGGCATGGTCAATAGTGTCTACTATTGCCAAAGAAAACACAGATACACCACACAGACTCACCATAGATACACTACGGGTATTAACTTCACCATAACATTCAAACAACAAAAACGCTTATTTTCAGCTTTGAATTAGAAAAACAAAAAAAAATGTTCTTAAATAACCCGGCGCCAAAACTCATTGTCGGAAACTAAAAAATCATACAATCTCATCATGACGTCACTTTAAGTAACGTGGCACCGCTTAATATGGACGAGAGCAAGCCGCTGTACAACGGATTACGATAGAGACGTATAGAAAAAATGCAAGAGCGTGAACGAGATGGAGGAATATTGCACATTTTATTTTGCTTTCACGTGTCCATCTGTATTGTATTCGGTTCTTTATATTCTCATAATAGTTTTAGAATGATAGTATCTATTAGTACTTGAATTTATTTTTAGGTTAGAATAAGGTTAGAAATAGGTTTAGAATAACAGCAACCTCAGCTTCATGCATAGACAACGTATTTACTAATTGTAAAATAAAAGACTCTTCCTTAATTAGTGGCGTCAGGTCTGATCATACTGGGCAACTTGTATCATTTGTTTTAGATAAAAAGATAGTAGATAAAATCATTGAATTAAGACCTATCACAAAAAATAAATTGAAAATATTCAATAATAATGTTCTTAGCAATCTATCAACAGCTAGTTTTGATCCACAAGACCCCAATATAAACTACGGTACCTTATTTTGTACAGTATGCCAAGAATTCAATAAAGCATGTCCTGTAAAAAAAGTTACAATACTAAACCAAATTTTAGTGAATGGGCCACTGCTGGCATTAGAAAAAGCAGAGATGTTTTATATAATTTGTACTACAAGAAATCATTGACTTCTGATCAAGTCCTTCATAATTATGTCAGAAACTATTCTAAGATATTTAAAAGAATCTGCGCTCAAGCTAAATCTAAATTAATAAGTAACAAAATTAGTATTTCTAATAATAAAATAAAATCTGTGTGGCAGGTAATTAACAAAGAAACTGGAAACACAAAACGGCGAGATCAGAATGAATTGTCTTTAAAAATTAATAATGAAATTATTTCAGATAAGTTAAAAGTTGCTGAGACACTAGAAAACTTCTTTACCAACATCCCAATAGAGGTTACGAAATCTCTCTCCTCATGATGCGTATTAGCTGAATCTCTTCTCAAAGAAAACTTCTCTAAAGACATTCCAAGTTTCGAATTCAAGCCCACTAGCCCCGTTGTCACTATTAAAAAAGCATTCAAAAGTCTTAACATAAAGAACACTGAAGACTTATGGGGAATTTCCATTAAGGTTCTTGGAGATATAATTGACACAATAGCCCCTGTCCTAACAGGCATATTTAATCAATGTTTAGACAGCGGTACGTTTCCTGATTTAATGAAACATAGTAAAGTAGTACCAATTTTCAAATCGGGTAGTAAGAGTAATCCCTCTAATTACAGGCCTATATCTGTGCTACCAGCATTGAGTAAAATATACGAAAAAATAATGCTAGACCAGATGTTGTCACATTTTAATTCAAATGGGATTTTACATAGTCGCCAGTTTGGTTTCACGAAAGGTAGGTCGAAGACTGACGCAGGAGTGAAACTCATCAGTCGCATTTTGGAATCCTGGGAAAAATCCCAGGATGCCATTGGCATTTTCTGTGATCTCTCAAAAGCGTTTGACTGCGTTGACCACAATACACTAATCTGTAAATTACACCACTACGGAATTCGTGGACAAGCTGCTGATCTTGTTTTTTCCTATCTATCAAACAGGCAGCAAAAAGTAAACGTTAACGGGGCAACGTCCTTGGGGTCTCTAGTAAAGATGGGCGTCCCTCAAGGTTCAATTCTTGGCCCTTTCTTATTTCTAGTTTATATTAATGATCTGCCTTACATGATGGCTAACTTATCGAATATAATTCTATTCGCTGATGACACTTCCCTTATTTTTAAAATAGATAGAAAAGATACGGATGTCATACATGTCAACGATAGTCTGGCTGTTCTTTCAAAATGGTTCGCAGCTAATAATCTTTTACTTAATGCGAACAAAACAAAATGTCTTAAGTTTTCATTACCAAATGTACCCCAAGTGAGTCTAAATTTAAAACTTGACGGCAAGAAACTAGATGCTATTACGGAAACTTTATTTCTAGGAATTACTTTAGATTCAAAATTACAATGGGGTCCCCACATTAGAGCTCTTTCAAGTAGATTAAGTTCAGCTGCATATGCAGTAAGAAAAATAAGGCAGTTAACTGATATAGCCACAGCTAGGTTAGTGTACTTTGCTTATTTCCACAGTATTATGTCATATGGCATTCTGCTGTGGGGATCGGCTGCTGACGTAGATTCAATTTTCATTTTACAAAAGAGGGCAATCCGCGCGATCTATGGAATGGGTCCTCGTGAGTCCCTTAGAAACAAATTCAAAGAAATTGATGTACTAACTCTGCCTTCCCTTTATATCTTAGAAAGTATTTTATATGTTCGCAAAAACTTAGGACTTTTCAAAATAAGAAGCGATTTCCATAATATAAATACACGTAGTAAACATGAAATTGTGATACCCAAATTTAGATTAACTAAAACAAGCAAGTCATTTCTTATAAACAGTATCCGATTCTATAACACGTTGCCAAAGTCGGTTATAGAACTTAGCGATGGAAAGTTCAAAACCCACATCAAACGTGTCCTAATCAAAAAAGCATACTATAAGATTAAGGACTACGTTGAAGACAAGGAAGTTTGGCAATAATTCCTTCTGCACATGTGGCTTCCCTGGTACCTCATTAACGGCATAACTATGTGAACGTCTATTAACTGCTCCTAAATTACGATTTTTATTTCTTTTTTTTACATACTTTGACATAACCTACAATTTTAATTTAAAATATTTATTAGTGACTTGTGGACAGAATATTTATTCAGTTTTTTTTTTTACAGTTGTAATGACAATATTGTCATTTGGTTTAAATATGCAGGTTTTTATTTTTATTACTTTAGTAATATTTTATATAGATTCTTTTTTAATTTGTGAATGTGAGAACGTTGTAGGCTTAATAGACTGTAGCTTTGTAAACTATCTTTTATTTTGTTAAGTACTTGGTACTTGTTGACGGGCCTACACTGTCCTCCCATACCTATTAACACTGTAACTTATAACATTGTTAAAGCCCACTTTTTTTAAAAGAGTAACCGTGGAGTTTCTTGCCGGCTCTTCTCCATAGAAAACGACCAAAGGAACCGTGCACCTAGCTTCTGACGTTTCATAAGTGCCCATGTAGGTTTATGTGAAATAAAACATTTTGATTTTGATTTTGAGGTAAAATAATACCTAGACACTTGACCGTGTTTAATACATAGACACTTCCTGAAGTGTGTACATTAAACTGTTAACAGGTACCTAATGCATAATATACATAAATTAAATAATATACAATAATAATATTAATACTAACTATTCACACTAGGTACGATGATTCATGATGATATTAATTAGAAACTGTATGTATGGTACTGTATAACGGGCTATTGTCCACAACTCCATGACCAAGCGTGTATTTTGTGTACGGAGGCAACAGTTAACTACAGTTTATGAAATATTGAAGCAGTTGCCGCAACCTAAAAACCAGTGCTACTTTATTCTTAAGTTGAAAAGCATTTACCTGTGAGTGTGTCTATTATCGGTTTGGTGTCGGTCATCCAGCGCCATGATGACGTCATCTTGTGTCATTTCCCAACGCACCCTGGCCGCAGGTGACGCGTCCACCTCACACGGTAGCACTACATCATCCTCTTCCTTAACTGTCACGGTACGGGTTTCAGCGCCGTCCGATATCGATGGTGGATCTATCAAATATAATTTGGATTATTTAGGCGACTGCTTCGTTGCTCTAATTGTCGCAAGCGCTTACTACTGAGCATGAGGTCCTGGGTTTGATTCCCTGGTCGGGCAGTGTTATTGAGTCTAGATTTGTGCCCAGTTGGTGGCAATAGGCTCGCCCCTTATTACATGAGACTTAAACATAACTGGCCAAATGTGGGTGTGGGTACTATACCTACACGTCTGCCTAAACCTTTGGGGAAAACAGGCGTGATGTTATATGTTATTTAATCACGGCAAAAAAAGGCAACGCGGCCGTTCACCTATTCGTTGGTCAGATCATTTGCCACTGCCCTGAGACGAGCCGAAGATAGAGTGGCGTTAAAGCAGCTGGACACGTCTCTATCGAAAAAAGTCTGTCTGGAGAAGGCGAATAAGAAGAGAGATCTACGCAGAAGCATTAATTTGATAAAAAGAAAACACATAGAGGTTCTGCTATTATAAACCTTGTCTGCACACGGTACACTCGGACTCCAGCTGGCGCAGTTTCGGCAACCAATAGTCGATAGGTAGCGAAATAACCATTCAGCTGGACAGACAAATTACATCAGACGACTGACTAGCAACAGGGCAGGAGTACTGTACTGAAGTTTATGGCGATATGGGCAGTCCCTCGACTCTCAGGAACATTATAAATGACAATCAACTGTCTTGCTAGAATCAACCAGCCCTGCTTAAAAATTAATTGCAATTCGTGGAAGCCTGTTGGAAATAATAGTCTCACATTGCAGTTGGACAGTGATATCAGCAGAATGGTGTCCTTCTATGTTAGCGGCGTCACATCTGTAGACGCCCTTGTGTTCTGGCTGTGCTGATGCTATCTTCAGTTTCTCGTCGACTAACACCACACCATCCGGCAACGAGCGGAACTCGAACCCATTCTCAGATTTAAATGTCCATGTTAAGGCTGGTGAAGGTTTTCCTTTAATTATCCTGAAAATAAATCAAACAATTTACTTCCAAGATAATATGAATCACCCTATGAACAAAAGGTTTGATTTAAATTGTAGAACTAGATTTAATTAATCGCACGAAGAGTCGTATTAATTCCTGAAGTACCGGTCCGATCCGAGCAAGATCCCATGATGGAATCTACAGATCAGGACGGGAGCCGAAACAATGTTATAACCATTTACAATTTTTAAATGGTTTACCAATAAAAGTGACATAACAGAATTATGGGGAAAATCGAACCCAAATGAGAGATGGCATTAGCATCCGCATCCGAGCATGGTCTCAGGTACAACTCACAGAAAAGTGAGGTACTGATTTTTAGGGCCGGAAAACAAAGACCTAGTACGGTGCCTCCGATCATAATCAATGGAACAGTACTAAAAACTGTGCAGAACTTTAGATATCTCGGTCATCGGATCATGGAGTAACTTAACAGATGACTCAGACATTGAAAGAGAACGCAGGGCGTTGGCGGTAAGGAGCAATATGCTGGCCCGTAGGTTCGCTCGATGTAGCAAGGAAGTAAAGTTGACGCTCTTTAGAGCATATTGCCAATCTTTTTACTCGAGCGGCCTATGGGTTCGGCATACAAAACGAGCCTACAACGTCCTGCGTATTCAGTATAATAATGCTTTCAGAATGCTTTTGGGGTTGCTGCGGCATTGTAGTGCGTCGCAAATGTTCGCAAACGCGCGCGTGGACGGTTTCCACGCTATAGTGCGTAAGAAAGTGGCGTCAATATTTCAAAGACTGCGCGGTAGCACCAACAGCATTTTGCAAATGATTGCATCCCGTTATGACTGTCCCATACAGGCGCACTGGGTGGGTATAGTTACGCGGAAATTGTGAATTTTATTAACTTTACATAATATAATATTATGTACCTACCAACATAGATCTTAAGAAAATTGGTACTAACAATTATGGATTCCGTCCGAAATAAATGTATAATAATAATATTGACATAACGGTCCCTCATGACGGGAACCTCGTGAAAGCCGAGAAAGATAAACAAATCAAGTATCATGACTTGGCTCGCGAGGTTGTCGACATGTGGGATGTGGACTCAGCAATCATTGTGCCGATAGTTGTATCAGCCAATGGCTTAATTGCTCTCGTTGGGCAGCTGGATTAAGGGCCTGATTCAGAGAGCGGTACTTCTGGACACGGCTCGCATTGTTAGGAGGTTCCTCTCTCTGGAGCCCTGACCGCCGGTAGCTTGGACCTTATTCCCGATAACGGTGGGCTACTATTTTTTATATTTTTAAATGCTTTTATGTTTTTATTATAATCGAATATTTAAAAATATAATCAATATGTTGTTTATGAAATAAAGGAGATAATAATAATAATTAGACTAAAGGGAGAGACAGAGAGAAATAAAAGCAAAACAGGATAATCATAGAATCTTGAGTTTTACCTGCATTCAACGTAACTCCAATCTCCTAGCTTCAGCGTCATATGTGTTTTTTCTACTTCCACTTGAGGTGCCTCTGCAAAATACATCAATATAAATTAACTGGCTTTAAAAACTTACGTTACCTGTTTTTCAGTGTTCGGGTAGGCACTATCTGCCAGATAAATTAAAACTGAAACAGAACGTTTAGAAATTATTTGCTAGATAAGAATTTTTGCAGCTATGGTGAAACAGGCAATATGTATATTATTATCTATTCAATATCTATATTAATGTAAATAAATAATAATAATAACACTTGCTTTTCACTGTCCCTCTGCAGGGCCAAAGGCCTCATCTCATAGAGCACACACTCACACACACAAACTCATAGGCACTAACATTGATCTATATTTATTATACAGTTTATTCTGAAGTAGCTTACCTATTCCTGAAATTGTCACCAGAGCGTTATAAGTTTTAATGTTGGCTTCGTTCGTCAATTCGCATTTGTACTCGCCGATGTTGCCGACAGTCATGTTTGTGATCCACAAGGTGTTGGTCTCTGGGTCTATCTGCAGTTCATCAGACGAGGTCACTGCAGTGTCGTTGTGGTACCACTTAATCTCCGCCGCGGGGTATGCTATCACTTCGCAATATAACTTACCTTCACTGCCATATTCTATTGTCTGGTCTGCAACGATAAGTACCTATTACCATGGTGTTTTGTGAAAGATTTAGAGCAAGGTTACACGCTCAGTTTGGCGTCATTCTGGTCCATCAGTCTGGTCAGAATGATCGTGTAAAGTACGGATTGACAGACTGTTGGTCCAGAATGATAAAAATTATTACCGTGAAAATCGTCCATCATTCTGGCGTCAGTCAAGTCAATCCAGACTGATGGACCAGAATGACGCCAAACTGAGCGTGTAACCTTGCTCTTACGCTAGATGTTTCTCATGCATCGTGGTTAAACGCTAACACATATCTGACAAATAAATACAAAACGTGACACCCAGAATTGTTTATCATAAAAAAACCGGCCAAGTAAGTATCGGACCACGCACAATGATGTTCCGTAGTTGGGTTGGGCAAGAACAAACTTAACATTGTAGTTGAAAGACATGTTCCCCCGTACATTCCAACTGCAAATGTATGTTTGTACGCACAATATTGAGTGATTTACCATGTTATTTTAAGACCATAGACTTGTTAGGTATAGGTTGTTGGACTTGTTAGGTACATAGGTTTTCCTGTAATCTATAAGTAAAAACTGTTTTCTGTATTTTTTTCAACATTTTAGGCTCAGTAGTTTCGGAGATGTGGTGGTCACCACAGTCAATATTCATCTATTTTCTTAAATAACTTTAAAAGCATTTATATTAAAATTATTAAAAAATATATCTCTGAAATCCTAACAAATAGCCCTTGCCCTTTCGTTTGATATGTCACAAGGTACCGTACGCAAAATATTTTTTTAATTTTCTAATTTGCCCCCCAAAAGTCTTGGGAAAAAAAAGACTTTTGGGGGGCAAATTAGAAAATTAAATAAATATATATTTAAAATTCATTTATTTACGTCCGTTCCATTTATGTACGTATTTTGGTCAAGTTTTAACTCAATGGGTCCAATAGATTAGGTTAATAGATAGACACACGAGTGATCCTATAAGGGTTTTTTTCCTTTTGAGGTACGGAGCCCTAAAAATGTTTTATCAAGAGGAATCGAACCTCAAATTACTCGTAGCACAGCAAAAATCTGGCGTTTCGCCAACCATATCAGCAATGATATAAATGAACCGTAAGTTAAAATTAGGATCAATATTTGAAAGAGAATATAGTTCTGAACTGATTTTAATATTTATTATTTTATGATACCTAAGTCCCCGTTTACCTCAAATGGTAGGTACCTAATAACATTATGATTCTAATTATTTGCTTCAAAAAGTAGGCTTTTATTCCATTGACATGCGTACACAAAACTTTCCTCACGACATTTTCCTCATTCCTCCACATCACATGCCCATACCATGACAACCATACCATACCATGATTTTTAGGGTTCCGTACCCAAAGGGTAAAACGGGAACCCTATTACTAAGGCTCCACCGTCTGTCTGTCTGTCCGTCTGTCACCAGGCTGTATCTCATGAGCCGTGATAGTTAGACAGTTGAAACTTTCACAGATAATGTATTTCTGTTGCCGCTATAACAAAAAATACTAAAAAACAGAATAAAATAAATATTTAAGGGGGCTCCCATACAACAAACGTGATTTTTTTTCTCGTTTTTGCTCTATATTGATAACGGCAACAGGTAGATGCTTGAAATATTCACAGAATATTTAGATAAATATTCACTTTAAAAATAAATAATTCAATTAAAATAAAATAAATATTTAAGGTGGGCTCCCATACAACAATCGTGTTTTTTTTTTGGCATTTTTTTATAGATACTGGTACGGAACCCTTCGTGCGCGAGTCCGACTCGCACTTGGCCGGTTTTTTTTCTATTAAGTTTATAACATTTTTTATTTATTAAATAAGTTATACTGATTGTGGGAGCAAATTGTGGTCACATTACAAATCTACGTAAGCACGCAGTCGCACTGATAAGGTTTTAATTTTTAGAAGAAAAAAAAAAACCTACATTAAGAATGACAGAAATTGATTCAGTAAGTAAACGATTCTGAACGAACCACTTTCATATTATACATTAATTCAGTTACACATTGTATAACACGCAGTTTTTCCTTGAGTTAACAGGAAAATCTTTTGTTTATGCTTTAGGTTTAGATAGCCGTTAATTTATGTACGTTAGTTATTGTGATTAAACTATAAATAGTACACTCCAATCAGGTAGGGAATACCTAAGTGGCTCTTTCACGATATTATTGTGGTTTTAATTATCGTTATAATTAAAGATATGTAGCTACATAGTCCTACATCATACCTTGGTGGAATACCATGTTGAAAGTCCAATCAGCAAAGCTAAAGTTTTTAAATTTTTAAGTAATTAAATACCAAAAGTAGGTTCTTAAAGCGTGCTTGCTTGTAAGCGAACAAACAATAATTGTTTGTTCGCTTCTCATTACTTGTTAAGTAAGCGAATAAAATAAGTACAAATAATTAAGTACATTTGTATTTGATAAATAGGCCTTCGTAAGTAAGCGACAAGCGTAGTGTGGGACGCCCCCCAGCTAGATGGACCGACGACCTTAAGAAGGTGGCTGGGTCAGACTGGATGCGGAAGTCGGATGACGGGGTGTTGTGGCGCAGTCTGGGAGAGGCCTATGTCCAGCAGTGGACTGCGATAGGCTGAGTTGATTGATTGATTGATTGAAGTAAGCGAACAAATAATTATAGTTTGTTCGCTCAATCATATAGTACAGATATTTTTTTCCCGTGACACTATGTCATTTAGGTATATAGTTTAGGGGTTAGCGCAGGTTTATTAATTATACGCAATACACTTATTACGGCCAGCGACAGTCTTACACTACGAAGACTGCTCGAAGTGTTGATTGATTCGGAACCTTAAAAGCGTTCGCAGACGGCATACAATCACTGACCGATTTTTTGTAGGAGCTAAATGAAACAGTAGAGATCAAATATATCAACGCACACGTCCTACAAAACGTAGGTCATACACGACAAAAAACTGATCGATTGTATTAACAGGTTAAAGGTTGCCATTTATCGATTTAATACCCAGCATAAATAACATAAACATAACATCACGCCTGTAATCCCCGAAGGGATAGGCAGAGGTGCACTTATAGTACACCCACATTTCGCCAGTTATGTTTAAGTCCCATGTAATAGGGGGCGAGCCTATTGCCATCATTCGGGCAGAAATCCAGACTCCGGGCTGCTACTGAGAAATTCCTGATGGTAAAACCCAATAAACACTTTGCCCGACCTTTTTTTATTTTGGGTGGCTCTGGGCGGAGTGTCAGACTTTTACTGACTAAAACCCACCCGTGTTCCTTTCGTTGCCTGTGTGCCAGGGCCACGATATCCCTTTCGGACAAACTCGCAACCCTGGCAGGCATTGGTCCTAACGGACCCCGTCAGTTGGTGCTGACATCTCTTTGAGGCGCGCGTGGAACACAACGTGCCGTCCACCCGGGCCTGGTCCTAATCGGACGGCGAGCTACCCGTCACTCACCGTCCACAGGCCTGCGCCTACGGTGACCGGAAATCGGCTTGCGACTCCCGACGCCCGGGGCGTCTCCTGCGGCGACTAGGGGCGCGAGGGCGCAAACCTTGCCTCTCCCTCACGCGTTCCACCTCCTCCTTCGCGAGCATTACTGCTTCGCAGAAAGAGGTGAGGGCCCCCATGCACTCTCGCTCCGAACCATGGCCTGAACCAGGGCCGGACGCGAGAGATCGCCTCCGTGAGGACACGGCGGTGCTCCACCCAAGCCGGGCAGATTTCCACCGTATGCTCCACCGTGTCCTCCGGGCGATCCACACAGTGGTGACACCCGGGCGTTTCCGCCCGCTTTATATCCTAAACAGGAACCTCCCGAAACATCCGTGTCCGGTGAGGACCTGCGTCAGGCGGGAGGTGAGGACGCCGTGGCGCCTCTCTAGCCACTCCTCAAGGAGGGGACTTATCGCCACGATTGAGTTTGCCCGACCTGGGAATCGAACCCCGGACCTCGTGCTCGCCAGTAGATCTTGCGACCACTACACCAACGCGGCAGTCAAAAATGCATAAATGAACAGCATAAATGTAATCCCTTATTTTTATCGTACATTGCTACTTCCTCTATACTATTTTTAACTACAAAAGTGAGAATAGTTATAATACCTGCAGGGGTTTGAATGACGTCAAATGTATACGGTCTGTAAACATACAGATTTAAACTATGAGAGGCTTCACCTTTAGAGTTTTTAGATTTGCAGTAGATCGTAGAATTTACTGTAACATTTTCTATGCTGACGTAACTTATGTACAGTGATGGTATCACTAATAATACACTCTGGAACAAAACGAGAATCGGTAAGTATTATGTACATACCCATCTAGGTATGCTACAAACTCACCAAGTTACTGTTACTGAACTGATAAAACAAGTTGGGCTTGGAATTTTAAGCTTTACAGGCCACGACTAGAGGTTTTTTAGAAAAGATGCTAACCCAAAGATTAACCTGAAGCTGATTTTCACAAAATACCTTGTGGAAGTCGTATAGTATAGTGAAATTGCAATTCTGTAACAGCAATCGGAGCCGAGAGAGGTAAGCTAGCATGGTAAGATTTTGCCATATTAGAATCAAAATCGTACGAAACGTCTTGGCTCGCAGTTGTAACATGCACGGTACTGATAGCTCTATATTTCTTTGTAAAATGTTTGAGATGTACTTATGAAAACTTTTGCTATCTTACCTCTGATGGCAAAATTACTCCGTTGTCATCTTCCCACAATATGTTGGGTTCTGGGTAACCAGTAACTTTACATGCAAGTTTCGCGTTTTTGCCGAAGTCAATCAGTGGTTCGGCATCTAATATTTCTGATTGCGGTTCTGTCCATCTTGAATCTGCCGCGGGACCTAAGTACACAAATTCAAACAATTTGTATTTATAGGGAACATTTCTGTGGTGTCTGGTATATACAAGATAATATTATGTCAAAAAATGTGATTTTACGCTAAGGGCATTTAAAACTTTAAAAAACTGGCCAATCTAATCGCGTGTCGGACCACGCAGGTAAGGAACCTTAAAAAATGCTACAGATCGGAATAAGTACTTACTTATGTAACAAGATTAATGGAAGATATTTATACCTTTATTGTGTTAAAGTCTAGTACACAATATTTTTTATTAAATCATGCTATAGTTTATGAGTCAGTGTTACTTATCAAATTTGTAGCAAACAGGAAAAAATAAGTTGAAACAGAATTATGCACTTATCAACATTTGAACAAACATTCACATTCACTTCTTTGCCTTCCTTTTTTTGCCTTTTCCATATTATGGTATTTGGTTTTTTTATGGCAATTACACGAAGTTGCAACCGGCTTCCAAATCAAATCTTAATGATTTATCCAATCAAGAGTCTAGCAGCGACCTAGACGAGTGACTCGATCAATCGCACAACAGTGTTCGATAAATATGGATACATTCTAATATTATAGTTTGTAGAAGCTCGTTTATATAAAAATGCTTTTGATGGAAATATGATATGTATCATATACTTGGTAGGTACATATTTGGTGTTACAGTCATCTTAAGTTATTTTAACATAATTTGATCAACGGAGAATTACTTTTGTATGACCTATCAGTTGTTGATCAAACTGTTACATGATGACATAGCTGTATAATAAAAATTGAGTATGATGGGTGTTATAAAAACAGAATTGACCAATTTTGAACTTATCATGTATATAGCAAACATCGCAGATTTATTGATGATCTTGAGCGGAATTTAACAATTTTGGTGATAAGAATAATTCAGCAAAATTAAAGGCCAAGGACAAAAATAAGTGACAGTTGAAAAAAAAAAAACAATAACCTTCTTGAGGAATAAAATTTTCTGATGAACCCTTAATCTCTTGATTTGTGGACGTGTCATAGCCTTTCACCTGAAATTATAATAATGTTTTGCAGAGAAATAACTAAATCAAATCAAATCAAAAGTCATTTATTCAAACTAGGCTAAGAATCAGCACTTTTCGAACGTCAAAAACTACATAAGACAGTCCCCCCGCCCACCCTTCACCACTTCCTACTGATTTAGCTGGGAAGAAGAAGTGGAGCAACAAACTCCCAGGGAGCACAGCTGTCTGTTCAGATATAAAAATATAACTAATTTTGATATTAGTGTAGTCACGAGGGGCAGCATTTTGATTCATTATGAAAGTTAATGAGTTCTGCCATCAAAATTACAAACTTTTGAAACGTATCGATGAAATAGCTATAAAATAGAGCTAAGGATATAAATCATATTCACCCAAATACAAAAAGTCTTGCCAGGATCAATGAAAGTTTCGGTCATGTACATGCCTGTAGTAGAGGTTTCTTCGAACACCAATGCTTTTTTCTCTTTTTCGTTAGCTACTTGTACTTCTACTGCTTCCAGTTTAATATTACTTTCCGTAGCATCTATTAAGATTTTATTGGTTCTACCTGTAACAAAATTATTGAAAATTGATTCATAAACCTATTCAGGTTTTGATCTTGTCCAGTAAAATTTTAAACCCACAAATTTCCTTCCATTCTATGGTTACTACAAATCGTACCATCGTTTTTGTTTGTTCGTGGTATTTGGCATTTCGATAGCTTCTCAATGCGACAAGAATGGTGGTCACCTTGATTTTTAGAAAAGGAAAGGAAATTAATATCTTTTACCTGGCATAGGTCTTCTGCTAGTTTCGCTCATACTTCTCGGCGGCATAGGGGAGAATCCAAATCGCAACGGTAGCTCATACCTTTTGTAAAGTACAACGGTCGTTGTGTTTCGACATCTGATTGTAGCCTTGTAGTCTCCGATTGACGGCTTTGTCAAGCGGACAACCTGCCAAAAAACATTAAGGGAAAATTCTTTATCAATCTGCCTAGCCTTTTCCCAACTATGTTGGGGCCGGCTTCCAGTCTAACCAGATGCAGCTGAATTTTACATCGAACGACTGCCTATCTGACCTCCACAACCCAGTTACTGGATAACACGATACTCCTTAGTAAGACTGGTTGTCAGACTTTTGGTCTTCTGACGACCCCTAACGACTGTCAAAGATCCACGAATGACAGCCGGGACCAACGGCTTAACGTCCTTTCCAAGGCACGGATGAGACTCGGTATATAAAGATGGTCACCCATCCACGGACCAACCCTGGCAAGCGTAGCTTAACCTGATGGATCGACCTGTGCGGCTGTTATTACTTAGCCACGAACTCCTTGAAAATATTTTTTATGCGTTACAGAATCTTCAACAGTATCAGAACAAAACGTCTTAAAAAAGTATTCTGTTGTCATATAAAAAACGAAATTCAAAATCTAAAACCCGACTACTGAAAAATCACGCTCAAAAAAGTATGAAACAAGAAAATATTCTCATCTGAAATTGTACAAACTATTCAATATTTATCGTCTAATAAATTAATAACTTACACGTAATATATTTATTTTAATGTATTTAACTTTTAATTTAATTTAATTTTTAAATTTCATAGTGATGTTCAGAGGATATCCGTGGTCATGACTTTATGTCCTCTAGAGGACGCCATATTTAATTTGATGTGACGGCACATAGCCAGCGGAAGATCAAGAAGCTTCTAACGATACCTCATTTGTGAAATTATGATAAGGAGTTTAGAAGTTATGACGGAACAGATATACATACAATACCGGTAAAAAATCATAACCCTCCTTTTTACTTCGCCGTAGTGGGGTAAAAGGTGTTTATAGGTGCTTATATTATGAGACAGAAACCCGTTGTTTGCTCCTCAGAATAACATCACCAACCACACAGTACTCACACACAGTACAGTTAGCTAAATGTACTGATGGCTGCAACCTTCTTTCATGAAGTTATGATCTGTAATGGTCAGTATTATTAGGATGGCTCCGTGTGGTGCCGTGTAAAGAATATCAGCATCCTATTTCATTCCCTGGGTGTCGTAAAAGGGGACTAAGTGAGTTACTAGAGAATGGCCAGCAGCGTTCTCTATGTATTTTTTAACACCATACTGCGATCGCCATCCCGCCTGCCAAGCGTGGCGATTATGGTAAACCCCCCAGTTTGGGGGAGGCCTATGTCCAGCAGTGGACCTCTTTCGGCTGACACGATGATGACGATGATTCTTAGGATGATGAAATACCTGTGTGTGTCTGGTATCCAAAATTTTTTCGACTGCTCTTGCTGAGCTATCCGGTGTTGATACTTCCAGAACAGGGTTATCTCCGGAAACTACCAACAACACAGTCTTGGTGAATGAGTCCACTGTAAACTAATATTTATCTATGTTAATTTATATTTCAGTTATTGGAATTCTATTTATAATAAAATTAATAGGAGGAATACATGGAATATTTGTAATTTCTAGAAATTTCATTCATTTCCTTGTTTTTTGAGCAGAAACAGAGCCAGGTCTTTAAGTCCTCTTGCTCCTTTTGGGGTGTTTTTGCTTGATAATGACACGGTAGTTATTTGCTGTATCAGGTTAATTCAGGTTAGTTAAACTTGGACGCCCGGTGTCACCACTGCATCGACTGCCGGGAGGACACGTCGCGGCATAAGCTGGCAGAGTGTACCGCATGGGAGGAGCCTCGCCGAGTCCTCATCTCAGGAGTAGGCAGTGACCTGTCGCTGCCGGCCGTGGTCGAGTCGATGGCCGGTAGTGAGGAGTCTTGGGATGCAGTGGTATCCTTCTGCGAAACAGTCGTGTCGCAAAAGGAGGCTGCGGAAAGGGAGCGGGAGATCTTGTCCGCTCACCTGGCCCGCAGCAGGCGCACCGGGCGTCAGCAGAGCGCAGATAATGCCCTCTTCCGGCCCCCCTAAACGGATCCAGGGATTGCGGACTCGGGGACGTCCGCCGCCCCCTATCACACCCGAGCCGACCCGAGGTGGCGGCACGTAGTGTTCCACGCGTGCCCCTTTCAGACGTCGCGGGGGAGGTCCAACACCTCACCCCCCCACTTGAGGTGGCCCGCACAGGCGGGCCGGCACTAGCCGGGGATCACGGAAGTAATAACAGACCCCAAGATTCCCGGTGCAAGTGTGGGAAGGGAACGCTGGGGTGGTTTTTAGTCAGTAAGAGTCTGACAGACCCCTCCGCCCACCCCAGGGCGGAGGACATCCATGAGGATTATCCACCCCAGCAACAAAAAAAAAAAAGGTTAGTTAAACTTCAGGTAAGTAACCCTGATGTCGGTACCACCTTACAAAATACTTACAGACAATTCTTTATATTCTGTAAAAGTATCGTAATTGATAACGTCAGTCCATTCCACGTTTATTACTTCTTGTATGTATTTGAAAGCCTGAAACATTTAATAGAATGGGTTCATATATTTCTATTGGTCAAAGTAATCCTCATCGTTAACATCATACACAGGCCGCAAGACAATTAGGGAATGCAATTTCAAGTCGAGATTGGCCATTAAAAATCTCGCCCGGCAATCAGGCGAGATGTATTCAAAACTACGAGTACACCTACTTAGGGTAATCGTGTTTTATTTGGTAAATAAAATAAACATGAATCGAATCTCGAAACAAAAAAGTGGACCCAATGTAGAGCCTTGTGAAGTCATTTCTACTTTTAAGGAGCATATGACCGATTAATAACCAAAGGAAATAAAGAAACATGTGTAAGTACCTGTCTCAACGTCGCAGGGTCGAAATGGACGACTGCGCCAGAGCAAGCTTTAGCAACATCGTAATAAACTTGCTCATTCACTGTAAGCGATGATTCTGACAAACAGAAGCCACTCAAAAATATGACTACCTGTAAACCAAGTGTCAACTGTATACTTATCTACACACACATACATAGACTCACGCCTTCTTCCCATACCGGTTGGCAAAAACTACAAAAAGCCACCAGCTACGATTATTTTATACTCATTTTGCTTCGGTTACGTTCATACACTGGTCATACACGCACGCCGGTTGCGAGTACTACGCACCTGACCATTCTAAAGAACATCACCAAAAGGTTCACTATTATGTCTTAGTAGGGTATCCACTCCAGGTTTTTCGACTCACATCTGCCGTGTAAATACCTTTTTAACCGACTACAAAAAAATGAGGTTATCAATTCGGTTGTATTTTTATGTTTGTTACCTCAGAACTCCGTCCGATTTGGAAAACTATTTTATTGTTTGAATGGATATACTTCCAGATTAGTCCCATTTTTATCAATTGCTCATGGATGCATCCATGAGCAATTGAGGGAACTCCTCAAATACTATTGGCATCCCTACAGCGATATTTATAATTTCACCAGTCAAGTCAAAAAGAAAAAACAAAAATCAAAAGTCATTTATTCAAACTAGGCTGAGAATCAGCACTTTTCAAACATCAAAAATTACATAAGACAGTCCCCCAAAAACGCCCACCCTTCACCACTTCCTAGTGTATTAGCTGGGAAGAAGAAGTGGCGCAACAAACTCCCCAGCAGCACAGCTGTCTTAAACTTGAATCTTACAATAAAATGTAAAAGAATTTGCATTACGCAACACAACATTCAATTAAATTATTTGCCTTATGTTAGCTAGCACACGCCACTATACCAAAAAAAAACATAAAAATCATAAAAATCGTCGAAAACTATACTCAAACAGAAATAACGTAAACAGAACGTACCTAAATAAAAGCCTCCAGGCATAATGGGCGTGCCCGCCCACACAAAGCTATAGCTGTAACTCGAAGTCAAAAATGATAAACTAGCACCATCGTAGTAAAATAAAAAACAGTTAATCATTAATAACAGTAATAAAACCATGGTCAGCAAGACGACCAGTCACCACAAGCAGCACCCGTTCACGAGCATAACGCAAAGATCAGCCATCACCCCCCTCGCCATATTTGAGGGAAGGAGGCAACCCGACACCCGACGCTACCGCAAGCAGTGACATCTAAGGGAGCATGACGAACTTGCTGCCGGTTGCTCAGGCAAGAATAATATAATCAATTGTCTAGCCTTAACCTACTGCATATTAAAACAAAGACAATCATTGCAGGACGGTAATCTTCTTTCATGGGCAACAGAATGTACTGACTGAAAGTTCTTCACAAAAGCCATACCAACTTACTAGCCGCCCCTCGCGGGGACGGAAACCGATAGTTCCATCGCGTGGAACTCAATTTAACTAACCAGGATTGCATATGCATACCTGTCATAACCCACCCTCGCGGGGTGAATACCATGGCCAGTGCCAACATACACATCACTCTTTCAGAGGTAATTCCTCGAGTAATCAAGGTGATCACTTCAATACTAGAAGTTCATTTCGAAACCGTGGCTCGCGGCCCGAACGTGGAAGTACACGAGGGCGTGCAAACTCCTCAAAAAGTTCCAGGGGAAAAAGGTATAAACAATGACATGACATCGTTTCGGGCGGGTCGGTTGATACACTACCAAACACAATGGGCGGATATGGGAGCAACAGAAATAGTTTTAAAATTAATTCAAGGGTATCGCATACTTTTCTTTCAAAAGCCCCCACTTGTCTATCCAGATGTAACGAAGGGGCCTTTTCAAACTTCTGTTTCAGAACAAATGTCTTCAATTGTAGACAAAATAAAGCAGGCAGAAACAGCAGGCAATTCTAAAGAAAGCTTTACCCTCACCAAGCTTCATTTCCCCTCTATTTCTGGTTTCAAAATCCGACGGATCTGTCCGTCCCAAATTCAATCTAAAATCACTAAACGAATATGTGATGACCGAGCCGTTTCATTTAATAAATATGTACCGCATTCCAGACTTTCTACAATCTCAGGACTAGATGTGCAAAATAGATTTGTCCCAAGCATACTTTCAGGCTGCACACATAACTGCGAATTCGCAACGCATCGCAAATATCTGCGCATAAATCTTTAATATCAATCAACAAATATCGCATCGCATTGCGGTTTTGTGTGGGTGCCCTTAATATAAGCGTACACAAATTGCACAGACGCTTTCTGCGCCTAATACACAACCAGGAGTTGTTAGAAATGACTTGTCGTCTTCCATTCGGTCTGAGCACGGCTCCAAAAACGTTTTCCATACTCACGAACTGGGTAGCCCATACATTGCGGGAAAAATGGAACATGAGGATCCTGGTATACCTGAACGATTATTTGCTAGTACACCAGAATGTTTGCACGCTTCGCGAGCATGTCAAAATAACTACAAATATTACAAAAACTGGGGTGGCAAAAAATTTCCAAAAAAATTTCTGGCTACAGAAGCATCAGATCAAGCGTGGGGGGCACAACTGAACAATTTGGCTTTGTCAGGAACTTGGTCGCAAGAAGAGAAAATCAATGAAAAAGAGATGCTTGCAATATTATACGCTCTTCAGAACCAAGTTCAGTGGCTTCATTAAAGTTCGCTCCTTATTCAATGCGACAACAGAACTGCGGTCACATTCCTACGAAAAGGAGGTACGAGGACATTATCCCTGTTAGAAATAACCTATCGAGTTCTGAATTCGTAAGACCAACATCATTCAGCATACACTACATTCCGGGCAAATACAACAATCATGCGGACCACTTATTGCACCTTCGCCAACCTCCAGAATGGCACTTACTACCGACTTGTATAGAAATAGCGTTTGCAAAATGGGAACCCCAAAAATAGATCTATTTGCCTCGGCGACTGTTCACGCAGTGTACAATTGTGTATCTAGATCTAAAAGATCCTCAAGCTCTGTTCCACAAGGCCTTCAGTGTCCCATGGAATTACCAGCTCGCATGGATATTTCCACCACCGTTCTTAGTACCCAAAGTCCTGTCTCACTTAAACCAGTCTACAGGAATATTCTTAATAGTAGTACCTCGATGGGAGAGAGTATTCTGGCGTGCGGATCTAAAAGCCCGAGCGCTCGCGGCTCCTTTAACTCTGAGAAACCTGCAGAGATACCTAATAGACACGTCGACGGGCCTCCCACCACCGAAGATCGAGAACATCGTCCTCAAAATTTGGAAATGTGGGGTGGTCTGACACGATAAAGGCATGGAACGCTCAACAACTATCACTACTTAAAGATTCTTGACGAAAATCGACCCTAAAAACCTATGAGGTAGCCTGAAAGCGCTGGGCGTCGTGGTGTCGAAATAAAAACCTTGACTGTGTGATTTATATTTAATTGATAAGTTGTCGTATAATTCAATACTTTTAAATTAATCAGTAATATCTACACTAGGTAACGCTGAAAATTCAAGTCGGTTAAGTTAATACGTTCTAGTAAGACATCTTTTAAAATCAATTGCCTTAAAAAATCCAAAGGTCACTAAGCCTCCAGTTTGGGATGTTGGTAAATTAATTAAATTTTTGACTAATTGCACAATTGATTCATATAACTTATTTCAAACATAAGGTCATACTTCAATTTTACTGTTGCTTTACTCTGGTAGGCGAATACACGATCTAACTCTGCTTAATATTGATCCTAATCATTGCATAAGATCTGATAACGGTTTAATAATATGGCCTTGGTTTGGCTCCAAAACGGACAGCAGTAATTATAGGCTATCCGGCTGGAAATTGCTTTTAAATACCGATAATTCTAATCTGGACCCTATATTCTGGATAGATAGAATAGCATATTAAACGACAGACGTAATGTGGCAAAATCAACTATTTTATTTATTACGGTAAGAGGTGTGGCTAAACCTGCTTCACGAACAGTCATTGCAGGGTGGGTAAAGACCCTGTTTGGCGAAGCTGGCATTGCAGCCACTCGAGGTAGCACCCGGTCTGCTGTAGCCTCCAAAAGCTGGTTTCAAAATCATCCCGAAATTGATGATCAGCCAATACATTCCAGAAGTTTTATAGACGAGAAATAATGAGAAGTACTGATTCACAAAACGTGACACAGTTGTTCAATCCAATCGATTAACATTGCTGAATAAATAATAATGTTGTTACCTAGAACGGATATTCTTAAATTGGTTGTTAATTATTAGAATTTATGATTTTTCATATTTACAATTATACTTGTAGCTAAAGTACACTTATCTAGGTACTTTAAATTGAAATGCTTTACTTATACATTTATTTAAATAAAGGCATACTTATTAATTACACTTTTGTTTAGTTTTATGCTTTATCACATTGGCCTACAGTACTACATACTTCCAAGTATATACATCAAAGTGGCGTTACCAGGCGATAACAAACAGATCTCATAGTAAAGCTTCCAGTGACGGTCAAGTAGTTTAATAGCAGCGTTTTATCTGAAATAAAACGCATATTAAAATACTTACCTCACTGGAAGCTTTAACTTTATTTCTGCCTGGTTCTATGAGACAATAAACAAAATGGCGTGACACCTTTTACAAGAACTGTAAAACTACCCGCAACCACCAGCTGGCGCCACTGAACCGGAAGTATTGAGGGGATAAAAGTACGAAAACTGGTAAGAAATCGACGGGAAACGGAAATGCCATCTCATAGAAAAGCTTCCAGTGAGGTAAGTATTTTAATATGCGTTTTATTTCAGGTAAAACGCTGCTATTATGTCACTAATAAATAAAAATAAATTGACTTAGACAGTAACACAAGACAAGTCACAAGTCAAGCATTTTCATTCAGAAAGTATCATTTGGTGATTTGGAACTGATGAAGAATACCTCAAATGGCCACCAGAACTCCTCAATGACAAGTATTTCACGGATGGCGAAAAGATATCTCGATTAAGTTAGTTAAGCGAATATGATGAAGCAAATTTAAATAAATGGTTCTCATCAAAATTGTACCATCAAACTGATCTGATGTAGAAACCGGTAGGCACTCAGTAATAAAAACAATGTATCCTAGCCGTGTTTGGGCTTATTGGAATTATCATGATATATTCTGGCTATAAATTATTTTAACCGACTGCAAAAAAGGAGGAGGTTCCCAATTCGTCTATATATTTAAATTATGTAAACACATATTATGTTCGGTCATAACTTATTTCTTTATGAACCAATTTTTATAATTCTTTCATTTGGTAGAGGAAGCTTGCGCAGTGGTCCCATATAAATTGTATTAACTTTTCTTGGGCAGTTTTTGAGCTTCAATAATACGACTGTATTTAATCCACTTCGTGTATGTTGATGATGTTAAAAAACTTCCTGTCACTGTTGTTTACATAGCAAGTAGTGGTATACCAATGTTTGTGGGGTACCACACCAATTCGTATACCAATTCCAAATCCTACAAAGTTTTTTTTTCTTCACTTTTTCGTTGCGGTAGAAAAGAAAAAAATAAAATCATTTGAAAAACGTTTGACAAAAAAAGTGCTATATAACTTTAATTTCGGAAGTGTCTTTGGTTCTGTATTTTCGTTTTTTGCCACATTTTATTTGTTTTTTTTTTTTAAGTCAGATGTTTTTTAAATTGTTACTACATCATAACGTTTCTTCTTCTTTTTTCTTTACCTACCTACCTACACCATAAATAGTCGTTGGTAAACAGTACAGACAATATCTAATTTAGTTTACATTTATAAATGTAAACTAAACATTGTGTAATTAAATTGGTAAGTTTTCAGCCTTTCAAAGATATATATAGGGTGTATATAGGGTGTAGGGGGCGGGGGGCCTTCGTAGACTGATGGGGTGAATTCAGTATATCGCACTAAGATGACCGCCACGTAACTTATTGTTAGAGAATTTCAACATCCATTGCTGTTTTTTTTTATTTTAGCTGTGTTGTTTACATTAATGAGTACTGCGTACAGAGAATGTAATTTTACATTGAAATAAAGGAATAGTAACTGACAAAACGATAAACAAATTAAAATTTTCCTGAGAAAATTTTCAGTGGAATATGGTTCAAAATAAGGAGCTGAATGCACCCTGTTAATTTTCGGAGGGCTGCCCCTTACACCCTGTATGTGAGTGAACCCATTGACAATAAGAAATCGCAATTTCCTTGTCCACCTAAGTATTTTGGTTATCTATTATGCATAAACGTGTCGAAATGCCAAAATGTTGCTGACATCAATCAGTTGGAATCTTGGAATGTATGAGACAATGTGTTTTTCAACAACAATGTTAAGTTTGTTCTGGTGATTAATTAATTTTAAACACTGTCCCCTTCATTGTGCGTGGTTCTCGCACTAGACCGGTTTTTTTTTTCAAGTAATAAGTAAAATATAATAAAGTGCAAAGAGCAAGCAAATATTTTTAAAGTGTTTATCACTAATATTTTGCGAATTGGGTTTTCCAAAAAAATCACATGCCACAGTTATCTTAACCTCCTGTGTCAGTATGGGTATAGATAAAATACGCTGAACAAAATAATTACTACCTAAAATGCCAAGAGTGCAGATAAGGCTTATTTTTTTTTTTAACAACGTGTTTAATACTGAACGCATTCATCGATGACATTGTAGGCCGCAAGAATACACTGGATGCGGGAGGCACAGAACCAGTCGATGTGGCAGTTATTGGGAAGGCTGTCTAGCTGTGGACGTCTTTCGGCTGGAATGATGATGATGATGCATTTATCGAGAATACCTTGAATGTTTCAGTCTCATTTCAGAGTATAAACACTTTAGTTATAAAATCTGTCCTGAATGCAGTGCTACTGGTGTAATACTTTATCACTAATTTTATCGAAGTTGCAGATTCTAGCTAAGAACAAAAATCTTGCGTTACCTACCTGACTCCGAGTACTTCCGCACAAATTTTCTATTGATCCAAGTTTGCTCACATCTTTAGAGTATGCGTCAGTGAACACAAATATGTTAGATGTGTGCTTGCTTATTTTTAGAGCTTTCTCTATGCCTGCAAGTGAATTTTCTGGACAGTTGTGGCCGCCACTAACTGTGATACCATTTATTGCAGATAGAAGCTCTCTTGGTGTGAGTACCACCGTAGGCTCTCCTACATCTGTAAATAACACAACAATGAATTAATGATGAAATGGAGTTAACTACTCATTTAAAGTATTACTTAAGTGCTTTTCTGGTGGGGTGAAAAAAAAACTTAGTTGTTTGGTTGGTGTTGACATAGTCTCGCAACACAAATCAGTTTTTAAAATCTAAAAGTGACTTTCAAGCATAGAAAACCACTTGTGTGTATAGAACAAATGTGAAATCATGTGAAAAACATGTAGTTTCAGTGAAAACAAGGATTTGTGTTAAATTAAAAGACATACAAAACTTTAACGAACGCCTGAGACATTCGAACAATACAGTGTTTAAATGATTACTCCTAAAAATCGAAATAATACCACACAAAAACCAATATATTAAAAGACAGTGCTAAATAAGAAGTGTTTCGGAGATTCTTATATTTAAGGACCACAATCTTGATCGTTTTCGTCGAATCATTCAAGACAAATTCAGAACTGTTTATAACGCCACCTGCTGTCGTATAGCAAAACTACTAAGGCAAACACCAACCTACAATACTTTGCAAGCTGAGGGTCAATTGATCCAAATCCACGTATTGAACGTGTCCAAATAAATCCGAAAATCGTCACTAGAAGGCGCCATACATAAACGTGGAGGAAATCACAAAAAAAAATACAAAGTATCCAAGAAGGTAACGTGCAGCAAAAAGAGAATATGAAAGATATGAAGGAAAACAATAAATGAGCAGTTCAAAAACATCGAGACTAGAAACCAAATAGTGGAAGAAAAAATTTAAAAACAGCGATTAGCCATCGAAAGTTTAGAGAGAACGTTACGAAGAAGAATTCTTTTTTTCTTTAGGGTGAGCTAGAATGAAAAGGGGTACGAGGATTTGGAAAGGAAATATTATTTATAATCATCATCATCATTTCAGCCAAAGGGCGTCCACTGCTGGACATAGGCCTCCCCCTAAAGGTGGGTGTTTGCCATAATCGCCACGCTTGGCAGGCGGATTGGCGATCGCAGTATGGTGTTAAAATGCATAGACAACGCTGCTGCTCATTCTCTAGTAAGTCCCTCAGTCGCCTTTTACGACACCCACGGGAAAAAATGGGGTGGTGCTATTCTTTACTTCCGGCACCACACGGAGCCAGAGTATTTATAATAAATGACATGAATATTAACTGTAACTCCATCAACATTGAGTACATCAGAAGTCTTCGTAAATCAAGTGAAAAAGTAAGGCCAGTTCTAACAACCTTTACTACACTGGGCATGAAGATAGAAATACTAAAGAAAAAAAAACCTTGAACACCACACCATACTAAAACATGGTAAAATAATAACAATTGGAGAAAATTAAGAATTTAATAAAAATATTTAAAAAAAAACAACCTATAAAGAAAAATAAAACCAATAAATGATGCACCTTGGTCAAAAACCAAAGAACCAGACCTACCTACACCTACTCAATCCAACATTGAAAGTGGCAACACGAAATAGGAAATAGCGGCCCCTCGTGTTCTCACAAGGCCGGTCACCCTGGGAACATTATGATCAAAACCCTCCAATAATGAATAACATAGAAACAGTAAATCATACATTATGATCATTATCGTCGATAGAAAGAATGTTACAACTACTCGTAAGACATGCTATTATAAATATAAAACACGACATCATTGGAGCTTCAGACATAGGCAGAGTGGGTAACTCGATTATTGCGAAGGTGAGGACCTCGTCTTCTGTTACACTGGAGAAAGACCTGAGAGATACGGAGTAGGTTTTCTCATCAAGAAAGAATTAAAACCCAACATTGATATCCGATAGAGTATTAAGTTGGCTTAATGCTGGTCCTACTTCGCAACAACAAATAAATTGATTAACATTTGTTGGAGCTGCTGAAGATTGTAAAGACTATCTTTGCATTGCATAAACTCAATCTTCTATGTATTATAATTATAATTGCATAGCACAGGTGTGACTACGATACCATTGACCGGGTAATATGTCCTTCATTGACTTGAATGTGCCCGCGGCTGAGAGTATGTCATGCTCACTCAGATGTCTCGCTGATGGTGGCGCGTGTGTTGGATCATTTAGCTCCCTTCAAAATGGTTGAGCTGAATGGTGCTGATCCATGTGTAATGTTCATGAACGGGCGCTGTCAGTTGGTACTGGTCATCTCTTAGCCGCCACGGCTTATTTTAATTATTAAGTTTTTTTTTTTTCTACTTTTTTACAGACTATGGACGCGTTTTTTATACTCGTATCGTCCTCACATTTAGTTATAAAAACATAAGAAATTTAAAAATATTTTTGTAACATTATAATTTAAAAGAGTGTCTATGGAGTTTCTTGTCCGTTCTTCTCCATATGTACCTACTACGCTTTGGAATGGGCAACTAGCTTCATATTTCTAACTGACCGGCTCCTTGACAGTTCAAAAGTGCCTGTAAATGGTTTAATTGAAATAAATGCTCTGAGTTTGAGCGTGTCTTTTGAAATTAAAACTTTGAGGAATATGAACTGTCAATAATTCAAGTGTACGCTCCAACTGCGGAAGCACCAGAAGAACATGTAATCAGTTTTTATGACAAAATACGAGAAGTTCAATCATATGCCGGAAGTGACTTAATTATCATGGGCGATTTCAACTCGAAAATAGGTCAACGGAAACCCAAAAACCTAATAATGGGAAAATTTGGATTTGGAAAATAAACGAACGAGCGAGGCGATAGACTCATCCCACTCTCAAAATTAAATTATGTTAATGAACATCCTGTATAAAATGAAGCGTGACGGGAAATTGACCTGGGTAGCGCCTGATAAAAGAACAAAAATGAGATTGGCTTTATCTTTCCAACAAATCAAAGCAACTCTAAAATTTAGAAGTCTTAAAAAATAAATAACCTACATTATTTTAGCGACCACAGATTACTACGAGCAACAATACCATTGAAAACTACAAGGCAAATTTTATTTTATTTCTGCCTATTCATCGGCCTTGGTTACCCCGCTATTAATAATAAATATAAGGTGTCGCTAGCTACTGGAACCTTCCCATCCGAGTGGAAAACGGCCAAAGTCGTTCCTGTGTACAAGTCGGACAAAAAATACACTATTTACAATTATCGGCCTACCGCGATTCTCTCCACGTTTGCCAAGATATTTGAGTCGATGATTTGTCTTTATATCTATCGCCATTTCAGACTTTATCTTGATGATCTCCAACACGACTTTCTTGCGTCAAGGTCTACTGCCACAAACTTATCGTCTTTCTCGGAGTCCCTAATAGAATCTGTCGACTCAAATAAACAATTTGATGTGTTGTACACCGATTTCAGCAAGGCCTTCAATAAAATTCGTCATTCCATACTAATTCACAAACTAGCAACGTATGGTATCACTGGTCCCTTGCTAAAATGGCTGAAATCCTTATCTTATCTTACCTTAGAACAACAGATCCTTAGAACAACCGCTTGGAAAGGCCCACACGGAAAGAGAAAAAGAAGTAGACCAGCAGAACGTTGGGACGACGAGATAGTGGGATTGTTTGGCTAATCATGACTTGTGAAAGCAAAAAACAGAAAAACTGGAAATTACTGAAAGAGGCCAAAACCCGCCGAGGGTTCTACTTTTAATAATGTATGTTTGTAGTTAATTTGTTTACAGGTTTCCCTTTTCTGACCAAGCTAAATGATATACAATATGTAACTGTATTAATGCACATTACGAATTTAGTTTGTTCAGAATCGTTTATTAAACTGATTTCTGGGGGTCTACTCCGAAGCGCTAAACCGAAGTATCGGCCGATTGTTGGGCCGTTTTATAACTTCCACAGTTTCCTTTTTTGACTTTGAATCTTTACCCGACTTCAAGTCACAGTTTTGACTTTGGCTTATCTCTTCGACTGTCTTTTTTTTTTCGTCGTAGTCCGCGATTGTTAGCCGTATTAAAGAAACGACCAAACATTCGGCCGATACTTCGGATTTATGTTCAGAGTAGACTCCCTGTAATTTTTATTGGTCGATCGAAATAATCGTTATTTTCCAGCCAATCAGCGTTTCTTTAAAATCCGTGGGGTAAGCCTCCCCGCTAGTCTCATCAGGCTATTGGTAAATTGGCCCTTTTGGTCATTTTAAATCCCTTTTTGTTGATCAATAGCAAATCGTTTTATTTATATAAAGCGATTACATAAGCTCGGCTTATGTAATATTTAAGGGGGCTCCCATACAAAAAACGTGATTTTTTTGCTCGTTTTTGCTCGATATTGATAACGGCAACAGGTAGACACTTGAAATATTCAAAGAATATTTAGTTATATATTCACTTTAAAAATAAATAATTAAATTAAAATAAAACAAATATTTAAGGGGGGCTCCCATACAACAAACGTGATTTTTTTGCCATTTTTACAGATAATGGAACGGAACGTTTTTATAGGTACATAGGGTGATAGCCCTATGTACCTATAAAAACGTTCCGTTAATATATATAATATATATATATATATATAATAATGATTGTAACAGCTTTTACACTTATGAATGCATGGTCCTTCGTTATTTCGTTATGTATTGTTGATACGTCATCATAACAAGATAAGACATGAATAAAGGCTATCTCGTTGTCCGTAACTGTGTTAGTTATTTAATTGTGAATAGTTAGTTGTGATTAAACAAATAAATAAATAATAGTCAAAGTATGTAGCCAGTGTATGTATTATGATTATAACATAATACTCAATTGAGGTGTTTATTGGCATGCTGTGTTTAAATTTATTCGCTGCAGGGTAAAACCGACTTGTTGGTTAACGAAATGCAGTGCGCAGCATTTCCAGGAGTTGAAAAGTGTTACTTGTAGTTGTGCGAGATATAAATTCACAAGTTATATGATATCAAACTAAATAGAAAGTGTCTTTTATAGCTACATGATTTCGTAAAATGCACGCTCATGCTTAATGCGTGACACATTGCTGTATTCGATGTGACTGAATTGGCTTGACAGTCCCCCATTTCTTCTCTTCGCTGAAAGGGCGTTAAACAATGATTCAACGAAATAAGCAAGAATAGTCCGCGGTTTTTTGCAAGGATCGTGTGATTTAGTAAAACTAGGAAAAGAGAACGGAAACGGTTTGCAAACGTGTTATCCTTGTAGAGAATTTCTTCAATGCCAAAATGGACCAATTCTCCCTTCGTCCACAGGTCTGCTACCAACCCTCGTGCCGTTCACCTTCTATGCCAACCTATCACTTGTCCCTAAATAATAATTGTTTAATATCGAATCTATAGTATATAATGAAGAGTTGGTCAAAATAAAACGCTGTGATGTACAAACATAATTGTGTTTATGTTAGATCACTGTCTGTCATCACCTTTTTCTTTTGCCAATAAAACTTTTTCTGTTTTTTTTTTTTTAGTTAAACCAAAATGGAACGCTGCTTACCTGGATCATTGAAAGGTACCAAAACGTAATTAGTAATATCCGTGTTATTAGATGGGCTTATAGCTGTAACTAAATTAACTTTTATTACATCCAATTCATCTTGCATGGACGTAGTTGTGTCCAGGACGATTGTGAAACTTTTGTCACAAGAGATGAGTCTGAATAACCAGAAATAGATTAAAGAACACTTGAACCACATCGTGCGAAGTTGTTAGGAGAAGTTGGACTGATGAGTATAAAGACAGTGGAGGCAAGAGTCACCCGTCATTGTGAATTGTTAAGGGGAAGTTTACAAGATACAGCAAACATATTATAGAACTTACGAGCAATATACAAGTACATATGTACTAAAGTCTTCTATCACGTCTTTTTCCTCGAAATGTAATCGAGAGGCATATTGATACATCTACTTACCTATACCACAAATTTCATCTCAGATTTTTTAGGTATTCATTTGCCTTTTAAGTAAGCTACTTGGGAATATTGTTGCATGGAAAAATAAAAGAGAGTTTAGTTAGCCTAGTTTGGGGACCATAAATCAAAAGAAGATCGAGTTAATTATAAGGTAATGATTGTACTATCAGTTCACTCAAAACAAGTCCGCGTATCACTGATCAGTTGCCCTCAGTCAACAATTTATTTAATACGCCATTTTTGTTGATGATAGTTCTCAGAACGTATACATGTCCATACACAGAAAAATATGAAGTTTGAGCCTCTTTTGTCATATATATGTTTATAATAAAAATAAATACCTGTGTGCTTACAATCTACTGTTATAGTATTTTAGTGATAGCCGTTCGCCAGGAATAATCTATAAGAATGCATCAGTCAGTGTATTGGTGTTGTGCTGTTAGGTAGTATATGCAGAAACATATGCAAAACAAACTACAGGCCTATATCAGTATTGCCATCCTTGTCGAAAATTTTAGAAAGGCTAATAAATTCACGATTGCTAAGTTACCTCAAAAAGACCAACCTATTATCACCTTCACAATTTTGTTTTCGGCAAGGAAGGTCTACTGAAGACGCGGTGCTGGCACTTGCCTCCACTGTTACCAGTAAAGTGGACAGTGGAGACAAATGTCTTGTTGTCTTCCTGGACCTTAAAAAGGCGTTCGACACAGTCTCTGTCCCCTTCTTCTAGACTGGCTAGAAGCATCCGGTATAAGAGGTCCACCTCTGGCTCTCTTTGCGGATTATTTAAGTGGTCGCAAACAAAAAGTTAAAATTGATAAAGTGGTAAATTCTGAAGAAATAGTTACTTATGGAGTAGGCCAAGGAAGTGTTCTCGGTCCGCCATTATTCCTTCTTTACATAAACAGCCTTTGTAATTTGAAAATACAAGATGGTAGCATTTTGTCATACGTGGATGACACCGCTATAGTATTTAGTGGCACAATTTGGAGCAATGTCCAAAAATCCACTGAAAACGGTCTGAAAAAGATTGCTACTTGTCTCGATCTTAACCTTCTAACTCTAAACACTTCCAAAACGAACTTCATCTGCTTGTCTAAGTACGATTCCTCCCAACCGCCACTAGATTTCAACATTAAAATACACAAATGCCACTACCCCTCTCACTCGATATGCTCTTGCGACGTAATTGCTAAAGTGAAATTTACTAAATATCTGGGCGTAACGATTGTCCAACGCCTGACATACATTTTGGCACATTAATACAGAATTATTAATGAAGAGAGTTAGAAAACTCATCTGGACCTTTAAAACATTACGATACGTAACTTCCAAACGCCTTCTGCTTCAGATGTATATATACTTCGCTGGCTCAGTCGGTTCTTTCGTATTGTCTCCAGGTCTGGGGAGGAGCAACAAAAATTTAAATTCCTAGAGCTAAAGAGAGCCCAGAGGTCTCTGCTTATAGTCATGCTTTTCAAACCCTATAGATTTCCGACGGAAAGCCTTTATAAAATATCTGACCTCTTGACAGTTAGACAGGTGTACGTACTTCATATAATTCTAAAGCAACATAAATTTCTCACATTTGACCCCTTAAAGCTCAAAGGCAGAAGAAAGAATAAGGTTGCCCCAGGAATCGCGATTAAATCAACATTTGCAAAGAGGCAATACGCTAGCCAATCATCTCGCTTATACGAGTATAATCTACTTAACAAAGACCTAGGTATTTACTCCCGTACACATCGCGACTGCAAAAGTATTATTACGAAATGGCTAAAATCAAAAACATACGAAGAATCGGAATGTTTACATTCAGTAAACAACGGTTAGTGGACGATGTTGACCTACAACATCTTCTGATCCCAAGAATTGTCGTAGGGCTAAAAACAAACTCCAAACTAATACTTCAATCGAGTAATACTTCAAAACCCCTGCCACGCCAATCCTCTCCCCCTATTCACATCATAGCCCTTACACACACACACGCATACGCACACCGACACACCCCCACATACACATAAACACATTCATACACACACACACTCTCACGAGTGCGTGCGCTCTCTTAAATTACCCTCTTTTAATTTAGCTTTTTGTTTTGCTTAGTTCAGACTCCTTTGAAATTGAGTGTTTTTCTTATTCTTCTTTTATTTAAGTTCTATTCAATAACTTAAATACAATTAATACTGTAACCATTGGAAGAGCGGAATGTCCTAACACAAGCATCTGTTTTGCTTAAGGACGCTATCACATTTTTCCTCAAATATGATTGCTTTTCGGGTACCATTTTAATGAATTAGGAGTCACAACTGCAAGGATATCATTGTCTCAAATTAAAGATAATATATTCATCTCTAGAATGGGCACATAAAAATTGTATAGCCCCATACAAAATTTTCACACAAATACGTTTTAACAATCACAATAAAACCAACAAATGAAAAAAAATTAGGTCTGAATAGGAACCCATATATCTAAATCCACTGCATAGTTATTCATAAAAATAATAACAAACTGTTGCTTATATAGTCCTCTATACGGTCAACTAAATATTTTGTAAGTTAATAAATACCTTTTTTATTTATGATTAAAATAAGAAGCGCCCTCAAATTTCTCCACACATTTTCTACTCGCGGTTCGTCATTCCGCGCTCGGACGCGCTCGTGGAAGCACTGGTGTATCGATTTTTCGCAAAAAAATATTTACGTACAGAAGTGTGTGCTGTATTGTATACTCTGGGTGGACGAAGTTGATACTTTTTCGGACCGAAATAAAAGTAAGTACGATTATTGGAATTTGTTTTAAAAATAAATACATAGTTCAAAATTTTTGTATGAATCATGGTTGTAGAATACGGATAAACATTGTGTAAATAATTATATTATCTTTAATTAAATCGCGGATTTTTTTTTTTGAGATATTCGATACATAGTCAATTTTGGGGTTTTTGGGGGTGTTGATTACGTATGTCATAATTTTTTTTATCCAAGATGGCGGGTGTATTTTTTAAATAATAATTCGACATTGTTAGCAATTGTGGAGGTTTGTTATCAATTGTTGAAGGTGGTGTTTACAAATATACCATCCAACTTATGATTCATGATGGCGGATATACATTTTGGTGATAAATCGACTTAGTTGTCAATTCATAAATCCAGAATAGTAGATATCAGTGGTTATAATTTTCGACACCAAGTATGGTGTTTGATTGTGGTGTGCATTGCTAAAATATTCACATTTGTTATTACAGATGCCACGAATTCAGAAATTTGGATAAAGGACAAAAAACCATACACGTAGCAGTAAACAAAAGTAATGAGACTTTGTATTTTCATTCAGAAATCACAAATCTACTCTGGAGTTTTGTTACTGACGGTGATATACATCTGTTGGTAATTTGTTTTATTTGATTTACCTTAGGTACTTACTAATGTCGTCTTTTTAGGGTTCCGTACCAAAATGGTAAAAAAGAACCCTTATGGTGAGACTAAGTCTGTCTGTCTGTCACACCTGGATATCTCAAGAACTACTAATGATATCAACTTGAAATTTAGAATAGTTTTAGATGACGTTTGCCCAACTATTTTGCAAATAAGAAAGAAATGTAAAAAAATATACCTTTTTTGCAAAAGGGACTGAAAGGGGGTCTTAAAATTTTTAAATGGAGTTACTAGGGCATGTGGGGTATCATATCACCATCATAGCACTGTTTGCACATTCTCAAATATTTTATTTTTTTAGGCATCAAAGTTTCGACTTTTGATGAAAAATGTAAAAAAAATACCGTTTGCATAGAGAAAAATCTGAAATTATTCTATCTCATAGAAGTTTATGTAAAGATTACAGGAAAAATAAAACGATGTCTCTAAATAGTACAGTTTTTCAGAAATCATCAACATTATATATACGTAAGGAAACCTGGGTGCGCGAGTCCGACTCGCTCTGGACCGGTGTTTTATTTTCAGGAGCAAGAATGCGCAATAAGAGAAAATAAGCCAAAAGGCACAAAAATAATCGAGATGGATTTCCTTTTTGAGCAGCTAATCATTGTAGGTAGCCACACTCCTCTTTTTGATTGCGGCGTGAAGTATCTCATCATGAATAAAGAAAAAACAAGTGTTAACAAGATGCTTATACTGTGAAAATTTAAAGACTAGCTTCATCAACCGTTTGGTTGTAAAACCTGTGTGATAGACGGACACGTGAGTGACAGCAATAGTGCTCTGCTTGGACCCTTCGGGTACGGAATCCTAGAAAGAGCAGGCCTTCATTCTAAATTTGAACTTCTTTGAAACATGAACTGAAAATATACTTTTACTACCTACTTTGGTTTTAATTTTTATCAAAAGTACTGAAATCGCGCCCCAGTATCTGTAAATAAAATACTGTTTTCATAAGGCAATGATTATTTTTAAATATCACAATGAAAGTCTACGATAAACTCCCAGGCTAGTATTTGATTATGTACGAGTAATGCTTCAACATTTGCCAGCAAAAATAATATTTACAAGTACCTACTTACATCTTTTCTAACTAATAGTAGCCTGGGGAATAATCGTAGGTGTTCCATGTAATAGTAAAATGTCTAGGTTGTTGGTTATGTAAAAATATGGTATTTAATCCATATGGCCAGCGCTTGAAATTTTTGGGTACCTACCTACGCTACGTAATGGCTGATGAATTTTAAAAATACAAAAAACATAATTATCACGCAGATAGTACTTAGCCACAGTCAATAAAATTCGATTGCAAACTTACAACTAACTTTACTCAATCAATATCAGTAAAATTAAAAAAAAATATACCTTCAAGTACCAAGATTAGTTAAGTTACGTATAAAATCGAGCGGTCAGCGGTTTCAATGTGTGCGTCCGCGTAATGTTGTTGTGCTGCGATTCAGATACCTAAACTCGAGCGAGTTCAAAATGTGATAGCGTCCTTAAAAGGACATTCCTATAAGTAAAAATTGTAAGCTGTTGAAAAAAACATTTTATTTATTATTATTATGCAGGAACGCAGGCAATGGGAAGTTGGACGAGCTGCTTTTCACACGAACAACTGGACGTCGTCGCTTGCTTGCTGCATTACTAGTCAGTGAGACTGTGATGACTCTTTGTATATTTTGGCTGCTAAGACGAAATCTACAAACGTAGTATGCAGGTAAGTTCTATAAAAATGTGGCTGTTATTTTAGTATATTGTGGTGTCTTACGATTTCCACGTTAACGAAGTCGTGGGTAGAAGTTAGTATATTTTTTTTTTTTTTAAACGTTGCCCCACACTAGGAATTTCTCCTGTATCGTGGGTGCGTTTACAAACATTTAAAGTCACATACACAAACAGCCAGACTCGGAACAACTACTTATAGGTCATACAAATATTTGTTCCGTGCGGGAATCGAACCCGCGACACGCAGCGCAGCAGTCAATCGCTTAACCACTGCGCCAACCGTGCCGTCAAAATTAGCAGACGTGTATGCAGTTTTCTACCGACTGTACTTTGGCTGACGATTTGAATTAAACTGACGATTCGACGAAACCTGGCAAATACTGGATACTGTTGAGTTAACGAAACTGTCTAATCGGCAAAACTGACCAATCAGTGAAACTGATGAATCAATGAAACGGGCGAATTAAATAAACTGACGACTGAAGGAAACTTAACAGTGATACGCTGACTCAATAAAAAAATATTAGGTATTTTTTTATTATTATTGATAGCCTTCTGCTACTGATAATTTCAACATAACAATAAAAAAGTTTATAAAACAGTCGCTGCGCACATAAACGTTGTCTAGACAATTATAAATATAATACCCAGTGTTAATCAATGTAACCTCGGAAACCCCCACGAAAAGTATTCTGTTTACCACTTTATCTAAGCTAGATTAATTGTATTTTTATTTTGCACGCCTCACAACGCTTCAGCGGGTGGAACATTTTGACAAGGGGACATATCGAGTGTAGGGCTACTCTCGATATGTCCCCTTGTCAAAATTTTCCAACATAAGTTTTTTTTTTGTTTTTTTTGGGTGGGAAATCATCAAATAACTTCTCCCGCTCTGGGCGGAGCGGGAGGGCGTGTCAGACTTTTACTGACTAAAACCCACCCGTGTTCCTTCCGTTGCTTGTGTGCACATAAGTCATTTCACAATCATAATTTACATTAGCAGAGAAGATTTGCCCTCACCGTTCTTAGTCACGCGAAAAAGTGGTAATAGTGAGCTCACACGCCATGACAATCAAGTTAAACCACTGCGTCATTGTGATTCAGAGGCGTCAAAACGAAACAGAAAACGACTATCTTTTGAAGCGCTAAGACGAATCTAACGATTTAAATCTTTGCCGCTGTCATCATTTTGAGACGGTTAAGTGCGTCCACCGGAAATCTTCTAGGAAACCGTACCTTAAAGCTGGATCTTTCCATATTTAGAAAGAAAGAAAGAAAATACGTTTGTACGAGGTAAACATAACGCAAAGAAAAAAAAACACAAACACGAAAGAACAAGTTGGGGGAAAATATGCGTCACATTCACGCAAAACGGCCATCGCTCAGCATAATGCTGCGACCCTATGCGAAACAGAGGTCCAGCGCTGATGTTCAGTGACAGCCGGCGCGGTTGACGTAATGACGACAGCCGGTGCAGCATTTAATGAGATAAAAAAATAATAAAAAACACTAACTAACTACGTAAAGTAACTATGGGATACTTAGGGTACTGTCACAGATTGGACGAAGACTGAAGAGATGCCGAAGGACCACCAGATGCACATCTGGTCGGACTAAAGGGGCATTCTGGGATAAAATCAAAGAAAGAGCTGATGCGTTGGCAATCTTTTTTTATGGAGGCGAAGTGGAAATGTACCCCAAGAGAAAATAAAAAAGTCCTAGTATATTTTCATAAATATGTAATTAATAATATATAATATTCAAATAGTATTACACCGCAAACTTAGCCTTAACTATGCAATAAAGTAACTACAATGTTGCACTTGATAACTTTTGACCTAAGAATATTAGACGTCTATTTGTAGGGCATTCTCCTTAGTGCCTGGCACGTTCATCATCAGTACCTTTCCCTTCTGTTATCTGCAAATGAGGAGTAGCTACAAACATGATAGCAAGTTCGTCGTAATTAGGTAGATATGGCAAAGGTACATCTTGTTAAATAAAGCAGCTTAAATCTTTCAATATTATAAAGTCGCGTTTCGTGTCTCTCTGTGCCCGCGTTGTTCTTTTAAACTTCGTAACACCATCTTTTAGAGAGTTTATTCTGGAAAGTTTATGTGTCATCATCATCATCATCATCAGCCCATAGCAGTCCACTGCTGGACGTAGACCTCTCCAATTGCACGCTATTCAGCTCGATTCTCAGCAACTCTCATCCAGCTGCCACCAGCCATCCTGCGAAGATCGTCGCTCCACCTAGCCTGAGGGCGTCCTACCTTACGTTTGCCGATTCGCGGTCTCCACTCAAGAACACGTTTGAGGTTTGAGGAGGTTTATGTGTATAATACATTAATGTTTAAATTACACATAATAACGAAGTTTCCATGTTTTGTCAAGCCGTATAATAAGCGTGCAGCAGGGATGGGTCGCTAGTATTCAAAAAAATCTTAATAGTTTTAAACTTTTGTAATAATAGTACGGGTCTCTCTACTCTTTACTGTAACAGTTTTTAAATTACTTTTCGTGAATTACCTACTCCACTATTACTTCCTGCATTGTTTACCTACGAGTACTAAGCCACTGAAATCAAATACAAAATGCTCCTGAAAAGGCGTGTGCTCTGTAAAGGTTCCCACAGACAGGCGCAACGCGACACTAGTAGCACAGTTTCTATGAAAACTTTAGGGAGTGTCGCGCTGTGCGACGCGCTGCCTGTCGCGCCCGCGATATCGCGCCAGTCTGCATGAGCCTTAAGACGTGCTACGCACTTGTTAGGATCGGTATTAATCGGCTCAGCCGGGCAGCAAAATCTAAATTAGGTAGTAAGTAGGTAGCGCGTGTGTTGGATCATTTAGCTCCCTTCAAAATGGTTCAGCTGAATGATGCTGATTCATGCGTCATGTTTGTGAACGGGCGCTGTCAGTTGGGACTAGTCATCTCTTAGCTGCCACGGCTTATTTTAATCATAATAGTTTTGTTTTTTTCTATTTGCTGTACTGTGTACGCGTTTTTTTATATCGTCCTCACATTTAGTTATAAATTCAACAAAAAATATAACAATTTTTTTGTAACATTATAATTTAAAAGAGTGTCCACGGAGTTTCTTGTCCGTTCTTCTCCATAAGTTCCTACTACGCTTTGGAATGGGCAACTAGCTTTATATTCCTAACTGACAGACTCCTTGACAGTTCAAAAGTGCCTGTAAATGGTTTAATTTAATTAAATGGTTTGAGTTTGAATTGCTTCAAACGGTCGGCTTTGTTGTTTATCAAATAATGCCGAATCCAATGTACCGACCCAAACAAGTCTGTATCACGCCTCAGAGCGTTACTAAAGTGATATAAGGATCTTTGGTGCTTGAATGACATTGACAGGGGTGTCCGTTGGTCAGGCAACTGTCAAAATGACGCTGTCGTGGCTAGTTCCCAAAAACAAGCTAATAATAAGGCTACAACGGTTAAGGTACCCTTACTGCCTCATCTCAACAATCCACCCTGTATTGTATGTCATAAAGCTTATAATACAAGACGAGAGGTGGTTTAATTTTATTTTTGTTAAAATTATGCATTGTTGTGTGGTGCCGTGCCGTAATAGGTTATTTAGCATTAGGTATTGTAGGTATTAAAAGCTCCGAAATTGCAGTCCACCATTTTTCGAAAGACTCTAAAATTAGAAGATTGTGGCTTAGAGAAAACATTTTAATTAAACAGAGTTTGAGGTCATGTCATAATAATTTTGAAGACAGTGATAACGAGGAAAATAAGCAATAATAAAGGTATTAAATTCTGACAATTTCCATGTCAAATATATATTTATTTAAAGTATTAAAATTACTGAAAATAACGAAATAGTGAAGTAAAACCAAACTCATTAATGAACCATTGAATGGATACGGAATGGAATGAAAGGCATTGAATGGACGAAATGTCAAATTTAGTATAGGCCGGAGGGACCAAGAAGTTTATAGCTAAAAGTGGAGGCAACATTCTAAATACCTAAGTGTAGATGACTGTGGTCGGACTCTCTCATTCTGAATAGATACATAAGAACGAGACAGTGATATGTTGTTTACTCCGATAGCACCTGTTTGAACAATTTAACTAGAAAAAAATGGTGGCTTAACAAAACGAACTCACCAAAGTCTGGAACTGTCCCGGGACACAGTTTCTATTATGCACAGCACCAGTTCCCTTTCACAGAATATTTTGGATACCACTTACACGAAAATTCTTGGGAATTCTCAATATATTTTTGTCAGGAGCCACGCGCGTATTTGGTAAGAACCGTCGGTGTTTTCGAAAGACAGTGGAGCCACCGCATACGGTGGCGCGCGGGTGAAGTTCCGGTCAAGCCACAGACAATAAAACTATACATATGCGTTTTCTTTATTTTATGTATGTATTCAGAAAGAGAGAGTCCACCCACAGTTGTCTTCACTTAGGTATTTAGAGTCTCCACTTTTATTTATCCCTTCATGGGAGGGACCTAGATATGGTCACGCACGTCTACAAATAGCTTTGACTGGCTTTCTCCATGGTATTGAAAAAACAAGATGGTGGCTTTAATTCTGATTTTGGTCACGCGGCAAAAGATCCTTGCACATGTCCATGTCACCGATCAGTGATCACGTCATCGCGTGTCAAGTGCTACAAAATTACGCAACAGAATAATTGACCTAACCATTAGGTATAAAGATTGTTATCAAGATTGTTTTGTACGAACGACCAAAATAGAAGTGTTAACGGGAATTTGACAAAATTTAATTTACTGTAATTTCTGGAAAACCCGATACAACATGATTGATGCGTATGTTTTGGGAAGAGTGTACTCTCTTATTATGTGGTTTTGTTCGAAATAACTTTGTTGACCTTCCTGCTCACACCACACTCACATCCTTGGGGAGTAATCACATATGTAAAAAGAACCAAAAATGAAGCAATGACAGATAAATCACTTATGTGATAGATACATGGTGCTCACATATATTATTTACAAATATTGTAAAAAATACACGTTTTCATCGCTTATTGAAGCAACACTGATGTTACCTAGGCTAAGTTTTTGGTAAATAAATAATAAATAATTACTTACTTTCATTTTTACTAGGTATTCGACAAAAATTGTATCTATTTCATTTTTTCAAAAAAAAAAAAAATATTTGACATAAACCTACATGGGCACTTATGAAACTTCAGAAGCTAGGTGCACGGTTCCAATTGGTCGTTTCATATTTTATGGATAATCTAGTAAATAGTCGTCTGCGTAGCTGAGATTATTGACCATAGTGTCATCAATCGAGCAACTGACGTTGGTCTCGCTGAGCTCACCATTCACCAATCAACTGGTTCATGTAAACATTAAACAGGCAGCATTGTCGTATTGCCATTATTATAAAACACATTAGTAGAAATGTCATTCATTTGTCATTATGTACGAGATTACCAATATATGCAATTTCTTTCAATGTAGTGTCAGTGGCCGACCATTGGAAAGTCATAATGACGCCATTATAATAGTAGATTACCAAACTTGTCAAAATCAACAATTATGAAATCAATGATCGACCATTCTGACACTATTGTAATAGCAGACTTGATGCCCAGGACGTACGTACGTACGTACTTCGGGTACCTCCAGAAGTTTAAGCTTTGACCAAAGCTTGTCGTATAAAACCAACGTAAACGCACGGCTACCGAAGGCGCCAAACACGTAGTCGAATTCTGGGCTGACTCCATTTAAATTATCTTAGACACCTAAGAAGTAGAAGAAGTCCATTTACTGTAAACCATTCTCATATTAAGAGGAGGCTCCCTATTTTTATGTTAATTTGCATGAATATTCTGAAACAGTCACACATACAAGCAGAATGTAACTTTAGTATAATGATTTATTGGATCTTTTTTTTTCTATGTTGAAGACCAAGACAGTTACGTAATTGTATTATAATATAATATTTTCTCTCAATAATTTTTTTATTCGAAAACCGTGTCTTTTTTAAGAATAATTCTAAAAAACAAACAAGATTGTTTAGCTTTTATGTCTAAAATAAATATACACAACAAGAAAATTTAGTTTATTATCCCGACACAAGATATCTTTTCCCTAGATCAATTATTACTTTAGTTATAAACGAAATAAGAATTGAGACTTACGCTAGTTAGTTTCGTGCTCGAACACGACCAATGAGCGCACGCGATATTTAACTTTATTACTAACGTATTACTGTTTAGCACATAACGGAGTGGCGTGGAGCGAGGGGCGGAGCTTGCGTTCGAAATTTGATTTACACTGCCTAACCTACTGCTTACTTACTGCTCTTAATTTGTCGTTAAATTGTAGGTAATAGATGCATTTCAAGTACTTAGACTTACTTGAAATGCAGTTGGAACATTGTTCTTTAAGGAGCCTTTGTTTTTTTTACATGTTGATATCTGTACCCACTAGTCTCGTGGTCTAGGTAGGTATAATATTATTATGCGCAGGAAAATAGCATTAAGTACGAGCAACCTACGTAAGCAAACAAACAATTTTATCAGGATGGCAATAAAAATAATAACAATAAAGTTCTTATAATGTTATGACCACAAATTATTAGTAATTCGAATAAACATAATCACAAAACAGAAAGTTCCAACAAGAGACGGCTTTATAAACGCTCGTGCAGACTGGGGCGATATCGCGGGCGCGACAGGCAGCGCAATGGGCAGCGCGAGACTTTCCATGAAGTTTTCATAGAAATAGTGCTACTAGTCGCGTCGCGCCTGTCTGCGGAAGCCTTTATTGCTACTTTGTCCAAGCTATTGGCGGATGCACCACGAATCACGGGTTCGATTTCTGCTCGGAATAATGTTTACGTATTTATCTTTGACCCTGACCCCTGGGGTCCCAATATATTATGGCGACCCTGGGGTCCTTTGGAAGGCGTAGTAGGAGGAGCTGAAGTCAACACGCAGAGGCCTCTTAGATTGTTTTAAATGGAATGAGACACCAACCGACAATTATCCCATACTTATTTATGTTATAGTCCTCTAGACTGAATTTCGGCCATGGCGACTAATCTCAGCAGAGACCAGCCTTCGGCGCAGGAGATAGTATAGTTCACAAGTGTGTGCGCAGACACAGGTGCACTATCACTTCCTTCACTCATAGTCCGATGTGATGCCAATCCGACACGACCGGAGAGAGATCGGTCGCAGGGCCAACGGCTTAACGTGCTCTCCGAGGCGCGGAGGTATCACATAGCCAACTTCCACACACCGGGCAGTTACTAAAAACATCCTAATGGAAAAACCCAAAACTTCTCCTCCTTCCTTTTTTTTCTTCTTCTTTACTTCTTACTTCTTTTTTTTTTCCTTTTTCTTTTTTTTACTTTGCCCGACCCGGGAATCGAACCCAGGACCCCCACGCTCAGTAGTCGCGCTTGCGACCACGAGACCATTGGTCATTTACTTTATTATTTATTTATAAAGTTTTAACTTAGTTTGTGCTTAGAGCACTATTTATTGACTGAAACAACTTTAAATACCAGTAACCAGTATTATAACAATATATTAACTTGAAATAATTTAATAATAACAAAGGATATATCTAAAATGCGACTACCTCAATGGTCTATGGCCGCAACGCTGCTCTTGTTTATGTTCCCATGCAGAACTTAGACCCTATCTTATCAATGTTTACGTCTGTCTACTTGGGAACAACAGCGCACGCACGTCGCGCGTCGTCTCGCCGCGCCGCACGGTGGATCGAAAATCGGCTGTAGAAGACATAGGATCTCGATGTCTTAAATGTTTTTTTTTTTTTTGCTGGAAATGACTTCTGCCGATCATTACTATTCTATAAAATGTCATATGAAGTAATTGTGTGCACAAATGGAAGAGTTATAATTTTTATTAGAAAAAAATGTATGGAGCTGACATGAAAAATGAGGATATCTCTGGAATCGCCAGGATAGCCATTATATCCTTGCACACTGTTATAGTACTATTTATTTGTGAATTTTTGACATACTTAATATTGCGCCATCACTTGCGATTTTTTTTTAAAAAATCGTCAAAATTAAAAAATGTTTATGATATGTACATTTTAATGCTTAAATATGGCTATACAAAGTGTAACTTACAATATTTTTTATGCTTAGACCAAAACATTCTAAGAAATCACAAAGTCGTATTACCTACTTATTTGGAATGACATGGTGAATTACATAATATGTAATCTTGTCTAATGCCTCAAGTCCACATTAGCTAATGATTAATAAAACTTAATACCTATATACCTGTCAAAAGGATACGTACCATTAGGACTTAATTAGTAAGGCCACTCTGTCGCATTGGATCATAGATCTGTTATGATAGTGTAGGTAAGATTGTTATAAATAAATAAATAAAAATAATGAATGTATTTAGATAAACGTGATCATTAGTCAATAACAATAAATGGTAAGCTATTGTATGATTTAAAATAAAAGCAAATTATTAAAAAAAAATATTAACTTAACCTAACCTAACATAAACAATAAAAGTTCACCATCAGAATCCACTTCAGAATCAGGCTCTACAATAGATATAACTTCTAAGAACTCTGTCGGAGCTTCCTGATCCTGAAGTTTCAGTAGTTCTACTGTTTCCTTAAAGTATGTTTGCCTCTTGTGGCCATTTAATTTTGGTCTTGTGGAAGAAATTAGAGGATCAGAAGAGACGATAAGCATATTGAGGATATCCTCGTTTGATGCTTGTCTACTCTTTTTCCTCGAATGGTGTTCTCTGAACCTCCTAAAGTCTTTGTTTCGGGCCTCTGAAGCTTCTTCCGAAAGACTTCCAAATGGTACAATAGCATTTTCTGCAATTATGTCCCCTCCGTGAATCAACAATTTGTGGACGGTTGATGACATGTAGTACCAATCGTACAGTTCCACGTATTTTTCAGCGGTTGTTCTAGCGTATTCTTTAAATTTCGGCACGTCTACAATCTCTCCAGATGTGATAGCTTGCAGAATCACAGCAAATCTGCGTATTAGGTCTTCATCTAATCCAGTGATCGCTGCAGTTTTATCAGGAAATTCAAAAAACCGCCTTGCTGTGTTCCCGTCATTAGTTGTGCCTGATCCTTGCTTAACGATGTCAATTAAAAGGTTGAGATCATCTTTGAATCGATCTTGAATGAGTTTTTTTCGTGAATGCAATAACTCTTGATGACCTTCTCCTCTTGCAGACCACTTTTTGAAGTCGAAACAATACGCTATGTGTAGAAGACATTCCATCACATTAATGCGGGCATGAAGTGATGATAATCCGAACTCATACACACCAGAAGAAATGGTTTTTGACGCAATGACATCTAACTTATTCATTTATATAGGCTTAGCCATGTGATTTCTTAGAATGTTTTGGTCTAAGCATAAAAAATATTGTAAGTTACACTTGGTGTAGCCATATTGAAGCATTAAAATGTACATATCATAAACATTTTTTATTTTTTTATTTTGACGATTTTTTAAAAAAAAATCGCAAGTGATGGCGCAATATTAAGTATGTCAAAAATTCACAAATAAATAGTACTATAACAGTGTGCAAGGATATAATGGCTATCCTAGCGATTCCAGAGATATCCTCATTTTTCATGTCAGCTCCATACATTTTTTTCTTATAAAAATTATAACTCTTCCATTTGTGCACACAATTACTTCATATGATATTTTATAGAACAGTAATGATCGGCAGAAGTCATTTCCAGCAAAAAAAATAACATTTAAGACATCGAGATCCTATGTCTTCTACAGCCGATTTTCGATCCACCGTGCGCTGTGAGCTAGCATACCGCTCCGGTGATGTCACTCTTAACTTTGTAAAGAGAGCGCGGCAATCGCCAACAAAAGAGTTTACAGAAGTCTTCCCCATAGACCCGTTTTCACGGTTTGTCTGTGGGAACGGATCATACATCAAAAGTTTATTAGAGCGGATAGGTACTTACAAATAGGTAGGTGAATGGTTACTCTTATTTTTGCTTTAATCGTATACCCACTAAGAAAAAATATAAATTGAAACTAAAAAAACAGTGTGGGTCTTAAATTCTTAATCCGATTCGTTGAACTAAACTACACAGATCTAGTTAGAACGAGCCACTGGTGGAGTAACGGCTGAATCCGAAATATATTTCAAGTAGCCGTTAAGAGTCTATACTACCACCTCACTCTTTATCTCGCTAGCACAGTACTGCCCGCGGTCAGGGGAGCAAACGAGACAGGGTGGCAGGAAGAAGACTCCAAGGCACCCGATATTTTAGTTTATTTTTTTACGGTGAAAATAATGGTAATTAAAAAAAAAAACATAAAACCTGCTTTATAGTTAGTTCAGTTAATATGCATTAGATATATGTATACGAGTAGTTTCATTATATAATTTGAAGTATTTTTTTAATACCAGCGGTTTATTGTTCGGATTGGAGGTAACCTTGGATTCTTTTTTATCATGAAAATTTTATGGAATCATGTTTTTGTCAAACATAGAACTTAACATTAATCCTCAACTTTACCATATATTTATTTCAAAATTAATGCAGCAGTATTTTCGACATAACGGAGGATCCCTTTTTTTTTGGGTGTAAAATTATCTAATAACTTCTCCCGCTCTGGGCGGAGCGGGGGGCGTGTCAGACTTTTACTGACTAAAATATTTGAACATTTTTTTTTTAAACGGTGCCCTACACTAGGCATTTCTCTGGGTGCGTTTACAAACATTTAAACTCACATACACAAACCCGGAACAACTACTTGTAGGTCATACAAATATTTGTTCCGTGCGGGAATTGAACCCGCGACACGCAGCGCAGCAGTCAACCGCTTAACCACTGCGCCAACCGTGCCGTCACAAAACCCACCCGTGTTCTTTCAGATGCCTGTGTACCAGGGCCCTGATATTACTTTCGGACAAACTCGCAACCCTGGCAGATAAGGGAAGATCATGCTAAGCCATATGAGGTAGGCCCTTAACTCACATATGCCTCTGCCACTTTTAACCGGAGAAGCCCCGCTGGCACCGAAAAGGTTACGTAAACAATAGATTCATAAGCAATAGGAGCAGGCTTAGCATGATGCTTGCTATTTCTACTCTACTGTAGAATAGAAATGGCTTGTCTACCAAAAATGTTCTACTGTCAACACGGAAATGTCATTTTTGTCTACTCTTCCGTCGACAAAACGCTTCTCTACGGTTCTCGTATTAAGCCTGCTGAACGACTTATGAACAGAAGGCCAATTCTCGTAATTTAAAACGTTCAAAATCTAGTCGCAATCTCATCTTGGCGACAAACAAACGTCAAAAAATTGTCAAAATGTAGGGAAATTAGAGGTATTTTTGACAGATTGAGACTGAGATCAGACTGTGACGTTCTTAAAATTAGTAGAATTGCCCCTCAGGGGGCCCTACCATTATCCTTTGCAGTAGGGTAGGTTGTACGTGCAGGGCCTACCCTGCAAAGACTCTGTCAGAATCTAATAGTTCAAGGGCGCAGGTACAAACCGAAACCTGCTAGTTTATAATTAAGGGACCCCCCAATAGTGCCTAAGCATCGTTTGAGAATGCTTAGTTCACTGTCTTAACAATCCTAACTATCCTAACTAATAATTAGCTGGACAGTGGATATCCCGACATAATAAAAATTGTTGCGCCACATATTATTTGAGGGATTCCCGCACTGTTATATTAATAAAGAATTTGCTGAACCCTCATATCATTGGGTCACTCGTATCAATGTTACATACCTATTTATTAAAGTTTCGTATTACTGTAGAATATAAATACTAGTTGACTGAAGCATCAGCATCACTGAACACCATGACTTCTTACGGATCGTGTTGTGCTCTTGTTGTTCTAACTGTACAAACATTTGCAGTTTACGGACAAGTGGAAATTATAAAAAGCAGTTTAACATTTGTTATCGACGATACGGCATCAATGTCCGATGAAATAGGTCAAGTGAAGGAAGAAGTCAATATAATATTTGACAAAGTGTTGAGTTCGAATGCATCGCAGATAGAAAATTTCATTCTGGTCACATTTAATGATCCGAGTAAGTACCAGTATTAACAATGTTGTTTTTAGAATGTTTTTTTTTTTAATTAGTTTATAGAGAGTTTGATCAGTATGACCATGTCACCCTCATAGGGGCATTCTACATCTATCTACGCTTAATGCCTAGGTGTACAATCTATCTATATAAATAAAAAGACAAGTCCTGACTGACTGACTGACTGATTGACTGACTCATCAACGCCCAGCCTAAACCCTTGGACCTAGAAAGCTGAAATTTTGTACAGAGGTTTTCTTTATAATGTAGACAAGGAATAAGAAAGGATTTTTGGGAATTCCACCCCCAAAGGGGTAAAATAGGGGATGGAAGTTTATATGAAAGTCCGTCAGTTTTGAAGTTAGGATCTTAAAATTTTGTGTTTACGCTGACGATTGAAAATTAATATATACGTGTTTCAGTGTTTTTGATCATTTTACCCTCGAAGGGTTAATAAGAGGGATGAAGTTGTGTATGGAAAGTCCTTCATTTTAAAATGTAAAAATCACTCAATGTATTATCTAGGCTTATGGTCGGAAGCTAACGCAACGGGGTTGTTAGAATTTCTACCCTTAAGGGGTGAAAAGGGGATGAAATTTTGTTTTTAATTAAAGTTCTTTATTTTTTAAGTTAAAATCACTAATATTTCGGCTTATAGTTTGTTTTTTTGTTAATTTCAACCCACAAGGGGGTGACAAGGGGGATAAAGTTTTGTATTGAAGTTGTTAATTCGCAAAATTTTGTATTCAAGTAAAAATAATAAAGTTGATAAACTTGAAACTTGGCACGAATACTTACCTAAGTAAGTAATAAAGTTTTCCATTATTAGTTTTTTCAATGTTTCCCCCGAAGAGAGATTGGGGAATGTCAAAGTTTGTATAGAAGAATTTTAACTCGCAGTCCGATTAACTAGCAACTCAGTATTTATACTTAAAAGCAAAAATATAGAATAACGTGTATCTGGGTCCGTCTAACGGGGTGAAAAGGGGCAGTCAAAAAGGAAACCATGACTGACTGGTAACACACAGCTCAAACCACTGAACGGATTGGGTTGAAATTTGGCACATAGATACTTATTATGACGTAGGCATCCGCTAAGAAGGGGTTTTTGAAAATTCGACCTATAAGGGGGTGAAAGGGGATTTTGTTTGTATGAAAAATCTTATTCCTTGAGTTAATAAACCTGAAACTGGGCACGAATACTTACCGTAAGTAAATTATAAAGTTGTCATTTTTGTTTTTTAATCTACCTCCTAAAGGGCGATTGGGGGATATCACAGTTTGTATAGAAGAATTTTAACGCGCGGTCCGCTTAACTCGTAACTCAGTATTTATACTTAAAACTAAACATAAAGAATAAAATGTATCAGTTTTTTTTTTTAATCTTTCCCTAACGGGATGAAAAGAGATTGTCAATTTTACACGGGAAGACTTTACTGCGTGGCTTGATTAATACTCAGCAACAAAAATTAAGAATAACATGTATCAGAGTTTTTCGAAAATTGACCCCTGACGGGGTGAAAAGGGGTAGTCAATTTGACAAGGGAGGATTTTACTGCGTGGCTTAATTAACTCTAAATTATGACGTAGGCATCTGCTAAGAAGGGGTTTTTGGGAATTTGACCTTTAAAGGGGTGAAAAGGGGGATTTAATTTGTATGAAAAATCTTATTCCTTGAGTTAATAAAAGTGAAACTTGGCACGAAGTAAATTATAAAGTTAATAATTTTTTGGTTTTTTTAAAGGGGGATTGGGGGATGTTAACGTTTGTATGGAAGAGTTTTAACGCGCGGTCCGATTTACTCGAAACTCGGTATTTTATATAATTATACCTAATGCTCACAGAATATAAAGCCTTACATGTTTTTGGGTTTATTCATATGTAACCCTTACGGGGCAAAAGACGGTTTTTAAGTTTTAGGGAAGGATTTTACTGTGCGTCTTGATAAACTCCAAAGTAATTGAATAACACATGATTGAATATTTTTCAAAAATAAACTCCTTTTGGGGTGAAAAGGGAGACACAGTTTATACCTAGCTACCTTATATTAAATCAATAAATAAATAAATATCAAAATTATGTTTCCTTTGATCAATAAACTTGAAAATTGACCCGTATATTTTCTTAATAAATAAAACGACCATAAACCATTTTCGAAAACAACCTTTTAAAGGGGGTGTTGAATTTTGTGGGGGAAAATAATTGTATGGAAAGATATATCGCGCGGTTCGATTAACTTGAAACTCGGAATTTATATTTAAGATCGGAAATAAAGGAAAAGGTGTATCAGGGTTGTCAAAAAATCGACCCGGGTGGAAAGGGGTAGTCAATTTTAAAGGGGTTGATTTTATGTTTCGGATTGGCGCAAAAATGACTGAACGGATTTAGATGAAATTTGGTAACATAGTTTATAGTTTATAATCTGTAACATTTTTCCGACATCTACGCGGGCGAAGCCGCGGGCAAAAGCTAGTTTTGTATAATTTTTTGGCTATCCTGGACAATTGTGACAAAATGAAAAAGAATTAAAACCGTTTTCTATGACATAGTGTAAATAAAACAACTGAATAGATGTACAGGAAGTTCCTTCTATTCGTTTCCAATACGATTACAGAAAAATGCCTTTAACCCCAGACTATGTTTTTTTCATAACTCTCTTGTGTGTTGTTGCCAGCCCATGCTCATGTTGCCAACACACAAAAACTATATTTTTATAATCACAATTTCGGAGTATTAGTCCTTTGGGCTTACAGTTGATACTCCTCTCAACCTCGTTCCGGACACATTCCGCTAAAATATGAGTGGTATCCTCTACCTTATCACACTCAAAACAATTGGGTGAATCACTCTTTCTCATTAAAAAGGTGAAGCTATTCAACGGAATATGTCCCGAACGAAGTCAGAAAGCAGTCACAGTCTCATTTCTACTCATATCTGTACCCACAAACCAAGAAAAGGCTGTGTTGAATGGTTCTATACCAAATTCCCTTACTTAGTGATCTCTCATCCAAAGTATTCTTTCCATACTTCTAAACACTGTTCGCGAACTCGATATAAGAGATCACTAAATAAGGGGAACATTCATTCCGTCTGTGATAGCTTCTTTTGTTAAACGATCTACTTCCTCATTTCCATACAAGACAATATGTGATGGTACCCATTTAAGAACGATTCTGTTGTCTTGAACATGAGATGTGTGGAGTAACGAAACAACTACCGACTTCAAAAAACAACACTACCAAGAGAAAAATAACTTTAATCTCGGAAGTCGGTGTCTTTGGATCTGTATTTTATTTTGATTTTGCATGAGGTAAATTGCCTAACTACCTATTAGTTACCGTTTGCTTGATTACCAGCAAATAACACATAATATAACATCACGCCTGTTTAATCCCGGAAGGGTTAGCCAGAGGTGTACCCACATTACGCCAGTTATGTTAAGCACCAGCTAATAATCTAAGGAAATAACCTATGTTTATTAAGTACAACCGGCTACCTCCAATATTAGGCTTTCGTACAACTAATAAAAACAATAAAGATTTAAAAATATCTAATGTCGCTGCTAACTTAATATTTAAGCAATATATTTTTTAATACTTCTATAAGAGAGAATTTACTATTGACATTTAATAATAAACGAAGCATGTGAGATGATGCATGCCCTTTATGATCAATAGATACCTCATATCCAGTTTGGCTGACGGTTTCATATTTTAATTGGCATATGGATAGGACATACCTACCTACTAGTGACCGTCTGCATTTTTGCGTTGCTAGATATTTATAACTAGCTGCGGCCCGTGGTTTCACCCGCATAAGTCTCACAGCCGTAGGAATATCGGTATTAAAAGTATCCTATGTGTTAGTCCAGGTTATAAACTGTCGGTGCACAAAACTTTCAATTCAAATCCGTTCCACCATTTTTGCGTGATTGAATAATAAACATCCTAACATCTAAACATACAAAATTCCACATTAATAATATTTATAATAATATGTAACACTAGCTGCGCCCCGTGGTTTCACCCGCGTAAGTCTCGATCCCGTGAGAATATTGGGATAAAAAGTAGCCTATGTCTTAATCCAGGGTGTCAGCTACCTCCATATCTTTTTTATCAAAATTGGTCCTGCTGTTTGAGCGTGAAGAAGTAACAAACATACACACACATACTCACGAACTTTCGACTTTATGATTTTAGTGTGATGTGATGATAACGCCTGTATTGCCCGAAGGGTTAGTGGTGTACCTTTAGTATATTTATAATATTATGTATTTACATTATCTCGGGACGATGGGGACTCGGTCCTTTGAAAGGCATACGAGGGGCCGAAGCTAACTTGCAGAGGCCCCTTAGACAATTGTAAATGGAATGACGCACTAACCGACGATTATCTCTTTATGCAATATGCAAGTGCACCCAAGGACCACCCCCGGTTTGTGTAGGACTATTGCAGAACATGGAAACAAAAGATAGGGTTTGGGTGGCTATAGTATATTATTGTAGGCGGGCACGCCCATTATGCCTGGAGGCTTTTATTTAGGTACGTTCTTTTTACGTTATTTCTGCTTGTTAAATACCGAACACCGTGCTGGTACTCAGTACTTAAATTTTGACCTTATGTGTATACTAGTAGGGTTGAAGGTTTAAATAAAACAACCAAACTGTATACTGTTCTATAGCTGGTAATACATATATTTGCTAAAATTCACAAGACCCTAACAATATCCTTCTAACGAAACCATATCGCCTTCTAATTCGACGCCAACGCCATCTCGTTGCGTCGTGTACAACTTTGAAATAAAATACAATTTATTTGGTTGACCTGACGAGTGGCTTTTGATCATGCATGATCATGAACACTGCTTGGGTATAGTTTTTCGACGACTTTTATGTTTTTTAAGGTTCCGTACCTCAAAAGGAAAAAACGGAACCCTTATAGGATCACTTCGTTGTCCGTCTGTCTGTCTGTCTGTCAGTCTGTCAAGACCATTTTTCTCAGGAACGCGTAAAGATATCAAGTTGAAATTAATATCAAATACGTAGGTCTATGGTCAAGCTTCCAAGTCAACGCAATAAAAAAATACGGCGATATAAGCGACATTATTGCGACATATTTCGATACTCGCAAATAAATCAAAACCTTTTGGGGACTTCCCGTTGACCTAGAATCATGAAATTTAGCAACAAGCAAGGTCTTACAGCACAAGTAAAGGAAAACGTCTGAAAATTGTAAATTTGTAGTTTTATCACATAAAAAAAAATTGCGAATATCTCGCACATAAATCAAAACCTATAGGATACTTCCCGTTGACCTAGAATCATGAAATTTGGCAACAAGCAAGGTCTTACAGCACAAGTAAAGGAAAAAGTCCGAAAATTGTAAATTTGTAGTCTTTTCACATTAAAAAAAAATTGTGAATATCTCGCACATAAATCAAAACCTATAGGGTAATTCCCGTTGACCTAGTATCATGAAATTTGGGCAGAAACAAGGCCGCACAGCACAAGTAAAGGAAAAAGTCCAAAAATTGTTAATTTGTAGTTTTATCACATAAAAAAAACATTTTTTGCGATTACAAACTTAAATTTTCAGTTGGAAAATTGACCGTGGCGTATATCGATGTATGGGAGAACATGTTTTTCAACTACAATGTTAAGTTTGTTTTAGGGATAAATTCATCCTTACCACGAAACCCTTCATTGTGCGTGGTCCGACACGCACTTGGCCGGTTTTTTTTTTGGTATAGTGGCGTGTGCTAGCTAACATAAAGCAAATAGTTTAATTTAATGTTGTGTTGCGTAATGCAAATTCTTTGAAATTTTATTGTATAGATTCAAGTTTTATATCTGAACAGACAGCTGTGCTGCTGGGGAGTTTGTTGCGCCACTTCTTCTTCCCAGCTAAAGCACTAGGAAGTGGTGAAGGGTGGGCGTTTTTGGGGGACTGTCTTATGTAATTTTTGACGTTCGAAAAGTGCTGAACCTCAGCCTAGTTTGAATAAATGACTTTTGATTTGATTATATTGGTTACCTTGAACTATGGAAGAACTATCTCCCCTGCCTGATCAATGTCAAATAACACACGGATATAATGGCTGGGAGTAACTTGCACACTCAATATTCCCTGGAAACTGTCGCTAGAACATAGTCGCGTAGCAACAAGGGGGTAACATGTCCTGAGTTGGTTGAGGAGTGGAGAGGTATTCCACGGCTATTAGGAAAATCCCAGAGCCTGGAAGATGGTGTAAGATCCCTACCTAGCATATTTTAATATTATATTTTAATATGTTATTATATTATAATATATAATATTATATTAAAGTAGGGTCGTTTTCATTTAAGTAAATGTACGAAGGCAATAAATCGAATCATTGAATTAACTATATGTGTTGACTGCCTCGTAGGTCTAGTAGTACCAAGATCTACTGGTGATCACGAGGTCCAGGGTTCGATTCCCAGGTCGAGCAATGTTTTTATTGGGTTTTTCTACCAGGAATTTCTCAGTAGCAGCCCGGAGTCTGGATTTGTGCCCGAATGATGGCAATAGGCTCGCCCCCTATTGCATGGGACTTAAACATAACTGGCGAAATGTGGGTGTACTATAAGTGCGCCTCTGCCTAACCCTTCGGGGATTACAGGCGTGATGTTATGTTATGTTTTATTATAGTCTATCAAAATAGCTTTTTTCTTAGTCCTTTTATAAATGCCTACAAAATATCCAATAATATTATGCTAGCTACGCGTTCTTATCTTTGGGTTTTACCCAAAGTTTTGTTATTTATTATGTTCTTTATTTTATTATTACTAGTAATTTATCACTAACTTTTTCCCTAGGTTACCTACACACAAACTATTTCACGTAGTTACTTAGTTGTCACACCAACTAAAATATATTATTAAAGCACTAGTGGTGAAGGGCGGGCGTTTTGGGAGACTGTTTTATGTAATTTTGATGTTCAAAAATTGTTGATCCTCAGTCTAATTTGATTAAATGAATTTTGATTTAGAAAGCCAATAATCATAATATTGAATATCTTTGTTTCAGCTGCCCAAGTACGAACCATCACTAAATATCGAAATGTGTTTAAAAGAGCTTTGGCAAACATTTACGTCTACGGCGGCGGTGATTGTCCCGAATACGCCATGAAAGGCATCGAGCTGGGTCTCACAGAAAGCTTGCCGCTTTCCTACTTGTATGTATTTACTGATGCTTCAGCTAAGGACTACACCAGCTTTAAATCAATCGAGAGCATTTCACAGAGGAAACAGAGTCAGGTCAGTTTTTTTTAAATACATGATAAATTTATTTTTTTGGAAATAAAAGGTAGACGTAATATTACGTGTACCTAAATTGCAATACTTTAACTGCTAGTCACGTATAAAAAAGTCGGACGGATTCTCGCTAGCAGAAAACTGTGTCACTCAGAGTCAGCCAGCTTGCTGTACGTACAGGCCGGCACGCACACATTCACAGCATACTCACCCATTACGCGTGCAAACGTCAACACAGTCGACACGTATAAGCGGCAAAAAAAGTATTGAAATACAGCATGTCTTGTGTGGTGAAATGTTGCAAAACCGTAGCGATCGGAAGAAAAAAAATACAGGAATCACGTTTCATAGGTAAATGAATAATTCAACAACTTGGTTCCCGATTTTATTGATTACAATCAATATTTATCCACCAGAGCAAAATAATTCATCACAAGGCCAGTGTTGCCAATATTCACGTGTGCAAATTACCCTAAATATATGGGAAATTAATATATTTTTTAATTAATTCAATTTATTTAGGTTAATTATTACTAGTTGTTTTATATTCTTTCTACTAGATTTAAGTAAATGAAGTTTGTAACTGTCAAAATGACTGGATTCCAAACAAATACAGTGTCATTTGCAGTTTACATTTTGAAACGAATGACTTTTATACAACTAAAGGAGGACTCCGGCGCGTGTTGTTACTGCAGTACCTCAAATTTGTCTGCCGACCTGTATTTTTCTTAAAATAAAACAATATTAAGTGGGTAATTTTGGCTATCATGACAACCCTAAATTCACTCACACTTAAGACTGTCGCCGCCATTACGGGACACAGTTTTGTCTTAGCGGGAGTTCCGTCTGACTTTTTTTATAATAGTCTATGCTGCTAGTGTTTCATTTAAGTTGTGGTTTTGTACAGCTAGTAGTAGTGTACTGAGGATCGTCTAGGTTCTATGTGACAAAAATCTTAGCTACCTAGTCTAAACTAAGGAGACACCACTGGGCTACTATTACGTCAGTCCCGGGAGTCTGACGTGCATTTATGTTATTATAACGAGCGTACCACCTGTCATTGTCAGCTTAGTTTTGTAAGTATTGAACCATACCTGGGAACCTTCTGGTTACGGAAATATTGAAGGCTTTTTTTTTTCCAACTTTTTTTTCATGAAAACATGTTTTAAATGTTATAACAAAAATGTTGTTGTTGTGTTGTTGTTTTATGTTATGTTTTGTTGTTGATTGTTTCTACACAACCATGCGCAAAAGATGTGCTTCCATGGTGCGCAGGGTGTTGGGCAGCTCCAACAGTATCCTTTTTTGTTTTTTTTTTTGGGTGGGAAATTATCAAATAAATTCTCCCGCTCTGGGTGGAGTGTCAGACTTTTACTGACTAAAACCCACCGTGTTCCTTCAGATGCCTGTGTGCCAGGGCCACGATATCCCTTTCGGACAGGCTCATAACCCTGGCAGGCATTGGCCCTTTCGGACCCCGTCAATTGGTACTGACGTCTCTTTGAGGCGCGCGTGGAACACAACGCGCCGTCGACCCGGGCTTGGTCCTTATCGGACGGCGAGCTACCCATCACTCACCGTCCGCAAGCCCGCACCTACGGTGGCCGGGAATGGGCCTGCGATTCCCGACGCCCGGGGCGTCTCCTGCGGAGACTAGGGGCGCGAGGGCGTTGATTTTGCCTTACCCTCACGCGTTCCGCCTCCTCCTTCGCAAGCATCACTGTTTCGCAGAAGGAGGTGACGGCCTCCCATGCACTCTCGCTCCGAACCATGGCCTGAACCAGGGCCGGACGCGAGAGATCGCCGCCGCCGATCGCTGCCGTGAGGACACGGCGGTGCTCCGACCAAGCAGGGCAGACCTCCACCGTATGCTCCACCGTGTCCTCCGGGCGATCCACACAGTGGTGACACCCAGGCGTTTCCTCCCGCTTAATCCTAAACAGGAAACTCCCGAAACATCCATGTCCAGTGAGGACCTGCGTCAGGCGGAAGGTGAGGACGCCGTGGCGCCTCTCCAGCCACTCCTCAAAGAGGGGACTTATCGCCACAATTGTGGCGTGCTCAGCGCTGGGTTGCGACAATCGCACTCTCCATGTCGCCATGAGATCCCTCCGGAGCTCCGTCCGCTGTGCCGCGATTTCTTGCGGCAGCGGAGTTATGCCCCGGAGTTTCGCCTCTTCGCGCCACACCCAAATGTGCGCGAGGACTTTCGCCTCCAGATCCCATGGCGGCAGTCCGGCAAGGAGGCTCGCCGCCTCACGGGAGACCGTGCGGTAACCCCGTACCATCCTGATGGCCATGACCCTTTGGGACGCGTTCAACCGCTGCGCTGGTCGCAGCCTCAGAGAACGCGCCCACACCGGTGCCCCGTAAAGGGCCATGGACCGCACGATCCCCGCGTAAAGCCTCCGGCAGGAAGCGTTTGGACCCCCCAGATTGGGCAGGAGCCGCTTCAAGGCAGCCCCGGCCCGCTCCAGTCTGGGAGCCAAACGTCGGAAGTGCTTGACGAAGTTCCACCGGCTGTCGAGGACGAGTCCCAGGTACTTCATCGTCGACTCGACGCCGATGTGAACCCCTCCTGCCGTTATCCGGGAACCCGACAGTGGCGCGTTCCGAGGACCATAAAAGCACATGGCCTTGGACTTGTGCAATGCCACCTCGAGTCCCAATTGCCGGATCCTATCGACGATTGTCGCAACCCCACGTGCCGCCAGTTCCGCCGCCGCCTGAGGCGAACTCCCTTGTGCCAGGACTAGCGTGTCGTCAGCGTAGCAGTCTACGCTGACGCCCCACAGATGCGGCCCCAGGACCGATCCCTGTGGGACACCGCACGACATCTCTCGCCGGTTCCACTCTCCTTGGTGACCGGGGTAGATGACGGCCCTGTCCGTCAGATATGCCTCGACTACGCGACAGAGGTAGGTCGGCAGCCGGTGATATCGAAGTGCCTCCCTAATGCAACTCCAGGGCAGGGTATTGAAGGCATTGGCGATGTCAAGAGACACCGCCAAGACGACCCCACCCCGGGCCACAGCATCCCCCGTCGTGAGGGCTCGAACGCGCATGATGGCGTCCACCGTAGAGCGACCCTTGCGGAAACCAAACTGGCTCTCCGCCAAATCCGGCCCCATCCGTACCAGCCGCCTGACAAGGCGGTCAGCAATAACTCTCTCAAAGAGCTTGCCCACCTCGTCGAGCAGCACGATGGGCCGGTAAGCGGACGGAGAGTCCGCTGGGCGCCCCGGCTCCTTGATGAGGACCAGTTTCCCCGTCTTCCAACGATGTGGGAATTGGCCCCTCTCCAAGCATGCGCTTAGGAGCCTTCTTAGTCGAGGCCCGAGAGCCTCCAAGGCCAGAACCCAGGCTTTTCCAGGCAAGCCATCGGGTCCTGGGGCGGTATTCTTGGCATCCAGTCTACGTACCGCCACTCTCAGGTCTACCTCAGTCACCTCCGAAGAATCGTCGTCGTCGACGGCGGTGTGGTCCGCATCGGGCACCGCAGGAGGCGGAGCCATGGACGGGGGAGTATGTTCCCCTCGCGAAGGGAACAGAGCGCTTACCACGTCCTCCGCGAGCTGGGGCCGGAGACTCTGCGTCAGTGGGGGAGCCCATGGGCGGAGTTTATCCCGCACCCCTTTGTAGGGGCGTCCCCACGGGTCTCCGTTGAGAGTCTCCAGCGACTCCTCGCGGGCCAGTCCTCTGGCCCGCTGGATCTCCGCTCGCAGGGCGTTCTTAGCCTCTCTGTACCCCTCGTACAGCTCCGCCTGAATGGCTTCCGTATCTGGAGGGCGGATACGGAGCCTGCGGTGCCTGGAATACCGGCGCCGCGCAGCAACGCACGTCAGCTCGCGCGACCACCAGTACACCTGGCGCCGGGCATGTCCGGGCTGGACCCGGGGCATTGCCACGTCACAAATTTTGGACATGGCCTCCCGGAACCACTCCACCTCGTCGTTGATGTTGGCAGGCCTGTCCGATGATGACACCCAGGCCTGCACGATCGAGGCTTCCAGGAGGAGTTCCCGGTCCAGCTGCTTCAGCGCCCACCGCGGACCACTCGGGGCCTGTCGGACCGGCGCGCTCGAGGTCGTGGCGGAGACGTCAAACCGGATGTACCGGTGATCGGAGTGTGTCTCCACCCCCTCCATGACGCGCCAGTCTATGACACGCGGCGACAGAGCGGGGCTGGCGAACGAGATGTCCACCACTGATTCACCCCGCATCCGCACACACGTGGGGACAGAACCCCGGTTTAGGACGACCAGGCCAGCCTCCAGGGCCCAGTCCTCCACCATCCTGCCCCTCGTGTCCGTATACCGGGAACCCCATGCCACGTTTTTGGCATTGAAGTCCCCGAGGACGAACACGGGGAGGGGATGGTACCCGACGACGACGACTCTCAGCTCCCCAAGGGAGTTATGGAACTCGGTGAGAGTTCGGTTCGGGGAGAAGTAAACTCCTACCACGACAATCTCCCCGAACCGTGCTGCCACGCAACCCTGTCCCCTCTTGACGGCCTCGAGGGACGGGGTACCGGCGGCGGCTGACGAAATTAGGGTCACTGAGCCGCCCAGGTCCTCCACCCAGTCATTCCTGGGCGGGACAAAGTACGGCTCAGCGACCACGGCGATGTTAATCGACCACTGCGCCATGCTCTGGAGCAACAGATCCTGAGCGGCGGCGCAGTGGTTGATGTTCGCCTGGAGGAGGCGTAATGGGGCCATTTATTGGCAGTCCATTCGAGCTTCCTCCCGGGCCCCTTGAGATGGCCCTGCCGTGGTGTTAGCGGCGACGACTGCAGTAGAGGCGGCTGATTTCAAGTCGTCAGGACTGTGTTTTTGTGGGTCGCTGTTGAGCCATCTCACATGGGTTGCCACAACGGTGATTCACTACCATTTGTTTGTTTTTGTGAAGTGTCAGTTCTTACTAATATAGTTGTAAATCTTACTAATCATTTTTGAGTCTAAGATAATTCTATTCTATAACTTAACTTTAAACACCCCCACAATTCCTGTGCCATTGCATGCACCCAAAAGCACGATGTTTTGCGTGCATTACATTGCAACTGCCGTAAACAGCGATTTTCCACACCAAACATAAAAGTCGTTTCTCAGTAATAATTTTTGCTCAACGTTACTTACTTTATATTAGTGACACACAAATGTCCTAAGATAAATCTATGAGACTCAAATAGCTGAACACTATCCCCTGAAGTACAGGTTTCCGCCTAGTTCAGGGGTTAGGGTCAATACCTACTCTGTGCACTTTGTTATGATCACCACAGAAATTCTGAAATACTTTATGTACCTACCTATTTGTATAGTTTGTATTTGTATAATTGTATCTTTTAATGGTGAGAAATAAACTACTTTTTTATTTATTTTTTTGATATACAGTATGCGTAGATAATGGCAATTTGATGGGTCTTTTTACTTCGTGTTTTCTGTTTTCAGGTCGTTTTTATACTGACTGGAGAATGTGGTACAACGAGCAGTCCTGAGTATCAAGTTTATCACCAAGTAGCAGAAGCTACGAATGGACAAGTTTTCCACATGATGAAAGATGACGTCACAGACGTAAGATTCCTCATTCTCTAAATAATGGACCGATTTTAGTTTACCTTACAAGTTACTTCTAAATCTAATCAAATTGTGATTACTTTTGTCAACAGATATTAAAGTATATTGAGGAGTCTATTACAGGCAGAGGAGTTACGCTCGTTAACAAAAAACTTTCACCTGGATATGGAAAAAAAATTACAGTAAGTATAGCGCAACCTAACAGAGCACCTTCCAAGAACCTTGTTAAAGTCTGAGTCTTTTTTAGAAGCTTATAATAATTCATATTTATTAGAACAATATAATTAATGTACCTACTTCTTTTCATTTTCAGTATCCTGTCGATTCCCACACTGGAGACGTACTGATTTCTGTTACTGGAAAGGAACCCAGGATCGGAGAAGTAATAGGTCCAGGTGGAAGCAAACCAACTACGGAGCCTGTTGTCTCCGGTAAAAGTGAAATGGCGGTACGTACCTACCTAAACCTACCAGCAGTTGGCACTGATATAACCCTACTTTGATGACTGGCTTACCTTTTTACTATGCCCGGCAGAGCGTCCGTCATCGAATGTGTCACGGGACTGAATCATACACGAAAAATACCTTTACTTACAGATAGTATTCGGAATACTACATCATTATAAAGGCGAAAGTTTGTGAGTGAGTGTGTTTGTTACTTCTTCACGCTCAAACGGCTGGACCAATTTTGATAAAATTTTGTATGGATGTAGGTGACACCCTGGAATAAGATATAGGCTACTTTTTATCCCGATATTCCCACGGGATCGAGACTTCCGCGGGTGAAACCGCGGGGCGCAGCTAGTACTACATAAAGGCTTAAGGTGTTTGAATGTTTATAAACACAACTACGCCACAGATGAGAAATTTTCTAGTGTGGGGCACAGTTTTAATTGAAACAAGACTAATGGTGAGTTGCACGAAACCAACGTTAGTTTAATGGAGACATTAAATTGATGTTGTCACTTTATTTTTGATACAAAATGTAAGGGATGGGACGAATTTAAAGTCTTCGTTAAACTAATGTTGGTTTTGTGCAACTCAACGTAAGGCTCGGTATCTGAAAGCCGAGTTCGAAAACTACCTTTTACATACCCCACGTTAGCCGATATGGTTGATTTAAAATTGTAAAGTAATTTTGCACTGCAGTAACTTGAACCAATCATAGCAGGTTCATAAGAGATTAGACGGTTGTATTATAAATCTAATTCAATCAATCTACCAAGCCTTTTCCCAATTATTTTGGGGTAACCTTCCAGTCTTACCGGATGCCGCTGAATACCAGTATTTTACATGGAGTGACTGCCTATCTGACCTCCACAACCCAGTAACTAGGTAATACGATACCCCTTGGTAAGACTTTCTGGTTTCTGACGACCCGTGACGATTTTCAAAGATCCACGAATGACAACCGGGACCAACGGCTTATCGTGCTTTCTGAGGCACGGAGGAGTCTCGGTATGTAAATCTCGGTATGTAAAGATGGTCACCCATTTACGGACCAACCCCGGCAAGCGTAGCTTACCCTGATCGATCGACCCGTGCGGCAGTTATTACTTAGCCACAAGCTCTGGGCCTCAAGTCTGCTATTACAATAGTGTCAGAATGGTCGATCATTGATTTCATAATTGACCAGTGCGGCTGATATTACTTAGCCACGAGCTCCTCTAGTATTTTAGATCTAGTTGTTAATCAATATTTGTGTCGACAGATCGTGAAGGTTAAAAATGCAAAGCCCGGTGAACATGAGGTGGAAGTCGGAAGCAGTTCGGATACTCACGCAATTATCACGGCCAAGACTGATCTTAACTTTCAGCTCGGATTCTCTATTGACAGACCCAATTCTATGAAAGACACTGTCACAAGACCTGCACCAGGTACGATTATTATATAGGTCAAATTAAATTATTTAGCGGAACTCGTAAGTCATGATAGGTATCGATATTAAAACATGATAAAACAAAAAAAAAAACTTAATTTTTTTCTGGGGTCATCAACCGCCGCTCGTTGGTAATTTGAAATATCAGTTTTAAAATTCCTTTTTTTGTGTAAACTTCACAGACGCGATAGGTATCGATAACTAAACACGATAAACTAAAAAAAAATGATTTTCAAAAATCATACTTCCAGTAACAACACTATCAGAGGTCGTTGGCCCCAAAAAATCATCAAATATTTTTTTTATTTTTTCGTGTTTTGATATCGAAACGAAAGCGAAGTTTCGCTAGCTAATTTAATTTGACTTTGTATACAGCGTGTATCAGAAATGTTCGGTCATATTTATGGGCAACTTTTTCCATGGGACCAACATCGTAGTCGCGAAAAGATTATTAGCTGTCCCATTCAAAACTGCAATACCTACTCGACCCAAATGTATGGGGCGGTTGATTATTTTTTCACGACTCTGATTTTGGTCCCATGGAGAAAGCTGTTCAGTTTGATGGTCTGTGTCTGTACCACACCTTAATTATGAACACGCTGTATTTTGTTTGAAACAGTAGACGGCCTCGTTGGTCACAAGCTCGAGTGTAGGACATGCGTTATTGCAATGTTGTAACTATATCTAGATAGCATCCTAACAACGCAAGTACAGCAATCGACAAAACTGTATACAAGGTGTAATTAAAATAACTGAAAAACTCTTAGCTGCTCCATACATTTATAATTGTGTAAATCGACAAGATTTTTGGAACAGCAATTTTTTGTTGCGATTTCAGTGTTCGTTCCGTATTATAAGTTATTAATAAAGATGAGTACAATGACCCCATAAGAGGTTTTCAATAATTTCGACTACACCTTGTATATGTCGTGGTCCGATCTTAGAAATGGCCATGTCGTGATCTAGCTGGCCATTTCTCGATACGCCGCCATTTCATGGCTTGACCATCTAACATCCGCCATATCGTTCAACGCTCAGAGTTCGACGATTTTTATTGCACAGCTACATGTATAAATATAAAAATAACCCTGTCTTTGCTGCCGTACAGTCGGGTATTAATTCCTATTCTACCAATTCCTACTCGAATAATTTCACTAAATATCCAAGTAACTGCAGCCACCTTGGATGTAAGGGCGCCGGATCCTGCCGTGGCACCGCTCGCTTCGCTCGGTCGGCTCGCGCGCTGTTGCTCACTGTTCTAACCTAACCTAACACAGTTGGTCGGGGTGCCACTGGTGGCGTGAAATGCAACTACTTTGCGATATGCCCTGTGTTCTGCTGGTAATATTGATAAATAGGCTACTTTGTCGCTCCGACAAAACGCTCTGACTTTCGATTAGGCGCATTGTGATATAAGCGGCCAAATCATGAAATGGCAGCGTGTCGTGAAATGGCCAGGCAGATCATGACATGTTCAATTCTACGATCGGACCACGATTTATACATAAAATATAAAATAAACATACACACAATTTTATTCACTTTTGTGTTATTCTCTTTATTTTAGAAGGAACCGCGTTCTTGGGTGTCAGGCTACTTGGGAACGGAGTCAAACTCACTACAGCGAAGATACTTGATTTGAGCGACACCGTAGTAACAGAGCTGCCTCTTGAACTAGTAGATGAAAAATCACAGTTCTACGTTACACTATCTTTTAATCCCCCCTTCACTATGTTCCGAGTCTCTGTGAGTGTTTTTTTTATATATTTATTTATTTATTATTAGTTATTTAACCATATATGCACACATAATTATATAAACAGACGAGAAGATAGGAACAAAAAAATACGTACAAAGTTGATGATTATTTCTAAAGAATTTTTTTTCGCTTCTCTTCTTCTCTCTTCTCTTCTATATTAGATATCTAATAACTAGTATATTTAGATTGCCATCGATACGTTACCATGGCAACAGCGATCATTGACCCACCTACATTTTTTAGCATTTTTTATTTATTTAGAAAAACTGGCATAAAGTCCGTTAAGTTCCTGAATCAATATCTATCGTGATCTTTAATATATTCCAGTAACGAAAAACCATACATATTTTATTGTTTGGGTTTTTGCAGAGAGACATTCGGGAAAGGGCAATGACCGCTATTGCTATGCTAAAACGCGACAAATATAGTCTAATAATCATAGATTAAAATACACTCCAATACCTAATAATGTATTTTTCTTAAAATACTGTTTTTTTATTACACTTGTTGATTTTTATATGAAATATTATCATAGAAAACATTGCTAAAGCTAAGAATTTTCCTTCTAGGTAATTGGAAAAGATTTGAAAACTGAAACACCAATAGAAAGAACAGGTCCAACACCTATAGCACGACAGGATCCATCAGCAGGTAAGTTTAGACAATGTAACTATTTATTTATTTAAAATATTTAATACAAGCCCAGTCTCGTCATAATTATACAGTACATTGCACTAGCACATGTATAGCTATTATTAAAACTTATCTTACAAACATAGACTATTGGGACCGTCGGGATCCTAGTAGTAGATTGTGAGTAGAGTCCTTTTTGTTCTGGAGACTGGTACCTATTGCAGAACTTCACTGGCGGCGGTGACCCTTAATATCTTGTGGACCGCCTCGCACCTGCTTGTTTGTCAACCAATATATTCTACTCGCGATTGGGATTCATAAAACATTCCTTCACTCTGTAAGACTCTTCAAATACAAATATCTTGAATTTTACATTTGCCCTTAAGCGGAACATACCTACCTGTAGCATTACTTTTTTAAATAGGTTGCCTAGAAATAATCTCTATTACAATTGCAATAGAGGTAGCTACAAAAACTCACAGGACATTCATTGCTTGATCTTAAATTACAGAAAAGAAAGAAAATACAGCACCTGTTATAACGATCGAAGACGCACCGAAAATAATCACGGAATACGATGCTCCGTTAAAGCTGAAATGTAATGTGCACGGCTATCCAGCACCTGATATAATTTGGGAGGAAAAGGACACTGGAGTCAGGATGCCAGTTAAGGTATAACAACCTTTTAGTTATGTTACATTAATACTTTACAATCTTCTTAAATGTTAACCTATTACCAAAGAGCTTTAATAAATCTGGAGTGCTTTCTGTCTTTCAAATTGTATATAGGTATAGAAACAAACTTTAAACGCCCGAAGTCTGGATTTTTGTCAGGTTGATGGCAATTCATCTTGCGCAATTTTTAACCGACTTCTAAAAAAGGAGGAGGTTCTCAATTCGGATGTTTGTATTTTTTTTTTATTTTTGTGTTTTTTCGCGCACAACTCCGTCGCTTGCCAACCGATTTGAAAAATTCTTTTTTTGTTGGAAAAGGTATACTTCCCAAATAGACCCATAAAATTTTTATCGAAATCAGACAAGCGGTTTTTGAAAAATCAACAAACATCTAAAAAAATATCTACATTGTCTACATTAACGATCTGCTCGTTTACTCTGCATTGCGTTTTTTGTTCGCGCATAACTCCGTCATTTACGAACCGATTTGGAAAATTCTTTTTCGGCACTAAAAAGTGAAAAATAAAAAACTTATTACAAAAAAAAAATAACCGACTTCCAAAAAAACACTACAAAGAGAAAAATAACTCGGTGGCATAAAACTAAAATACAGTTCCAAAGACACCAACTTCCGAAATTAAAGTTACTTTTCATTTTGTAGTGTTTTTTTGGAAGTCGGTTATTTTTTTGTTGTAAAAAGTTTTATGGAAATTAAATTGGCGGTGCCAACCATTTTGTGGAGTAGCTACAAGTGTGATGTTATGCCAAGGTGTGGATATTAATTAATTTTCAATATTCTTTGCAGGTGCAATTAGTTGAAGTTCCCTACGACTATGTCGGTATTCTGGATATAGATAAGGCAAACAAAAATGTAACCTACCAATGTAAAGCGAGCAATATTGTTGGTACAACTATCAAACATGTACAAGTTGAAACTGAAAGGAAAATATATTTTGATGTGATCGAGGCTCCGAAAGGTAAATATTTTTACGATATCAATTAGTTAGTAATTGAAGAAGAACAACAAAGCAATAATGCAGATGCAAAATCACATGAATGGTACAAAAACCATTTATTTCTATTATGAAAAATATTAATCACCTGTGTCCACGATTTAAAATGTAAGCGGTTCTTGCACACGGCGCTGATGCAGTCCCATATGATATTTTACGAGAAAAAGTTGAGATCCCACTTCAAAATCCCACTGTTCATAGGCCTAAAAGAAATGCAATACGTCACTGCCATGTCATCCTAAAGTTATAAAGTAAAAATGTATCGTACTGATTTTCGCCGTGTGTATGAGGCCTAACTGTCTGCGGTAGTATGCCAACAATTTTTTTTGGATATTGTCATCATCATCATCAGTCCTTAGGAGTCCACTGCTGGACATAGGCTTCTCCAATTTCACGTTATTCAGCTCAACTCTCGGCAACTCACATCCAGCTGCTACCAGCCACCATATGAAGATCTTCGCTCCAGCTAGCCTGTCATCTTACCTTACGTTTGCTGATTTGCAGTCTCCATTCAAGAACACATGCACCACAACGGTCATTGTTCTACGGCTAATATGGCCAGCCCATTGCCACTTCAGCTTGCTTATTCTGTGATCTATGTCCACAGCTTTGGTTTTCTGCCTGATCATCTCGTTCCGGATTCGATCCCTCAGAGATACTCCAACCATAGCCCGTTCCATACGTCACTGAGCGATCTTGAATTTATGGACCAGCCGTACCGTGAGTGTTCACGTTTCGGCTCCGTAAGTCATAACAGGTAGGACGCACTGGATGACCTTCGTCTTTAGGCTCTATGGAATACGTGACGACAAGACTCGACGAAGCTTCCCAAACAACAAAGGGAGGTAAACAGAAGAATTCAGCTGGGCTGCACCTGAATTCTTGTGTTAACATCCCTCTCAAAGTTGGTCTTATCAAACTACAGAGTTTACTCGAGGTAAACGTGTTTTCGAACAACCTCGAGAGCAGGCCATTTACTTTAATCGGTTCCAGAGTGACGTGTTCGCTGAACAGAAACTTGGTTTGTCCAAGTTCATCCGGAGACCAATGCGTACAGAAGAATTAACTAGGCCGTCCAGCATTTGCTGCAAGTCGTGTAGCGATTCAGGCAGTATGACGATGTCATCTGCAAATCTCAAGTGTGAGATGTACTCGCCGTTGATATTGATGCCAAGTCCTTCCCAGTTCAGCGTTTTAAACACATCCTCAAACAGCGTCGTCGACGTCAGCAACTCGGAAAAAATATTAGAACCAGTTGGTGGTTCTAATTTTTTTTTTCGAGTGCCCGTTGTTCCGTCGAAGTGATAGGTGAATTTTCACTGTCATAAGCTCTAGAGTCTCTTCCGAGAGTTTGGACCTCTTGCCCGTACGCCACATTTTACAAAATCGCGTGCCTTCCTCCCTGAGGATTTCCACCATTTGGTCGAGCACTTGGTCGACATTGTTTGTAGTTTCCATGGCAGCAAATCGCTTCTCCAGGTCTGACTGGAACGCTTCAGATCCTAACTTAGTTTGGAGCATAATTGGAGAGTGCCTAGACTTCATCAAACAAGTTCACTCAAGCTTGACGTTGATATTCAGAGAGCGTCGGAAAAGTCTGAGAACACGCTTCTTATCCGTTATGATGAAGTTTATCTCATTTTTTGGGGTTCCGTACCTCAAAAAGAAAAACGGAACCCTTATAGGATCACTCGTATATCTGTCTGTCTGTCCGTCTGTCACAGCCACTTTGCTCCGAATCTACTTGCAAACAGTACCGTGTGACATATCAAATGGAAGGGCTTGATATAAGAATTTCAGATATAAGATATTTTTTTTTTATAATTTTAAGATAAATAATTTAAAGTTATTTAAGAAAATTGGATTAAATTGACTATTCCGACTCTGAGCCCAAAACTAATAAAAAATATTTAAAAAAAAACAAATATAGTTCTTTACTTATAGATTACAGGGAAACCTATAAAACGTCTATAGTCTTAAAACAACATGATACACTTCTCAATATTGTGCGTAGACGCCCGGGTGTCACCACTGTGTGGATCGCCCGGAAGACACGGTGGAGCATACGGTGGAGGTCTGCCCAGCTTGCAGCACCGCCGTGTCCTCACGGAGGCGATCGGCGGCTGCGATCTCTCGCGTCCGGCCCTGGTTCAAGCCATGGTTCGGAGCGAGAGTGCATGGGAGGCCGTCACCTCCTTCTGCGAAGCAGTTATGCTAGCGAACGAGGAAGCGGAACGCGTGAGGGCGAGACAAGGTTCGCGCCCTCGCGCCCTTAGTCGCCGCAGGAGACGCCCCGGGCGTCGGGAGTCGCAAGCCGATTTCCGGCCACCGTAGGCGCGGGCCTGTGGACGGTGAGCGATGGGTAGCTCGCCGTCCGATAAGGACCAGGCCCGGGTCGACGGCGCGTTGTGTTCCACGCGCGCCTCAAAGAGATGTCAGCACAAACTGACGGGGTCCGTTAGGACCAATGCCTGCCGGGGTTGCGAGTTTGTCCGAAAGGGATATCGTGGCCCTGGCACACAGGCAACGGAAGGAACACGGGTGGGTTTTAGTCAGTAAAAGTCTGACACGCCCTCCCGCTCCGCCCAGAGCGAGAGAAGTTATTTGATAATTTCCCACCCAAAAAAAAAAAAAAAATATTGTGCGTACAAACTTAAATTTGCAGTAGGAGTATTATGACGTAACATGTTTTTCAAGTAGAATGTTAAGTTTGTTCTTGGGATAACTTCATCCCAACTACGGATACCTTAATTGTGCGTTGTCTGACATGAACTAGACCTGTTTTTGGTCACAGTATCGGGGCTTCGCCACGTCCACTCCGTTTGGGGCTGTTTCTTAAAGAAGGAATTCATCAAGAAGAGCCCTCCTCAAAGAAGTTGACAAACATTTGTCCTCTTTGATTTCTGCTGCCAAACCCGTAAGATCCTACTACCGATTGATTGCAATTCTATACTCCCCCCTTCTCTGTTCCTCTGTTGCGTAAAATCCTCCATGAGAATGTTGTAATGCAATGCCTTAGTAGTACAATGGAAGGTCTTGGAGATATCCTCGAACATTTCCTCCACAGCGTCATCCGAGATTGCCGAGGGCGGTACGTAAACCTAAACAAACTTGAGGCTATACCTCTCCGTTAGCTTCACTACGACGTACGCTACCCTGTTCGAGACACTGGATACTTTCACAACTATGTCACAAAGGGATTTGTTTACCAGGAACCCGACTCCGCTTTGGGATAGCTGGTCTCCTTCTCGAAAATACATAAGTTGGCTCGATTCAAGCGTTATTATGCCCTCCCCCTCTCTTCGGACTTTACTTAACCCAAGAAGGTGCCACCTTATTTTTTCGGATATTGTATTTATTTTAATTCACTTCCTAGACTTTGATTATCACATCATTGCAAGTGTCCTTCTTAACTTCTGTTATTATCTGCTCTAACACGTGCATCTAACGAATTTACAAGTTTCCTTAGAGCTTGATTCTTAATTCATTATGCGTAACTTTTATAGTCCATAATTATTATGACATATATGCCTAACTACAAAATACTGTACACTTTTCTGACGCTAACAAATTAGTTAAAAATATCCAATATATCAATCACCAACGCATCAAAATCCCCCACAAAGCCACGCAAAACTAAGACAATCTTACAATGTCATAGATTTCAACAATATGGTAACTGCAAAAATGACTGCATGAGGCCATTCAGATGTTTCAAACGTAGGGATGGCCACAAAACTTCAGAATACCCCAAAAAAGACATAAATACACCAGTCAAGTGCGCCCTTTGCCCCTGCGATCTTCTTACTAATTACAAAGGTTGTCAAGTTTGCAAAGAAATACTCTCAAGAAACATTAAACCAAGCAACCAACCGGCAACTCTAACTCTCCTACTGAGATAATCCACACCTAACATTTCAGAAAGCTCCACCCTACCCCAACGAAATTCCTATCGAAAATCGGAAGAAAGATACTCAGATATGGCCACTGGACACCCCAAGGTTCCTCCACGAGACAACGTCGTTCCATCTAGCCACATAGAAAACCCTCAACAAAACCTTACAGTTATGGAACAACTCTTCATACAAAATGAAAAAATGGACCAACTCCAGCAACAAATCAGAACCTTAATAGGCTTACTGAATGCATTCATTACCAAAAAAACCCCATAAATGACTCCTATAAGAATCGCAGTCTGGAACATCAATGGATTGGCTCCCAATATCCAATAGTTAAAGACTTTGATGAAAACCAACAAACTAGACGCAGTACTAATTTCAGAGACGCACGGGACGTCCAAAAGCAACGTTCCGCATTAACGGTTATAACATTTACCACTCCCCCATCCTGATAGTAGTGCGCATTCGAGTGAACCTGAGACATTCACGGATAGAACCAAATTCTACAGTGCATTTACAAGCTACTTCTGTTGGATTGGAGGACCGAGCAGGCCCTATTATATTATCCTTAATTTACTGTCTACTAGACACAAAATAATTGCAGACATGGTCAAAACCTACTTCAATACTATTGGCCATAGGTTTAATTGTGGGTGGTCATTGGAATGCTAAACTGTTTCCCCACCTGTATTGGCTTATGGGAAGAAACTCTGTGGTCTCTGAAGAGAACAAACTCCTCATCGTAAACTCGATCTTAAAGCCAATAAGGACTTACGGGATCCAACTGTACGGAAACCAACATACTCTGCCTGCAAGCAGTTCATAGTGGTATTCTAAGAACGATAGCAAATGCCGATATCCACGAATATCTACAAATGCCATCAGTAAACTTTGAAAGGTGGTTGGGACAGACTGGATGCGGAAGGCAGGGGACAGGGCGTTGTGGCGCAGCCTGGGAGGGGCCTATATCCAGCAGTGGACTGCTATAGGCTGTGTTGATTGATCGAAACTCCGAAATCGAATGCAACAAAAGATAACACAAGGCATGCCTAACCCACCTGCATCCAAACCCACTAGTTACTGAACTGTTAAACCCGACAGTGGTGATAAAAAGGGCTGAAGAACTCCTCTTCAGCCTTTTTACCACGGCCCTTTTTTCCACTTGGCTACCTTCTATAAGTGGGAGGAGCACTGACTTTTCCACCTCAACGCCATTAGACATGGAACGAATTTGCTTATGGACCGCGACCAATTACGACGCTTCTCTTTTTATTTATATTGTAGTTGTATTATTTTTGTAAACATATTGTGTTGGTTCAGTTTATGTAATAAAATGTACCTACTTCTATTTTTTTTTTATTTCCTATATAAGCCATCTACGGCAAAATATACAGACAGGGGACACAAAAATCTCCTTTTTAAAGTCGGTTAGATAGACTAAACCATGAAAAACACTAAAAAGATTCACTCAACACACATACCTACTCAAAGTACCTACTTAATGTTTGTTTTGTTTGTGGAAATGATAACATAGTAATGTGACTGATACAGCATCGGGTCAGAGCGTCATTAGCACTTGCAAGCTATCAGTAACTTTGAATCTCTCTGAAGTCTGTTTGACCACATAAAACGTGATAATGTGTAGTGTACGCGTAGTTGATATGGCTATCTTTGACACAATACTGACACACACGTATGAGTGACAGAGATGACACTCTACGGCCGAACTTTCTGGAACTTCTTTTGCCATATCAACAGCCCCGGTTATTCCCGTAGGCTCAGTCGGTACTGTACAGAATGTATAAGTCACAACTGATCACGCTTGATAGTTTTGCTCCAGGGTAGAAAAAAGAACATAAAATCACATTACATCACGCCTGTATTTTCCGAAGACTAAAGCAGATAAAAAAACCGGACAAGTGCGAATCTGACTCGCGCACGAAGAATTCCGTACCATTATCTATAAAAATAGCAAAAAAAAATCATGTTTTTTGTATGGAAGTCCCCTAAAATATTTAATTTATTTTAATTTAATTATTTATTTTTAAAGTGAATATTTATATAAATATTCTGTGAATATTTCAAGCGTCTACCTGTTGCCGTTATCAATAACGAGCAAAAACGAGCAAATAATCCTGGTGACAGACAGACGGTGGAGCCTTAGTAATAGGGTTCCCGTTTTACCCTTTGGGTACGGAAACTTAAAAATTACGTTTATATTTTGTTTCTAGATATTCGTGTGGAATATAACAAAGAAGGCACCCTCGTTTGCAAGGTAGATGCCTACCCACCAGCATCTATATCTTGGTATAAAGATGGAGCAGTGTTCTCCGGAAACACTAACATTTACATCTCCAGTGACAAGTCTATTCTCACTATAAAACACATGCAACCAGAGTTGCAGGGAAAGTACACGTGTGAAGCAAGAAATGACTTGGATCGTAACGTTTTTATAGCTAAAGTTGTCATATTTGGTGTGGGTAAGTGAGCCATTTACTTAACTATTGTTTTAGTTCTTCTTCGTGTCGATGGCACAAGAGTATTTCAGATGCATGAAAGGAGCATCTCCAAGAGACGTTAAAAATCGATTCCCAATCCCTCAAACGTCCGTGGCACCCTGGACACCTAACAGTCGGTAACGCAGAGTCTAGGTGACTAATCCTTTCAACACGATGGGACGAACCGGTATTTCTTTTACTATGCGCTTGCAATAACATCAGTTGCAAGACTTTCTGGGCGCTGATTATCCAAAACGCCAGTCATAATATGTTTATAAAACATCCGATACCAATCCAATAACGGGTTTTCGAAAAGACGGAGGGTTCTCATTTTAATAATGGATGAAAATCCATCTGTGGACAGACCGCGGTGAACACAGTTTTACCTCCCCGATAGAATGACGAGCCTGTTATTAGTCACAAGTACTTCTAATTCTGGAATAGGTGTTATGGAGCATAATAAGCATAAAATGTTCCCACTGCTAGGACACAACAGGCCTCCTCTCTGTGAGATGGAGTGGGCCATTGCGGGTTGGCGGTTGTCACATGTCTTCTAATTTTTGATTCATAGGACATGGCGGTATCCTCTCGATGTTTACTTCACCGTTTTAGGATAAGGATATACCTACCTTATTTTTAATGCTTCAAATTACGACCGATAGAACATTCTTAAGAATAAGGTTAATTAATAGAACATTTTAACATTACTCAAAATTGATTTATTATTTCAGAGGAACCTGTCATTGATAAATCACACGAAGAAATACGTGTCACAGAGAAAACAAGTGCTGCATTATCTTGTAGGTAAGTCGATAAACTTGTGTCCAATTAAAATAAACAAAACGTTAAGTTACTATAAGAAGGTGATATAATATAACCGCTTGTCAATAATACCGCATACACACTAAATAGAGAATTATGTTATGGAAAAACCCGATAACATTATGCCCAACCTGGGGACTAAACCCTCCTGACCCCACGCTGAGTCCTTGAGCACTACACCAAGAAGGGCAATAATAAATAAATCGTACATTTTTCAGAATTCTTGAAGGTATCCCAAAGCCAACCGTAAGTTGGTCTTTCCGGCCTGCAGGTACGGATACGTTCAAAGTAATGAAGGAAACCACAGAGACTGTACACTTGAACAATGTGCGCAAGGACCAAATTGGATCATACAAATGTAACGCGCACAACGTTTTGGGATCAGACCGCTTTACGATGGAACTGGTCGTAGAATGTAAGCTATTATTTGCACCTATCAGCTAACCTAATCACTAAACAAGTTAAGATTTTTTTGCTATGACATACCCTCAGACATACCCGTAATATTATGTAAATTATTATAGGCATGTAATTTGTCAAAATAGTTGGAGCTTATACTTAGAAACCGTTTTGTTTGTGCTCTTTTCTTAAATTCCACAATTATATAACCTTTTTTTTTGTGCACGGGGTGGTAACTCCTCATGCCTGTCCTCCGCCCTGCGGTGGGCGGAGGGGTCTGTCAGACTCTTACTGACTAAAAACCACCCCAGTGTTCCCTTCCCACACTTGCACCGGGAATCTTGGGAGCTAGTATTACTTCCGTGATCCCCGGCTTGTGCCGGCCCGCCTCTGCGGAACACCTCAAGTCTGAGGGGGGTGAGATGATAGACCCCCCCGTGACGTTGAAAGGGGTGCGCGTTCAACACTACGCGCCGCCACCTCGGGTCCAGTGTGATAGGGGGTGGCGGACGTCCCCGAGTCCGCTGTCCCTGGACCCATTTAGGGGGGCCGGAAGAGGGCATTGTCTGCCCTCTGCCGACACCCAGTGCGCCTGCTGCGGGCCGGGTGAGCGGACGAGATCTCCCGCTCCCTTTCCGCAGCCTCCTTCTGCGACACGACTGTTTCGCAGAAGGACACCACCGCGTCCCAGGACTCCTCGCTGCCGGCCATCGTCTCGACCACGGCCGGCAGCAACAGGTCACTGCCTAATCCTGAGACAATTATATAACCTGTGCTAACCCTTCGAGGATTACAGGCGTGATGTTATGTTCAGTTTTATATTTAAAAAAAAAACAATAATAACATCTTTAGGATGGCATTACTTCGCAAAGCTCAATCATTCATACTTTTATCAGACCCACCGGAAATAAAAAAAGATGTGAAAGTAATTCAAATTAAGGACGACGATGAAGTAAGAATATTATGTGACGTTACTGGTGAACCTGCCCCTGCAGTGAGATGGATCTTCAATGGAACCAAACTCGACAGTTCTGCGAAGACCCCTATATCCAGCGACAACAGTCTCAGGTAATTTTTTTTTTTCCATTAATAGAAGGCGGATTTTTGAGATGGGGCAGTAAGGGTGGCTACCTTAAACGTTGTAGCTACAGGAAAACGGCCTTAAGAGACTGTCCTTAACTTTTTGAGAAATTTTGATCGGCATTCACAGATTTAAAAAAATGTACAGTCGGCAAGAAAATAGGCAATTTTCACAAAAACCTTTTTTTTATGCCAATCGATCCTCTTTTTTATAAGGATCAAAAACCTCTTTAGGACCAATTGAGGTTTGAGTACTAGAAAAGTCATAAATCGCAAAAAACTTTTCCCATACATTTCGTGGGAAATAAGACTCGAACTTACATTTTTTACCATCGATAAACTGACCGCTATAAAAACTACTGATCGAAAAACAAATAAATAACAATAACATTAACTTTGGCTATACGAGTATTAACGCCCAATTGCACCACAAGTCACTAAATCCGTCCACTAAATGATAAATAAATGATAAATGATTTTTATTTCTGTAAGTAGGTTTGTACAAACACTTTTACACGTCAGTCATATTTTTAAAACTAGATGAGGTCGGCGTTTCCTATCTGACTACTCTGAGAAGAAAGGCCGAAACAAACTCAGAGGTCACAGTCTCTTTTAAAGTCCAGACATAATCTTGGTCAGATCATGTGAAGGCCATGTAGATTGGTGTCTGAAATGGTCTTTTGAGGAAAGAACCACACAGATTGAGTGGACCTGACCAGTCAGTGCACGCATTTGTCAGTAATCGTGCAGCTCTACTCAGAACTTAAGGAGCTCAACGATGCGACGATCGATACCAAAGAAAGGACATTTGGGTAGGCCGCTTAAATGACTCAAACTGCCAGACCATGAAAAACACTAACTGAGAATAAAAGACAAAGTGAAAATAAAAATAAAAGAACAATAACCCACATAGTCTTCACATTCACAATAATTAAAATAATATAATACTTTACAAGTTTATAATCATGTCATTACGTATATATTACGTTACGTATATAAAATAATAAAAGTTAGCAAAAAACATCAAACAATAAAAATAAACCACTTCAATAAGTAAAAATTGGAGCAGCTCGTAAACGTATTCAAAACATCGTTCTGTGTTTCTGTCAGTAGTTTGAAGACGAAGTAATTGTGTACTCATTATGAGTCAAATAAATCTATATAAGTAACTAGTAGTTCTGCGTACAATAGACCTCGCGTACACAATATTTTTTGCAATAATTACTATACCAGCCGATTCCACTGGTAGAAATCTAAAAGTGAACAATTTACTGCATTTTAAGGAGCTATTTTTCTCATCACGCTGAAGATCCTCACCAAATTTCTATGAAACCAACTTAAAGTTACTACCTTCCAAATAAAAAAAGAACCATCGAAGTCGGATCTCATAAGGCTTAGATATTCAGTAGCCCCTTTATGGAGGAAGTACCCCCCCCTCCTCCAATAAAAAATCCCGATGACAAAACATTCTATAAAGTCGTAAAATCTGTATACCAAGTTTCGTCCAGATCGGTTGAAAAATACGACTTGGGGGCCAAGTCTGCTAACGCAGTTGTGTCCGAATGGCCAATCATTGGCACCGTAATTGTAGAGTTTGACAGTTTTCCTAATTGAAAGGCGTCTTTATGATTTTCCAATGACGTTCCACTGATACTCCATTGGAAAAATTGTCTGTATTTGGTAATGTCGTACTGACAAGTTCCTATTATTTTGACTTCCCTATGGACCACTGTCACGCCATTATGAATTTAGGAGGTTACAAACTATTGGTACAATGGTCATGGCGTTGCCTTGGTATGGTCGTCATAATGACCAATCATTTAAAATAGCAGACTCGGCCCCCTGTAGAGGAGTACTAACAAACTGACAGGAAAGCAAATTTTTCCAGACTTGAAGCAGAGACGCTTCGCTCACTCAATAAAAATGAAATGCTGTACGTTAGCGTCCATGGTTGCGCATCTTTTGACAATGACTGGACAGATAAATTATTAATTTATTTATTTCGCTTTGTTTTAAAATGTTAGTAATAGACCGAATCAGGTTCTTACGGAAAGAAAATTTTGAACCGTTGCTTTTGAAAAGTTGCCCGGAAAATTCGGAAAAAATAAATAAAGGAAATTCCTATTAACAAGCAAATACTAAATAAAAGTGTCGAATTGCAGATTCAAAGCAACGCTAGCTGACACTGGATCTTATAGGTGTGAGGCAGTAAATAAACTCGGATCAGCAAAGAAAACCGCTTTTCTGCATGTATTTGGTAAGTTTATTATTATTACATATTATTTTACTAGCTTATGCCCGCTGCTTCACCCACGTGGATGTCAGAAATTATCCCACGGGAACATGCTACCGAGATAAAAAGTATCGTGTTTCCTAATAAGGCCTCTGCCTCGAATCTTGCGGACAGCGGGGCGGCAGCGCGGGCGCCGGCGGCGCGGGAGAGGCAGGATCTAATGCGTAAAATCAAATGGACCGGCCCTCGAAAACAGAAGCGCGACAGCAGTGCGGTCAAGCGGTGACCGCCCGCGCGTCTGCATTGCAGTGTTGTGCAATTTATTTTTGTGACGTGTCGAATCAAAAAGATGTTGTCGCCGTTGTTCAGACATTTCGTTCGCGAATAAAAACAAATGTCTCGACTACACAACCACGAACACAACACTACGATACTATAGTGTCGCCTGATCTGCCTGCTGGTTTCAAAAACAGGTCTGCGTTGCCTGCCCCGCTCCCGCACCGCCGCCGCCACCGCGCCGCCCCGCTGCCCGCAAGATTCGAGGCAGAAACCTTACAAACAAACTCACTTTCGCTTTTATAATATTAGATAGGATGACTAATATACGTAACACTACACTATTTCCCCCTCTCGACCCCTATTACATGGGACTTAAACATAACTCGGAAAATGTATGTTTTCTAACCGAAGCCGAGGTGTGCCGAAAATATTTGGAGAATATACTTAGAAACTGTTGTGGCATTACAGGCGTAACGTTACGTTCTGTTACACTATTTCAGGGTTGTAAAAGGATTGGAATATTTCAGCTGTTTACCTTAACACGATTTTTCTTAGGGGTTAGTGGATTTTTTGCGATATCAGGTTTGGTGCCATAGTAAAAGTTGTTCATAATGATGAGTACAATGACCCCTTAAGAGGTTGTGCGTTATTTATGTTGCATCTTGTGTAGAGCAACAATAATAAATAAAAAATAAAATAAAATTCATTTAGTTCAGATAACTTGATCCATACAATAAACACACATGTTAATTCGCACATTATTTTTTTTTACTTTTCAGTCCCGGTAACCATTGAAACACCAAAAAAGAGTACAGTAGAAACCATGGTTGGAAAAAGTACGATGTTATATTGCCGAGCTGACGGACATCCTAAACCTAACATTAAATGGACTTTCCAAAGCTCTGATCCAAAAATACCAGTCAAAGATATAACGTAAGTACTTCTATCAAATCATCATTCAAAGCCAAAGTCAAATTATTTATTGCAAATAGGCACATAACCTTCTTTAAGGCTGCTAGGAATCGGTGTAATCAGATGATACGCAACGCTAAACGCCGCCACATCCTAAATAATATCACTTCTTCTTCTCCTGCCGATATTTGGAAGTTCCTTGGAACTTTAGGCATCGGCAAATCGCGACATTCAGACCTTCCTAACACAATTGGTTTAGACGATCTAAATCGCCATTTCTCCACTGTTCCAACTCTAGATAGTCTAACCAAATGTCAAACCCTCGACTACCTTGCTGGTCTGACGCGTCCCAATATCAACCCCTTTGTCTTCACCCCAGTCGACCCGGGAGAGATCAAAAAGATTATCCTATCCATTAAATCCAAAGCAGTGGGCTGCGATAATATCAGCCGCCATATGATCGTGACGGCTCTTGATCAACTCCTCCCTACAATCACCCACATAATAATCTTTTCACTTTACACCGGTGTTTTTCCTCCTCTGTGGCGCAAAGCCCTTGTTCGGCCCCTGCCTAAGATACCCAATCCCTCTCTTCCCAGTCACTTCCGCCCAATTTCCATCCTTCCCTTTCTATCTAAAGTGCTCGAGGCCAGTGTTCACAAACAATTCTCTCACTTTATTCACTACAACTCCCTTATCAGTCCATTTCAATCCGGATTCAGGCCCGGGCACAGTACCGTTTCAGCTCTCCTTAAAGTGACTGACGATATAAGGCGGGGTATGGAAGACACTAAGGTTACGGTCTTAGTGTTAATTGACTTTTCCAATACTTTTAATACCGTCAGTCACGAAGTTCTTTTATCCATCCTTTCCTATCTTATGGTCTCTCCGGGGGTATTGGAATGGTTTTCATCTTATCTTCAGGGGCGACAGCAGTCTGTTTATGCTGGAGACTCTTCGTCGAGTTGGTGTGATCTTGCAGCTGGCGTCCCTCAAGGCGGTATATTATCTCCTCTTTTATTCTCCATTTTTATTAACCTCATTACTACCGAGCTTCGGACTGCGTATCATGTTTATGCTGACGATTTGCAGCTTTATTGTCGGGCAAGTGTTGACAAAATATCTGATGCGATTGAGGAGCTAAACCGGGATTTAGATGTCGTTAAAAACTGGTCTGATCGATTTGGGGTAGCGGTTAACCCAACCAAGTGCCAGACTATCATAGTAGGGAGCCCCTATAGTATGAGGAAGCTGAATGGCTTAACTGTGCCACCTGTAATCTTTGACAATTCAGTCATCCCGTTTAGCTCCGATGTTAAGAATCTTGGTCTGCATGTCGACAGTTGTCTTGACTGGCGAAAGCAGGTCACGACTGTAAGTCAAAAAGTCACCGGAACGTTGCGGTCGCTCTATCGGTTGAAAAATCTTCTTCCATCACACATAAAGGCAACGCTTTGCAGTCCCTAATATTTCCCATGATTGACTACGGTGATGTGTGTTACTATGACCTGAATGCAGATCTCCTCAATAAACTTGACCGCCTTCTCAATAACTGTATTCGATTCGTTTTCAATCTTCGTAAGTATGACCATGTATCCGCGCACCGACTGCTTTTGAAATGGTTACCCATTCGTCAGCGCAGAGAGTTGAGGGCTCTGTCTATGTTGTTCTCTATTCTCGACAAACCCACTTCTCCTTCTTATCTGACTTCCCAAATTAAATAATTATGCTCTGCCCATAGTAAAAATCTTCGTTCCACCAACAATCGTCTTCTACGATGTCCTTCGCACCGTTCTGGCTTCATTCATTCTTCTTTATTTGTCCAGGCGGTCTTTCTTTGGAATGCGCTCCCTCTGAACATCAGGACGGCAACCAGCCGGCTGTCATTTAAAGTGAAGGCACGTGAACATATTCGTCAGAAGTTGGCCGAAGCATCTCAGCGGTGATTTGCTCGAGTCGTTTTCTTCGCTATCGGTCGTTATTTCTCCTGACAAAGTTTATTTTGGTATATTATGTATATATGTATATATCTATCTATGTACATGTATGTATGCTTGTATTTTATAGTTATTTCCGAGCTATCTATCCCGTACGTTGCACCTGCCATGTTTTGTCTCTGCATCACCCTAAGGTTGACTGGTAAAAAAGCATTAAGTCCGCCTTTGTACAGTGTAGTTTTTACTTGTGCATAAAGTTTTAATAAATAAATAAATAAAACGCACTTTTGAACGTAAAAATTTACAAAAAAATAGAATTGATTGTAAAGTTGAATTATTAATTCCCTGGAGTAAACTGACAAGTGCTAGCTGTCAGTTTGTGTAATAAAATGTCTAAAATATAATAAATATGACATATTTTATTGTATTTTAGACTTGTACACTTATTATTATACATTAATTTTACAATATTTTGTATCGGTACGTTAATTATATAATTATAAGTGAAGACGATGCACCTAGAATAAAATTACTAAACCACAACAGGTAAAACATATAAAAAAACCGACCAAGTGCGAGTCGGACTCGCGCACTAAGGGTTCCGTACCATTATTTACAAAAACGGTAAAGAAATCACGTTTGTTGTATGGGAGCCCCCCTCAAATATTTGTTTTTATTTTAATTTAATAATTTATTTTTGAAGTGAATATACAACATTATTTTTAGTATATGCGAAACCTGAATAGTTTGTTCAGAATAAGGAACTGAATCGATTTCAATAATTTTTACACCATGTTATATAATATTTTGTCCCAAAAATATTTAAGTGTGATGGAAAATGTTATCACCATTGAATTACTTACAATACAATCGCCGTACGATATGGGACCTACTGCCAAATTATTATCAATGAGCGCAAGACGACCCTGGAGGCGCGGGGGTGCCGTTAGCATGTTTTTGTACGGACAACCCGGTAACATAACAACCTTTTATAACTTTGTGATTTTTCATGATACAGTTTTGAAATTTTGAACATAGATTCTTGATTTTATTTTCATGATGCTCATATATTTACAAACATTGTAAAAGTATACGGTTTCCTAAAAAACCTTCTGCCTTTACCCAAATTTATTTGGTGCAGTACGTTTCTTAATACTATCATCAATACATTCCTAAATTTTTCTCATCCGTATCTTCGTCAAATTTCATACTCCTCCGTCCGCGTAATATTTTTCGTAAAAAAGCGTACAAAGTTTTTGTTTTCTTGTAAATTCATATTAAAATTACATGTAATAAAGAAATCTTGATGTTTTTTCAAGTCGTACAAGCCGTGCGAAGCAGGGAGGGGGAGGGGTGGGGGGTCACTACTCGCTACTCATAATTCATTGTATTTTTCAGTCCTACGGGTGGTGTAGCGTCGGTAGCCCTTAGAAATATGCAGGTGGACCAACAAGGAACATATACGTGCGAGGCTGAGAATGGCATCGGTGGATCAGCTCATATCACGTACGATGTTAAAGTTTATGGTATGTCTTCTATTATTCTCCATTTGTAATAAGATTAGAAATTTAAATAAATATTTTACAGTCTGTTCAATCGATTTTGACATCTATTCCATAGACATAATGATGGCCTTTTAATGCAAAAACGTGGTTACAATACTGTTTATTACAGCTGCCATTTTGTCATGCCACCAACGCAATAGAAGTCTATATCGGGTGAACAGTGGTTGTTTCTTCAAATGGAGTATTAGGTCGAGTTGATTTTACGTTTATTTTTTATTTTTATGTGAAATTAAAAATTTCGATTTCGATTTTTGAATTTTAAATTGACATTTTTTTATAAAAAGTTCCTCAAAAAAATGTGTTAAAGTGGAATTTTAACTGTCTTATTTTGTTGACTCTGTTCCCAAAAAATGATTATGATTACTATCTGAGATTCTGAATTCAAATATAGCCGTATCCGCTGGTCCGCCTGATGAAAAGTTGTTGCTTGTACACTAACAGTCGATTCGTTGCTAACCTTAATGATAGATAAGTTGAAAGTTTAAATAATTTCGTGTGGCTGTTATTTATCCATATTATACTAAACTCCAACTACATATATTATATTAAAAGGTACACTTGAGGTTTTTTTTATTTTAATGCTTTATTAAAAAAGAGGCTAGATTGTAATTATTATTAGAAACCTGTCCTAATAATTAATTCGAGTTACAGCTATAGCTTTATGTAAGCGGGCACGCCTATTATGCCTGGAGGCTTTATATTTAAGTACGTTCTGTTTACGTTATTTCTGCTTGAGTATAGTTTTTTGACGATTTTTATATATTTTTTTTTTTATAGTGGCGTGTGCTAGCTATCATAAGGCAAATAATATAAATATCTTTAATGTTCTGTGTTGCGTAATGCAAATTATTTTACATTTTATTGTATAGATTCAATTCAAGTTTTATATCTGAACAGACAGCTGTGCTGCTGGGGAGTTTGTTGCGCCACTTCTTCTTCCCAGCTAAAGCACTAGGAAGTGGTGAAGGGTGGGCGTTTTTGGGGGACTGTCTTATGTAATTTTGACGTTCGAAAAGTGCTGATTCTCAGCCTAGTTTGAATAAATGACTTTTGAAGCAATTTTATTCTAACTTAAATTTTTACGTGATAATTATTTTAAAACTTAGAATAGTGTTTATTGCACTTAACACATCCGTTCCACTTTCCTAGTATGATATAATAATAAAAACTCTTTGGTCATGTGTGTTTTTGTCAACTATTATTTCTACACTTTTTACTATATACTAACCCAAAGGATGTTGTTCGTTTTAGTCTTCACACTATATTTGTGTTGAACAGCTGATTTGCCTCGACGTTCTAGAGATATAAGATATTAGAAGAACCGAGCCACACCATATAAAGAACTGTCAAATCAAAGAAAGTCAGAAGACACATTATGTCACTTGGGAGACAAGATAGGAAGAAAAGAACTTACAGAATTGAATATTATCAATAAAAATATAAAATGCTGTAATATAATAAAATTATGCATGTATTTTTATTTTCAGCTCCACCTGTTATCAAGAACGAGTATCTGGTTAAAAGTTTCGAAGCGGTGGAAGGCGACTTGGCAGTTCGAATCAAGTGCAAAGCTACGGGCAGTCCAAAACCAACCATAGTCTGGATGAAAAACGGGCTCAACTTAGCTTTTGGTAACTTTCTCAATTAATATTGGTGATGGTGTTGTACCGTTTTAATTAACTATAAATAAATAAATATGCCAGTCGCGAGTACTAATATGCTTGTAAACATACACTTAGCAAAATTCCAAAGCGATTTTCTGGTAGAATAACGAATAATAATTGCATTTAAAACTTTCGAGATACACCTATTTCATAATTATAGTACGGGAACCCAAATACTGTGTTCGTAACAAGATAAAAATACAATCAATACAGTAGAACAAAATCACTTTTCTAAGTTGCTACGCCTATACAATCAGTGCGTGTGACTGTACATCTACCTAGTTCAAAGAAGTGTTATGTACCCACGAGTCTACATACATACATACACATACATAAACTCACGCCTTCTTCCCATGGGGGTAGGCAGAAACTATGAAACGCTACCTGCTGCGCTCCTTACATACTCCTTTTGCTTCGCCCACGTTCATACATCTGGTCATACACGCACGCCGATTGCGAGTATTACGCACCTGACCTTTCTGAAGGACATCACCAATTTGGTCACTATATGTCCTCCTAGAGCGTCCCGTCCCGGCGTTTCCACTCACCTCTGCTTTAAAAATACCTTTTGTTAGTCGCGTTTCACTCATCCTCTCAACATGACCAAACCATCTAACCATACTCTTTTCAATTTTTGTTACTACCTACATCTTCTTTTAAACTGCACCGTTGCCTTATCACCTCATTTAAGAAAACATTTCCGCATTTTTTTTATTTTTGACTGTAATGTGTATAATACTCGACCACAACTGATAATTTAGATTGACATGACATTTAAGAGTAGTCGATTTAACTCTACGACCTTTTGTGATTGATACCGTAAATGTACATTGCAAAATAAAGAAAGAAGAAAAAAAAAGAGTGCTCGGCGCTATGGTGACCTAACCCTCCTTTCTCGTATTGATTATAGGATAATTATGGTATACTTGCTGCACCCCGCGGTTTCACCCACGTAAGTCTCGATCCCGTGGGAATGTCGGGATAAAAAGTAGCCTATGTGTTCCGTTCCGTTAAAGTATCCAGGGTGTCAGTTACCTCCATACAAAATTTTATCAAAATTGGTACAACCGTTTGAGCGTGAAGAAGTAACAAACATACACACACAGACACAAACTTTCGCCATTATAATATTAGCGTGATATGGGAGTTGACCTCTCGAATTATAGGGGAAATAACTATATTAAATTACAATAGCACTGAGCTACAAGAAGTGGTAAAAAATGGTAAACTATACAACTAACTTATTGCACGTGGTGTCACTAATGAGATCTGAACGTGAGTTAGCCCACATTTTGGTGAACGAGCAAATGTGCATACTTGCGTTCGATTCTTTAACATTTCCTTAGCACCAATGAACGGTTGTAGGTTTAACATTACATAATCACAGAGCTTAATCATAAGCTTTGCGTAATCATCAGCTTAGCTTGCCAATATAACAACATTATGGGAACACTCACCCATCTAGGGAGAGATAATTGGAAATCAACGCGTTAAAATCAACCAATACTTAGCTGATTTTCTAGCAAAACTTATTTTTATTATTTCCTCAGGGTCTGAATGGTACGAAATGGAAGACGACGGTACTTTAATCATCAAGAACATCGACCGCAAGTCAGAAGGGACGTACGTATGCCTCGCAGAAAACGTTTTGGGGAATGCCACCGAAGTATATGAAGTTATGGTCAGAGGTGAGGGAGGTATCCTTATTTTGCAAGTATTTTTCTAGGAGTAATAGACCTTTTTTATGTAGGAACTCGTCCAGGTAATCTAGGTCTCGTTGGAAGAAGTAATTAATGGTATAGTTATGCACCTCGGAAGAAGCCATTGGTAGTAGTTATGCTCCTTGGTAGAAGCAATTGGTAGTAGGTATGCACCTTGGAAAATCAATTGTAGTAGTGCACCTTAAAAGCAGTATTGATAGTAGTTTTCCAACTTCGTATTGGCAACTGACAGTAGTCTGTTGTTCACCTTACGTAAATGCACCCGAATAGCAGTCATGCGCGGTATTCATTCTAAACAACGTTGTTTCAGATAATTTAATACCAGAGATACCTACAAACACGGTATTCGTAGAGGAAGGCAAGACAATTGATATCAAATGTGACATACCACATATGAGCACGGATCAAATGCGTTGGTTTAAGGTACGTTGCAAATTATCATTTATTATATATATTCGTTGGAAAGACAGTTCTGGGGTCATATTATTAGCTCGCCGTCCGATAAGGACCAGGCCTGGGTCGACGGCGCGTTGTGTTCCACGCGCGCCGCGAAGAGATGTCTGCACAAACTGACGGGGTCCGATAGGGCCAATGCAAGGGTTGCGGTTTTGTCAGAAAGGGATATCGTTGCCCTGGCATACAGGCAACTGAAAGAACACGGGTGGGTTTTAATCTGTAAAAGTCTGACACGCCCTACCACTCCGCCCAGAGCGGAGACGTTATTCGATAATTTCCAACCCAAAAAAAAGGGGTCGTATGGGGGATGGTGAGACATCTGCCAAGTAGTCGCAGAATTTTGGCGTACTTACGCCTTTTAAACTATTTGCAACACAATGATGGCCGAAATTACGTCGCTTATTTTTCGGGAGGTGTGTAGCTATTCTTTGAACTATCTTAGTTCTAGAGAGTAAGAGCAATAACATTTCCAATAGTGCCATCAATTTTTCTCAACGGAATATCAACACTTCATAATACCATCCCGCAACTTTTTTCTGGTTTAAGGCAAAGCTTAAATCTATAGCAATACTATTTATGCCATTTTGAACACCTTATATAAATAAAATTGAAATGCTGCTCGCTGGTAAGCGCCTCGCTTGAGAATGGCTGGACAGTTTTTTTTTAATGTTCCTCATTATAGTCCGAATAAGGTTTTTACGTAAAAAAATTGGAAAAATTGCCCGGGAAATTCGGGAAAAACTGAAAGTGTTTTTTTCTATGGGATTTTTGTAATAATAATTGAAATTTGGACAAGACTACGCCTGTTTGGCCAGCAAGTAACAAAATACCAGTTTATTTATTTAAACTTCTCACACACAATAACGTACAAAGGCGGACTTAATGCCTTAAGCATTCTCTACCAGTCAACCAAAAGTGGTGAAGAGATAAATACTCGTAAGATGGCGGGTGCTCTGATTGAGAGAAATAATAATATTATAAAATATTAAAATATAACATAATTAATTATGAATATAATAGGTACAAAAGTACATAAATAGGTTATAAACTTACTTATAAAACACATAACATCACGCCAGTAATCCCCGAAGGGATATGCAGAGGTGTACTTACTTATAATACACATATATTTACTATAATATATCCCTACGTTATATATATACATATTATATATACATACAAATTCAATGAAAAGACTTTAAATTGAGACGACTCTACGCTATTTGTTTTGAAAATAACTCTGCAATTTTCACTTAAATGCATACCGACTGGTGGCCGTCCTGATATCGAGAGGAAGCGCCTTCTAGAGAAGTATGGACTGAATATGAAAGGAAGAATGAACGAAGTCAGAAGTATGAGAAGGAAAGAGGTTCTTAGCGTGTGAAGAACATAGATGTTGGAAGTGAGACATAAGATAAGAAGGAGGGCTGGGAGAAAAGTGTGGTTAAAGCGCGCAAACTTCTTCTCTGGCGAATGGACATCCAGTTGAAGTGAAGATATTTTACATTGTTTAATTTTTCTAGGGTGGGGTAGCAATAGCGAGGGAGGAACTAACCTTGTACAGCGTGACACGAAGCGACGATGGGCTGTACACGTGCCGAGTCAGCAACCCTACAAAGTCTCGGTCAGTCACCACCAAAGTGGTGATTGGATTCAAACCAGTATTCACTACAAAGGAAGAAGAGACCGTTGAATTCGTCCATGAAGCAGATTTAAAAATCCTTTCTTGTGAAGCTTATGGGGAACCGAGACCGATGGTAAGGTATCATGAATATATTATTTCGATATATAAGGAACCAGATGACCACATGAATGAACGTAAACGAAGCAACGAAATAATCCTTGTAGGTTGGGATCGCTGGCGTTCTGTAGTTTCTGCCTACCCCCGTGGGACGAGAGCGTGAATTTATGTATCTATGTAAGGAATAAATTGTTATGAAACCAGATGACCAGATGTATGAACGTAAATGAAGCAAAAGGAGTATGTTAGGCGCGGGCCACATATTAGGGACGTGAGATGAGGACGGGACGCAGAAGCGGCAATAGTATGCAGATGGAAAAGCGATGCGCCTGCATCTTCTCCTATCTGTATGTTTTGTGCCAGATCGGGTTATCGCACATTTTGTATGAAGATACGTGAAAGGGACACCGCGTCTGCATCCCGTCCTAGTCTCACGTCACTTCTGTGTGGACCGCGCCTATAGATCGTAGCAGGTCGTGTTCTGTAGTTCCTACCTCCCTCCTTGGGAAGAAGGTGTGAGTTTATGTATATATGTAAGGAATTATTTGTTATCAAAAACGGCTACACGCATAAAAAATTCGTTGAGGCCGCTACGTGGGAAGTTAAGCAAAAGTATGATTTCTGGTGTGTTTTGTCAGTGAAGTCGTCATATTATATATATATATATATATATGAAAAGAATAACATAACATCACGCTAGTATTCCCCGAAGGGTTAGGCAGAGGTGTACCTATAGTTCACCCACATTTTGCCAGTTATGTTTAAGTCCCATGTAATAGGGGGCGAGCCTATTGCCATCACCCGGGCACAAATCAAGAGTCCAGGCAGCTACTGAGTAGTTTCTGAAGGAAAAACCGAATAACACTTTGCCCGACCTGGGAATCGAACCCAGGACCGCATGCCCAACAGTAGCGCTTGCTACCACTACACCAACGAGGCTGACCTGATTTTTAATATTTTGTGAAAAACTTCTCACTGTACTTTTCCTTAATATGTAGTAGGACTTATTTGAACGTTACCCAAACACGGACACATACTTCCCTATGTGTTTATTATTCTAGCGTATGGCACTCGTGGCTTGCAGCTGAAAATAAGTGTCAGGTGCTGTGAGCCGAGGCCCCTTTTGGCATTATAATAATTGTTTTCTGTTTTTTATAGTTATAAGGTGTATTTATTTTTGCTGTATTGGTAATGGACGCATTTTTCTTTCTTTATTTCCAAAATATTTTCATCAACAGTTCGCAATTTGGAAACACAACGGCAAAGAACTGAGCACAACTGCCAAGTCACATCCATTGGGAATGGTATACGGTGCAACAGGAACATATGAATGTGAGGTCAGCAATGAGTTCGGCAGCATCCATCGAACGTTCAATGTTACATCTAGAGGTAGAGTACCTATATTTATTGCAATTAATATTCTATATCACCTATACATAATTATAGTCCTTACATACCTAGACCCCTCCGTGCCTCAGAAAGCACTTTCAGCCGTTGATCCTGGCTGTCATTCGTGGATCTTTGGCAGTCGTTACGGGTCGTCAGAAGCCCGCAAGTCTGACAACCAGTCTTACCAAGGGGTATCGTATTACCCAGTTACTGGGTTGTGGAGGTCAGATAGAATCGCTCCGTGTAAAATACTGGTAATCCGCTGCATTTGGTTAGACTGGAAGCCGACCCCAACATAGATGGAAAAAGGCTGGGCAGATGATGATCAGCTTTATATATTATGAAATAATGGCTCATTTTCATTAGTAGGTAACTCGACCGATATACAGCATGCTCCTCCATACTCCCGACAGGCGGCGTAATGAATAATGAAAGTCATAAGTCGATAACGCGGTCGGTGCACCATCTGCGGAGAATCCCCTTAGCGGGCGTAGCGACCAATGAAATTATTCGGTCAGTAAAACCGACCAAATGTGCCACCCGCCAAGTGAAAATGAGCCTTCAAAGCAACTGCCAAGCGTGCGGTGCAGATTCTCCGTATAATGCAATCGTTTTCTATCGACTAATGAAAACGGTTCCCCGAATACGGGCCCTATAGCATGCTTTACAGAAATCTCTAGCATCCTACATGCTGGCCCAATAGACTAATGAAAACAGTTCCCTGCATGCGGGCCCTATCTAGGGGCCCTATCTATAGGGCTCATATGCGTGATGCGGGATATTTTTGTAACGGCATGTGTTACAAAAATCTTCCGCATCACGCATACGAGCCCTATCGACCAATTAAATTAAGTCACTTTTCAAGTCTGTCTGTGACTTCTTAGTTCTTCTAAAGGACACAATGGATTCTGATGAGGTTTTCACCATAATTTTGGAGAATTTATTCGGAAGGTTTATGTGTATCTATTAATCTAAATTATAATAAAAAATCTCGATATTTTGTAAAGCCGTGCGAAGCAGGGACGGGTCAGTAGTATTCATTATAAAAAAAACATCTACACAATCCAGACAAAACATGATTGAATACCAAGAAGTATTAAATAATGCATAGCCAACTAATGTCCGAAAATATCGCCTTCCAATTTCCTTTAAATCCTAATAAGATTAAAATAATAATGCAATAGGGAATATATGCACACGTAATTCAAAACTTATCATTATTTTAATATGTACATTGTGTGTGAGTCAAGAAACAAATTACTATTTTAAATTAATGCATTACTTGTTGGAACGGAACGCAAACTCTAAAAACTTTTTACAAAAAAAAAAACAACCGACTTCCAAAAAAACACTACAAAGTGCAAAATAACTTTAATTTCGGAAGTCCAAAGCCACCGACTTCCGAAATTAAAGTTATTTTTCACTTTGTAGTGTTTTTTTTGGAAGTCTGTTGTTTTTTTTTGTAAAAAGTCTTTATTTTTCACTTTTTAGTGGGGGTTCTGATTTGGGTCAGTTTGTAATTTATCCAATTTACAATAGCCTAACGTCAAATGCTCATCACCTTTTACAAAATATTGCTTTTCCCGATGCAGGGGCGTTAATTGTTGAGGAGTTCTCCTGGTAAGAACCATTTTGACGAGCATAAATTGCTTTGCAACCATATTAAAGTGCCTAATCGAATCGCAACGGTGAAATACTTATTATTAAGTAGTTGCGGTGGCCATGCTGGTGCTGTGGTCTTCATCATCAGTTCCACTTCACCAAATGGTGCTTTTCGAGTGCAAATGCACGAGTTACTATAAAAAATACTCAAACCGCTATAGGTATGCCTATAAAATTTCAGGATTTCCTCCGATTTCCATCGGATACCCTCATCAGAATCTGATTTGGTGGCAATATGACCACCTCGGGAGCATACCCTAACAAACAAAAAATTTTTTTTTCAAAATCAGTCCACAATTGACGGAGTAATCGGTGAAAAATAACCTCCTCCTTTTTAGAAGTCGGTTAAAAAGCGTCCTCTTCGAAAATGCCGGTGACGTAAAATACTATGTGAATAAAATCTATTCTTTGCTAAGCGCTTGAAATCTCGCAAAGGTAAATATGTATGTACGACTTCTGTTGGAATAAAGCATAAACAATAATTTATTTGATATGATTTGCGGCTAAAAAACAGATGTAAACAAAGCAGTTTCGTGGTAAAAGACGTCACACCGCCACCGATGTCAAAACCGCGACAGAAATGGACGTTGGAACTGTGCTAGAAAATTGTTGAAGTTTCATAAATTTGTTGAGCAACAAGCAGTAGTTCAATTTAACTTTTAATAACTACTTTTCTTGGGTTTATATTACGGTCTATTAATGATTTAGTGGAAAAAAAATTACATGCATAGTTTATTTATTTAATCTTCAGGTTAGCCTAATATATGAATATACTCATAAAATGTAGGTTGGTATATAAAATAGTGAAGTCAGTAATGTTTTGCGTATTTTTTTACAGATTGCATACTGAACATCATGAAAGATTTCCCGGAGAAACAGCCTATAATGTACTCACCATCGCTCGGATGGCCAGTATTCCCAGTTAACAAAGGATACATGATCATACCACATGAAGAGTTCTTCTTCTTAAACTGCCCTTCACGATTCGCCAACTCCAATCTCCCTCGGACGACCAATCTCATGGCGTTCTGTGAACGAGACACCACAATCAAAATCAATGGGAAAATATACAATTTTGTTGACATCCAATGCAATGAAGAAGTCAAGCCTCAAGTTTCGAAAACTGGAATTCCGTGTCTCCCCGGCAACACAGAGTATCTAAAGATTGGATACAGATTATTTAATGAATTGCTTGAAGTTTACGATGTTTGTCTGGACAAGAAGAACAACGTGCCTTTGTTCACGAAGCACAAGCTGTCTCCGGACCACACGGATAGATCGACAGAGGCTGAATGGTCCAACAGTCTCTTGCCTCAAGCCTTCGATACGTTGTATGACTGTAGCAGACAAATGTATGACATCAGCATGACTTTGGGAAGAGAGTTGCGTACTCACGAGTCTTGCTGTTTCGGTAAGAGACAGCTAGTGAACTCCCGTAACTTGCTGCCTGGTGTACCAACGTCATCGGCGTATGACTACTTTAACGTCATCCCTCACTGGAGTACCTGTAACTCAAAGGTATGTTAGCTTAATTTTAAGCCGGTAAATATACAAAAGCGGTGGGCGAGAGCAGTGGTGGCCCAGTGGTAAACGCCGCGGCTTACGAGTTGTAGGTTATAAGTTCGAACCCAGACAGGCGCTTTACTTTGTGTAAATTATTTCAGCACCACTGCTCTCAAAACGGTGAAGGAAAACATCGTGAGGAAACCGGCATGTCCTAGAACTAAAAGTTCGAAGACATGTGACCTCTACCAACCCGCACTGCGCCCGCGTGGTGGCTTACGGGCCACTCCCTCTCACAGAAAGAGGATGCCTGTGTCCCAGCAGTGGGAAGATTATAGGCTGATTATGTAATATACAATAAATAGGTATATGGTTACCTCAAAGTTCCCAATTCAATCCTGTTACTAGGTTCAATAGGAGTTGATCATGGCGCAATTTATTTATTTATTTATGATACTCTCTTGTTTTACGTGTAGAATATGCACAAGTAAAATAGGTGTTCAATTAAAAAACGTTGCTTTTGTCCTCAGAATTGGGAAGATGTGGAGCAAAGTGTGAGAAACCTTGTGAAGTCAGCTGGCCGTGATCTGGTAATAACGACTGGAACAGCACATCACAGCGGACCATCTACTGATGTAACCCTACATGACGGCCGCGGAGGAAATCAAACAGTAGCACCGTTCTTGTGGAAGGTAAGGCAACCTTTTTAATGTATAAAGACAACCTGTATTGTATACTCCGTGTGAAAAATTTCGGAACAATAGTTTGTGTGGACAAAACTGGAGATAAGTCAGGCAGACAATATTTTTTTAACCAATGCTGCATGTGCGTGTGCCGAGTCGTCGAGTCTTATGTATTGTTTAAAAGTATATTTTTGTATTTTTTAGTTTGAAGACATTTGTTTCCAGTCTGTATATCAAACTCTTTTGCTGACAGTTTGTGTGAGTAATACAACATTATTTTTAGTATAATTAAGCGAAACCTGAATATAGTTTGTTCAGAATAAGGAACTGAATCGATTTCAATAATTTTTACACCATGTTATATTTTGTCCCAGAAATATTTAAGTGTGATGGAAAATGTTATCACCATTTAATTACTTACAATACAATCGCCGTACGGTTAGGTACTTACTGCCAAATTATTATCTATCAATGAGCGCAAAACGACCCTAGAGGCGCGGTGGCGCCGTTAGCATGTTTTTGTACGGACAACCCGGTAACATAACCTTATAACTTTGTGATTTTTCATGATACAGTTTTGAAATTTTGTACATAGATTCTTTACATAAAAATACTAGACACGTATTTCGGGTTTCGCATATACTAAAACTAATATTGTATACAGCACTTAGGCTTCGGCATAACTCACTTTGGCTACACTCCATACAAACGACCCTCCATACTTTTACCTAATAGTAGGCAATAGGCTAGTTGACAGTTTTAGACAGTTTTTAATTAACATTAACAGAACTAATTTTTCATTTTTATTACGATATTTAATTTTGATTGTCATACCTACTATCATGGCGGTCCGAGTATCGACCAAGAAGCTTATAGATGGAGTGGAGGCAACACTCTAAAAACGTGAAGACAACCGTGGTCGGACTATCTCATACATCAGAACGAGACGTGTCGTGTTTTCTTTAATGTATGTATTCAGAAAGAGAGAGTTCGACCACAGTCGTCTTCACTTAGGTATTTAGTGTGGCCTCCACTCTTGTATCTATACCTTCATGGTATCGAGTTATCGACATACAATTTTAATGTTTTTACCTCCATTCTATAAAACAAAATTCACTACTTACTGTCAACTAGCCGACTATATGAGTTCGTATATTTGTGTCCGATTATTCATATGTGTATGGAGCACCACGGCTAGCCCACTCACGTTTTAAGTGGGTGGGGATTCTCTGGGCTGAGTTAAGCTGGCACGGCACTATTGTCTGGCTTACTGCTGCGGATTTGAGTGTCGCTTCTTTACGTAGTAATAGTTATTATTCTTTGCTTTTACTGTTTAGTTTTCTTTTAGGTTGTAGTTTTTTTTTTTTAATTTTGACCAACTCAATTAGTTTTCCTCATACAGCAACAATAAACAATATTCTATTAAATTCTCTTTGCTGACTGATCATGTTTTTGTTAATTTTCAGGTAGTTCAAGATCGTGCTCAGTCGGCATCTCTCGCGATAATTCACGTCAATATTCCTGAATTGTCTCCAGAGGAGGCTTCGAAATATGTTCTGTGTCCGGACATATGTGAGAATGGGATCAGCTGGATAGAGCCTTCTAATTGGCACAATGTGGAAGACGGCTACACGTATTGTTGCGCTATTACAGAGTTTGAAAAAGCATTCGGTTACAACGGACGCTTCAGTCCTGACATGGTCTATGTTCTTTTCGACGGATCTTTGATACCTGAATTTTATTTGACGATGAAATAGTATTAGTAGTAGTAAATTAATAATAAGTTTGATAGTATTTTTTTTAAATAATGATTGTAACCCCTTCCGCTGGTATCAGCTGTAAAACGGAACAGATTATGGAAATTTGAAAACTATTCACCATAGTATTCTAGTTTATTTAATTTTACGAAAATAGTAATTGCTATATTTAAATAATAAATTTACATGGTAAATTGTTTCGTTTTATTTAGATTTTTAAAGTTTGCTTTTATTGAATGCGAAACTTGTTCATGACAGTTAGTAGAGTCGATGTCATATTCCTTAATCGCCTTAAGGTTGAATATCACTTGCACGTCATAAACCGATAAGGTCTATTTATCTATGATAGTTTCAACCTTATTGAATTTTACTTATTCCGGGAATTCTTGTCGTGGTGGTAAAAAAATACGAGGTCGACTTGATACAGGCTGGCAGGAGAAAACCTATTTTTAAATACGGTTAATGTATACAGGGTGGCAGGGACATCGAAGCGCAACCTTACCATGGATTCAGTACATGATTTTGGACACTACTGCGTTAAAATTGTTCGTCAGTTATTAAAAAATCCGGCCAAGTGCGTGTTCGACCACGCACAATGAAGGGTTTCGTAGTTGGAATGAATTTATCCCAAAAACAAACACACAATTAGTTTAACCAGGTTTCAAGCTGGCTAAAGTAGACTCATCGTGCGTGGGGTGCTGTTTAAAATGTTACAATAAAATTCCTCCCCACATACATCAACTGAATGATACGAAATATAAATCTTGTTTAAAAAAAACACTATGCAGTCAAGTATATTATAAGTTGGGGCATTACATCGCTGATAAAAATACTCGGCTCAACGCTGGTCCTGCTCCACAAGGGCACAAAAAGGGCCCGTTCTTCTGCAAAGGTACCTACTACGCTTTGGAATGGGTAACTAGCTTCATCTTTCTGACTGACCGACCTTGACAATTCAAAAATGCCTTTATTTGAAATAAATGCTTTGAGTTTGAGTTCTCCCGTACATCGATGTAAGCTACGGTCAATTTTCCTACGGCAAATGTAAGTTTGTAATCGCAATAAAATATTTTTTATGTGATAAAACTATAAATTAACAATTTTCGGACTTTTTACTTTACTTGTGCTGTGAGACCTTGCTTCTTGCCAAATTTCATGAATTCTAGGTCAACAAGAAGTACCCTATAGGTTTTGATTTATTTGCGAGTATTAAAATATGACGCATAAATTGCCGTATTTTTTTATTGCGTTGAAAACTATAAACAATCTCATGCAGTCGGAGGCAATATGTCGTTATTGTTAAGAAGATGCCAATTCAATGCTGACTGCCTCCGACTGCATGCCTCCGATTGTTTATAATATATAAATCTTGTTTCTATCTTTTTTTAAGTTCACTTTCTACGCAGTCGGGTTTATGTTTTTTTTTGTTATACACTACAATCACACGCATTGATGGTCTAGAGATCGCAAGCGCAAATTTTGAGCAAGAGGTCCTGGGTTCGATTCCCAGATCGCCCAAAAGTGTTATTCTCAGTAGCAGCCCGGAGTCTGGATTTATGCCTGGTTGATGGCATTAGGCTCGTTCCCTATGGGACTTACACATAACTGACGAAATGTTGGTGTGAACTAATAAGTACAACTCTGAAATGAAATGAAATTGTTTATTCTGTAAATAGGATATCTGAATGACTTAGACGTCATATTAAAAAAAAAAAATTAGGCTAGTTTTAATCGACATTAACCATCTGACAACCCCTGAGAAGAAATGGCGAAACAAATTCAAGGGCCAAAGTCTCTTTAATGTACATAAAGTCTTGGTCAGATCGTGGGAGATCCATGTAGATCCGTGTCTGAAATGGTTTTTTGAGGAAATAACCACACAAATTTGATCTGCCTATTAACCCTTAGGAAATTACAGGCGTGGTGTTAAGATGACAATCACACGTTTCATGTCAACAGATCGGGATCCTGCTGTTTTGCCGAAAAGTTTTTGACAAAATTTCACTACCCAAACAAATTTCACCAACCTTTTTTTATACCAATGGAATATTTGGAATGCTTTTAGTACGCACATTTTCATTTGGTCAAATTTTACTTGGCAGAATATTACCAAGGATAATGTCATTAAGGCATTTGGTCTTTAATAAAATGATTTATTACAGCAAACAATCTTTAGACAATAAACATTTAGTCAAATAATTGTATTAATTAATTTTACTAGGCTACCCGGAACCAAATTAGTTAGAATAGGTTTTTTTTTTAATGGTTAGGTTAGGTTAGGAGAAAACTGTGACCCGCTACGCACGCTGCGGCCGGCGAGTGCCAGAAACTCTATAATATATAGAAAAAAATACTTTAGTAGGTTGCAAAAGACTGAATAAAAATGGTAAATTGAAAACTGACGATATCAAATATTTGGCTTATTTTATTTTGCGTAAAATGTTAATGTTATGTTTTGTAAGTTGTTGTGTTGTGTTATGTTAATGTTTTGTTTAACGTACAGACGCCAGCAGGTCAAGCTACCCGAAACTGTAAAATTTTCCTAATCAACCTTGAACCTTATGCTTTAACGATAAAGTTGAAAATCTTTTAAAGAAATTTGACAGATTGTAGTAGCTTGATGTGCTGGCGTCTGTACCAACTGAAATATTTGAGTACATTAAAATTGGTAAAAGTTCTAGTTGATAAGCAAGTTATTTTTTAAACGTTCACTTGCCATACATTAGGTTTGTGTTTCAATTTAATTTGTGTAGAGATTTTTTGGTAAGTAATAATTTGGCAAATGAAATTATGCGGAAATTGTTTGGGAAGTGATAATTTGTCAATTTATTTTCGATGAAACATGTGTGACCCCAACAGTACCCCAAGTGTAAGTTTGCAAGAGAGTAAACGTAACTATTTCGTTTACGTTAAAATTTGACCGATAGATCATAATGCTAAGACTAATTGGGGTAGAATAAAAATCTTAACGCAAACGCGCTAGTTAGGTTTACTCTCTTGCAAACTTACACTTGGGGTACAGATCATTAATTCACGCACGTTCACGTTAATGCTACCCTAACGCGATGTACCAAGCCTATAGTTTAGAAAGACTCATCGCGAATCACGTGACTAAGTACTGCGATCAACAATCGACATTCAATACAACACGTGAAGGCTGTGGCAATGACATTACGGCCCGGGACGACCTGGCATTCAGTTCTAACAGAACTATTACTAAGAACAATTATTTTGTGAGTGCCCATTATGTTATTATTATTTGACGGCGAAGGAGGTAGTCGTCTCTTGTTGTTACGAAGTTACTGGAATTTCCGAAAAGGTGGAATACGAGTGACACTGGCTGGTGACAGTCACTTTAGCAGAGCGTCACATCGGTGGTTGCGTGGCGGCTGTCTTCTGATGACAGAAATGTCAGGGGAGCCGCGAGCCGCTGTCGTACCACGTCCAGGACAAAATGCTATCAGCACAGCCCTAATGATAGACAGATTCTAGACAAAATCTAACTGATTGCTATTTTAATTGTATATTTTATTATTTTTATGACATTTATTTTACACTCTGTGATTACCTTAACTCACACACTGATTATTTTAGGAAAACTTTTTTTCTTTTTTTTTACAATGTTTGTAAATATGTGAGCACCATGTATCTATCACATAATTAATTTATCTCATTACTTCATTATTAATTCTTTTTACCTATTGTGGTATAGTAGTTTTATTCTAGGTGCATCGTCTTCACATATAATTATATAATTGATGTACCAATACCAAATATTGTAAAACATTTTAAAAGAGTAACGGTGGAGTTTCTTGCCCATTCTTCTCCATACGAAGCTACCTTTTGGAAGGGGCGACTAGAATCAATTCTATTTTATTTGTAAATTTTGAGTTCAAAAGTGCCATCTATGTGCCTACTTGAAATAAATAATTTGACTTTGACTTTGATATTGAAGATACTGAACCACAACACCATGATCACTTCTGGTAAAGGCTATCCTGCGCCGTTATATTGAAAAATTGTGTTTTATAATAATCTGATATAAGGCAGCACTGCCAATGAAAATATAAAAACCGGCCAAGTGCGTGTCGGACCACGCACAATGAAGGGTTCCAAAGTTGGGATGAATTTATCCCAAAAACAAAGTTAACATTGTAGTTGAAAAACATGTTCTGCCATACATCGATATACGTCATGGTCAATTCTTCAACTGCAAATGTAAGTTGGTCTACTATTACTCGTTACCTTTTGAAGCCTACTTAGCTGTGATAGTTTTCCTTTTAACTTCGGTAATATACACTACTGCCATGAACTTATTCACATAATATCCAAAAACAACTATTTAACTTGACCCTAAAAAAAATGAGCGCTTCAAAGCTTAATGTTACTCAAACGGATCCCTGAATCAAAAAATGGTTTTTACAGACTACAATATTTCTGAACAGCCTATCCAACGCTACCCATACCATAGGAAAGACAATAAAAAAAAATATCATTCCCACTTTACGTCCAAGGGGGTATCCTACTGATTAATTTGTATGCCCATGCCAAATTACAGTTTTCTAGTAGTAAGAGTCTCAGAGCTAAGCCACGGACAGACACAGACAGACAGACGGATATGGTGAAACTTTAGGGTTCTTTGTTGACTGCGGAACCCTAAAAACTACTATTTTCATGCAAAACAAACCATTCAGGCCAGATTAGGTTGTGATAATTCCAAAGTTTAAACTTCGAAATTATTTGAATTACCTACTTTGATAAATTCTTAGAAGCAGTAACGATGATTTCGAGAAAAACGTCTGTGATAGACGGTCGCGAGTTCGCGACTGACGGAATATTCCCCTCTAAGGTGCTGAGCAGACGATGGACAAATTATCCGTGGACCATTTGTCCGAGACGATAGAACGTATGGAAATCTATGCAATAACGCACACGTAGGACAAGAAGACTCCTGCCAGGGTTACGAGCCTGTCCGAAAGGGATATCGTGGCCCTGGCACACAGTACGAGCCTGTCCGAAAGGGATATCGTGGCCCTGGCACACAGGCATTTGAAGGAACACGGGTGGGTTTTAGTCAGTAAAAGTCTGTCACGCCCTCGCGCTCCGCCCAGAGCGGGAGAAGTTACTTGATAATTTCCCACCCAAAAAAAAAAAGTACAAGAATAGACTACCAGAATTTTCATAAGTTCTGTCGTCGCTGACAAGTTGTTCGCGGACACATCACCTGCTCAGCGCTTTAATCACGGATTCAATCAAATCAGACCTTATTTTTTCAAGATTGCTCTTAACTTTACCATTTCATACGTTATAGTAGCTGGTAACTATTTAAACTTTTGACACTTGCCGACAAGCATTCTAATGCATTCATGTACCTACTAAGTAATGTCAAATAACAATGACCCCATTTCGCAACGCTTCTTAAAAATACCGCCAAATCGTTGCAGAATGTTTGACTTGTGGCAAATAATATCTTTATGATATTAATGTAAATATTTAGCGTTCGATGTTGATTTGAATGATTTGTTACAACATCTTTTGAAACGAATCAAATCCGGCCCGTGAGTGTCTCCTGCCAAAATGATGTCGTTAACTTAATCAAGTTTAGGTAAGTTTATTCACATCTTGATTATAATTTGCTGTTAAACACAGGGTTGAATTTAAATTGGCTATCGGAATTCTGCACACGTGATATCGCGAGCTAAGCACAATAAAATAAAAAAATAAAAGACGTGAAGTTTTTTTTGGGGGGTCAACGACATCTGTTAGTGTTGTTAGTTGGTATTGAGTATGAGTTGAGAAAATCTGTTTTCTTGTGTTTTATCGTGTTTTGGCATCGATACCAAACACGAAGTACCTATGTGAAGATTACACAAAAAAGAAAATGATTTTTTAAATTGATATTTCAAATGACTACAGAAACTGCGGTCGATGACCCCACAAAAAAATCGTCAAAATTATTTCTTTGAAAAAGAAATTGCAATCGCAGACGTGATGGGTATCAAACCATTACGTCTGCGGATTTTCGCTAGCTATTTTACCGTGTATACTACGAGTAACATAACGTCATAAGAATGGAATTTAGTAGGATTTATGTTTATGTTTCTATTTACATCTTTTATTTACTGACTTATGTTCTCCAAAAATAATAGAACTGCTGTTTTAAAGCTGACTCTGATCATGGAATTGCCAATAGTAATTTTTCGAGCTCTATGAAATGTGTAATTTTATTTTAGTTAGGAGAAGCTTTAGAGCAAAATTCATAAGTCATTCGGGTAAGGAGACAGCGTTGGGAAAGCCCGGACTAACCGAGCAAAAATCCGGCTCGAAGGACCATGTAGAAGTTAGCGCCTGCGTGGTTTAGCACTAACTGCTGTGTCGCTTGATATTTGGTTAATCTGGTTGATTTGGTATTATATTAGACTGGTTAAGGTTTAATTGTTCGTTTACGATCACTAATTTAATGATACGAAATTATATGGTATAAAAGCTATATTGAATACTACAATTTATTATAATTATCAGATGATAAATCTAAGCTAAATTAGCACTAAGATAGTTTGATCTGGTTTGATTTGAGTTACGTGGTTGGTAGTCAAACACGTACCTACTAACTGGTAATAGTTGCGATAGGTACATGCATTTATGGAAATGCACGCAGGCAAAAGTGCTGAGCTGTTCGGTTGCAAATATTGCACCGAACAGATCACATACTCACGTATTATCTAAACTCAATTTGAAATAAGATTAGAAATTTAAATTAACTTTTTTACAGTCCGTTCAACCGATTCTGACTTCTATTCCGTAGGCATAACAATGACATTAAAAGCTAAAACGTGGTTACAATACTAACTGCGTGGTTATTACAGCTGCCATTTGTCATGCCATCAACACAATAGAAGTCAAAATCGGTTGAACGGACTGTAAAAAAGGTTTATTTAAATGTCTAATCTTATTTCAAATGGCATATAGGTACTTACTACCATTCAAACCAACCCACCCTGAGATACCACTTGATAGATTGTGATTTTGTATGGTTGTATTGCTCTCATGCAATGTGACAAAATGTAATTTAAAAAATAAATATTATTTTTGTTGTTTTTTCTTTTTTAATTTTAATTTAATTTATTTTATATTCTAATCTTATTTGGTCATTTAAATACTTACTGGTATTCAGCTGCATCCGGTTAGTCTAGAAGCTGACCCCAACATAGGTGGGTAAGGCTAGACAGATGATGATGATTTGGTAATTTTATCAAGTATCTTTGTTTGCTATTATTGTAATAATTTAAAATTTATTGAATAGTTGTTCATCTTTTAATAAAAATGTTGTGCATGCCTATAAGTGATGTATTTGCACAGTATTGAAGACTTTGTGATTACCTATTGTTACTGTCGTTGTAAATATGTTGTTGATTTGCCTTTCTCAATAAATAAATAGGTGGTAACTACTTATTTCAACACATCGGTGGAAGGTAGGTAGGTACATTTATTGTTAAAACTAAGGGTTTTATTTCGATTGAAAACCTAAACAAATTGATATTTATTATGACTTATATTAAATATCTACCTAATTTGTTCAAAGCATCCTACACACAATCATGCCAAAGGTGAGCCCAACAACATAAATTGTTACAACTCATTATTATTCAACACGTACCTGTCAAAATGCAAAGAAATAACATATCGATGAAGGCATCGATATGTTATTTCTTTGCATTTTGACTTTTAAATTTTGTAGTTAGTGCAATTGTGAACTAAGGAGTTCACAATTGCACTAACTACAAAATTTACATTTTTGAGGAGAGAGCTTTAAAGTTTTTTAAAGTTTAGACGAGAACAGTAGAAAATCCAAGTAAAATAACAAAAAAAATATGCATCTATTCATAAGACTAGTCCTTTTACTCCATCATATCTCAATATTGTAATATTAGTTTAAACGTTACCTTTTCAAAATGGCCAAATAAACATAAAACCCCCCATTTAATACATTTGTGCACTAAGATTGATTATGCTGACTGGCATTAAGTGAAAAAGTCAAAAATATTTAACAGCTTTACCAGGCTGGTTCAAGGTCCAAGAAGAAGGATAATAATAGTTATGGATATTGCATTAAATAGACAAAATAATAAACCAGTGATCCATATTCTTAATGTTTATTTTTATTATAAAACACAAACAGTTTTTATCCACAATCAAATAAAATAAATTTCAAAGTCGCAACAAAAAAATAAAAGGACTGAAGCCCAATTACAGGCCAATCTTTAGCTATTTCACAAAACAATTAGTTTCTGAATCATTAAAATAAGATTTTTTATAAGAAAAAAATAAAGTCAGTCTTCAGTTTCAGGTAACAATTATTCATTTTTACTAATTGGTAATTAAAAATTGAATCAAAACTTAAATTTCTTCAACAATGGACTCTTCATCTGGATCATCATCAGACGATTCAGTGTCATCACAATTATTGTTAACAATAGCCGCAGAAGTGGATGAAATATCTTTGTAATATTGCTCATATTCTGGTGGTATAACCCCATCATTTAAAAGTGTTATCAGATCTTTCTTTTTAGTTTGTGAAACTGCAATCAGTGATTTATATGCGACTTTCAGAGGTTTCTTTAGTTTGCTTATACATATGTCTTTATTTTTCTTCATTGTTTTTGTCTTACAAATGTCTATTTCATTGAAATCTGGATCGGTCAAATCGCCGTTGAAAATCGTACCTAAACACCATAATGATTAACATGAGTGACAGTTTAATCTTTTGAGGGATGGTATAAATATAAGACAGGACATCAAGCGTAACGTAATAATACTGAGACCGCCCGTATTTCGTATGAAAGTGTTATAGGTACCTACTCGTATAGTAGTCGTCACGAGTCGTGAGCACAAATGTCAAGTTTATTTTTTGAGTTTTGGGAATTTAGCATTGCTGTTAATCACACGTGAGGTGTGCGCGTGTGTAGGTCGCCTTTCATTTGAAACTTTGGAATCTAATTAAAAAAAAAAAATCCACGAATAGTTAAAATGCGAATTAAGGAAGCGCGAATAAGGAGCTTTTACTGTAGGTACTGCTGTGTGTTAATTTTTTCAGACTACTGGCACGTAAGGCGAACCTTTCGCCATCTCTTACTAGTTGAATATCACTCAAATGTCAATGTTTTATTACAGATGTTACTTCTGCAGAGTTATTGGCAGATAGCTACAAATCTCAGCAGAAAAATGAGGACAGAAGTTCAAACAAAACATTGATCTACAAATCGCCAGCTATAAATGAAGTTAGCGTCACTCAAACACCACGGTCAAAAGTTGCAAAGAATTTAAATACTCTATTTGACAAAATATCTAATGAGATTGCTGCAAAACGTCAAGCTTTCATTCAAAATTCAACGACATCGCCTGATATTATATGCACAGCCAATCAAGTAATAGTTTCAGAATTTGATAACAATAATTCACTTGAAGATATAAACAACTGTGACAAATCCGAGTCAGTTCTAACTTCACAAGCATCTCCTGACATTTATGACATTACAGAAAACGACGTAATCACCTCTACACCCATAAATGCTATTGGTCGAAAAAGAGATCCATCACAGTCTGCTGGATCAAATACAGTCTTAGGTCACGACGTTGAGTCTCTGCAATATGTAGAATCTGCCTCTAAAATATCTGATTCAGATCATATTTCAAAAGAAATTTCCCCATCTGTTCTCAACGTACAGGTGTTAGAAGACCTCCCTGTTCCCAACGAATCTGATCATGTTTCACCAAAGCCGAGTACATCAACATGTGAAAATACATTATTACACCAAGATCTATATTTGTCAGATGACGAAATATCTCCATATATTGATTCAGAATCGTCTTATGCTCCTTCACCATCTAAACCACGCCATCTACCATTATCATTAGATAGCGATTTAACTGACGTAAGTGACTCAGTAGAAGCTACAAAGGAAAATCAACCAAAACGAAGAAAGAAGGCAATGCCCGAAGCATGGAAAAGAAATGTTCTTAAAAATTTACGCCAAACAGGTAAAAGGTACACAAGTAGAAATGGAAAATTTATGGAACCAAAAGAATGCAAGCCTACAGATTGCTCTAAATGTCGATATCAGTGCAATTCTTTGTTTCCAGAAAATCTGAGACAAGATATCTTTGAAGAGTACTGGAGCCTAGGTGATACAAAACAACAAAAAATGATGCTCCGTAGCCTGATTTCTCACGCTGAAGTCTTACGTCTTTATACGAAGGCAAAAAACCACTTCCACCAATCTGTAGGTAAAAAACGAGTTTGCCAAAAGTTTTTTTGTAATACATTAAATATTAGTTCAAGCATCATTAATAATTGTTCAAAAAATAGAGGGCTCAACGGCATATTTATGGGCACTGACAAACGAATAGGAAAAATGCCCGCAAACATTACTTCAGTGGAGTCTACTAACTTTGTAAAAGAGCATATTAACCTGTACCCTCGCGTTTAATCCCACTATTGCCGAAAAAGTTCTAAAAAACAGTATTTAGACAGTGATCTCAACTTGAGTCGCTTATATCAAATGTACAAAGATTTTTTTTGCCCCGAAAAGATGATAACTCCTGTATCGCCTTATGTGTATCAAAAGATTTTCCACTCTTATAATCCAAGACTAGCATTTTACAAGCCAAAGAAAGACCAGTGCACCAAATGCAACGTGTATAAACGATCCGACTATAGAGCTCCCTTACAGGAGGATTATGATGCCCACAAAAAACGCGAAAATGATGCACTGACTATGAAAAAAGAAGATAAGCAAAGATGCTTGAATTCAGATGGAGCTTTCCGGGCTATAACATTTGACCTTCAAGCTATCCTATCGGTACCTTTTACCGGAGACTGCAAAATCCATTATTTACGTAAATTATCGATGTACAATTTTACTATCCTAGATTGTCATGCTAACACTGGCTACTGCTATTTATGGGACGAGTGTAATGGCAAAAAAGGTTCTACTGAAATCGGATCGATATTGTTAAAATATCTTAGTAGTTTACCCGAAACTGTTACTCATGTCGCATCATTTTCTGACACTTGTGGTGGTCAGAACCGCAATAAATATGTTACTCTAGCGGCTTTATACGCTGTCAATAACATCGTAAATCGATCGTATTTAAGTGAGGTATCACTTAAATACATGAAATTCATACATGAAATTCATGGAATCGGGGCATTCGTATTTAGAAGTGGATTCAATTCACGCGTGTATTGAAAGAGCGCGAAAGCATAAAAGCATATTCACTTTGCGTGAATATGCATTGGTGATAGGGTCTGCTAGAATCAAGCCGAAACCCGACGATGTTATTATTATGAAACACGGGGAATTCTATGATTTGAAGGGATTCGAAAAAACTTTGAATTCCAATACAACAAAAAATACAAAAAATGAGCCAGTACAGTGGCTGAAAATTAATTGGCTGCGGCTGCAGAAAGAATCCCCCACTTCAATTTTTTACAAATACGATTTGACCGATCCAGATTTCAATGAAATAGACATTTGTAAGACAAAAACAATGAAGAAAAATAAAGACATATGTATAAGCAAACTAAAGAAACCTCTGAAAGTCGCATATAAATCACTGATTGCAGTTTCACAAACTAAAAAGAAAGATCTGATAACACTTTTAAATGATGGGGTTATACCACCAGAATATGAGCAATATTACAAAGATATTCCATCCACTTCTGCGGCTATTGTTAACAATAATTGTGATGACACTGAATCGTCTGATGATGATCCAGATGAAGAGTCCATTGTTGAAGAAATTTAAGTTTTGATTCAATTTTTAATTACCAATTAGTAAAAATGAATAATTGTTACCTGAAACTGAAGACTGACTTTATTTTTTTCTTATAAAAAATCTTATTTTAATGATTCAGAAACTAATTGTTTTGTGAAATAGCTAAAGATTGGCCTGTAATTGGGCTTCAGTCCTTTTATTTTTTTGTTGCGACTTTGAAATTTATTTTATTTGATTGTGGATAAAAACTGTTTGTGTTTTATAATAAAAATAAACATTAAGAATATGGATCACTGGTTTATTATTTTGTCTATTTAATGCAATATCCATAACTATTATTATCCTTCTTCTTGGACCTTGAACCAGCCTGGTAAAGCTGTTAAATATTTTTGACTTTTTCACTTAATGCCAGTCAGCATAATCAATCTTAGTGCACAAATGTATTAAATGGGGGGTTTTATGTTTATTTGGCCATTTTGAAAAGGTAACGTTTAAACTAATATTACAATATTGAGATATGATGGAGTAAAAGGACTAGTCTTATGAATAGATGCATATTTTTTTTGTTATTTTACTTGGATTTTCTACTGTTCTCGTCTAAACTTTAAAAAACTTTAAAGCTCTCTCCTCAAAAATGTAAATTTTGTAGTTAGTGCAATTGTGAACTCCTTAGTTCACAATTGCACTAACTACAAAATTTACATTTTTGAGGAGAGAGCTTTAAAGTTTTTTAAAGTTTAGACGAGAACAGTAGAAAATCCAAGTAAAATAACAAAAAAAATATGCATCTATTCATAAGACTAGTCCTTTTACTCCATCATATCTCAATATTGTAATATTAGTTTAAACGTTACCTTTTCAAAATGGCCAAATAAACATAAAACCCCCCATTTAATACATTTGTGCACTAAGATTGATTATGCTGACTGGCATTAAGTGAAAAAGTCAAAAATATTTAACAGCTTTACCAGGCTGGTTCAAGGTCCAAGAAGAAGGATAATAATAGTTATGGATATTGCATTAAATAGACAAAATAATAAACCAGTGATCCATATTCTTAATGTTTATTTTTATTATAAAACACAAACAGTTTTTATCCACAATCAAATAAAATAAATTTCAAAGTCGCAACAAAAAAATAAAAGGACTGAAGCCCAATTACAGGCCAATCTTTAGCTATTTCACAAAACAATTAGTTTCTGAATCATTAAAATAAGATTTTTTATAAGAAAAAAATAAAGTCAGTCTTCAGTTTCAGGTAACAATTATTCATTTTTACTAATTGGTAATTAAAAATTGAATCAAAACTTAAATTTCTTCAACAATGGACTCTTCATCTGGATCATCATCAGACGATTCAGTGTCATCACAATTATTGTTAACAATAGCCGCAGAAGTGGATGAAATATCTTTGTAATATTGCTCATATTCTGGTGGTATAACCCCATCATTTAAAAGTGTTATCAGATCTTTCTTTTTAGTTTGTGAAACTGCAATCAGTGATTTATATGCGACTTTCAGAGGTTTCTTTAGTTTGCTTATACATATGTCTTTATTTTTCTTCATTGTTTTTGTCTTACAAATGTCTATTTCATTGAAATCTGGATCGGTCAAATCGTATTTGTAAAAAATTGAAGTGGGGGATTCTTTCTGCAGCCGCAGCCAATTAATTTTCAGCCACTGTACTGGCTCATTTTTTGTATTTTTTGTTGTATTGGAATTCAAAGTTTTTTCGAATCCCTTCAAATCATAGAATTCCCCGTGTTTCATAATAATAACATCGTCGGGTTTCGGCTTGATTCTAGCAGACCCTATCACCAATGCATATTCACGCAAAGTGAATATGCTTTTATGCTTTCGCGCTCTTTCAATACACGCGTGAATTGAATCCACTTCTAAATACGAATGCCCCGATTCCATGAATTTCATGTATGAATTTCATGTATTTAAGTGATACCTCACTTAAATACGATCGATTTACGATGTTATTGACAGCGTATAAAGCCGCTAGAGTAACATATTTATTGCGGTTCTGACCACCACAAGTGTCAGAAAATGATGCGACATGAGTAACAGTTTCGGGTAAACTACTAAGATATTTTAACAATATCGATCCGATTTCAGTAGAACCTTTTTTGCCATTACACTCGTCCCATAAATAGCAGTAGCCAGTGTTAGCATGACAATCTAGGATAGTAAAATTGTACATCGATAATTTACGTAAATAATGGATTTTGCAGTCTCCGGTAAAAGGTACCGATAGGATAGCTTGAAGGTCAAATGTTATAGCCCGGAAAGCTCCATCTGAATTCAAGCATCTTTGCTTATCTTCTTTTTTCATAGTCAGTGCATCATTTTCGCGTTTTTTGTGGGCATCATAATCCTCCTGTAAGGGAGCTCTATAGTCGGATCGTTTATAAACGTTGCATTTGGTGCACTGGTCTTTCTTTGGCTTGTAAAATGCTAGTCTTGGATTATAAGAGTGGAAAATCTTTTGATACACATAAGGCGATACAGGAGTTATCATCTTTTCGGGGCAAAAAAAATCTTTGTACATTTGATATAAGCGACTCAAGTTGAGATCACTGTCTAAATACTGTTTTTTAGAACTTTTTCGGCAATAGTGGGATTAAACGCGAGGGTACAGGTTAATATGCTCTTTTACAAAGTTAGTAGACTCCACTGAAGTAATGTTTGCGGGCATTTTTCCTATTCGTTTGTCAGTGCCCATAAATATGCCGTTGAGCCCTCTATTTTTTGAACAATTATTAATGATGCTTGAACTAATATTTAATGTATTACAAAAAAACTTTTGGCAAACTCGTTTTTTACCTACAGATTGGTGGAAGTGGTTTTTTGCCTTCGTATAAAGACGTAAGACTTCAGCGTGAGAAATCAGGCTACGGAGCATCATTTTTTGTTGTTTTGTATCACCTAGGCTCCAGTACTCTTCAAAGATATCTTGTCTCAGATTTTCTGGAAACAAAGAATTGCACTGATATCGACATTTAGAGCAATCTGTAGGCTTGCATTCTTTTGGTTCCATAAATTTTCCATTTCTACTTGTGTACCTTTTACCTGTTTGGCGTAAATTTTTAAGAACATTTCTTTTCCATGCTTCGGGCATTGCCTTCTTTCTTCGTTTTGGTTGATTTTCCTTTGTAGCTTCTACTGAGTCACTTACGTCAGTTAAATCGCTATCTAATGATAATGGTAGATGGCGTGGTTTAGATGGTGAAGGAGCATAAGACGATTCTGAATCAATATATGGAGATATTTCGTCATCTGACAAATATAGATCTTGGTGTAATAATGTATTTTCACATGTTGATGTACTCGGCTTTGGTGAAACATGATCAGATTCGTTGGGAACAGGGAGGTCTTCTAACACCTGTACGTTGAGAACAGATGGGGAAATTTCTTTTGAAATATGATCTGAATCAGATATTTTAGAGGCAGATTCTACATATTGCAGAGACTCAACGTCGTGACCTAAGACTGTATTTGATCCAGCAGACTGTGATGGATCTCTTTTTCGACCAATAGCATTTATGGGTGTAGAGGTGATTACGTCGTTTTCTGTAATGTCATAAATGTCAGGAGATGCTTGTGAAGTTAGAACTGACTCGGATTTGTCACAGTTGTTTATATCTTCAAGTGAATTATTGTTATCAAATTCTGAAACTATTACTTGATTGGCTGTGCATATAATATCAGGCGATGTCGTTGAATTTTGAATGAAAGCTTGACGTTTTGCAGCAATCTCATTAGATATTTTGTCAAATAGAGTATTTAAATTCTTTGCAACTTTTGACCGTGGTGTTTGAGTGACGCTAACTTCATTTATAGCTGGCGATTTGTAGATCAATGTTTTGTTTGAACTTCTGTCCTCATTTTTCTGCTGAGATTTGTAGCTATCTGCCAATAACTCTGCAGAAGTAACATCTGTAATAAAACATTGACATTTGAGTGATATTCAACTAGTAAGAGATGGCGAAAGGTTCGCCTTACGTGCCAGTAGTCTGAAAAAATTAACACACAGCAGTACCTACAGTAAAAGCTCCTTATTCGCGCTTCCTTAATTCGCATTTTAACTATTCGTGGATTTTTTTTTTTTAATTAGATTCCAAAGTTTCAAATGAAAGGCGACCTACACACGCGCACACCTCACGTGTGATTAACAGCAATGCTAAATTCCCAAAACTCAAAAAATAAACTTGACATTTGTGCTCACGACTCGTGACGACTACTATACGAGTAGGTACCTATAACACTTTCATACGAAATACGGGCGGTCTCAGTATTATTACGTTACGCTTGATGTCCTGTCTTATATTTATACCATCCCTCAAAAGATTAAACTGTCACTCATGTTAATCATTATGGTGTTTAGGTACGATTTTCAACGGCAGCGGTAGGTAGCCGTTTGAAGTTATTTAAAAATGAATGACAAGTTATTTAATTAATGTAACACTTATTTTACTTACTTTTGGTTATTTTATGTGATGAACTCTTCACTTCTGCTTTTTGGCCGGACACTGATGGTGGCACGTCTTGCGATTCCGTCTTGTTTCTATCAGTTTGATTCACTAAATCGACTAGTTTACGTCCTTTACTAAACATTATGGCATTTAACTTAAACACAGTAAATCTTAACTTCTTAAACCTTCAAACGTCTAAATTATCTCACTTTCCGCAGAGCAAACGAATATTCTGCACGTATAAACTTGTTTACGTTTGTGACGTTTGCGGCATACGCTGGATCACGCGGTCAAGCGACGAAGCGGAGGGCCTACCCTCCGCTTCCCCGCCTGACCACGCGATCCCGAACGAACGAACCATGACGAAGTAAAGTCGCTGCTCCTTGAAAATTACGCGCCAAAATCAATCTTTAAAACACAAATGTCTTAAATGAAAGTAATACGCTTGAGTATTCACACTACGAAATAAACATTAAATTAAATGGGCTTAGTTTATTTCCGCTTTTCCATTTATTTCACATGTACACTGGGAATATATCTCAAAAGGATTAAATGCATTTGTGCACTTCAAAAATTGTCAAACCCCTTCAAGTAAAAGTACTTAATACACTTGTACAATTCGGACTATATCTCAAAACGGTTTAATGTATTTGTGCACTTCAAAAATTGCCAAGCCCCTCCCAGTAAAAGTACTTAGCACACTTGGGCATCAAACTTTCTTGATCCTTTTGTACTACCAACACATAATACACTCTTGTAGCACTGCTAAAAAGTATGAGCAGATATTGCAAATGTATATAATACGTTTGTGTTTTGAAATTTCCTGCAGTTGAGAAACTTAAAATCAGTTAAAGTATATCTTGATTGGTTTTACAAAAATAAAGACCATTAGTATAATATCACATTCATGGAACATTAAACGAACTCATTTAATACAATTGTGACCCACGGTTTTGGTAGAAAGAGACGGAATAACGGTATTTCGATGCGCGGAAACGAAAGAGCATGACATTTAGTGTATTTGGCATTAAAAAAGTAAAAATTGAAAATTTTGTAGTTAGTGCAATTGTGAACTAAGGCATCGATATAACCGAATCCTATTCAAGCTAGTACCTACTGATTGAAGTTCGTTCGCACATTCGTCAAAACATTGTTCTAATAAAGTACTTTAAAATGCCAATTGTAATCAGCGTAAACAATTTTCGAACCCATAACAATATTATACTTAGGTGAAGGTTTCGTATGATTTAATTTATTTCACAATAGAAATTCATCGCTATGAAGTAATATTACCTATAACCTCAGCCTATAACATTCTAAATGCTAATTTAATATTTTATTACTTTGCTATTTGGATCCGTTTATATGGCTGCTGGCCGCTGGACAACACTTTAAAATATCTTCTGTGCTATAAAACAGCTTATTCAGCCATCATTGTTCCTGAATCTGGACATTATCTATAAGCTTGTTTTTCCTTTGCACCTGTGCTGCACCTCCTGGTTTTTAACTTGGAATAATGTTATATTCAGGAAGACACTATAGAATAGAATATAATTATCTTTATTCAAGTATGTTAGACACAAAAATGATTAGGTAGTAAGACTTACAATTACAACTATATTAGAAAACTTAGAAAAATTGTGGAAACCCATTTGAGATGGCATAACAGCGACCCACGAAAACACAGTCTAAATGACTTGAAATCATGCTTAGGATACTATGAAATATGTAAGAAAAACAGTATCGTTGAAAATCACCCAGACTTTATGAATACCATTCATTACTAATAAATTTGTTGTGATGGAAACGTCTAAACCCTTATTATGAAAAGAGAACATTATCATCGTCGTAATAAGACGCGTAGGGAACGTAGATCACTGGCTGTTCGTTGTAACATGCTGGCCCGCAGGTTTGCACGATGTACAAGGGCAGTTAAAATTACGGTTTTCAAAGCTTACTGTCAGTCCTTCTACACGTGCAGCCTGTGGGTCAATTTCACTCAGCGGATATACAGCGACCTACGCGTTCAATATAATAACGCACTGAAGGTACTGCTGCGGCTGCCTAGGCGTTGTAGTGCGTCAGGGATGTTTGCGGACAATAACATTGATGGTTTTGCTTCCATTATAAGAAAAAGATGTGCATCCATGATGTCGCGTGTCGCGGCAGCACCAATAGTATTCTCAGTGTGTTCACAGATCGGTGGGATTCCCTGATGTTGTGGAGGTGGATGCAGCTCCACGCTGAATTTTAATTGTTTTGTTAATCTTTGTCTGTATAACACTAGATAATAAGTAAAATTGTTACTAACCCTATGGACATTTGTCTGAAATAAAAGTATTCTATTCTTTCTATTCTATAAGCTCGATAACATCCACTGCTGAAAACGGTCCTTTGAAAGGTTAAAAAAGGCCCGTTTTCAGTAAAGTATAAGAGCGGTCATTGGAGAAAATACCGAAATCCCAGTTATTGGTGAACAACATTTTTGACTAGCAACACTAGCTAGCAAAAACATAATGTTTCTCTAGGTACATGAAAAATAATCGAACAGATTTCATCTATTTCTTAATAAATAAAAGCCATATTGAAGACATTAAATGACAATTATCTCGCGAGCGTGATTACCGTCGTGTGTCATAAGGCAGGCGTATCGCTAGCTTGTGTCAAAGGTTGCTCACTGTGAGTGCTGCAGGAATGTTAGTGCTTGTGAAACAGTCTAGCACTATCTAGCCTTCAATAATTATCTTCTTGTACACAACAGACTTTTAGGGTTGGTAATTGATAATATTTTACGTTCTTCTGATGATATCTGAAGATTGAGACTGAAGACTATACACATCCACAGATAGGGCCAATATACACGATGCGTTGCGGCGGCGGTGCGCGGCGCGGCTCCGGAGCGGTGTCGCTGCGGCGTCCTGCATACAAGTATCCATGGTATGCCACACGGTGCGTGCCAGCTTGCAACCCATAAGACGAGGAGGAGAGGGTTGTACGCGCTGCGATTGCCGCGGGAGTTGTTTGTGCGGCAGAAGAAATATAAATAAAAAATATAAAACGTTTATTTTGTCAACAAAAGTTATAAACTTAATTCTAAACTTTGACAATAGTGCACGAACAAGGAACTAACTTTGTGAGAGACTGGAGCCTGTGGTAGGTTTATAAAAAAACCTGTATTACAGGTCACCGGGGTCGCCCGCGGCTAGATGCCTGTTAATAGGATACATGACAATGACAATGCAGGATAATTAAAGATAAACAAATTAAGAGACAGTATAAATTTTGTGCCTAATATAAAGAAAACAAAAAACAAAAAAAATACAAGAAACAAAGAAAACTAAAAATATAAATGTTTGTGCGCAAATAGAAAGGGAGAACGGCGCCGCTGCGGCGTAACAACGTTAAAGCGTCGCAACGCCCGTGTGACCGCCAACGCAGAGAAATCTTTGCGGTGCAGCACCGCAACGCATCGTGTGAACAGGCTCTTAGGAAAACTTTATCAAACGATTTCCGATTCAGTAAAAAATATCACCGTGAAAACTTTGTGAACTGTCATTCCACAGGGATTGAAACTACTTATTGACAGTTCTAGTCCAGTAGACCGGCTGAAAGCTCTTTTTACGATTTATTAATCGAGACGAAATTTCGTCTGTGTTACTTCTGATACCTCCTAACTAGCATTTTTGCGGCAAACTTTATTTTAATTTCATCGTATGGCACAGGTCAGAATTTGAATGCATCACCAACAACTAACCTAACTAACTAACAATGCGTTATCCAACAACCAACTACTTTTTGTTTTACCAAAACTGTCCACGAAAAATTATTATTTTAGTTTTATGATCCTCCTGTAAAATTTGTTTGTAGGTTAGGTAGAAGATCTCAGAAGTTCACGGACGATTTGCGTTCCGTTTATGAAAAAGGCATTGGCGCTACAGTGGTACAGTCACAGGCTGGTGTTATTTAATATTATGTAGAGGAAGGTGGCTGGGACAGGCTGGACGCGGAAGGCGCAGGACAAAGTGTTTGTGGCGCAGTCTGGGAAAAGCATATCTTAAGATTGGCTGGTGGTAGCAGGTTGCTTGAAGGAACGCACCAGACACAACTATTTACTATTCTTTGAATCTTAGACACTTCACAATATAATTTGTTAACAGTTTCCACATTTATTCATTTATTTGTACAGAGCGTGTGTATCACGAATGACTGTACCAGAGAGAGAGAGCGAGACAGCGACATTGTGTGACAGTGATGGATAGATGTAAATATAAATTAGTACGGCAATACTCATTATCATTCTCCTGCCCTTATCCCAATTTATTTCGGGTCTTTGGGATTTTCTTTCTTCCATACTTCTCTATTAGTCGTCCTCTCGGTAGTCACTCCCTTTCTAGCCATAATATCATCTTTTAAACAATCCATCTATCGTTTCTTTGGTCTTCCCCTACTCTTATAGCCATCACATTCATACTCAAAACTTTCCTCACGACATTTTCCTCATTCCTCCGCATCACATGCCCATACCATGACAACCGATTTCCGCACAACTTTTCAGTCACCGGTGCAACTTTCAGACTTCCTCTTAAGTACTCATTCGTGTCACACCACACATTCCTCTTAGCATTCTCATCATTTAGTATGGCAATACTAAATAGCCTATGTCCAGCAGTGGACTGCTATTTGCTGAGTTAATTGAGGAGAACAGTTGATAAATAATCGCTCCATTCAAACTCCATTTTTCTACCCACTGCTGAGTAGGAATAGGCCAGGGAACCATGCCAGAAAAAGGGAGGAGCCCTTTTGTGCCATGCTTCCCTGGTATGCGAGTCTCTCTTAACTAGGTGTTTCCCTCGATCTTCAGATTGTCATCCACCCCATCTGGGGCTGTTGTTCTGCCAACACTCTCTCTACCATATCTCTGTAATTAACTAGCTAACTCTTTTACTGGTCTAAACCAGTAAAAGAGTTTACCAAAGATTGATTTAAAAGAGTGTCCGTGAAGTTCCTTCCCCGTTCTTCTCCATAGGAACCTACTACGCTTTGGAATGGGCAACTTTATCTTTCAGACTGACAGACCCCTTAACAATTCAAAAGTGCTTGTAATTGGTTTATTTGAAATAAATGGTTTGAGTTTGATTGCACCTCGTCCATTATGAAACTGTGCCCGTAAACGCCAACATATAATAAAGATGAAATTAAATAAAATTCGTGATAAACAATACGAAAGAATCACGACACATTACCTCCGAACCTTGTAGGTACCTACTGCCAATTACTGATCTTATGACCCCCGCTGTAACACGTACCGTTGAATGGACGCAAGACCATCTTCAGAGGACAATGAAACGCAAAATTAAATATTACTAAACGAATTTTTCGATCATTAGTTCTGTGACCTAAGCGACTAGCTATTATTATTAGTACGTAATGCTGCACTGAAAGAAAGGTTGCAAATCATCGCTACGTGGTTGTTTTGATGATATCGTTTTTTTTATACCTACCTGGAGGAGCTTGTGGCTAAGTAATAACTGCCGCACGGGTCGATCGATCAGGTTAAGCTGCACTTGGCGCGGTAGGTCCGTGGATGGGTGACCATCTTTTCATACCAAGATTCCTCCATGCCTCGGAAAGCACGTTAAGCCGTTGGCCCCGGCTGTCATTTGTAGATCTTTGACAGTTGTTACGGGTCGTCAGAAGCCCAAAGTCTGACAACCAGTCTTAACCAAGGGATATCGTGTTACCCAGTAACTGGGTTGTGGAGGTCAGATAGGCAGTCGCTCCATGTAAAATACTGGTGTTTAGCTGCATCCGGTTAGACTGGAAGCCGACCCCAACATAGTTGGGAAAAGGCTAGGCAGATGATGATTTTTTATTCATACCTACGTTGCGATTTTGGTTGGGTAGGCAAATGACTTTCTTCAGGAGCTTTAGAAAGGAAACTAAGATTAAAAGGTGATATATAAGGATAAGGTACATCTAATGATGGGAATTATTTTTAAAAGAGTAACCGTAGAGTTTCTTACCGGCTCTTTTCCATAGAAAACGACCAATTGGAACCGTGCATCTAGTTCTGACGTTCCCTATGTGCCCATGTAGATTTATGTGAAATAAAATATTTTGATTTTGGGGCGTTAAATCATCTGACTCTGTTCTCCATAATGTGTACTTTTTATATTACTTCTGAATAGTTTTAGTTAAGTTACAATATTATATTGTTATTTTTATTTATTAATTAGGTATAAGTTATTATTTATGCATATTTTATTTTAATTCTGAATAAACGATACCATGTTTACTACTATATTCATTCATTTTATAGTCTATTAATGATCAGGTATGGCCTTAAATGGTGTAAGGTACCTGCCACGTTAAATGTGCCGATACATAATTTTTCGATAACCACAGATGTCCAAAACAAATTTTGTGATATTCTGCGTCAGATCGATACAAAAGAACTAATTTTGGATAGATATGCCTAATAAATAATAAATCATCCGGTTTATCACACCTTTTGCCCGTGTACCGAATACGGTACACGAACGTGTCGAATTGAAGCAGCGTGTACCGTAGACTTGTGAACGGCTAATTATATAATAGTAAGACAAAGACAATTTGAAAGCCTGTCGTCATCATCTTCAAGTAGGTAAATGTTAGGATCTAACAGGATTTCATATTTTTTAGAACCTATAAAATGTTAGGGACATATTTTTACAAAAAAACCGGCCAAGTGTGTGTCGGAACACGCACAATGAAAGGTTCCGTAGTTGGGATGAATTTATCCCAAAAACAAACTTAACGTTGTAGTTGAAAAACATGTTCTCCCATACATCGATATACGCCACGGTCAATTCTCCAACTGCAAATTTAAGTTGGTCGACTATTACTCGTTAACTTGTAAGGCCTACTTAGCTGTGATAGTTTTCCTTTTAATTTCGCCTACTGCCATGAATTTTTTCACATATCCTCAATCAACCATTTAGCTGGCAGGGTGGGGGACACTTGACTCTAACAAAATTTTGCACTTTAAAGCTTAATATTACGCAAACGGATCCCTGAATCGAGAAAAAAATATCATCCCCACTTTACGTGTAATCCCTTACACGTAAAGTGGGGATGATATTTTTTTCTCTTGTCTACCCCATAGTGTGGGGTATCGATGAATAGGCCGTTCAAAAATATTGCAAGTATGTGGAAGCCATTTTTCGATTCAGGGATCCGTACCCTAAAAAATACTTTTTTTAAAGATTTTATTTTACGACTTTGTCGGGGTAACTACCATGTACCCCATGTGTCCTTTTGACAAGTCCTGACAAATAGAGAAACTTATCTCACAAGTCCATGAAGTTAGAGCTCATTGAAAGAGACAGGGGCGCGTGTACCGCTTACGGTACACGGACGCGATGGACCCACGCGGCGATGTATTCGGTACACTAGACAGCTAAAGTGTAAAGGTGAATTTGCAGTGGTAGCCCGCAAAATTCAAATTTTGTTACGTTTTTTGCAATTTGCAGGTCAGTGTCAGATTGTATCTTGATTCAAATATGATTCGCGACCTTATCAAATATGTATTTACAGAATTATAATCATTATGATTATTGGTACATCTCAGTTAGATCTGTTCCTTAAGAGAAAATTAAACGTGAAAAAAATTAAATTTTAAAGAAAATTTGAAATTCGCGGGCTACGACTGCAGATCCACCGTAATTTCAGTATTTATAATCTACCTATCAGACCCAACGGATTGTCCATTGAAGACATCAGAAAGTATAAAGTAGCTAATAGCTGGGGATGACTATCTACACCGGAAATAACAATAGGCACTTTACTATTTCAAAAATCTAAAGATTCTGAATTACATCATCAATACATTACAACAGCTATCATGAACTGTATGGACATCTTATAATACACTTGACCGCTTTTTATGATTGAGATACGATCGGCCTCCCATATTAGTAGGATTTCCTTATTTGAACTAAGGTCAGAAGGTGCTCTTCGGTGTTAATAAACATTGTAAAGAGTTTAAAATTGGCTTCAACGCCGAATTCAGTACCAAGCTGCTATTTCTTAGCTAACAAGATCTGATACAGATCACAGATTACCGTTCAGTTGTTGAACCAAGATACATTTACTATAGGTACAAGACAAAATTTGAAAATGTCACAGGCTCGATGACGCGGTTTTAAGATAAATAATGAAACGTTGACACATAGTCAAACGTTACAACATTATGCAAATTAATATAATATTTTATTATTATACAATATCTCACTAAAACTATTAACAAACTAAAATATGGCGTCGAAAAATTCCTCCGCATCACTGTCGACTGGTAATGTACCCAAAAGACTGGTGGCATTGCCAAGGTAAAAGCCAGCCCTAGGGTCACGTGAAGTGGCAACCAGCCGTTTGGAGATTTCGTTAAACAAACCATGAGCCCACGGCCCGAGGGTTTCAACCTCAAATGGCTCGAAATGGCTTGGCACGTTACAATAGCAAGAGACCGGACAACAACTCTTTCTTTCCTTGGAAGTTGGGTAGGCCCTTAGTGTGGGACGCAACGTGTTTCGATACTCTTGCGCCATCCCATCTTCCTGACTCCACGTGCTGTGCAGGCGCTGCTGCTGCGTCTGCGGAAAACCTCCAGCGGCGAAAGTATAATAACCTTATCGGTAATTATATTTTCAAGCCGTTTGGGTTGAAACCCTCGGGCCGTGGAGTCCGAGTGCTCATAGTGTATGCAAATTTAATTGAAAAAAAATCATTGATTTAGGTATTGTAAAAAGACTGTTCATGAAAGAATTAAAATATCATAAAAGAGATAATATCACGCCTGTACCTATTTCCCGAAAGATTGAGCAGAAGGCGTGTACAATAATGCCCGCATTTTATTGTTAAAGAATTAAAATAAGTACAGCCAGGTACGAGATACCAAACTGTAAAATGTCTCCAAATGATTTTAAACTTAAAGATGTTAAAAATTAAGTTCAAAATCGAATGAGAAAATTTGACAGTATGTGGTAACTTGACGTGCTGGCGACTGTAGCAAACAATTGGATTCATTGTTTGCATTTGGATTGATTTGATGAATTTGAATAGGTTCGACGTCTTCATTTTGGGCATTTTGTAAAACAGTAACAAATTTTGCTAAGTCAATAAATTGTAGGTAGTTCATAAACTAGAACATTAAAATTTGAAAAAAATTAAAGTAAAATTCTGAATAATAATGCCTGCGACAAAGATATAAATATGCCTAGATAGACAGTCGAAGCTGTGAACTCGTCGAAAAAAAATAACGTCCAACTGTTGGCCGCAAAATTCACGCGCACTAGAATAACACAATGACGTGGCGCGAGTGTAAGACGTAGCTGTCGCGCATACCAGCATAACAAAGTTGGCCTGTTTATTTTAGTTCTTTTGCAGTGCGAGACCCTATTTAGACAGAGCAATGGTGGCCCGGTGGCAGAGTAGTAGATCGTGGGTTCGAACCCAGACAGGCGCTTTACTTTGTGTAAATTATTCATCACCACGGCTCTCGAAGCGGTTAAGGAAAACATCGTGAGGAAAACATGTCCTAGAACTAAAAATGCGAAGACATGTGATCCACCAACCCGCACTGGGCCCGCGTGGTGGATTACGGCCCACTCTCTCTCACAGAAAGAGGAGGCCTGTGTCCCAGCAGTGGGAACATTATAGGCTGATTATGTACTCTATTTTGATATATAAATAATCAAAGGCCAGCGCCATGAACACATTATTGAAATTACGTAAAAGCAAGCATTGTAGGTAGGTCCATTGTAATGTCGTTCGTTACAATAATCGATCAAAATTAAATTCCTTCAACATCTGATTTGTCATCGCAAAAGTTCTACCGACACCATTGATCATTTTTAGGGTTCCGTACCAAAATGGTAAAAAGGAACCCTTATGGTGAGACTAAGTCTGTCTGTCTATCACAGCTGGATATCTCAAGAACTACTGATGCTATCAACTTGAAATTTGGAATAGTTTTAGATGACGTTTATCCTACTATTTTGCAAATAAGAAAGAAATTTAAAAAAATATACCTTTTTTGCAACAGGGCCTGAAAGGGGGACCCCCGCTGTTTGCACAGTCTCAAACATTTTTTTTTTATGCATCATAGTTTTCGACAATTGATGAAAAATGTAAAAAAAATACCGTTCCCCCCCTTCTCTCCGAAGTTTGCATATAGAAAAGTCTGAAATTATTCTATGTGATAGAAGTTTATGTAAAGATTACAGAAAAAATAAAACGATGTCTCTAAATAGCACAGTTTTTCAGAAATCATCAACATCATATATACGTACGGAGCCCTCGGTGCGCTAGTCCGACTCGGTCTTGACCGATTTTTAAATATTGGCCTGACATAACAATGCCCTCAACTTTGCCATTTGACTCACATAACCCTTATATTCTTCTCACTATAGTATAAATAACGACTAATTGAAATTTATTATAGTCAAGTGACGCACGCAGTGAAATATTCTCCTTATGCCTATTATGTAACTACGCCGAGAAGATTATGATGAGTATGTTGGATCATGTTATATAATGTAATATAATTTATTAGGCATCTTAACCTTGATAACATTGTCAACTGGTGACGATTGAGTAAATTGTTAGATCTCTAAATAATTATGATGGAATCACCGTATAACTAATGGAGCCCGGGTCACCCTGGACGGTGGGACTAGCTACCTCTGCATTATCCGTTCCCACTGCTGGGACACAAGCCTCTTCTCTGCGAGAGGTAGCTACTACCATTCGGAGTTATCACATGTCTTCGAATTTTTGATTCTAGGCCATGTCGGTTTGTTCACGATGTTTTCCTTCACCGTTTTGATAGCAGTAATGATACAATGCACCCTGGACGGTGGGATTAGCTGCCTCTGCATTATCCGTTCCCACAGCTGCAACACAAGACTCTTCTTCGTGTGAGGTAGCCACCATAATTCGTAGTTATCACATGTCTTCGAGTTTTTGGTTCTAGGCCATGCCGGTTTTCTCACGATGTTTTCCTTCATCGTTTTTATAGCAGTGATGATAAAATAAATTAAGTACACAAAGTAAAATGCCTGGCTGGGTTCGAACCCTTGACCTACAACTTGTAAATCGGGGCAGTTACCACTGGGCCACCACTGTGCCCAGCGGGGAGTGCTTAAACCGTGTTCATACGGTCAAGTTTGCTTGTATACAGTACCTAGCTTTGAACAATTTAACGCGGACCATCTCAACTTTATTTGAACACCATCAATACAAGCTTTGATCAGTGAAAGCATTCGAGCCACTACTAGTAACTGATAGCGATAAGTCGCTATGAGTTACCAGTAGTAGTGCAAAATGCACTTTGATGTAAGCATTAAAGTGCATTTTTTGCATCAAAGCACAGATTTAGAGTAGCTAGATACCGTATGTTCATTAGATAGTATGAAAACCGAGCGTGTCATGTTTTTTATACCTACGATGACGTTACCCCAGCCATTTAGTGATTTGCTCAACGTAAACAGAATCGTTTCAATCGCTAAACGCGTCTGTGTGCTAATAGGCTTCGTCAGGAGTGGATGTGCCTTGACATTTTTTCATTTGACATGCAATAGGAAGTCGCTATAATGCACGAAGTTTGTGCATGGCACTAACTTCGGGGCACGCTTGGTCGGACGGCTTGTGGTATCTAGCCTACTCCAAATCTGTGTTCACCAACATTCAAACCACCCCGGTAAGGTATTAAAAAATTTGGTTGTGTCAGCCTAAAGAAATTGTAAATATAGAACAGATTAAATATCTTATCAGTTGATTAAATGGTCATGCCGGCAAAAGAGTGTAAGTAAATAACAAATTGTATGTGTGTCACCAGTTGATGATGTAGTTTTCATTATAACAACAACATTAGAGAGAGAGAGAGAGACATTAGAGTATTCCATTCTATTCTATTACCTCGTAAACAAGCTGCTACGAGTATGAGAACTAGTTTTTTTTTTAATAGATTAAAGTACAACACATAAATTACTTTAAAAATTAACACATGCTCTGGGCTCGAAGCGGATGCGGTCAGAGCGCGACCTTCACCAGCCGTGCCCTTTCAACCGAGCGGGCAGATGTGTCAGAGGCTGGGCGCGATCGCCGGAGCAACACGATCATTCAAGGCGCTACCAAAGAGACGTAATGACTTACTTCACTGTAGCGCAGTTCGGCGGAAATTATACGAACATTTTAGATTCTTAACAATTAGTACTTTGATTATTTACCTATAAGTCTAGATAGTGTCGCGCTGCAAAAGAATTAAAACAAACAGGCCAACTTTGATAGGCTGGTGTGCGCGGCAACTACATCTTACACTGTCGCCACGTCATTGTTCTGTCATTGTGTTATTCAAGTGTGCATACATTTTCCGGCCAACAGATGGACGCATTTTTTCCGACGAGTTCACAGCTTTGAATGTCTTTATAGACGTATTTATATATTTGTAATTAGTATTAAAAGACGATCCAACTTGGTAGGTACGGGCCGGACAGACACGGATATACAAAATCTGTTCGTCTTTACTCCATTTGAAATAAGATTAGAATTTAAATAAACTTTTTACTGTCCGTTCAACCGATGTTGACTTCTATTTCGTAGGTATAAGGCTGACATTAAAAGCAAAAAGTGGTTACAATACCAACGGTTTACTATAGCTGCCATTTGTCGTGCCACCAACGCAATAGAATTCAAAATCTGTTGAATGGGCTGCAAATAAGGTTTATTTTTTAAATGTCTAATCTTATTTCAAATGGAGTATAAATAACTGTCTGGCGATAATAATAATTATTAAGTCGAAGGAATTTTGTACGGATAGAATTAAGAGGAGGCTATATTTTCATGTTAATTTGCATGAATATTCTGAAACAGTCACACATACAAGCAAAATTAATTAAAAATTTAGTATATGATTATTATTATGTTTGATCTTTTTATTTCCATGTTGAAAACAGTTACGTAATTATAATATTTTTAATGGGTACATTTTTTTTTTATACCATGTCTTTTTTAAGGATAATTATAAAAAAAACAAACAAGATAGTTTAGCCTTTATGTCTATAATAAATATTCCCAGCAAGAAAATATAGTTTAGTATCCAGCCACCAGATATTTTTCCTCTAGATCAATTATTACTTTAGTTAGACACGAAATCAGAATTGAGCCTTACGCTATTTAGTTTCGTGCTCGAACACGATCAAAAAGCGCACGCGATATTCAACTTTATTACTGATGTGTTAGCGTTTAGCATATAACGGAGTGGCGGGGAGCAAGGGGCGGAGCTTGCGTGGAAATTTGATTTAGACTGCCTGATCTTACTAACGTTCGCTGTCCGGCTAGTACTTAGTTTGATTATAATAATTATCTGCCGCTTTTTAACAAGCGTGTGCCCATAGTTACTTAAGTATCTACATGAAAAGAAAATTCAAGAGATTTTTCATCTAGCCTGATTTGCAATGGTCTTGATTTGGTCGGTACTTACTACACAACATAACATAACATATTATCACGCCTGTAATCGCCGAAGGGTTAGGTAGAGGTGTACCTATAGTACACTCACGTTTCGCCAGTTATGTTTAAGTCCCATGTAATACGGGGCGAGCCTATTGCCATCAACCGGGCACAAATCCAGAGTCCGGTCGGGATCGGGGTCTGGTCAGTAATTTTACCTACATAATGAAAGTTAGTTACTGGAAAAGGAGCAGTGGTGACCCAGTGGTAACGCCCTCGACTTACGAGTTGTAGGTCGTAAGTTCGAACCCAGACAGGCGCTTTAATTTGTTTAAATTATTCACCATCACTGCTCTCGAAACGGTGAAGGAAAACATCGTGACGAAATCGAAATATCGTAGAATAAAAAATTTGAAGATATGAGACATTACCAACCCACACGATGGCACGGTTGGCGCAGTGGTTAAGCGATTGACTACGCTATGTGTCGTGGGTTCGATTCCCACACGGAAAAAAAAATTGTATGACCTACAAGTAGTTGTTCCGGGTCTGGCTGTTTGTGTATGTGAGTTTAAATGTTTGTAAACGCACCCACGATACAGGAGAAATTCCTAGTGTGGGGGCGTTTTTTTTAAAAAGCAAACAAAAACACTGGGGACATTATGGGTTGAATGCTAAGCTACGTAGGTGCTGCACTGACAGCTTATTTAAACTGGCGCAGTACGGCATTCCGGTGACTTTTAATTTACAAATAAATTTTACTGATGACCGCGTTGACTATTTGGAACCGCAAAATAGACCCGTATGGTATGTGTTCAATGTTACCTGTCGAGAATATCACGACGTGCTTGGCGACCGCGGGCCGAGCACCGGTCGCGGAGGGGGCGTTCGACCAGCGGGCGTGCACAGGCCAGCCCAATAGTACGTCAGTGTCCGCCATACTGAGCGTTGCACATTATTAGTCTTTTCTCGCCAATCAAACCTTGTTGACCATTTGTTTTTCCTAAAAAACCTTGTAATACAGTCCACTATCATTAATTAAAGTGTTTTAGTCCTAGTATCAACTGGAGGATATGCCCATTCCTGTTTATGGTCCAATCCGGCTCGGATTGGACCGCTCGGCCCGCGTTCGCCCTGCACGTCGCGATATCCTCGACATTACCTTTAGGACTCAGCACTCGGCCCTGCTAACACGAAGCCCAGTTAAAAATATTGATTTGGTTGCATCTTACACGCATTGAACGCAAAGTTTTTTTTTTATAATAGTGTGTGTTAAGAAAAAGTAGTATATAAGCTTTACAATATTAAAAATAAATCAGATTTGAATTTTATATTCTTGTCTCATTACCCCTCACTGTGGCCAAGACACCTTTAGCCATCTCTGATCAGTCTCGTGAGTCAGCGCAACTGGCAGTGAGTGTACCCTTCCCAAACCTGGAAATCCTGTCTACTATCCGTCTGTAACCTTAGGTCGCATGGTACAGACATCCTGAACTGGTTAGGTCTGTAGGGCTTGTAGGGCTTAGAGTCTCCCTCCGACTCTAAGCCCTACAAGCCCTACAGACCTGACCAGATCTGTTAGGCTTGTAGGTCTTTGTAGGTTCCTTTTATCATAATATATTTTCATGTACTGTCACACCCTTACCAGTATTGCGGCATTATATGATGTTTGGATGTACAGTATGGTATCTCAGTGTTATTACCAGTGTTTTGGAATCTTAGTGTTGTTACTAATAACGTCAGCACTAGAACCGTAGAGGAGCGTTATGTCAACGGAAGAGTAGACAAAAATGACGGTCATCTCTGTGTAGACAGTAGAACATTTTCGGTAGACAAGAGATTTCTATTCTTAGCGTCATGCTAACCCTGGTGGTGAACTGCGACTAATATGAGAATATGAGTAGGTAAAATTAACACAGCTTAATATCGCTCATTTCAGCGCTGATAACGATAAAGCCACTAGTAATAGCAAATGCAAACATGTAATAATTCTGTGATCATTTTAATAATTTTAATTAAACACAATTTTATAATTTTAATGATCTAATTTTATTGCTCTGTGGTATATGGACTTTAATAATAAATGGACTAGTTGGCATTGCCTTATATCCATTCGAAATGACCAAATCACCGACATTCATCACTGATGAGTTATTTATATGCATTTTTAATATTCAAAAAAACTGCGATACCGTTTAATTAAAATTTATCGAATTATTTCAAGATGAGAATTGATTGATTCATAAATTAACGAGTTCTATCCAACATATTTGGTGTTATTTGGCAGCGGTTGATCTCAAAATAGATAACAAAACGATAGGATATAGCAACGGTCAAAGATATAAATATGTCTAGATAGACGGTCAAAGCTGTGAACTCATCGAAAAAAATTACGTCCAACCATTGGCCGCAAAATGCACGCACACTAAAATAACACAATGACAGCACAATGACGTTACGCGAGTTTAAGACGTAGCTACCATGCACACCAGCCTAAAGTTGGCCTGTTTGTTTTAGTTTTTTGCAGCGCGACACTATCTACACATACATACATACATAAACTCACGCCTTCTTCCCATGGGGGTAGGCAGAAACTATAGAACGCCACCTGCTACGCTCCTTACATACTCCTTTTGCTTCGCCTACGTTCATACATCTGGTCATACACGCACGCCGATTGCGAGTAGTACGCACCTGACCTTTCTGAAGAACATCACCAATTTGGTCACTATATGTCCTCCTAGGGCGTCCCTTCCCGGCGTTTCCACTCACTCGGCTTTTCACAGTCTTAAAATATGTAGGCTTTATGTGGGTAAGCATATGAAAAAAGGGGGGCGGAATGGACATCAAAAATTCGTCCGCATCGCTGTCGATATGAAAAGTGTTGAGCAGCTCCTTAGTTAAAATCTGCTTATTCCTGTTTTGGGCCATGATTTACATAAGCTCCAGTTGCCAATAAACAAAATTCTTTTTTTTTCTTACTTGTCAATTGTTACTGGCTTGTTATAGAGCTCATATAAAGCTAGTCACTGTAACACTGACAAGGTTGAGTGCCTATGGGGAAAACGGGGCTATAATAAATGATTCAGAAGGAAGGTGTGGGTTACCTGGGAGGTTTTTAAAATACTATAATAATTTGTGTACAAAAAAAAACTGGCCAAGTGCGAGTTGGACTCGCGCGCGAATGGTTCCGTACCATTATCTATAAAAACGGCAAAAAAATCAAGTTTGTTGTATGGGAGCCCCCCTTAAATATTTGTTTTATTTTAATTTAATTCTTGATTTTTAAAGTGAATATATAACTAAATATTCTGTGAATATTTCAAGTGTCTACCTGTTACCGTTATCAATATCGAGCAAAAACGAGCAAAAAAATCACGTTTGTTGTATGGGAGCCCCCTTAAATATTTTTGTTATTCTGGTTTTTAGTATTTGTTGCTATAGCGGCAACAGAAATACATCATCTGTGAAAATTTCAACTGTCTAGCTATCACGGATCATGAGATACAGCCTGGTGACAGACGGACAGACAGACAGACAGACGGCGGAGCCTTAGGGTTCCCGTTTTACCCTTTGGGTACGGAACCCTAAAAACGAGTAAGCCTACAGTACAGTAGTCGCATTATGACTTCTCAACAGCGACAGAAATGAACCTGAAAATTTTAAAAAAGCTATTTAAACTGAAATATTTATTCGAATAATTAGGTATTCAGTACTAGTAGTGGTCGCCCACTGGTCGTAATTCGACCCCTAAACTTACAATCTATATAGTACTTACTAAGTCCATGATATTAAAAAGTACTTACTTATTCCATGCTCAAGCTGTCACTTCCTGTTACACACAACTATCTTCATATTTCTAACTGACCGACTCCTTGACAATTCAAAAGTCCCTGTAAATGGTTTAATTGAAATAATGCTTTGAGTTTGAGTTATGGAATTTGACACTTCTGTCTCTTTTCATGAAATCACTCCCACAGAAACCGAGATCAACTTTTATTTTATTTTATTTTAATTTATGGATCAGGAAGTCTAGATAATAACATATTTAGGTTGCCAAGGAGGATATTGTCAGATTGTTGATTATTTGTCTGTTCTAAATATCTAGAAGGAAAATTTAATTAAAAATCTTTAGCCACGCTGTATATATGTTTCCTGTTAACACAATATGCAATTTTTAACAAACGATGATTAGCCAATCGTTTCTTTTAATTAAATAGCTAAAATATATTTAGTAAAAAATATTAAATAAAAAACAAACAATCACGATTATACAATGTACAGTATCAATCACGAATAGACACAACACAATTGATGTGTACAGACGCAAACAACAGTGAAGTAACTACGTGGCCGTTTGGATTGAGGAGCCATGTCCATGTCTCATATTTAAACGCGGTAGTACCAAAATGTATTAGTAAATTAGCTGATTTTGTAGGCCCGATCCTGGAATTTGTAGTGACACCCTTAAAAAGTTACAGCATTAATACATCTACATTCTTAATTAAATAAACATTAATCCCATATTTTGGCCATATTTTGAATGAAATCCTGTAGATTGGTTGTGCATTTTTAGCTCGGCTAGTCGAATTATCATAAAATGTTAAAAAGGAACACAGTTAAACAATAATAACTGAATACTTAAATATTTAAATATTATATATATTATGTAGGGATTATGCTCCGATCTAAATGTTTCTTAAATTGAAAGATTAGCATCAAAGGTATACACATATGTCTAGATATACAAGGTCAAATTAAATTAGCTAGCGAAACTCCGCAGACGTGATGGGTATCGATTGGGGTCAACGACTAGTTACTTGAAATATCAGTTTCAAAATCAGTTTTTTTCTGTGTAAACTTCACAGACAGGTTATCTTCTCACACCAGGTTGTCGGTATCTAAACACGATAGAATAAAAACTCAACTACTTCAAGTAACTTCACTACCAGTAGACGACTGTGTCAATGATGACACCAGAAAGAAAAAAAAAACTTTTTTTTCTTTGTTTTATCGTGTTTGGATATCGATACCTAATATGTCAGCGGAGTTTCGCTAGCCAATTAAATTTGAACTTGTATAGTCAAAGCTGTGAACTCGTCGAAAAAAATGTGTCCAGCAGTTGGCCGCAAAATGCACGCACACTAGACTAAAACAATGACTGCACAATGGCGCGGCGCGAGTGTAAGATCTAACTGTCACGCAAACCAGCCTAGCAAAGTTAGCCTGTTTGTTTTAGTTCTTTTTCAGCGGGACACTCTATCTAGAAATATAAATAATCAAAGTTATTCATTTATTAAAAGTATCTTCAATCTTTTTAGTGATTAGTAGGATAGTCATGTCTATCTATTCAGTAAAAATCTCACCATGAAAACTTAGTTGAAGTGAGCTGTCAATAGTGTAAAAGTCAAAGTCAAGTTTATTTTCAATAGGCACATAAAAGGCACTTTTGAACGTCAAAACCTTACCGTGTCAATCCTTAGCATCAGGTGGAATGACAGCTTACTACAGGGTCAAATTAAATTAGCTAGCAAAACTCCGCAGACGTGATGGGGATCGATATCTCTGAACACGATAAAACAAAAATTTTTTTTTTGGGCAACGACCTCTTGTGATGTCACTTCACGTATGAGCTAAGAAAAACTGTTTTTTTTTATCGTGTTTAGATATCGAAACCCATCACGTCTGTGAAGTTTACACAAAAAAAAATGTTTTTTAATAAACTAATATTTCAAGCATTTCTTCCCATGGGTGTCGTAAAAAACGACTAAGGGCTTACTAGAGAATGAGAATGGGCAGCAGCGTTCTCTATGCATTTTAACACCATACTGCGATCGCCAACCCGCCTGCTAAGCGTGGCAAACACCCCCCCTTAGGGGGAGGCCTATGTCCAGCAGTGGACGTTTTTTGGCTAAAATGATGAATGATGATGATATTTCAAGTGACTACAGGACCTGCGCTTGATGACTGCATAAAAAAACTCATCAAATTAATTCTTTATTATTTTATCAGGTTTAGTTATCGATACCCATCACGTCTGCGGAGTATCGTTAGCTAATTTAATTTGACTCTGTATAGTTCACAATCAATATCCAATAACACTTTTCTACTCGATGTTCCGTACTGCTGCACCTGTCAGTATGTTTTAGTGTGTTATTTACATGTTAACATTATATCCGACAGCTACTTAGGTCATCACTTAAAAAAGTATTTTTTTTACAGCTATATCATAATCTGTTAATTAGCTAACTTTTAAAATGAGCTAGGAAGGTACTTTTTTTTATTAACTTCAATTGCTTTATTAACTAGACGAAACACGTAATTAAAAGATCAAGGATATTTTAAATCATTGAACTTTATAATAATATGAATCGATTGTTTGGTGCTTTGTTTCACAACTTGACTATTTTCTGATACTATGAATATACATATTAAATACTTATAAAAGACTTAAAGCATTTATTTGAAAAACAAAAACCAATTACAGGAACTTTTGAATTGTCAAGAGGTCGGTCAGTTAGAAAGATGTAGCTAGGTAAGGAGAACGCCGGCCAAGAAACTCCAAGGAAACTCTTTTTAATCAAAATATTGGTTACATCATATATGTTGAAATTATACATGTGAGAACAATATAGAAAAACGTGCACATTAGAAGTGTCCGTAATAAAAATATAAAACAATTCAAAAATTAAAATAAGCCGTGGCAGCTAAGAGATGACCAGTCCCTACTGACGGCGCCCATTCACGAACATGACGCATGGATCAGCACCATTCAGCTCAATCATTTTAAAGAGAACTTAATGATCCAACACACATAACTAACTCTATATTTGCAGATGTTCGCGGAAGCCCATGTTGACGATCGACGTCATGCCATTATGAACAGCGTCAATACTGAGTAGGTTGCGGGGAAGCTCCAACAGCATCCTAAAAACATTATTTAGTTTTGACAAAGTGAAGTGGACAACCCTTTTATTAGACACTGGGTACGGAGGCACGTGTCATCATGCCACCACGTTATTATTTGTTGTTGTTAGGTACGCTTTCAAAAGTTTACTAACTTAGTTTTTAAGTCCTTATTAATAATACATTGTGTGTACTTGTACCTATGTGTGGTCCAAAATAAAGAATATAATACAAGCCAGTTTGACTCATAATTTGACGTATTCCTTCCAGAGCGTGATAGTGTGGCCTAAGTAAACACCCCATAAAGCCTAGGCGAAAATTCATGGGATTCGAGAAAACACAATTTTTATGAGTTTTTGAAAATTTCCCAGAATCCGTGACTAAATAACAATCACTTTTCTCCAAACTCCCAAATTAAATGGCTTTCATTGATATTCCATTACTTAGATAACTAATGCTTTAATTATCCTTAATGTAATCAAATTTTCTAAAACAGCAAACAGTTAAAGTTATAGGGAGAAGTTTATGAGCCATTTCCAACAGCAACCTGGGAGTTATTGCTGACAGGCTGGACTGCTCTATTGTAAGTCGTTGCTCCAGTATTTCAACTGGACTGCTGAAGCAGTGATTATGTTGTTGTGTGTGTTTTGTAATTGTATCACTAACATAGTTATAAGTTTATCTTATTGTTACTAACACTGTATGAGTCTCATGAGTTACTCTAAATAAAGAATTTAATAATAATAATAATAATTAACCATTTTCAAAAATCATCTACGTATATGAACTTTGGCACCAGTTATCTCAAAATGTTACTATGAGACTAAGCGTACAAACAACGGGGAAGACATCTTCATTTAGTAAGCTACATAAAGAGGTATTAAAGTTATTATTGTTGTAATATTAAAAAATTGCGTGATAATCGAATGAATTGACTGATTTATATTATCAGGTCGCAAGTTGAGACGCCACTTTTGAGTGGTTAGTATTACTTGCAGTGTATGAGCTAGACTTTACTTAGTTAGCCTGTTTTTATACTACAGCGCACGTACAAACTCTTAATTTTTTTAATATATAATAAATAATAATTTTATATATTATATATCAAAAAAAATATTCTTAAATTAAAATGGGTCGCACTATCACGTCCTGGAAGGAATACATAAATTTACAAGTCACCCTGTATACCTAAACACTAGGGTCATCGAAAACATAACTAGTTTCAGAATAAGAAAAAAGAAACAGAACAAAGCCTTAGCTTTGTCTAAATTAAATATTTAATTTTAAGCAAACACATCATAAATTATGCTTTGGATATACTAAACAATCTATAGCTAAATAAAATTTTAAATAACCTAGACTATAAAATAATTCACCAAACGGATGACAAACTGATATTTTTGATTATTATTTTGATGCACTTTAAAACAGGTATAAAATCTGAGGTCTATATATTTCATATGTATATGTACTGTGTGGGTTAGAACTATAGTGTGTTCCAAATGTATCTGATAAATAAATGGATCAGAAAATGTACCTACCTGTGAATGCCCGTTTGTAGTGTCACTTCCAAATTGAGTGTTTTAATTTCATTTTTTTTTTTTTGGTGAGGGTGATTAAAAATGTTTATAATGTCAAATGAAAAAAAATGAGGTTTCTTTTATAACGTCAATTTTCTTCGATGATTTTTAGTTTATTATTATTAAAACATACAAATTCAAAAATTTCTACATACAAATTAATATATTACTAATTCCCTTCAGTGAGTGATTGAGTAAGAATTTAATTTGAGCATGGTTTGTTTACAGTCTCTTTAGCAACTTCTGGAACAAACCATACAGTGCGCATTGAATGTGGTGGAATCCACCTTTGTTTTGCTCACAAAAGCATAATTAGATTGTATCGACAGTAGGAATCCCATTTTTCTAAGTCGAACCGGTTTTTATCAAGAATCGGAGCGTGACCATGATATCCTTTTTGCATAGACGATTGAAATGAATGTCAAATACTCAAAATGAGAAATAAAACTGGAAGATTTACTTCGTAGGCTATGAATAATCATATGCATAATGTTATGAAAGATTAATTTGAAATCTGTTAGGAATTGCCCAATAAGAGTTAAACTTAATTATTTAATAAACTAGTTTAAAAGTACGAACACTAGATTTCTACATCGAGAGACTTGTTGAAAATTGTTTTTTGCAAACAATTTTTACACTTTGCTATCAAATATCAATATTTTTATATTCATTATTATTAATATTTTTACGCCAATATTTTTATGCAAATACTGGCAGCGTAAAAATACGTTTCTAAAAACAATATTGGCACGTAATTTTCAAAGCAAATAAAACATTTTTTTGTCACAGTTACAGTAATGTCGAAAGCGTCAAGTACGTTCGCTATATTGTTTAGAAATCATTCATGTTAGCGGGAGAGCGATAATTGATACCGCATTGGCTTCTACAGATGTTATCAAGTGTGTAACATTGCCCAATTGTTGGATAAACCACCTTATCTCACTGTAATTTTATTGTTCCATCTGATCTTAATGTCGAAAGATCATGCTTTTTGAACTGTGAATGACTTTATAATGTTACCCGTATTTACAGGTCAGTGAAATATATCTTTGGTAGGTATGGTCAACAACAATGGTAACACTCCATTGTTGAGCAAAATATTCATAAAATTTTTGAACTGATATGGAATTGAAAGCTTATTAACGCTTAGCTATAACATGAAATGCTAAAAGCAATATATCATTTTAGCAATAAGTTATTATGTTAATATATTATTAGCTATATTTTTTTTTTAATATCATTTTGTATCAATTTAGACGATATGCAAAAGTAACAGTGTTAAGCGACTTTTGTTGCTGATTGTACCTACACAAACCTATTTTTTGTAACAATTTAAGAACGAGAAATTGTATGAACTGAATCGAGCTATTTGAAACTACATACATATTAATCAGTCCACATAAACAGGCCTCTAGTTTTGAATTTAAAATGCAGACCAATAAAGAAGACTAATAAAATAGAGCCTGAATTTTGAAAGCTAAAATCTATTGTCTCAATAAATAAAGCTAGGTATACTTACATTCAAATACTTATTTATTTCAAATAGGTACGCCAAAAGTAAACCTATACAAATTTAACATTAATTCATATAAGGTCTGATGTATAAACCAATTACAGGAATACTCGACATTCACATACCTACATAATTAAAGCAACATCTTTAAAAATAATATTAAATTTAAAAAAAAGAAAAAAAAACCAGACTTAGATAAGTCAAAAAAGGTATAAAAAGGAAAAAATAAACTGAATGACACAAATATCAATAACACAAAACACGCTTAACTTCAACTTAGACCATTTATATGTCTGTTGAAATGACTGAGCGAGAGTGTTTTGAATTTCGGCTATGTACCAAAGAGGTGACAATGTTTGATTTTGATACAGTAGGTAGAAACTAGCACTGTTTATTTGTCTTGGAGTGTTCGTAGACTTGTTGAAATATTACGTCAAACGCACGCTTAAAATTATTTACAAAATTCTAGTAATACTATTGGGTTTTCATTTTCTATTAAAAATAATAAATATTATATACAATATTACATGAATGTTTACTTTGAAAAGTATTATATTTACTGCTTTAATTTATTGTGAATGTGAGCACTATGTGGGTCATTTTTTTTTTTATTTCTTTAAATATTTTCCTATTATTTTATGCTTTTTCTCAGTTTTAATGGTGGTCTGGCATTTTGAGCACTTTATGAGGCCTACCCAAATGTACTTTCTTTGGTATTGTTCGTCGAGTCGTTGAGCTCCTTAAGTCTTGAGTCGAGCTGCACGATTACGACAAATGCTTGCACTGATTGGACAGGTCCACTCAAAATTGTGTGGTTCTTTCCTCAAAAGACCATTTCAGACACAGATCTACATGGTCCTCACATGATCTGACCAAGATTATGTCTGGACTTTAAAAGAGACTTTGACCCCTGAGTTTGTTTCGCCATTTCTTCTCACGGGTAGTCAGATAGGAAATGTCGACTACATCTAGCTTATTTTTTACTTTTTAATATGACGTGTAAAAGTGATTCCGATATCCTATTTACAGAATAAACGATTTCATTTCATTTCATTTAGCTGCTAGACTCGTAGTAGTAGGCTGCCCATTTTTTTTTTAATGTAGTTTTCTTTGGGGCATGTTACATTTGTCAATATTATCATGATTCTAACATCGCGATATTTCAAGATTTCCTAAAATCTTGTGATATTATCATGATGCCGCCTATTACACCATCAATATTTTCACGGTAGCGTGTTACTCGTATTATTGACAATTTAACATGCCCCATTATCTTTGGTACGTTGTATGCATAACCCATCAGCTTTGGTTATTTTTTATTATTTTAAGACTGCATATAGTACTAATGGTTATATAATTGTAATACGCAATTATTGTATACGCATGGTCTTGTTTGTAAGTGTTTGATTGTTTAACCATTATTTATCTTAAATCTCTCTCTCTCTCTCTTATTTTTTCCGGTGTCGTTAATTTTATTATGTTTGAGTAGGTAAGTAGGTATGTAATTAATTTTAATTTTATCGCTTCATCGGTAATTCTCGCTCGATCACCTCCTTGATTTTTCAAAAAGTTCAAGATACATCCTGTATACATAATTCATAATTTAAATGAGCCCAATATGCTCTCATCTCAACTTATTTTTTAATGTTATTATGAACACTAAGTATTTATTAGTCATTTGCACAGATTTCTTTTACATAAACTAATTAGATACCTAGATGATAAATGGTAACAAGTTGCTAAATTTTTAGGGCGTTTGTCCACCGCCACCGTCACCGTGTCACCGAGAACGAGATGATGGCGTCGAAGTTGCGAAATATACATTTACCGCGTGTCCACCACACGTACATCACCCAAGCGCCGCGGCGCCGGCGCGGCGGCCGTCATCCTGACTGCCGAAGTTTTGAGTGGTTCGGCGGCTGGCGCGGCCGGGCGCGGCGGGGGCGCGGCGGGGGCGCGACCGCTAGAACTGGGTTCGTGATTGTGACGGACCGATCTGCTATGTGTGTCCACACACTGCCACCGCAACAGCGCGGCAGCGCGGGCGCATGGCGGCGCCGTTTGCCCGGCTTTTGTATTGTCTATCATAACATATTTTGACGGCACGGTTGGCGCAGTGGTTAAGCGATTGACTGCTGCGCTGCGTGTCGCGGGTTCGATTCCCGCACGGAACAAATATTTGTATGACCTACGAGTAGTTGTTCCGGGTCTGGCTGTTTGTGTATGTGAGTTTAAATATTTGTAAATGCACCCACGATACAGGAGAAATTCCAAGTGGGGCAACGTTTTTAAAAAATTAGTCGCCGAGTTTAGTCGCGATGCACAAACGATCGCCGTCACCGGACGTCACGTTTGGTTTGAATAATCTCGTTTCTCGGTGACGTCCCGGTGACGGCTGCGGTGAGCAAACGCCCTAACTCCCTCACTTAGAAACAACATTTATCTTAATATTCTATCTATTCTTCTATCTGGTACATTCTCGGAGAGAAGGGATCGATAATAAACTCTGGTTTAATTTATTATTATTTAGTACGAGAATATAAAACCTGCTAAAACGCTGTTTGCAAACCAAATAATATTATGTTAAGCATAAATATAAATTAGAAGTGTTTGACTTATTGCACAAAATCGGTTCCTAATTAAATTACCTACTTTAAATTACGTTTTTAATTAAATAAATTATAATTATCATGCTCACAATTACAGTAGTAGGTACACGCCATGAAAAAGGCAAAATAACGGTAAACAACTATAATCATTAGGTACTACTTATAAACAGTAGCCCTTAACAGAACTTAACTATATTTGTTTAGAAATTATTACAACCATTATCATACTATTGTCATTACAAGCTTAACATGTTGCAACATGTTGTTGCGACAAGAATGTTCAGTACGTACACATACGAGAATAATTACTATATTATATCATTAACATTTCAAACTTAATTATTATGAAACTCTATATAAAATAATAATAATTGTTAGTATTATTTCATTATAAGGCGTTATCTGCGTGCTTCTTCGGATAAGTGGGGGCAAAAACAAAACATTAAATAGCCTTAGGCAGTAATTAAATCAGCATGCGTGAAGAACCTTTGAAATGTCAAGAGCTTAGGTAGAAAAAAGTTTAGCTTACTTTTTTATACACGGGAAATTATATTCAGCCTTCTGGGAGACTGGAATCCTAGCCCAGCGTAGGTGGGAAATGATAGTATAAACGTATTTCAGGGCTGGATAAACTCTTAAGGGGAAAGGCCGCTGAAAATGGCCAATATGACTTTAAAAAGAGAAGCTCGAGCTCTTTTTGGCGGCGCTCGTCTGGCCATTTTTTTTTTTTTTTAATCTCTGGCATCTCGTAGTTGACCCGGACTATGCTGTGGCTGCCTTAAGTGAGTTTAAAGCCTCCAGACAGGGGCGAATTTCTTAGATAAGTTTAGTTTTTTTTTTCTTATTTTTTAAGTGCCGCAGCATCATGCTGAGATATGCATCCTTTTACCCTCGTACAGGACTTATTGTTTTTATTTTAACTTTTACTTTGTTTTATTTTTGGTTTTGTTCTTTGTTTCTATGAGTGTATTTTATTTCAATTTGTGATCTGTTCTAGTCCCAATAAATGCTTTTTCTTTCTTTCAAATAACAAGCGATTGCACGCTTAGGGCACCCCCTGTGGAGTACGAACCTGCTTAAGGCGTCGTTAGGGGGAGGACAGCGTGTTGGGACAGGCTGAACAGTTATTATCGGGGGTAAATATTAAAGCTACGGCGCACTCAGCCGCGGTGCGGGCTGGCAATTCGTCGAGCAAGGGACGGGGCGGGACAATTACGTCTGGGTCTTCGCGTGGGACCTCGGCGGCGAGGGCGGAATGTCGGTTTGTGGTCCGGGAAGTACTACGTTGGTAGCAGAAATAGGTGTTCCAGTACAAAAAGTATGAGTGCTGTTGTGATTACAAGCACTTGAGACATTCTAGCTTGGGTCTTTGGGTTGCCATTGACTAATGGCAATCATGTCATTTGGTTTAAATAGGTTTTTATTTTTGTTGCTATTATTTTACATAGATTCTTTTATATCTTGTGAACATGATGATGTTGTAGGCTTAATAGACTGTAGATTTGTAGACCATTTTATATTTTGTTAAGGTCCTTGTTTACAGGTCTATACTGTCCTCCCGTACACTAATTTGAAAACATTGTTGTTCAGGCAGTTTAGGTTGTTTTTCGTTTGAGGGATGGGTAGCTAACAGAAACAACGTCTTATTCTTACTCTCTGTATATTGACACTAAAAAATCAACTCCTTCGAATGTGGACTGTATTATATTTATGTGATTAGCGATAGCTAGGTAGGTACACGCATACATTGATAGGTACGCACACAACATAATTAGAATCATTTGGACATTGTAAAGGCCAATTATTTTTTAGAGTAACCGTGGAGTTTCTTGACGCTTTTCCATAGGAAACGATCAATTGAAACCGTGCTCCTAGCTTCTGACGTTACGTAGTTTTGACGCAACTCGTCATATTAGCACGTTGGTGATGCGAACACATTAGTTTTTCCCCTACCAAAAATCGCTTAACGCGCCTTACGAAGTTTTCACTTAAAATTATAAAAAAAACTATGTCCTGGGTTCGATTTCCATGTCGGGCAAAGTGTTATTGAGTTTTTCCGTCAGGAGTTTCTCAGTAGCAGCAGGCAAAAGGCTCGCTCACTATATTGGAATTACGCTGAAATGTGGAAATGTATGTGTTACCTATACGTCCACCTCTGCCTAACCCTTCGGGGAAAACAGGCGTGATGTTTTAGCTGCAAAGCTTCTAAATAATTACCTGATTTATTTTATTTATTAACAAACATAGTATTGCGCAGGCGCAGTACGTCACTGCACGATCACATCAGGGTGTTTTAGATCTGGATGCCTGATCGATGCTTCAATGATAACGGAAACGATCGTGTGTTGAACTAGCAAGACTTGATTGATTGCTTTGCGTGCAACTTGAGTTTAAGAGTATGGCATTGTTTAAAAATATCGTTGTTTTTTTATGTGGGCATCTGAAGGTCTATAGGCTGTAGTAAGAAAAGTTTGTTTTTTAACACTAGATAGTAATTTGACAGGTGCACAATATCAAACTCCAAATTGAAAAAACAAACAACAAAGATTTGAAATATCAAATTACTATCTGGTATTTAAAAAAAAAAAACAGCTTTTAGACATCTGCAATACTAAAAGCCTCGCAGGTGTATTGTCATCTTGGATGACAGTCAGCTTTGTTTCAGGGTGAGTCATCCTGAAACAAAGCTGGAAATGTATGAAGTGCCTATAATTACATCAGCACCCTTTATTTTCTTTTTACTGGAACGCAGCAAAGCAGCTTGGCGGTTGATGTAGGAATGGTACTTGCCTATACGTGCCTCACACACTGACTTATTACCTGTTTAAATTTTATTAAATTCGTCTACTCTTAAAATATTTGTACATATGTGAGCACCATATGTATCTATCACATAACTAATTTACCTGTCATTGCTTCATTTTTAATTCTTTTTACTATTGTGATGTAGCAATTTTATTGTAGGTGCATCGTCTTCACATTTATATAATTACTAGCTGCGCCCCGCGGTTTCACCCGCGTGAATCTCGATCTCTTGGGAATATCGGGATAAAAAGTAGCCTATGTCTTAATCCGCGTGAAGAAGTAACAAACACACACACACACACACTCACAAACTTTCGCCTTTATAATATTAGTGTGATTGTAAAACATTTTAAAGGAGTAACGGTGGAGTTTCTTGCCTATTCTTCTCCATACGAAACTACCTTTTGGAAGGGGCAACCATAGAATCACTTCAATTTTTCTAACGTACATTTTGACATTCAAAAGTGCTTTCTAAGTGCCTATTTGAAAAATGATTTGACTTTGACGAGCTCCTTTACAGAGAGCTCTCTACTACTAGCAAATTTTTTTTGCTAAAGCCATAATTGCATTTTGTAATTATTATAAGCTTTGAAATAATAATTATTACAAGAAAAACCATCAACCAAAGAAACATCATGAACAGAGTAAAAGGCAAAATGAAGATTCAATCATCAACTATGTTGACAGAAATCATAATATTGAGTCATTACCAATAAAACTAACGGATACATTACAAGATACATCATTGTTTGTTTTGCAAAATCAATGTGTGATTGAGTTCAAATCGGTAACGTAAGTTAAGAAATAACGGTTATTATTGGACCAAAATCGTATAACGAGGTCTCATCTAACTGAAATATTATTCGGACATCACACACTGATATTTTAACTCACGATTTAACCTATTATTGGCTAACGTTGAGATAGTAATTGTCTGACATTTTTCTCGTAATGGCCAACGCGCATTGGATTCGTCTTCTTATGCTCGTAAAACACAAGGTCTTTTTAAGTTAGTACATCATAAAGGCCAGGTCGAGATTAACAACAATGTTTCTCACACATGAACTACATTGTAAGAATTAAAATGTGCATCGAATTTATGTTTTTTTTCGGGGACTTACAAAGTTTATGTCGAATTGATAATACAAGCAGTGGCCGTGATTCCATCCTCGGATATTTTCTGGTTTCGACGATGAGAATAATTATGTTATGTGGTACTTATGTTTAATGTTTATGATAACAATAACATTTAATAATAATAACCCCATCGCCTTGCCCTATCTCTACGTTGGCGTCGTGGTGGGGCTTGCGCGCTCCTGAACACTTCGTCTGTGCCGGTAGAGTTTACTTTTCCGAAACAGGTTTAGGATGAAGAGCTAGACCAAGAAAGATAAATAAACCCGCAGGGGAGCATGTGGGGCGAGCTTTTGGGCTGTAACGACCGCACAGGCCCTATCTCCCGGAATAAGTCTTGTTCCTCACCTCTGGTTTGCCCTTATTGACGGGGTAGAATGTACACTGAAGAGAAAGGAAATATTCCAGTAAGATGCTGCTAGGGATCTTGACCATCTTCCGGGTTCTAGTATTGTTTTGATAGCCGTGGAATACCTCTCCAGTCCTCAAGTACCTTAGAATGTGTTGCCCCCTTGTTGCTATGTCACCAACTGTTAGCGACAGTTTCAGTTTCTAGGGACCCATTATTGAGTGTGCATGTCAACCCCTGTCATTTTTCCGTATATATAATAAAACATTGATCAGGCAGGGTCCATAGTCTTTCCATAGTTCTGGTAACCAGTCCACTTTAGCCATCCAAACACATACTCCAATATCTTTGTTTCCATATCGTGGAATAGTCCTACATGGATAATCGTCGGTTGGTGCCTCATTTCATTAAAAGCGTCTTAACGGGCCTCTACGAGTTGGCTTTAGCCCCTCGTACGCTTTCCAAAGGCTTTTCGGGACTCCAGGGTCCCGAAAAATATCAAAGACGAAAAAATAATAAAAATACCAGCCTATTATTGCCGCGGGTGAAACCGCAGGGCGCAGCTAGTGTTAACTATATTAGATTTATGTATGAAGAATGGGATCCGAAAAGCTATAACTAATTAAAATTAAAGGTAAGGGCACTTTAAAATTATTAGCTTAAAAGAAAGACGTAACCATTCTGATTTACTAATACTCCATAAAATTATAAACGGTTCCATAGACGCACAATTGGTAAACTATTTTAACTTTAGGTCTAGCCAACGTAGTAAACGTCATGATCGTATTTTAGAATTGCCTACATCTACCTTAAATATCACATTTAATAGCCCCCTAACACGTATGGCAAGGCAATATAATGTAAGGTCCAACTTGACAGATTACCCTATTTATATATTCTCCATGAGTTTCGCTTCTTATAGGCGTTCCCTATTTAAACAGTGCGAAGAGTAGCTGTGTAGCTCAAATTGGTTTGTTTTGTAGTGTTCTAGATTTAGGTCTACCAGACACACTTTATATTTTTCTAAAAAAAAGAAAGAAAAATTGTTTATTCTGCACAAACAAAACGCACATTTCAACAAATAATCTTAATTTATAATACACATACCAAGTAGCCAAAAACCTCGTATCCAATTCTCTAAACATTTTTTTTTTCTCTTTTGTCTCTAATATTCATATGCTAATGCCATGCATGCATGCTGTTATTTGCATGGTTACTGAAGTGCAAATTTTTGGTGTTATTTAATTTGAATTGAAAAAGTGACTGTGCTGTTAGTGTACTTATTATAAAGTAGCTGCGCCCGCGGTTTCACCCGCATAAGTCACGCTCTCGTGAGAATATCGGGATAAAAAGTATCCTATGTCCTAATCCAGGTCATGGTCTACCCACGAGCCTTATTTCATCTAAATCCATTCAGCTGTTTTAGCGTGAAAGCGTAACAAATAAACTCACTGTCGCATTTATAGTATTACCAGCTACGCCCCCTGATTTCACCCGCGTATGTCTCGATCCCGAGAGAATATCGGAATAAAAAGTAGCCTATGTCTTAATCCAAGGTGTCAGCTACCTCCATATAAAATTTTATCAAAATTGGTCCAGCCGTTTGAGCGTGAAGAAGTAACAAACATACACACACACACACTCACAAACTTTCGCCTTTATAATATTAGTGTGAAGTGTGACTAGCTGCGCCCCGCGGTTTCACCCACGTAAGTCTCGATCCCGTGGGAACATCGGGATAAAAAGTAGCATATGTCTTTATCCAGGGTGTCAGCTACCTCCATACAATTTATAATTTTATCAAAATTGGTCCAGCCGTTTGAGCGTGAAGAAGTAATAAACACACTCACAAATTTTCGCCTTTATAATATTAGTGTGATGGTAAATAAATAAATAAGTCTATGTGAAGGAAAACATTCTGAGGAATCAGTATGGTTTTCCTTCACCAATGTCATTAGTGTGCAAGATAAACTCAGATAGTACATCAATCAATCAATCTACCTAGCCTTTTCCCAACTATGTTTGGGGTTGGCTTCCAATCTAACCGGATACAGCTGAATATCAGTATTTACCATGGAGCGACTGCCTATCTGACCTCCACAACCCAGTAACTGAGTAACACGATACCCCTTGGTAAGACTGGTTGTCAGACTTTCTAGCTTCTGACGACCCGTAAACTAAGAAAGTACATATGAATTTAAAAGTCACATTGGTACTTGCCCGGATTTTAACCCACAACCTCGTGCATGGAGGCGAGACCTTAACCACTGGGACATCACGACTTTTAAGCACTAGGAGTAACATTAAAATGTTTAGTAATCTTTTATAATGGGGTACAAATGATTGCATTGTTAAAATAAGGTAGGAATCGTGATACATCTTTCATTATTAGACCATCAATTAAAGATAGATCAAACCTTACCGTTAAGCTGAATGAACTTCTAATACATTGTATAATATTTTACACTAATCGATTTGTATAATATTATGTTTAAATAGTATGTAGCGGCATCAACATCGCCACATGCGAACTACGCGTCAAACTGACGTCACGCAAATCCTGCATCGCGCAAGCAGAGTTTACCGCGCAACTAGAACATATACAACGTCCCGAAATCAACCGTGGGGCAGTTGGCCACCAGACACAACACCCGTCTGGTCGGAGGATCCTCCCTTTTCTATGGTGGATGAGTGAACTTTACACTCTGTTCCTCATACCACCAAAAGTATACCCCCATTCTGCCAGTTATGTTTAATAAGTTCCATTTAATAGGTGGCGAGCCCACTGCCATCGACCGGGCACAAATCTATACTCCGGGCTGCTACTGAGAAATTCCGGATAGAAAAACCCAATAACACTGCCCGACCGGCCCGAATCGAACCCAGGATCCCATCCATGCTCAGCAGTAACAGTTGGAACCATCAGACCAACGAGGGAGCTACTACTGTTATTACGTTTAAGTCTAGAGTAATTCCAGTTCTATAATAATTGTAATTGTATAGCCTGCATGTATTGAATGAATGAATAAATTGCTATGACTCAAACAGTGCTAGATATTTAGATAGATATTTTAGATACCTATCTGAATACATTAACTCTGGTAAGATTTAAAGCTCATCGTTACATAGATAAACGTAGTTAAAGCTAATTTAAATAATGCTGGTTTGACCAGAAATATGAGCTAAACTTAGCCCAGCATTGTTCATACTTAATCTGTCATCATCATCTGCCTATAATGTTCCCACTGCTGGGACACAGGCCTCCTCTTTCTGTGAGAGGGAGTGGGCCGTAATCCACCACGCGGGCCCAGTGCGGGTTGGTGGATGTCACATGTCTTCGAATTTTTAGTTCTAGGACATGCTGGTTTCCTCACGATGTTTTCCTTCGCCGTTTTGAGAGCAGTGGTGATGAAATAATTTACACAAATTAAAGCGCCTGTCTGGGTTCGAACCTACGACCTACTACTCGTAAGTCGAGGCCGTTAACCACTGGGCCACCGCTGCTCCTAGCAGCCCGCCCGCACGCCCGCTGCAAAGTGAATATGAATAAATGGTTGAAACTTTAGTGCCTGATGGCGAGGTATGTTTCCAATAGTATTGAGGATATATTGTTGTGTGTTTCATCATCGATGTGTGTGCCAGAGTATCGTAAAACGTGTTAAATCTCACCTCAAGACTCCACCCATATTATGTAGGTTTTAAATGTCACAGTCATTCATAAATCTCAGACATTAATAAATTGACTAAATGGACAACAGTGACCGTTTAAAAATGTAACGTATTGTTTCAACATGTCAATAATCCTGTTTTTTTCGAATCTTTAGTATTGCTTAAGCTTTTATCGTCACAATCTGAAGCGTCTACGCATTACTATGTAATCAGGTAAGGCGAGCCTTTTCCGAACTGTGTTAGGGTCAGCTCACAGCTTAATCAGATTAGCCTGAATTTAAGATTTTTGACGGCACGGTGTTGATACGTAAAGTAGCGTCCTTTACTTTAAGAGCCTGTGCACACCACGTTTTTTAAACGCGCCGTTGACGCGCGTTTTAGAAACGTGCGGTGACGGCGCGCTTTTATTTTAAAAACGTGGTGTGCACAGGCCCTTAGGCTTGATTTTGTGACTGATGTTTGCACATAAAATATTCTGCGACCACTAATCTGTTTGCTAAGTCTTGGTTTTTAGAAGAAGTCAACGCTTGATCACAGTTAAATTATCTACTAACCAAACAGCAGAGCCGAAGTTGAATAGGATCCTATAGCTATACTGCAGGCCGTAGGACAACGGTTTTCCTTATGTGTTCCTTCGGCTTAAAGGGGCCAGGTCTTCAGGGACGACTAACGGGGCTCATAGAATAGCATAAGCATAATCTATAATATTCCCACAGCTGAGACACAGGCCTTCTACCAGTGAGAGGGAGTGGGCGGTTATCCACCACGCGGGCCCAGAGCGGGTTGGTAGATGTCACAACATGTCTTCGAATTTTTAGTTCTAGGACATGCCGGTTTTCTCACGATGTTTTCCTTCACCGTTTTGAGAGCAGTGGTGATGAAACAATGTATATAAAGGAAAGCGCCTGTCTGGGTGCGAACCTACAGCCTACAACTCGTAAGTCACAACCAATAACCACTAGGCCACTTTATCTTAAAGTCACTATCAAGATTGACTCTAAAACTTAAAAAGGGAAACGTAAATAGGTATACGATTACATTCGCTCCCTCGAACAAAATAATCTGGAGACTTTACCAAAGACCCCACATGCTATTAGTGTTTACAACACAACAAGTTGGCTCTGCCTCATTTGGCTCCAATCGTTCGATTGTTAAACGGAACGAGATGAATTTCAATATCGATAAGATATAAAACTTATTTGTGCCGATTTAAACCAACACGAACATCGGTTTGTTCAACTTAAACATTTCGTGTTTATTGAACAAAGTCGTGTAACTAATGGTACCTATGCCTATTATTTAGTAAAGAGAGATTATGAAAATAGTGAGATAAGCATTTTACGGGTGTTGCGTGTTACCTATTATATGTATTATCATTTCAATTCTGTCTCATTATTTATATATTTTTATCACTAATAGCAGTAATTGAAGATTGCGTTTTGAATTTGTACACATCGTAGGTAATTATAGTTATGATAGAATTATTGGTGAAGCTGTGTGACTCAATTTCCATGCAAACAACTTCTTCCCCAGCTGTTGTAACTAATTGTAAGTTACCAATACCTACTGTGCAGAAACATTGAAGGTTAGTTAAATTATTAATTGCTCTTGTAAATGTCAACACCATCTTCTCCAAAATAATTTACTATTTACATATAAACTGTAATACTACCTATAAAACAGCACCAATATTTCTAGTAAAATTTTATGACCGTCTTTTAATTCTCAGGGTCAAAGCGTCGTGGTGCATAAAACCATTTGGTCAAAACTGTGTCTGACCGCAGAAGGTTAAATGTTATCGCCATGAAAAATTAAGAACATCGTTTAGATTTAACAATTACCATTACATCTATCGTTTTAAAAATATTAGCTATTATTTTGAATCATCTTCCGGTTTCACAATAAATGAATCCGGAAGGCTCAGACAGACAGATCATCTTTTCAATGAATTAGGCTCCAATATTATTGAACTTTTATTAACGGCATAATAATATGCTAATGTGGGTGTACTACAGTTACACCTCTGCCCAACACTTAGGAGAAACAAGGCGTGATGTTATGTAAATATGCTAATTTCTGGAGAATTTATGTCGGCAACCCAGTATCATGATACCATACATAACTTAAGGCGCTGACAAGAGGCAAATGATAAAAGTAGGCTTGTTTTAAACAAAAAAATTGCCAAATCTATATAGTTTGTGGTAGCGTAAAAAGTATGTTATTCTTGAACATATTTCTCAGAACTTGGTTGTTACCAAAACACGTTTAAAAAAAAAACTCGTTTCAAATTAACGGTAAACTAATCCTTTACTTTGAGTTTCAATCCAAAATATCTATATCAAATATCAAAGTACGGTTGGTATTTAATTAATAACAAGAACGTCTTATTTGTATGCAGAACTTGGTTATTTTTTATTTTCGATTACCTACTCAACTTATTTTTGAGTAAATAGATAATTACTTCATATTTTGCAATAAATTACAAGCGTTGTGTCATCACGCTTCTCTTGCTTTTGTATTCAGTTTGACGGTGACCGCGGTTTAGCTGTTGTCAGCGTCTTAAATTAAATGTAAATAGCATTTTTATCGCCTCTCTGACTGACCCAACCAATTATGAACTAACCACATAACGCGTTCCACTTTTAAACTTCTAGGCAGTTAAAGAAATATCCTTAACTTTACATGAAAGCTTCAACAAATGGTAAACTACATAGGTACCTACATAATATAACTTTTTTATTTTTATTTTAATCATTGTCAAAAAGTGTACATTTAGCCAGCAGTAGCAAGATTTCCCACACAATTATAGTGCCTAAAAATAAAGTAAAACTAATATATATTTTTTACAGGTACGGAATTCTATATTAAGGCGCTGAGCCAAATGATGAAAGTAGGCTTGTCTTAAACAAACAAATTGCCAAATCTATATAGTTTGTGGTAGCGGAAAAAATATATGTTATTCTTGAACATATTTCTCAGAACTTGGTTGTTACATAAACACGTTTAGAAAAAAAAATCTCGATACAAATTAACGGTAAACTAACCCTTTACTTGAGTTTCAATCCAAAATATCTGTATTAGATATCTACGTACAGTTGATATTTAATTCATAACAAGAACGTTTTATTTGTATGCAGAACTTGGTTCTTTTTCATTTTCGACTATTGAACTCATTTTTGAGTAAATAGAGAATTGCTTCATATTTTGCAATAAATTACAAGCGTTGTGTCATCGCGCTTCTCTTTCTTTTGTATACAGTCTGACAGTGAACGCAGATTAGCTGTTGTCAGCTTCTTAAGTTTGGAAATAGAATGTTAAGTAGCGACCCGCCCTGTGAACCGAACCTGTGTTTCAGGCCATCACTTTACATTTCAATTAAATTGAAACAGTACAATTTTAACTTTCCTAGAGGTACTATCATGGGTACGCGTTTGGTACCACTTTGGAAACAAACAGTACTGCCCCGTCGGTCTAGTGGTCGCAAGAACTTCTTTTGAGAATGAGGTCCCGGGTTCGATTCCCTGGTCGGGCAGTGTTATTGGGTTTTTCTATCTCGAATTTCTTAGTTCGGAGTCTGGATTTGTGCCCGATTGATGGCAATAGGCTCGCCCCCTATTACATGGGACTTAAACATAACTGGTGAAATGTGGGTGTTCTACAGGTATACCTCTGCCCAACTCTTCAGGGAAACAAGGCGTGATTTTTGTGTTGATTTAATTTGTGATCTGTGTGAGTCCCAATAAATGCTTTTTCTTTCTTTCTTTAATGTTATATTGAAAACAAAATTCCATGCTCACGATGACCACATTTGTTTACCGCCCCTTTTTGCGTCAACCAAAAAAAAAAAAAAAACCAAATAAATTTCTCAGGCTCTGTTACAATGATCACAGATGACTGACCACCCTTTAATTATTTTTAGGGTCTTTTTTAGGGTTCCGTACCTCAAAAGAAAAAAACGGAACCCTTATAGGATCACTTCGTTGTCCGTCTGTCTGTCTGTCAGTCTGTCAAGACCATTTTTCTCAGGAACGCGTAGAGGTATCAATTTGAAATTAATATCAAATACGTAAGTCTATAGTCCCTTGCAGCTCTAAAAAAATCAAGCTTCCGAGTCAACTCAATAAAAAAACACAGCGATATAAGCGACATTATTGAGACATATTTCGATACTCGCAAATAAATCAAAACCTACATAGGGTACTTCCCGTTGACCTAGAATCATGAAATTTGGCAAGAAGCAAGGTCTTACAGCACAAGTATAGGAAAAAGTCCTAAATTGTAAATTTGTAGATTTATCACATAAAAAAAAAATTGCGAATATCTCACACATAAATCTAAACCTATAGGGTACTTCCCGTTGACCTAGAATCTGAAATTTGCCAACAAGCAAGGTCTTACAGCACAAGTGAAGGAAAAAGTCCGAAAATAGTAAATTTGTAGTTTTAAACATAAAAAAAAATTGCGAATATCTCGCACATAAATCAAAACCTATAGGGTACTTCCCGTTGACCTATAATCATGAAATTTGGGCAGAAGCAAGGTCTCACAGCATCATTAAAGGAAAAAGGGCGAACATTGTAAATTTGTAGTTTTATCACATTAAAAAAAACTGCGAATATCTTGCACATAAATCAAAACCTATAGGGTACTTCCCCTTGACCTAGAATCATGAATTTGGGCAAAAGCAAGGTCTCATAGCACAAGTAAAGGAAAAAGTCCGAAAATTGTTAATTTGTAGTTTTATCACATAAAAAAAAACATTTTTTGCGATTACAAACTTAAATTTTCGGTTGGAAAATTGACTGTGGCGTATATCGATGTATGGGAGAACATGTTTTTCCACTACAATGTTGAGTTTGTTTTAGGGATATTTAAATTATTCATCCTAACTACGGAACCATTCATTGTGCGTGGTCCGACACGCACTTGGCCGGTTTTTTTTATTCATTTACAAAAACAAGTGGCTTAGTGAAAATCTGATGCGGCGATGAAATTGGTTGTTATGCGTAGGAAACCGTTAATAGTAACGTTTCCTACGCTTATCAACCAACAGCATCCGCTATAGAGCGGCCGAGCGCTGCAAGCAGAAATGAATAGTCCTACAACGGTACGATGTACGCACCCGTGATAGTACAGTCGGTGACCAGCATTACCTAACCCCTCTTACAAAGAATAATAATGAAAGAGGGGTCAAATAATGCTGGTCACCGACTGTACCTGCAGGTACCGTTGTGCAAGTTAAAATTCAAAATTCAAATTCAAATTCTTTATTTCGAACTAAGTGTACAGGATTTTGTAGATGTTAACAATAGGTAGGTTCTAGAACTTAGTTGCCTGTTAAGGCATTGCAATTTAAATGGTTATAAAAAATAAGGAGAAAAAAAAATATTACATACTCAATATTACAGTTATACAGACTTAACATTATATTACATTAATTATCATTATTCATATATTTTATATTATCATTACATTAATTATCATTATTCATATATTTTATATTATCATTACATTAATTATCATTATTCATATATTTTATATTATCATTACATTAATTATCATTATTCATTCATATATTATCACATACTATACCTGCGCCCTATGTTCCATTTTCTATGATATGACCAAATACCTAATAGCTTGACCTTATGAACCCAACAACTAATACGGCCAATGACCAAACGCACTTCGCACTTTCTGCCTTTGTCTATGTTATTACATCCACGAACTTATTATACAACTGTTTTGTATGTCAGCTGGTAGCACAATACAGCTATTAATCATTGGCATGTGTAATATGATCTTGTGAAATACGCAATTGGGAAGATATGCGATGTTATCTGCGTTTATCTTCATCTGAGCTTTGTAGGGTTGGATCAATGGAACCCTTTGTATCAATGTGGTTTCTTCTCTCAATTTTCCGGATTAATGACCACGACGAAAATCATTTATCATACAGTGTAACGCAACCATGGTTTGAGTCGAACTGGGTCTGAGTAGCTATTCAAGGTGCTGATGTGTGAGGTGCTGATTTGGCCAAATAAAGATGATTCTATAAAAAACCAGCCAAGTGCGAGTCGGACTCGCGCACGAAGGGTTCCGTACCATCACACTAATATTATAAAGGCTAAAGTTTGTGAGTGTGTATGTGTGTGTATGTTTGTTACTTCTTCACGCTCAAACGGCTGGACCAATTTTGCTAAAATTTTGTATGGATTGAGACATAGGCGGGTGAAACCATGGGGTGCAGCTAGTTATCTATAAAAACGGCAAAAAAATGACGTTTGTTGTATGGGAGCCCCCTTAAATATTTATTTTATTCCGTTTTTTAGTATTTTTAACATAAATACAAGATATGTGATAATTTTAACTGTCTAACTATCACGGTTCATGAGATACGGCCTGGTGACAGACGGACGGACAGACAGACAGACAGTCAGACAGACAGACAGTCAGACAGACAGACAGTCAGACGGCGGAGCCTTAGTAATAGGGTTCCCGTTTTACCCTTTGGGTACGGAACCATAAAAACGGAAACCACCTAGAGAAATTGTTCCCTAGCGTACAGCTATTAGTGAACAATATCCCTAGATGGGTTTCATTTTCAATAAATTGAGGTAGGTACATGTTTAAAAGCGTTTCATCTCTTAACAGATAAATATTCCAGAGAATCCATCTGTTGATTGCATTGCATCGGATTTTTTTTATGTTTGGAATTATGGTCCTAAAGGTAAATTATCTGGGAAAAAACGCCCCATTCAGCAGATTTTGCCAAGTTTCAATAACACAAAATAGCTATTTCCCGGATTTTCAGGAAGATTTTATTCAAACAGGACTATATTTATATAATAAAATAAAAAAAAATACAAAAAAAAACACTACACCCTGATAACTTTAATTTCGGAAGTCGGTGTCTTTGGATTTGTATTTTATTTTTGCCACCGAATTTTTCACTTTTTAGTTAAGGTCCAATTCTTATACCACTACTTGTTGCGAGTATTTAACCAACAGTGACAGGAAGTATTATATTTATACATCATCGAGATACACAAAGTGGATTGAATACTTATTATCGAAACTTACTCAAAAACTACCGAAGCAAAGTTAATAAAAAAAATATGGACTCACCGCGCAAGCTTCCTCTATCAAAAAAATACAAACAGACAATATAACTTCCTCCTTTTTGAAGTCGGTTAAAAATGTAATGCCGTTCGTTGATAAGCGCATTACTTAAGAATGGCTGAACCGTTTGGATATTTTTTGTTTTAAAATGTTTGTAATAATGTAATAATTTGAATCAGGTTGTTACGGAAAGACTGAAACGAGAAAAACTGAACGTCGTTTTATGTATGAATTATTGAAATTTAGACAGGTAAACTTGAGTCGGGTCAGCTAGTTCAAAATAAAAATACTTTTGACAATTTGTTGAGGTGAATTTAGTCGTCTGTGATATCTCACAAAACCTTTTGACCCTGGTCTCAAACATGACGGAGTTTTTTTGTTATCGTTGCCCCACAGTAGGATTTCCTCCTGTATTGTGGGTGTGTTTACAAACATTTAATTCACACATACACAAACAGCCAGACCCGGAACAACTACTTGTAGGTCATACAAATATTTGTTCCGTGCGGGAAACGAACCCGCGACACACAGCGCAGCAGTCAATCGCTTAACCACTGCGCCAACCGTGTCGTCAACTTTTATTAGAGGTTTTGTTTTGTTTCCTTCCGCGTTTGGATTACACGTGTCTTGTGGTCGTGATCACTGCGTTATTACAGTGAAGACCACAGCACACACCACAAAACATCAAATTAACAGTTTTGAGGACTTACTTCTCAAGCACAAAGTTGGCTCAAAACCCTGTGCCAATGGGACCGATTCCTTATAGATCATACTCCCGCGACTCGCGTTAATGGTTAAGATCATAAGCAAACCTAGACTTTGGTGGTCTCAAATATGCTAATCTAGTTCTTTTTCTGTTAATGGTAGGAGGCTTTTAAATGAAATGAAATTAAATATAATTTATTTCAGGCAATTATTACACTCATACCATACAGACACATACTCTTAAATACCATCGGCATCAACATAATAACAGATAGAATATTAAAATACAAAAATACAATAGGTAACTAAAAATTATATTAAAAGTCTTTTGCCTCTCTTGCAAGATGGACGACACGGTACACAGCTTTTACAATTTCATACCTACTCAGGGTTACCATTGTGTAGAATGACACTCTAAGCTTACTTAGCAGCACGGAAAAGCCGGCAACGTTGCTCTTGGCGAACATGTCAGTCGCACTACACCGCCAGGGCAAGTTCATCATAGCCCGGTAAGCGTTATTATACTGTACACGAAGAGTGTTATACGCACTCCTCGTGTACCAAAGTTGGCAGGTGTATAACGACTGACAGTAGGCTCTGAACAGCGTTACCTTAACTTGATTCGAGCAATGATAAAAACGTCTAGCCAGCACATTGCTTCTACAAGCGATACTGCGTCTCTGCGTCGTCGTCTTTTACCTTGCACTGAGGCTATTACTGGTTGGTATGATATAATCTATCTGATGGCGAATTCCCAAAATTCAAAATCTACTCACAATCTCACACACGAACACTGTGTAGTGTGCGTGTGCGTAAATCACGATTATTACGCAGGCTTTTTCAAACCATTGGTTTTATTATTTTGTATTACTTTACTTCATCTGCCTACAATGTTCCCACTGCTGGGACACAGGCTTCCTTGTAAGAGGGAGTGGGCTGTAACCCACCACGCGGGCCCAGTGCGGGCAGTTGGTAGATGTCACATGTCTTCTAATTTTTGGTACTAGGACATGCCGGTTTCTTTACGATGTTTTCCTTCACCGTTTTGAGAGCATTGGTGATGAAATAATTTACACCAAGGAAAGCACCTGTCAGGGTTCGAACCTACGACCTACTACTCGTAAGTCGCGGTCATTACCACTGGGCCAGCACTGCTCTCTGTATTAGTTTAGTCTTTTTAGGGTTCCGTACCAAAATGGTAAAAAGGAACCCTTATGGTGAGACTAAGTCTGTCTGTCCGTCTGTCATCAGGCTGTATTTCATGAACCGTGATAGTTACACAGTTGAAATTTTCACAGATTATGTATTTCTGTTGCCGCTATAACAACAAATACTAAAAAACAGAATAAAATAAATATTTAAGGGGGCTGTCATACAAAAAACGTGTTTTTTTTGCTCGATATTGATAACGGCAACAGGTAGAATATTTAGTTATATATTCACTTTAAAAATAAATATTTAAATTAAAATAAAACAAATATTTTTCCCATACAACAAACGTGATTCTTTTGCCGTTTTTATAGATAATGGTACGGAACCCTACCTGCGCGAGTCCGCCTCACACTTGGCCGGTTTTTTTTCTACTTTGTTAATGTTATTGCATAAGTATTCCATAGTATTTCCCCCCGGGAGAGGGCACTGGCTCTTGTAACATAGGTCAACCACCTACCACAAGTGTCAGGAACTTCACACTATTTATAACCACTTTCTTATGTAATAATCAAGATTATTATTAGATGTAATCTCAGCAACAGTCAATGTCAAAAACTTGTCAGAAATACAGGTAATTATAAGACATTTCTGACAGGTACTGAGTTTAGAATGCAAACGTTCTTATACATGGGATTTGCCCCTCTCATGTTTACTCATGGTATGTAGGTAAACCAATGTACTACCGTATGTCTACAACCTACTGTATGTCTTGCGCTGCTAAAATTGGAGGTAGTTAGAGATAAATAGGCGTCGCATACGCAGATTACCTAATTATAAATATTAAAATATATTGTCTGTGTGGTGCCGGACGTAAAGAATATCACCACCCTATTTCTTCCAGTGGGTGTCGTAAAAGGCGACTAAGGGACTTACTAGAGAATGAGCAGCAGCGTTCTCTATGCATTTTAACACCATACTGCGATCGCCAACACGCCTGCCGAGGGTGGCGATTATGGCAAACCCCCCGTTTGGGAGCGGCCTGTGTCCAGCAGTGGACATCTTTCGGCTGAAATGATCATGATGAAATATTAAACCTTTTTTGCATGAATCTGAATGATTGCACTAGATAAGGGCGTTTTTTTTGGTGGGAAATTATCAAATAACTTCTCCCGCTCTGGGGAGAGTGGGAGGGCGTGTCAGACTTTTACTGACTAAAACCCGTCCGTGTTCCTTCATTTGCCTGTGTGCCAGAGCCACGATATCCCTTTCGGACAAACTCGCAACCCTGGCAGGCATTGGCCCTAATGGACCCCGTCAATTCATTCTGACATCTCTTTGAGGCGCGCGTGGAATACAACGCGCCGTCGACCCGGGCCTGGTCCTTATCGGACGGCGAGTTACCCATCGCTCACCGTCCGCAGGCCCGCGCCTACGGTGGCCGGAAATCGGCTTGCGACTACCGACGCCCAGGGCGTCTCCTGCGACGACTAGGGGCGTGAGAAATTTGTATGAAATTGTGAACTCGTATAAAATTGCGGGTCAAAAAGTATGGATTGGTTTAAAAACGTAGGTATATTCTTGAACGTCTCGAAAGGGATCTCTAAAATTTCTGCCCTTTTAGGATCATATTACAGCATTATGACAAATAATTAGTAATTAAGTAGTATGATTGCTTGGCAATATGCTAAAAACATAATACTGATGGAATGGATGAATTATGACTAGTTTGAAGGACTGAAAACTAAATAGCTTCATTGTAACTTTATGATATTTTAAATTAAAGACTAATTGAACAATATATACTTACAATGACTAATCATAATACATAAAGCCAATATATTGGAAATATTATTAAATGATGTAAAGTAATCAGTCAATACAAAATTACCTATAGACTAAAGACCATAAAATATGCAAGGTACTAAAGCTAAAAACTTAGGTATTCGCATTTTTGAACAAAATAAATATATTTAACGTATAATTCATTAAAAACTATGTCATTGCCGTACTGGAGCTTTTAAAAGTAATTTTAAAAAAACTTCGAAGCTTCGCCCAAAGTTCATCTCATTGTTTCGGCCGCCCATAAATCCATTTGCAGGCGATGTGTGACGTCACTACGTGCACGCTTGCAACTAAAAGGCTATATAAGCACTTTCACTGTGTGAGCGCGTGAGTCGCGGGATGACACCGCGGAACACGCATGCGCACTCTGACCCCAGCTAGCGCGCCTAACGGACATTCCATATTTGAATTTTGATATATTTTTGTGTGAGTGACGTAGTGTCGTGTATTTTCTTGTGTACAAGGTGAGTTCTTTTGATTTGATTTTTATAATATTTTGTTAGTAGATAAATTTAAAATATTGATTTGTGAAAAATGTAGGTTATTGTCTCCAGGTTAAATATAGATTTATTCATTATATCACAAACAAATCTATTGCTAAAAGTATTTCTTTGATGGTTTTTTTATTATAATTTTTTATTTAAAAAAATCTAGTTCCAGTACAGTTTAAAACCCACATTAACAATAGAACATAAAGCAATTAAATTGTCAGCTTAGTTCCTCAAAATTCGGAAATAAATGATAGACGCACGAACGCGCATCAAAAAGACATCAACGCGCAATCGGCGCATTGACATACGATTACGTTCGAACACTCCCGCGCCGCCTACTAACATCCGTAATAGTGACCGGAACAACTATGGAAGGAAGAATAGTGCTTACATCGTTAAAGTTATTATTGCCAGCTTTTGTGCAATGTTCTAGACTGTATAATTACTCTGTGATTCCAGTAAATGTTGCCTAGGACGCACCGTTTTCAAAATATTTCAATTTCTATATTTTTTTTATTAGTTTAAAAAAAAAGTATTTTATTTTTATTAATTAGAAACTTGATGATAGCTAAAGTATGCAAGACTCGATAAATAAATTTATTATTGCTTGACGTTTGAAAAAAAATATGTTTAGTAATTTTTTAGAAGTTGCTACTAAACTAATTTTAAAACTTAAATTCATTATTTATTTACCGGTTCGTGAAGCAATTTGTTAAGCATACCAACTCACATTTTATATCGACATTTGGAGCCCTTTATTTATCGCGTGCAAGATCGCCGGCGACCCGAGTAACTAGGTAAAATCCACACTTATTATATTTGCGTGAAGAAAATTGTTACGCATTTTCATTTTGATTACTCAAAGTTGGCTAAAATTGTCGTTACGAAATGTTTTGTTAAAATTACCCATTTGTAAACTAACAAAAGCTAATTGATTTGATTGAGGTATTCCAGAAACAAGTATTTTCTGACTTAGTTCTAAATTTTAAGTCATGACATAAAATGTGATATATATATATTTTTAATTCATCTGAAAAGGTAAAATTTTAAGTTGACACAAATAAAAAAACCTAAGTGGATAGTCTAATAAATTACTTTAAAATATTCCATAAATACGTTGCGTTATACAATTTATTAACGCTTTGAACACAGAATACCTCTCAGTATATAATTAACCCTATAAATAAACATCAAAAGCTGAGCTTTATCAACTTTTAACTCGTGCACGTGAATATATGCACCCACTATTGTCTCATACGCCGGCGCATCCAACCTTTAGTTACGTATCGAAGATGTACCGTGATGAATATTAAAAGGAATTGGATACAGTCTAAAGAGGTTATTGCTAAATCACTATTAAATATTTACTCGTAAAACGTCTACGCATCAAAATAGCATTAGTGTTATTTGATTTTATACGTATGGTACTTCGGATGTCATTACTATGCAATTTGTTATGACTACGACACATCGCGAGTACGCCTACGAAGTATTTCAATTCGATGGAAAATGTAGGAGGTCACAGTATAGCGAGTTTACGTTAAATGCCAAGCCCATATAACAGTTTCTACTTAGTGGGAAAATCGACCTAAATGCTTAAAACATTTGAATGAGGAGATGATCTATTCTGATATCAAACGGATAATGATATCCGTTTGTAATTTTTCCAGTTCAGGCCACAGATTTGTTTCAGAGAAGGATAGAACATTGATCACCACGCTTATTGGTGATTATATGAATTGACAGTTCAGGTTAAGTTCAACGTAAGACAGTAGTTCAGTGTTGTACCAGATAAGTAAGGAATTGACTTAACTTAGGAACTTGCCAGGTTCTAAACCCAAATAAATTAGTACTTGTTTAGGTACCTTATCCACCGGCTTCGTAGCCAGATACTTACTCGTACATCTCGGGGTCAATCATTTTAATTAAAATAAATCTATAAACACAAAGATTTTAATTACAGTTTTTCACGTGGGATTAAGACGTATCTTTTGACAACACGTTTATCAAAATCTATTGAGCCATCCAGATTCTACGTGGGAACTAACTAACTGACACACTTAATTTATCTTGCCACTATAATGGTGTAAAAACTTACACTAACTTTGCGTGTTAATTCCCGTAAAAACTGTTGTAATGAACAGACAAATTATTAATTTCAATTAATCTAACAAACTTTTTAATTATTACGCACATAATTAGCTTATTCCGGAAAAAAATTGAATAATCACATTTAAATAAAATATATTTCCTCGTAAAACAGAAAACGTTTATAGAATGTTTACCTCATTTATGAGTACTGCGTAATATTATCACATTTATAAGTCATCTTTACTATTCGTATATGTAATTTATCTTACATAAGAACACATTCCAAGCAATATGTAAGTTTATACTTAGTTTTCATCCATAATAAAAGAAAGTACGAAGACTAGACCCACTTGTTCGACCTTTGACAAGTCGAAGAGCCTGTTTGAGATGCACAAACTAGCATAGTTTCCACTTTCAGTTACTAGAATTCTGTCTGGTTATCGTAATTTACCAATCGCTTCTGTGGTTATCTTACCACAGTAAGATTATGCTGACAATGTCATTAAAAAAAAAAGAAAGATTTTGTCACTAAAAATATTGAAATATTTCAAATTTTTAGAGGTGTTAATTTATGCTAGATAAAATCAAAGATGTTTCTCAAGATCATTAACATGAAATTTCGTTACATTAAATGGATGAAACATGGAAATGTTTCTATATTAATACTAAGTAGGATGTTCTATAGATATTGACCTACCTAGAATTCTACACTTAGACAAGGACATAGCTTAAGTAAAAAAATCTCAAAGTCATTGCAACACCTAGTTTTAAAAGCCAAAATTATTTTTTTGGGCATATCTAAAATGAAGTCAAGATCACATAATAAACAGCCAGAATGTCTAAATCAGATGACACTAGTGACCTGAATCTAGGTTATTAACTATTCTTACGGCGGAGTTCATTAAGTGGAGATGAAAGATATGCCTGGAGCTACGCAACAATGGGTTGCGTCGGGCACGCGGGTACCGTCCGCCCGCCGTCCGGTAGCGGTGACCGTTCATCATGCGTTTTGATTACATGAGAGTTATTACTTGCCTGTTAACAAGTAACAAGATTATTTATACCTGTCTGATCGGTCCATTGGTTTAGACATACTTATTAGACATACTTATAAAGGCAAATGCTATGACCTAGTTTAGTTTTTGACTTAGAACGTAGTTTTTTTTTAAATAATTACTAGCGGCTTCGCATGAGTTTTATGACTTGCCAAAACATTGAGATTTCTTTATTATTTATAAGTTAATGTATTATATTATGCACATATACCTTGCGGAATAAATTCTCTAAATGATCGTGAACCGCAATCAACAGCTACGAGTAATTTTTCAACTGAACAGACAGCTGTCCTGCTGGCGAGTTAGTTGCGCAACTTCTTGTTCCCAGCTAAAGCTCTAGGAAATGGTGAAAGGTGGGTTTTTTCGGGGGACTGTCTAATGTAATTTTAGAGGACTGTCTTATGTAATTTTGACGTTCAAAAAGTACTGATTCTCAGTCTAGTTTGAATAAATGACTTTCATTTTGAATGAGCTTTTAAAAAAAAACGTCAGACTTTTCTATGACAATAAACTACAATTACAAAGACAATTTTTTTTGTTGACCTAATCGGGTCACCGCGGTATGCACATACACTGAGGATATGAAAATACCTATTTATTTATAGGGAACGGATATTGCATAAGGAAATTGATGAAAAAAGTAGACACAAACACAAATACAAATGCAAAAACTACAAAATGCAAATACTTCAATTTAAATTTATAATTTGTCGACGCCTACCTTTCATCTAACGTTGACATATACTGTCGGTAGTTATGCCGTTTATAACAATAGATCACCACATTGTGGCTCACAATCTACGCGATACAGTGTGGCCCACCAACAGCCCGCGGCCGTTTGACATAATGATGACATTACAGTGGCTCATTTGTCGCTCAAAGAGTAGTTCAACGTGATTTGTTACTTCTCTCTAACATTGTGACCGATTCAAATGACGTTTTTAGGTATGTGGTTGGTTTTATAAATTAACCATAAACTATCGTCAATTTCTGTCGTAAAATAAAGCAAATTCTAGATCATTGTCAAAAAAAACTCGCAAAATCATCTAACTGGATCTAGCAATGCTTTTATATAAACTAAAGAAATAGATAAAAGTAGCTATGTTATCTAAAATATACCTACTGTAAGTTTTGTACCATTTCAAAGAAAGGCGATGAGCTAAAACACTTTCGTTTTTTTTACCAATCGCGAACACCTTAAGCTCATATCATACAAAAGAGTACCTAATGTGTGCGACAAGATTGTCGGTCTTCAAACAATTTCGGAAATTTAATCTGAACAGGAAATGTGCCTAAGTTTGCGTGTAACGATAACCACACCCGGCAAATAGGATACCGCACTAACAAAGCAATTTACTTAAGACAATTAGCAATTGTAAACAGTAATTTTTATTCACGACTAAAGTGGGTGGAATTGAGCTATTTATAACGTATACTTTCGCTCTTTAAACCTGCACTTAAGTTTTTCGCAGTATCCATTGCCGTATTGTAAAATTCTTGGCGTACGAACCTGTTAAATTATACCGTTTATTTATTTATAATATTTAAGGATGACTCAGACAGATTTTCGTGATGTAATAATATTATGAATAATGCAATCAACGGAAGCGTAAACTTATATTTGCACAGTTATATAACATCGACGTGTGTCAATCAAGAAGTAAAGTTTTTAATCAAATTATTTACATATAAATATGCAGCGAAAAGGCAGTGAAAAACATGCCTTATAAAAATCCTTTTAAGCTAAATGAAAACGAAAGTTATGTTTGAATGAAACTTAAATTCCAAAGCTAAAAAAAATAAAATAAAATAGCGCACAAATAATTTAAAAAAACCCTAACCTTCATACTAAAATTATCAATTGACTACCTCATTGTTATTTTATAAATAGGTACTGCTTGACTGGCTAATTTTGTTCAAGATAAAAATACTCGCAATAAGTCATAAAGTTATTTTCACACGGCCCAGACTTGTCTGAAACTTGGAGTGTCAAAGATGACCTCTAAACTCCGTTGCATAATTTGAGAGGACGGACACAAAAAGATGGTGACTTTATGCTCAGATAATGGTCCTCACGACCCGGACTACGCCTACGCAGCTCTTTGTTTATGACTACAGCTTTTTGTAGCCATTTATCTATTCATCTTCATTAATAATGAATAGTTTTAATATTACTTCAAATTAATTGTAGAAAAGATGGCAAAATTTGGTAATAGAGGCTTATTCACTTGGATACTTATTTCCAGCATTCTATCCTATTTAGCTGCATCCAGTTTGAGTGGAAGCCGACCCCAGTATAGTTGGGAAAAGGCTAGGTAGCTGACGCATTTGAGATTTTTGTACACATTTCAAAAACAGGCAACAGTAATACATATATTGACTAGAACCTGATCCTGCAGCCGGGTTAAATAAAAACACGTGTTTTTGTTCTTAAACTGTAATACTGAGAGACTCCAAATACTCTACCCTGTATAGTATATACAGGCTGTGTCGTAAATAGTGGTCCAACGTGAAGGGGCCAATACACCGTATATTCAGCTATCACATACCATAATATGACATTTTTTTCCATAGGGCTCAGATTACATTATTTTTGAATATGATTTGAATTTGATTTCATTGTTTTATTGAAAAATAATGTAATTTTTCAATAAAAAAAAAGAACAAAATATATTCTTAGACCTATGGAAAAAAAAACATGTTGAGGTATGTGTTAGCTGCATATACGGTGGATCGGCCGCTTCATGCTAGACCACTATTTTCTACACATCCTGTATATACTATACACTCCAAATATAATGAAACACACTTCATGAAACTGCAGAATACACACTGATTCTCTCAACACGGTACGAGTCTGTGCAGATTATAATTCAGTGAACTTAATTTGGATAACATCCTCATCATCTGCCTAGCCTTTCCCAACTATATTGGGGTCGGTTTCCAGTCTAACCGGATGCAGCTGAATACCAGTATTTTACATGGAGGGACTGCCTAGCTGACCTCCACAACCCAGTTACTTGGTAACACGATATGTCTTGGAAAGACTGGTTGTCAGACTTTTGGGCTTCTGACGACCCGTAACGACTGTCAAAGATCTACAAATAACAGCCGGGACCAACGGCTTAAAGTGCTTTCCGAGGCACAGAGGAATCTTGGTATGAACAGATGGTCACCCATCCACAGACCAACCGCGGCAGGTCAACCGACATGTCTTCTCTCCACATTCAGATTCAGATCAACACGATGTCTTGAAAACCTAAAGCATTAATCGTAATTAGAGACGACCATCTTTTTTTTTTAAATAACATTTCTGCACGAGCTAAGTCATATGGTTGCAGGATGGTAACTCGACACTTTGCTAATTACTAGTGCATTAGGTCATGTGAAACTTAATTAAACACGTCTTATTGAATATTCATTAATGTTACATAAAAGGAAATTGAAATAATCTCTAGCATTGAAATGTTAGTTTTAGCTAGCATTGAAACCGTGAAAACCTTCATACTGGCAGAAGTTTGTCAACAAGGATTTTGAATCAAAAGTGCTTCTTATGTGTCTATTTGAAATAAATAATTTGTCTTTGACTTTGAATACTTTTATTCCGATAAATGAAATGAAATGAAATGAAATCGTTTATTCTGTAAATAGGATATCGGAATCACTTTTACACGTCATATTAAAAAGTAAAAAATAAGCTAGATGTAGTCGACATTTCCTATCTGACTACCCGTGAGAAGAAATGGCGAAACAAACTCAGGGGTCAAAGTCTCTTTTAAAGTCCAGACATAATCTTGGTCAGATCATGTGAGGACCATGTAGATCTGTGTCTGAAATGGTCTTTTGAGGAAAGAACCACACAATTTTGAGTGGACCTGTCCAATCAGTGCAAGCATTTGTCGTAATCGTGCAGCTCGACTCAAGACTTAAGGAGCTCAACGACTCGACGAACAATACCAAAGAAAGTACATTTGGGTAGGCCTCATAAAGTGCTCAAAATGCCAGACCACCATTAAAACTGAGAAAAAGCATAAAAAAATAGGAAAATATTTAAAGAGAAAAAAAAAAATGACCCACATAGTGCTCACATTCACAATAAATTAAAGCAGTAAATATAATACTTTTCAAAGTAAACATATTCCCACGGAATCGAGACTTATGCGGGTGAAACCGCGGGACGCAGTAATGGTATAAACTTAATACCGGGTACATAACTTAATATTATGTTAGAAACAACATTCCTTAAGAGTACCTGAAATACCTTAATCCAGTCTAGATTTTTAATTAACAAAAGAACGGGAATCCTAACTACTCGTAATAGTTAAATGCGAAAGTGAGTTTGTTTTTTTGTTACGCTTTCACGCTAAAACGGCTGAACGGATTTGGATGAAATTTGGCACATGGGTAGACCATGACCTACGTTAGGACATAAGATACTTTTTATCCCGATATTCTCACGGGATCGACATTTATGCTTAGGTGAAACCGCGAGGTGCAGCTAGTCAATTATATTTTTTTTTATTTATTTATTAATTAAGGAACAAAACGTAAACAGAAACATCACAAAACCTCAATAGGTTTGTCCGGATGTTGAAACACTTCTATGCAATCTTAATACTAACGAACCAATCAAGCATCTATTGCATCTTATACATCTATCTATTAAATCAAGTTCATGTGAAAATTCCTTAATACTCGTACCTAAATACAATCAAATTTTCTTTATCTCTGTAATTATCTTAGTAGCGATATTCTTTATTTAGATACCACGTGGATATACCTACTATCGTCTTTTGTTGAAACGATTTCATATTTAAAAATATTTATAAGATATTATGATATGATATCTAAGTTACGGCTAATACCCGAAGTGCGGCTACACCTAGTTTTAGCCGGTTAGAATTATAGCTCCAGACAATCCCTGTTGGATAAAACCAATTTACCAACAATAGAGGGGATCTGGCGCTCGGCGGCCGCTACCGCGGCACGCTCGCTTCGCTCGCTCGCCTTCGCTTGTTAATGGTTACTGTTCTAACCTAACCTAACCCAAATGATTTTACCCGAAATCAATCGGCTCGTACTAGGTTTAACCAAGAGTAAGTGGCTATACCTAGTTCTAACCGGCTAAAACTAGGTGTAGCCGCTCTTCGGGTATTAGCCGTAACATATATACGAAGTCACGGGCAACAGCTAATTTATAACAATAGTATGTGCAGCTTTGTTATTTTAAATCCAGTAATCTATAAATAAACAAATAATAAGCTAGACTGGAAAACCTAAGTCGCTACCAAGGTTTTTCTCAGTTTTTCTCTTAGTCACTAAGACGTATTTCAGTGGGTTGATATTGGGACCATCTATTAATTATAAACACTATACGGCGAGTTTCTTAATTATATTTCACTCAGCACATAGTATATTTTACACTTGACCCAGCAGATGCATAATCTATTGGTCATTTGTGTGCAAATGTTGCCGGTTTATACCTACCTACTTCATTATCGTTTGTAGAGCTAAGATGCATAGCTAGCCTCCGAGGAATGTTTATAAATGTGACATTTAAAGTTGTTCAAATAAAGCAATTTAAACAGAATCAAGTTCTTTTTGACATCATCTTTATGAATTCTCAATGATTTAAAGAATGAAACCTGTTAAACAACTTCCATTTTCATTTAATTCTTATTACTTAATTCTACATGATGTGGATAATGAATTTTATGTGAATTTAAACACTTATGAAATACATTTAGACGCAGGTTTTCTGTATAGTATCAAGATCTACTTTTGAATTCTTTAAGTTTATTGGCCTTGATTTTGGTACTTGTTTAATTCGAATTATGTTCTCATTGACCTGTGACAATTCCTATACAAAATAATTATGTCAATGATGACACGAGAACTTTATATTTTACTAGCTGCGCCCCACGGTTTTACCCGCGTAAGTCTCGGTCCCGTGGGAATACTGGAATAAAAAGTAGCCTATATCTTAATCCAGGGTGTCAGCTACCTCCATACAAAATTTTATCAAAATTGGGTCAGCCGTTTAAGCGTGAAGAAGTAACAAACATACACGCACACTCACAAACTTTCGCCTTTATAATTTTAGTGTGACTAGTGTATTTTACGTGCTAGGAGTACTCTTCCATGTATTAATATAACTTCCAAACAAAACGTATTCTCTTCGCCATTTGTCGACATAACTCTAAAATTAATTACTTCCTATGATATTGAATTTATACAAACCTCATCTCATGAAATGTTAATATTATGCGCGTTATTTTTGTATTGTACGTATTCATTATAACTTCCTATTTGCTGCTGATGGACATAGATCCCAAACGTTGGTTATAAGATAAAAACCCCCAAGGCGGTTATACAACGAACAGTTTTGGCATCACGAGCTCGGTATATTCATTAATATTGTTGAGACTTAATAATGAAATGTGACACGTTGGGTTAGTCGTTTGACATTTAGAGCTTTTTTTTATAATGTCTGTTATTTACTATTGTTACTGTTACAGATTATTTCTTTGTCTTGTTTATTTGTTTCATATGTAACAGTTGTTACATCAGTATTTTTTTAATTAAACACATTGATTAATTAATTATGATGTTATATTACACAACTTTATTTATAAACTTTGACGTCACCAAACCAATGTCACCCACGGCTAAATGAAGGTCTCTTAAATTTATAATGGACTTTATTAATTTCAACTTAATAACACCTAAAATTATATTCAAGAAATTGACAAACTAATCTCAGCATGTGGCGGTGATAAATCGAAACCACGGTAATTTTATCTTAAGAAATGATCGTGCTCGCAATGGCCCTTCTAGGACACGTTCGCAAACAATCAATCCATTAAACATAACCCTTTTTTAGCTGTCTGGTAAAAAATGCAATGACCCAATTCAGAATGTCAGAGGTCGAGTCATAGCGAAAGCGAAGATGTTACGTGTCGCTTATGCAATGTTATCGCACGCTGACATGCCGCTACATTGATTACTAAGCAATAGGCAGGTTACTGGGTAACGTGCTAACACCGTGCTAATGCACGTTTACCCCTCACGCCAAAGACAAACAATGACATCGTAATTGAATTTGTTTGGTGAATGGAATGCATTATTGGCGGTAATTACCTAATAAGTCATGAGTATTTGTTTCCACAATGGGTCGTTGTGATTAATCAAATTCTTAAGTATTAAGATGTATTGTGTTTCATCGCGGCACACTTCTTAAGAATATTCTGCAATTCAACAAACTATAATTAAACTTATGATATTTTATTTTGTAAACAATTTTAAAGGTAATCATCTAGGTATTGGTTAAAATGTAAAACCGACAAAACTATAGGTTATTGATATTTAAAGCCACCGTAAGAAACCCACGTAAGCAGTAAACGTTTAAGAATCTAATCGTCGCGCGTCGCCTGTATGATGAAACACCTTCTTCCATTGTAAATTCTGCAAATAACATAATCCAAGTACACTAAAATTTTACTACATTTCCTACGTAACTATACAATGTAGGTAAGTGTGACGGGAGAAGAACACACCTTCCGTGAGAACCGCCCGCGTACAACAATGACAGATAAAATTCGACCGACCCGACCAATTGTTAGTAAATCAGTTGATTGTGCACCTATTTATCAAGTTACTAAATACAAAACCCACAATTAATCTAATTTAACATACAATTGTGTTTAGTTGCACATTTAAGTCTAAATATGTTGCACATTTAAGTCTAAATATGTTGCACATTTAAGTCAAAATGTTGCATATTTAATTCAAAATGCTGCACATTTAAGACTACCTCGTTTTGCTGATTGTGCAGCGTTTGTATGCTGGCTTCCGTAATTAGTAGGATCCCTTATTGGCATGAATAAAACATACATATTCATTGATGAATATACAGATAATTATCTTGATTGGTAAGGGATTACGTAGAAATGTAAAGCTATTGAGACTTTTATGTCTATGAGGAAGATTTTAATTAATATGACCACAAGGAGTCTGTCAAGAGTCTGTAACACGTAACGTCATCCTTTCAAAGAACTCTTCGTTGACCTGTATCTTAGAGGTACTGATTCTTAAAAACAAATCTGTCGTATGAGGTTGTTTTTGCATGTGAGAAAAAACGTTTGGTCAACATATTATTGGTAACAATATAACTTTAAGTCTAATATAATATAATGTTAAGTCTTTATAATTGTAATATTGAGTATGTTTTTTTTTTTTTCTTCTTATATTTTATAACTATTTAAGTTGCAATGCCTTAACAGGCAACTAAGTTCTAGAACCTACCTATTGTTAACATCTACAAAATCTTGTACACTTAGTTCGCAATAAAGAATTTGAATTAGAACAACCTATACCGTTCAAATAAACTACATTATTAGATAAATACTCTTTTACAAGGAGTTGACTGTAAGAATGATACTCGTATTTACTCGATCATTTCATCATAGGAAGTAATCGATGACAAGATGTAGCAATGTAAAATAAAAAGCTATCAATATAAAATCAGTTGTAATTTTTATCTAAACACTCGATTTTTGAAGAATAGATCCTAAAACTATATCGATACAGGCATTTATTTAATTCCCGAGGTATAAAAATATCACAAACCATTAAAGAAATATGGAACTAACTATAAGGATCCTCATTAAATACTTACTTAAGATTATTTAACCCGTACACTGAAACATGATGGATTTATAATATCTAATGTTAATTCTAACGATATGTTTTTATTACAATATATTTAATAGATTTATGCATTACAGTTTATTTTAAGATCTCTTTGAAGATGAATAAATTTAATGATTAATAGTACCCGAGAGGAGCATGTGGCTAAGTAATAACTGCCGCACGGGTCGATCGATCAGGTTAAGCTACGCTTGCCGCGGTTGGTCCGTGGATGGGTGACCATCTTTTCATACCAAGATTCCTCCGTGCCTTGGAAACCACGTTAAGTCGTTGGTCCCGGCTGTCATTTGTAGATCTTTGACAGCTGTTACGGGTCGTCAGAAGCCCAAAAGTCTGACAACCAGTCTTACCAAGGGATATGGTGTTACCCAGTAACTGGGTTGTGGAGTTCAGATAGGCAGCCGCTCCATGTAAAATACTGGTATTCAGCTGCATCCGGTTAGACTGGAAGCCGACCCCAACGTAGTTGGGAAAGGCTAGGGAGATGATGATAATTAATAGTTCCCTTTATACCCAGAAGTTATCACATATGCACATGCATATATACATGCTGTATATGTTGTTATTCATGTTGCCCTATAAAAATAAATATTAATTAAGTCATAAAATAATAATGTAATACCTATTTATATTGTGCGAATCCACATTAATTTTAGAGGTCAACCATTCTAAAATATGCAAAAAATATAAATCTAAATGTTAAAACCATAAAGCACCATATTAAACCAATCTACGTCACAATTATACGTCGAACAAAGTCGCCAGTTGTTAACAAACGTTATTTTTCACTACAAATAACAATATGGATGGAGTAACGGCTATTATTAAAGAATTAACACTATGCTCCCACGCTTGGGGCTAAATTACCTTGGTCGGACTCGTTACAAATACTTACTAACACTATTGTAACCTATTTTGAAGAATTATGGGAACATTTGTCGGATGTAAACGGTTTTTATGCTAAATTATCGGATGTTTTGTGTTTAAAGTAACTTGATGTAAGTATTCGTTATCAACACGATACTCGTATAAACAAGAAAAACGAATTCATAGAAACAGGATTCGCCACAAGGTCACGGCTGAAAAACGAGACTGTTTAGTTTTTTAAGGACTTAAATGCAAATAAAGTTAATAAAAGTCTGAATTAATCTTATTTTTATCATCATAAATATTCAAATCTATAACATCCAAGAGTTAATAACCATTATTTGTAAAATTTTAAATAAAATCTGTGGCATCTAATCAAATTGATGCGAGATCACGGAATTCATAAATATTTTAAATATTAATGAAAATCAGTATTATCAACAGCGTCCTTGACAAAAACATTGACAAGCCGCCCAACTTTAAATGCTTAAAATAACTTTTAATTGGAGGCATTTATCTAGCAATAACCAAATTAAAAAATAGGTTTGATTTTTTTCTCGTGTATTTAAATGATTAGATGGAAGCTCCAATCATACAATTAAGTAATAACGAGTATTTAATTGTTAAATTAAGGTAGTTTCAATTAGCATGTGGTTCATAATTGTATTTAGGTACCAATACCGAATTCCTCCCGTTGTAATGTTAAATAGGTACTTAGTTTAGAATAAAGTTACGTTTTTATCGTACCTCAAACCATGTTTACAATTTTATTTAAATTATCCAACGCTCTTCATTTACGAAATATGCAAGAGGCACAATAACTCACCGTAGCTAGTACACGGTGGTTTTAATCAAAATTCATATTAATACGCTTTTAATTGTCTATTACGGATTTCTAAAAGAGAAAAAATCTAATTAAGAGAAAGAAATTATTCACATAATCCGTCCATAAAGATTTAGAAAGCATACAGTAATTTTAAAGAAAATAACATATCACTGTATATGAATCGGAAATTGATGTAACTAAATTGGTATTCCACGCTAAATTATTGGTCAAAAGCTTAAAGTCTACTCCAAAGAAAACATAGTTCTTGTATTTTTGATATACCTAGGTACGTTACTGCAGACTGATTTGATCAATATTTTAGGAAGGGGGGGAATGGGTATGAAATAGTATGGTAACATAGATAGGGTAGACTGATGACTGTACTTTCGGGGTCGAGAGGAAACTAAAACTTGTCTGTAAAATAAAATCCTTCCTAGACCCTCAAGGGTCGAGAATAAACTATAGTTGAGGGTTCAGTGGAAACATTATTTATTGGGGGTCGAGGGGCCGAGAGTGGACTAAACGTAATTATTGTTGTCTCTACCTTGATTATCGAGTATAATATCAAACACCCACAAATTGGCCCCAAGACCTTTGTTTTCTATTTCTGATCATAAGGATCTAAGAATAGGGAAACTTAAGACATTGTTCAGCTCCTTGTCCTTTTTTTAAGGTTTGCATAATATAACTACTCAAGGCACAATAATAATATTCAAGGAACATTAATTTGATAGGTTTTCGAGGAATGTAGACACAAGTTGAATCCAAGTAAGTAACAAAGCATAATTACAAAATGTGAAGGTAATCATTGGTAAACTGTAGGATGTGAGATTAACACTAGTGATTATAGTTAATGACGAAGTTTGGACGATCTATCGAAACATACCCTATAATTTGTTAATCGTCCGTTTTCGAATATGTTACAAAATCTTACATTTCTATGGCGCAAAATTATGTGTAGGGGCCGAGATGATTCGTGAGAAAGATTTCGATTTATTTCGCATGCACTGATGGACCTTTACTTTTTAAATTTATTGTAATTTATGCAGGAGCTACTAAACATAGGTCCGTTTTTCCTCTTTAATGAATAGGTCTCTAAAAAAACGATCCAAAATGTAATTTTTTGCATAATCGGCCTGTAATGATCCTACTGCTGGGACACAGGCCTCCTCTCGCTGAGAGGGAGTGGGCCGTTATACACCACGCGGGCCCAGTGGGGGTTATTAGATGTCACATGTCTTCAAAATTTTAGTTCTAGGACATGCTGGTTTCCTCACGATGTTTTCCTTCACCGTTTTGAGAGCAGTGGTGATGAAATAATTTACAAAGTAAATCGCCTGTCTGGGTTCGAACCTACGACCTACAAGACGCGATCGTTACCACTGGACCACCACTGCTCAAATTGTAATAAAAAAATCAAATTTATAAACCTATAAATAACATAAAAAGAAAGAAAAAAGAAAAAAAAAAGTTATTTGTCACAGAAAACTAGCATACAAAAAAAATATCTAATAAACTCGAAGGTAAACATAGCTTAACATCACGCCTGTAATCCCCGAAGGAATAGGCAGAGGTGTACCTATATAGTACATCCACGTTTGCCAGTTATGTTTAAGTCCTTAGGGGGCGAACCTATTTCTATCAACCGGGCCAAAGTCCAAATCTTTAAATAAGTATAAGCTAAGTTATGCGTAACTCCCCTATACCAAATCTGATAGATTCCGCACTAAATGTTACCAAATTATTTATAACTTTTTTGCACAGTTACAATAAAGTTACGTATGTAAACGTGAACAATTTAAAAACATAAGTTTCTTCATTTAGTAACACACCTCAGCGAGTGTTTGTCCAGTGTTATAACACTATCTTGTCCACAGTACTCTTCAAAACTTACGTTGCGTAATAGGAAAATACTTGTGCAATAACTACTCGTAGATCTTTGCTGTTCATCTCCCCAAAATGATTCCCTTTGTCTTGCCACATCCATTGAAAAATACAGCTAAACTATTATCTATTGATGAGAGTGTAAACAAATCCTGTACAGGTTAAATTCTTACGCAATCGCTCAATAAAGAGAATTAGTAAAACATTCAGTATCTAGAAGGTTTCAACTTTGTATCCGGCCACTTTTTCCAACAATTATTATTTGAATACCATTATTAAACTATAATTGAAAAATCGTCGACGAAAATTGATTTATTTGTTATAAAATTAACCTCAAATGAAAAACATCATTAAGGTGGTTTAAAATTATAATTTCGGTTTTAATTATTCGAATAATTTATTTATTGATTTAGGGTGTCCAATAAAATATATACACATATATAAAGGGCAAAATAAGGTATTAAAAATGTATTTCTTCCCGTGGGTGTCGTAAAAGGCGACTAAGGGACTTACTAGAGAATGGGCAGCAGCGTTCTCTATGCATTTTAATACCATACTGCGATGGCCAACCCGCCTGCCAAGCGCGGTGATTATGACAAACCCCCCCTTTGGGGGAGGCCTATGTCCAGCAGTGGACGTCTTTCGGCTGAAATGATGATGAATAATGAAGTGTACTCCTTCAATTATAGAAGACCACAGCATAGACAATAAAGTTAACAACTAAGCTAACAAAGTTACCATATTAATAATAGATAAAATTTGGAACAGTTAATAATTTTTTAAAGGACATCAAAATAATCAAATTTGTAGTAATAATCAAATCAAAGCACTTAATTTGTAGGTAAGTAAGTAGCACTACAAATTGGATCAACTGGTAGGTTTTCTGATCCATTTGTTTACATTTTGGAACAGAGTATACAACTGGTGGCATGCAGCCAAAAACATTTGGCGATAGTCATACAATTCTCATGGAAAAGTAAACAGTGGATGCTTTGTTTGACTTTATTCTAATGAATAATAGCCTTATAATTCGTCATAATTGGTTTGATTGTGATTTAACTGCATGTAATAGAGGTTATAATACGGATCATTCAAATTAAAATCCCACGCTTTTTATGTTATATAAAAAGTATATTTATCGTTATATGTTCTGCTGTGAGAAAGAATTTGTGTAAAAAAATTGGGTGAATATCCTTAACTACTTGCCCTGCAGTTAATACAGGTTGGTATTTACGTATTATTTGCTTATATGTATGTCCCGTATTCACGCCATCGCATCGATCGCCCCAACTGATTGCCTTGCAGTTTTATTTGGCACGAAGCTCTGTTTTATCTTCGCAATGTGAGCAAAGCCGTGTTGAAGCTGCTGAGAATGTTAAATAACTAAATATAGGTAATGTGTCATTATTAGTTACACTACATAATACCTAGTTATGATTAATAATATTAGACTCTGAAGTTGCACACGAGTCCTACAAGTATATTTCTAGCTAATTATTTTTGTGATGAACAAATCAATGCCGTAGGTAGGCATATAGGTACTACAAAATTTTTATTTAATGTTATGTTTTGTAATTAGCTACTAATATACTTTTATGACACTCGCGTGCAACTTCAGAGAGCTCATAAAGTTTTGCGGGTACAGTATCTTATGTCTAAAGTAACAAATAAGTATGTGAACTTTCACTGTTTACGATATACTGTATTTATTTACGTCTACATACACAAGCATTTATCGCTAAGCAATTTGTTTATCTTATTGCCGTAGGATAAGTAATATAGATACTTAAGTATATACTAGGCTTCACCGATTGATCGCACACGTAGCTTCAACTTAAGGGTCAGATAATCGCCGCTCACCTTAGCCATACAAATGCGCGTCGAGCTCACGCCGCGCCACCATTAATTTTCATAGGGAATATTTATTTTTAGTAACGAAAATATGAATATTTTAATAAAATCACAGATAGAATTATAGATAATAAAACAGTATATTCATACAAAAAAATACTTGAATATATATTTAGTAGTATGAAAGTAATATCGTTTTTTTATGCTTTGGGTAGAGATTACTTCCTGAATTTATTTCATAAAGTATTTTACTTCAATACTTAAATATTCACATATAGAATTGATTTGTATGCGTTCTAGTTTAACATACCTAAATTTTTTGCATAACATACTTGCAGTATATGAAGGCGTAATAACAGATTTAAAAGTCGCTAAAATCATATATCTGCGCCTTAATGCATACATTATCCTAGGAACATCAGTCATAAAATGTTTTGTGATGCACCATAAAAGTGTCAAATATATCTATTAATTACTAAGCAATACGTCACTTGTTTTTATTTAGAATTAAACAAATAAAAATGTTTATGTTTTTAAGAACTTTAGAAGCAAATCTTAAAATAGCTATGTGCCAAGAATACTCAACTAGGAATTACAGTAACTTCTTGGTGAACACTTTATGAACGCTACATCAACTGGTCTATTCCTAAACTTAAGTGAAGTGAGATAGAAGTAAGCTGTCACTCCGCCTGATGCAAAGTCAAAGTCATATTATTTATTTCAAATAGGCACTTTTGAACGACAAAATTTACAAAAAAAAAAAAGATTTGATTCTAGTCGCCCCCTTCCAAATAGTACGAGTATAGTTTCGTATGGAGAAGAATGGGCGAGAAACTCCACCGTTACTCTTTTAGAATGTTTTACAATATTTTGTATAGGTACATTAATTTTAATATTAGACTATTAGACTATTCACCTAGAATAAAAGTGTATAGTAATTTCCTTACACAATATGTAAAACTAATTAATGCTAGGGATTGACAGTATTGATACTTGAAGTTCACTTCAGAGGTGAAGTTTATTCTGTAAGAATCGCACCATGAAAGCTGAGGAGATTTCATGGTGAGATTCTTACAGAATAGACCGCTATATTATAGTAGTCAATGAACTCGGACATAAGAAACCTCAATAGTTTTTATCGTAACTTGTACACTATGCAAAAAGCTTCCCCTTTTTTTTGGGTGGGAAATTATCAAATAACTTGGGTCATCATCATCATCATTTCAGCCGAAATACGTACACTGCTGGACATAGGCCTCCCCCAAAGGGGGGTTTGCCATAATCGCCACGCTTGGCAGGCGGGTTGGCGATCGCAGTATGGTATTAAAATGCGTAGAGAACACTGCTGCCCATTCTCTAGTAAGTCCCTTAGTCGCTTTTTACGACACCCACGGGAAGAAATAGGGTGGTACTATTCTTAACGTCCGGCACCACACAGACAATAACTTGGGTAAAATCAAATAACTATCGGAACAGACTTACTGACTAAAACCACCCGTGTTCCTTCAGTTACCTGTGTACTAGGGCCACGATATCCTTTTCTGATAAACTTGCAACCCTGGCAGGGGCAAGCTTCCCCTTTAGTCTTTAAAGCACAAACACGTTCAATTGGTTCATCGGTTAGGATATTAATACAGTGTGATGTATCCTGTTTGACCGGCAGTACCTACCTGCTTATTTGCATAGTAAACCCCAACCCGTACACACATGGCCGCAAATAGCTGATAGGTAACCTGTAGTACAAGATTCAACGTTACCGAATATAGTTAGCACTCGAGAAAATTATTGATTAATACCTAATCAATTATGGAGTTAGCTTCTGAATAATGTCCTATCCTATTAATTAACTAATGATCTCTTAATTTTTCACAAACATACTGCCGGCAAATTGTTGCAGTTCAGCACGAGATTCGTGTATCACTTTGTACAATGTATTTGAATAAACTATTTAAAAAAACATCCCAGTAACAACACAAAAAGCTTTGACAATTTAAAACAATAAACAATTTCAAGGTTCAAACCTTGAAAATATACATTAAATCGTTACATGCAATATAATGCATTTACATAGCAATTTATCCATTATTTTCCGGTCTAGGTCAACGAAAGTACAATTACGTTTGTACTAGGCGACGTGCGCTGCGCACGCGCTGTTAAAACAAACGCCATCTGTCAATGGATTCGTCACACTTGAAAGCGAAAGTGTTATTTATTACGTGTGTGGTATTTACTCGCGCTAGGATGTCGTGATTTAGCACATGTTTGTTTTGAATGTTTCGTGCACAAATTGGCACAGCCTTTTTTTATGAGCTTTTCAATTTTTGGTCAAGGATCGTTAAGATAAACGTTTTACAAGATCAAATCAGAGGAAAAGAGCAAAAGGAATATGTACAGGATCGTAGCAGGATGGTGTTCTGTAGTTTTCCCCTTCCTCCATGCGAAGAAGGCGTACGTTTATGTATGTATGTGTGAGTTATGTCCAAACCTACCAAAAATGCGTTTCCTTCGCAAACTTTTGAAACTCGCCTATTTTAGTTTTAAGTAATTATGAAATATAAAGTGTTACCTATGATGTAACGGCATCGTTATCATTTAATTATGAACGTAAGAATTGTGTTCACTTAATTATAATTACAGTGGGTCTCACACAACTTAATCAAGATCTATGTATAAAAGTAAAGTTCCTACTTATGAAATATTCTAGTTTTTGGCTTAAACACAACGGAAAAACTTGCTAAAATCTCTGACATATCTACTGACCTCCTAAATCTAAATCTTCTCAGTTCGGAATGCTCTTAAATCTCAATCATTAAAAACCACAATATCTTTATTGTGGAGCTCTTGCACTTGACCGTATTTATGATGAATTCCGATGTGAAAAAAACTCACATTTTCACACAAAGATCATGCCTTTATTAAGCATTTTTATCAGATTGGTACACATTATTTTGTAACGAGCTACAACAGTTTTGTGATACTCGAGCGAATAAATGCTTTTGTTACTGACATGAGAATCTTGTAAACAGATTTAATTAAAATCTCTTGTTTTTGACAAAATCCCGCCAGCATTATAAGGAATAGAGCCAAGGATTCACAGAGACATAAGTTATCAAACAACACAATTGCTATGACAAAACAATTAATGATGAGCTTCATTCAATACTTCGGCGATGACGTCAAGCAATAAAATCCATACAATACTATTGTTAGGTGGTTTGTCGGTCGCCAATGCACCGTGGTGTTACTAAAAACAGTTATTTCAAGCATTGCAAATTTCATAGCTGTGCGGCTGTGGCATGCAGCCACAATGTTCATTGTTAATAACAATAACCTGACGAACATAGGAAATTTACGCAACTTTACGTGCCTAGACTTCGGGATCATAAGGATCAAGTTTTGATAGCTGATTTTCAACGGTTTACTTACCTAGTTGTTTATTGGTTGAACGGAGATTATGAAATTAAGGAGGAAACTGGTTTTACATGTTTAGCCATAGCAAAAGCACTACCAGAAAATAATAATTTAAAAAGATCGATATTCCCGAGTCGAGCAAAGCGTTATTGGAGTTTTTCTATCAGGTAATTCTCAGTAGCAGCCCGGTGTCTTTGATTATTTATATGTCTAGATAGTGTCGCACTGCAAAAGAACTAAAACAAACAACTTTGTTATGCTGGTGTGCGTGACAGCTACGTATTACACTCTCGCCACGTCATTGTTCTGTCATTATGTTATTCTAGTGTGCGTTCATTTAGCGGCCAACTGCTAGACGCATTTTTTTTCGAAGAGTTCACAGTTTTAACTGTCTATCTAGACATATTTATTTGCCCGCAGTCTAGATTTCTGCCCGGCTGATGGCAATAGGCTCGCCCCCTGTTACATGGGGCTTAAAAACATAACTGGAGAAATGTGTGTGTACTATATAGATGCGCCTCTGCCTAACCCTTCGGGGAATTCAAGCGTGATGTTATGTGAAGATTGATATTAAAAAATAATATCTAGTAAATTTATCTTACAAGTTAATTCTACTCTGCCGTTCCCCCAGATGATGTTGAACAGACTCTACATAATAGTAACTATGTATGAATACAATCTACTCAAATAAATTGATACCTGTAGGTATTAAAGTATCAACAAATTGGGAACATTAGCCTGTCCGCCTAATGATAATTAATTACTTACCTTATGTAAAACTAAGCTTAAATCTAGGTGCGATACCTTATTAACCTTTAAACTAAGTTTTAGGATAACCAGTAATCATCAGTTACCCGTATATTTGAAATCGATTATAATATCCTCATATTTGCAAACACAATGTTATGCTAAGTGAGACATACACGTTAATTTACTCATTGTCAACGTTACCCAGTGTTTAGTTGTTAAGAAAATGTAAACAGAAATATAAAAACTTTATTTATGAATTGTAAAGACAAGAAATGCTCATGAATTAACTTTATTGTTTAGTTAAACAAAGCATGCTCAATTAATTTGAATTATTTCTCCATGTAAAGTCAATATATCTAGGTATCCAGGTACACGGACATGCGTAGTCTTAACAAGAAGATAATTCGGAACGAATCGATGTTTCTAAAAAACCTTCACCAAAATATATGACTGCATGCCTCTTATAATAGAACTAACTGTGCCCCATAGTTTCACGCGCCGTTTAATTCAATTTGCTCGTCTCCTAAGTAGTCGTAGGGTCATGTTAAATAGCCTATAACCTTCCTCAAAAATTGAGCTATCAAATACATAACGAATTTTTCATGAACACAATCAAACAGATAAATATGCAGCAGCCTTTTTGTAAAATCTTATTATTAAGCATTTATATGTTGATCTATTCATCAAAATCAGCATCATTAATCTTTGAAGTGACACTATTGCATGTGAATAACCGTAAACTCCAAAACTTGATGCAAAATTCTACTCATTGAATTAGTTTTAAAAACAAAAATGACTAAATAAAATAGATGACATTATTAAGTTATTAAAGCTTAAGCAGACAATTTAAAATAAAAATACTAATTAGTATTCTGCCTTGAAACTATGATCAGTCACAAACCACAAGGCGCACCCAGGTACAGACAAATAATACAGTAGGATGATGTTAAATTATATATTACAAGCATTTACAATCAAAGTAGAAACCTCAAAAGCATCTCATAAAACACTTGAATGGACTTATGAATGACTTGCTTTTCCCCGCTGCTTTGCCGGCGTGGGGGTCGGAACCCCCCATGGGAACGTACTACCGGGATAAAGTCCTATATAGCCCAGGTCATGGTCTACCCACGTGACAGATTTCATCTAAATCCGTTCTGCCGTTTTAGCGCGAAACCGTAACAAACAAACAAACTCACTTTCGCATTTATATAAATATTAGTTCCACCTTCATTGTGTAAGAGCACTCAACTTTGTGGCAAATAGTGCAACATTGTTTAGCTTTAGTAATAACATCAGCGCATCAGCTGTGACCCTTTTGAACAATAGTACCAAGTGCGCCTATTGAACTTACGCTGAAAGCACACCTCCGCCGCGAAACCATAGCAGCGAAACCGCAGTAGTTCAATTGTACTAGTTCGCGTCATGTTCCGCTACTCGAATCGGATGCGATTAAATATGATTTTGCGGCGGAGGTGTGCTACCAGCGTCTAAGTGAATCCGCAGCTATAGCCCGCGAAATCCAAATTTTCTTACGTTTTTTTCAGGTCAGGTTTGTTGCAGGTCAGTAACAGGTTGTCATAATTTTATGAAAAAGTCATTCAATGGAACAAATCTAACTTTGAGAGATGTATTAATGATTCTTATGATTATAATTCTGTAAATACATATCTTTTATAGTCGCGAATCATATTTTGATCAAGATACAACCTGACACTGACCTGCAAATTGCAAAAAACGTAAGAAAATTTTGCGGGCTACAGCTGCTGCGGATTCACCTATACTACCTCAAATGGCTTAGCATGATCCTCAGTTATGTCGAAAATACTGCAGCATTAATTTTGAAATAAATATATGGTAAAGTTGAGGTTTTTTTCATTAATTTTAAGTACTATGTTTGACGAAAACACGATTCCTTAAAATTGTCATGTTAGAAAAAAAAACCAAAGTTACCTCCAAACCGAACAATAAACCGCTGGTATTCAAAACATACTTCAAATTAGATAATGAAACTTTGGATATTAACTAAACTAACTATAAAGCAGTTCCTATGTTATTTTTTTTAAATTACCATTATTTTCACCGTAAAAAGAAATAAACTAAAATATCGGTACCTAAGAGTCTTCTCCCTGCCACCCTGTCTCGCTTGCTCGCGTGGCCGCGGAAATAGTGCGTGAGTATGATAAAGAGTGAGGTGGCGCTGAGGTAGTACAGACCCATATGGGTGATGCGGTGAGGTACAGTAGCCCGAGAAATTGCTTTTTTACGTTTCTTGGAATTTGCAGGTCAGTGAAAATAAAATGGAGTTTTGAATTGGGGATAAATTTTAAGAGAGTTGTCTTGATAATTTCAATGATTATAATTCTGATTATACACATTTGTTACGGCCGCGAATCATATTTTGATCAACATACAACCTGATACAGGCCTGCAAATTGAAAAAATCGCAATCAAATTTGAATTACGCGGGCTACCCTGACGCTGTCGCCTTAAGTATTCCGCAATATAAATGGGCGGATAAATCACGTATAGTTTTAACACAATATGTTGACATGGATGCTAAACTATTTGTCGAAGTAGTGATAACAATCTCATCTGACTCTGTCAACACTGTTAAAGAAATGGCAATAGTCGCGTGTGCCAATCCCTGCCTGCAATAGTACATTCCCTCTGTTTATTTATATGTTAGAGTCCGGTCAACTAGATCCTTGAAAATTCTCAACATTCTTCACGCTCAAACGGCTGGACCAATTTTGATTAAATTTTGTATGGAGGTATCTGATACCCTGGATTGAGACATAGGCTACTTATTATCCCGATATTCCCACGGGATCGAGACTTACGCGGGTGAAACATAAAGGAGTGCGCTACGTATTTTAAATTTACATCGAAAAAAAATAACAACTCATGCATCTTAGTTTAAAATTACTTATACATACAACCTTTCGGGTATCTTACTGGCAGTTTTTGAAATATTTAATTGGGATGCCATAATTATGAAATGACAGCATAAGGGCGATTTTTGTCAGATGTAATACTGACAAAAATCGCCGAGAAAATCGCTCGCGAGTGAGCACTCTAACTGTCACTTATATCAAAAGAGTACAAATTGATACGCATGTAGAAGGGTCTCAAGGAGCTCGTGGCTAAGTAATAACAGCTGCATGGGTCGATCGATCAGGTTAAGCTACGCTTGCCGCGGTTGGTCCGTTGATGGGTGACCATCTTTACATACCGAGACTCCTCCTTGACTCGGAAAGCACGTCAAACTGGTGCACGGTGGTCCTGGCTGTCAATTGTGGATCTTTAACAGTCGTTACGGGTCGTCAGAAGCCAGAAAGTCTGAACAACCAGTCAACCAGTCTTACCAAGGGGTATCGTATTACCCAGTAGGTAACTGGTTTGTGAAAGTCAGATAGGTAGACGCTCCATGTAATATACTGGTATTCTATCGTAGTAACTGGGCTGTGGAGGTCAGATCGGCAGTCGCTCCATGTAATATTATATACAGCTGCATCCGTTTAGACTGGAAGCCGACCCCAACATAGTTGAGAAAACGCTAGGCAGATGATGTGTAGAAGGGTCTCTGTCTACTTTGTCGGTTTACGCAATATTTACATAAATTAATTTGTTTAACACATCAACAGTGGGTCATCTCGCAAGAACGTACTAGACACTTACAAAATTCATCTGTATTGCTTCTGAGCGATAGCAAATAACACAAGTAAACACTTGATGTTCACAGCAATCAGCTGCCGAGGACGATTGTCAAAGGATTACGCAGAACGTTGACACAAGAAATTAATGAAAATGTCATAGATATGTTTTTGTTTATGTGCTCAATTGAGCTTTTTACGTAAGCTCTATTGTCCGTTATTCTACAATCTGTGATCTTTAATTCAACAAAAAGTATCCGCATTTCCACATCATTACTTAAACAATTTGGCAATTGGGCTATATTTGATCAGTTGGGATGTTTGTTGTTTTATTTAACTAACACTCAGGTGATAGTAAACTTATTACCAGAAAAAAATTTTCTCTGTTACATAAGAAGCCTACGTTTTTAAGAAAATACGATGTTTCTGAGTTAAGGCTCCCGCAGTAGCACAATTTCTATGAAAAGTTCTAGTTTCGCGCTGCGCGACACTCTGCCTGTCGCGCCCGCGATACGCGCTAGTCTTCTCGAGCCTTTATTCTTCCGCATTGTGTTAAAAAAACACCACTATTCATTTGGTGTCCATATATTATATACATACATTCCAATAGATATCTACAATTTAAATAGGTCACTCAATAAATAAAAATAGAATAATTTATTGATGTTTGATAAAAGGTTTCCAGTCTAGACCAAATACATAATTATATTTCAACTTATTTTTAAGCTTAAGGTCATTTTGTGAACTTTATAAATTAGGTTTTTTAACACTAAATTAGTATTTCGCGTCTGCAGATATCAAGCATGCACCTTCTCATATAACTTCTTCCACGTTTTGAATAGTTGGCTGTGTTTTAATGAATATTCATATCCATTTAGATCTACGACAGATACATATGTAATTTGTGTGTTTATGCTCGTCACCACGGCCGGGTCGCGTCAAAGTATGAATAATTACTAAAAATGTCATGTCTACCTTTATTTATTTGACCTTTTAGCTGTTCATAAACAGGTCCACATCCGGTAGTTGAGTCGGCCCGATCGTAAAAAAGAAACCCTGACTTAGAGATGAGTCGATTGGTGTCTTCAAAATATACAAACATAAGTGCTAAGTGCACTAAAATAATAATTAATGGCCTCGGTCGAGAAGTTCCGCAACAAAAGGTCAATTGACGTGACTGACACACTGTTTTTAAAAAATAATGTAAATCACAACTGTAGAACAGGTAGATTCGTAAAAAAATATTTAAGATATCGCAAATTTATATATGCTCGAAAGAGGAGGCATGTGTCCCAGCAGTGGGAACACTATAAGCTGATTATGTAAATTTATATAAGAATATATTATTAGACCTGTTTCCACACCCAATTCAAAGGAAAAAACTCGTGGATGTTGCTATACAAACGAATGCGCTGATCGATAGATGTTTCATGAATTAATTAGACGTAATCTTGCAACATTTCCAATGAAAAAGGCATTATAAAGAACTGACACACGCACAAAGTTAATGCAATTAATTTCTATTCAATGTTGACAGCTAAAACTCAACGAATAATAAACAAAATGCTCATTAGTTTGCTAACGTACGTCAAAATTGATTATGTCCAATCATGAACTCCCTTTCATGAGTGATAAAGATTATTTTGATGAAATTACAATCACCAAAACTAAATAATTATGATTTTAATACACATGTTGTAAACATTACTATAAAAATATTCATGTTAGGTAAAATCCTTGACATGTGATATTTAAAAGGTGATTGTAATAAAAACATCAGCCTGTTGGTAATTTATTATAGCTGCGAAATATCGTTCTAAGATAATGATGGACATTAATGAAGACGAGTTCCGAAATTTGGTTTTTCGCAGAACACGAGGTTACTACTTTCTGACTCAATCTGCCTAGCCTTTTCCCAACTATGTTGGGGTCGGCTTCTAGTCCTAACGGATGCAGCTGAATACCAGTATTTTACATGGAGCGACTGCCTATCTGACCTCCACAACCTAGTTACTGGGAAACACGATACCCTTTGGTAAGACTGGTTGTCAGACTTGGGCTTCTGACTATCCGTAACGACTGTCAAAGATCTAGGAATGACAGCGGGTCCAGCGGCTGAACGTGCTTTCTGAGGCACGGACTTCCGATTATTTTAGTTTTGTTCATTCAACTTTAATTTATCGATTTATCTTCGATTTGTCCATCAGATGATATAACTCTGAATATTGGAGTTGACAGCACAAAATTTACATCATTATTATGTAAATATGTATTTAATGGTGTTTTAATACTACGCCACACCTACTGACATTGTATTGTCACGTTTTCGTAAAACTTACGTTGAGAAATATTCATTCATCGACGTAAGTTTCAATCGTAAATTGAACTTCCTTATACGAAAGTTCGACTTATAAATCGCACTAGATTTAATTGACGATGACCAAATATGATTAACTCATAAGCAGATAGACTAAATGCTTTAAGTTTATAGTTTACTAGCTTTTGTGAGCGGTCCCACCCTCGTCATCGGCATCGTTTGAAAAAGTTATCCCACGGAAACGTTCTTTTGGAAAAAGAGGATCCTATCTCCTTATCCAGTAACTTTCATCCAAATCCATGCAGCCATTAAGACGTGACTGAATAATAAACATCCCTCGAAGTCATCCTATTTTCTCCCTTACCTACATATTTGCTCCGTTATGTACCTTTTTCCCGCACATTAACTACGCAGCTTTGATGCTCCTAGTGCCTACTATACTTGTCAAAAATAATAGGCCCGTTTTGACATTAAGTAACTAGTGAAGAAACCATACGACTCAGTACTCGATACTCACGATAAATTAATTCAAATTAAATGTCAAAACGGGCCTATTATTTTTTGACAACTATAGAAACTTCAAAGCTTCATCTACCTACCTATTTCCTCCCTTACCTACCTTTTTCCCGAACCAAGCATATTAAGTACGCAAGTAGGTACCCGCCACATTTTTAGGGTTCCGTACCTTAAAAGGAAAAACAGAAGCCTTATAAGATCACTCGTGTGTCTGTCTGTCCGTCTTCCGGAAAAAATATAGTGAAATCTGTATAAAAATCCGTTGCCTAGTTTAGAAGAACAACGCGTTCATACAGACAGTCACGAAAAGTTACTTACTTTAATTTAAAATGTGTTAAAATAATGAAGTAAGATAGTACATAGGATTTTTAATAATAGATGGCACGACAAGCATCAGGGATAAGAGGCAAAATGTGAAATCACAACGGAAATGACACACGAAATGATCAGACGCATCCATCGGTAAAAGCTGTCCGGAGACGAGCGCGCGCAGCTCTGAAACGATCGATCACGACAGAGAAAGTGTGCTGGGGAATAGGCACGATGTCCTATTGTCTGTCGATTACATATTATTGCGAAATGTTTATTGGTTTTGTATTGTTTAACTCTTTTGTAGTGGTTCTTTATCTTCTATACCTATACATAATATAGTGGCTTTTCGTGTCTGTCTGTGCGACCACGTTGTTCTCCTAAACTACGCAAAGTATTATTAAACGGATAATGTCAGTTTAATTCCTGAGGATATTCATGAATACAACTTTTAATCAGCTTGTCCTATGAAGACTCTTAATACCTAGCTAGTTACTAAGCAATAAAGCTATATCTGTTATTCTCTTGTCCCCATAATGACAATTAATCTGCCTAGTCTTTTCACAACAATACTGGGGTCGGCTTCCAGTCTACCCTGATGCAGCTAGATACCTATCTGACCTCCACAACCCACAGTAACTTGGTAATACCCCCCCTCCCCCTTTAGTATAAATAAAGAAAGAAAAAGCATTTATTGGGACTCGCACAGATCACAAATTAAAATAAAACACACTCATGGAAACATAAAAAACAAAAAAAGTAAAAATGAAAATAAAAACACTTCGACTATGCTGGCTGAATGACTGTTTGTCAGAATTTTGGGCTTCTGACGACCCCTAACGACTATCAAAGATCCATGAATGACAGCCGGGACCAACAGCTTAACGTGTTTTCCGAGGCACGGAGGAGTCTCGGTATGTAAAGATGGCTACCTGTCCACGGACCAGACCCGGCAAGCGTAGCTTAATCTGATGGGTCGACCCGTGCAGCTGGTATTACTTAGCCATGAGGTCGTCCCCTATCCCCATAACGGCACAGTAACATAAATAATGTAACTGGTATACTAGTTACTAAGTATAACAGAGTTCACACATCGTCTAGTTTACGTCTGTTCTCACAAGCTGTCGGCTCATTTTCACTGCAATGTTCATTTGCATGCAGAAAATTTATGAGGAGTTACTTTTGTGAGAAATATTGTGTGGAAATCTTATTGATGTTTTGTGAAATATGTTTTGATTGCCTATTAATCATGGTTCTTTCTAGAACACTGGCTTTTGGTCAGAATTTATCCCACGGAAATGTATTATATAATTTTATTTGATAAGGATTAATAATATACCGGTCAAAATAGCTTCGGAAATAACAATTACATTTTTATCAAATTCTGAAAGAAGAATGGTTACTGTGGGTCATCAGGACTTTTTTGTTGAACTTTTTAAGATGTACAATCCTGTAGAACATTAATTTTATACAGGTATCTCTTACGGTTTACGTGGCGCACGCCAGTAAAACTGTCAGTCAGCATGAAATTTTCCGACATCTCTTAAACAATCAACATTTCAGCCAATTTACACAAAACCTAAACCTTTCTCATAAATCAGTCCGTCCATTGGTGAAAACTGTATGAAAATCCAGTCAGTAGTTTTCCAGTTTATCGCGTTTCGACAGACAGACAGACGCGGCGGCGGCGGGGGACTTTTAATATGTAGTGGTAGTGACAAAACAAAAGACAGAGTCAAGTCCGACGCACTTTTAAAATAGGGAAATATTTAACAGATCTTCTAAAAACTTACTGACCTTCTAATGATGCTTTTTTAAATTAATGAACCTCTAAAAACTTTCTGCTCTTCCAATGATGCACACTTTTTTTTAATAATTGAGGCTCTTTTTAACTTTGTGGCGTTTTCTCAGAGTTGGTCGCTGTAACTAAGCTAGGGTACCCCGATCAAACGGGTCAAGTTAGGTTGGCCAACCACGCCTTAGCCGAATTGGTCTCAGTAACTAAGCTCGGGCATCCCGGGTTCGGTTAGGTTAGAACTACGGCCAACCGCGGCGAGCGCTACATCCAAGTTGGCCGTAGTTAGTTAAATTGGCTATTTAGTATATGTCTAGGACCCCAAAATTCACAAAAAGAGGCGCAATCATTATATTAGACTGCTCAATTCTATTTTTAGGAAAGCAAAATGGGAATTATGAGCGGTTCGATTAAAATACTTTCCCTTAAAATAAAGCACTCGAGTATACGAGTAAGACTTCTTTCGTTTATTAGCTACCTCAATATGTAAATGTGAGTTTGTTTGTTACGCTGTCACGCTAAAACGCCCGAACGGATTTGAATGAAATCTTGCACGTGGGTAGACCATGACCTGTGATAAGACATGGAAAACTTTTTATCCCGATATTCCCACGGAATTGAGACTTATGCGGGTAAATCCGCGGGATGCAGCTAGTGTAGATATAAGAACGTATATAGGTTGGTATTTATTGCCAAACCTTATTTTGTGAAACACTAAATTCATGATGATCATTCATGGTTTTCTATATACACACATAATTATTATTTATTAAGGATTCACAAATTGACATATTAAATATCCCCTTGTATAGAATATCATATTAAAACCGGAATGTCTTCTCTCATTTATAATATAAATGTTGCTTTCTATAATTAATATATTTGCATAAATATTTCGAAATGAAACCGGTTAGAGTTTTGAATATATTTTTATACTTATTAATATTTTAAAATATGAAATAGTTTGAACAAAAGAAGATAGTAGGTATCCACGTGGTATCTAAATAAAGAATAAGTATATGTAAGATAATTACAGAGACAAAGAAAATTAGATTGTATTTAGGTAATAAGGCAGTGTTCCATGTGGTGCCGGACGTAAAGAATAGCACCACCCCATTTCTTCCCGTGGGTGTCGTGAAAGGCGACTAATGGACTTACTAGAGAATGGGTAGCAGCGTTCTCTATGCATTTTAACACCATACTGCGATCGCCAACCCGCCTGCCAACCGTGGCGTTATGGCAAACACCCCCCCTTAGGGGGAGGCCTATGTCCAGCAGTGGACGTCTTTTGGCTGAAATGATGAATGATGAAGTCCTAACATAGGTCATGGTCTATCCGTATGCCAAATTTCATCCAAATCCGGTCAGCCGCTCTAGCGTGAAAGCGTAACAAACAAACAAACTCACTTTCGCATTTAACTATTAGTTAGGATTTTCGTTCTTTTGTTGAATAAAAATCTACACGGGATTAAGGTATTTCAGGCACTCTTAAGTCATAATGTTATTTTCTAACATAAGATTAAGTTGAAAAAAACGCCGTAGGCTATACAAGAATATTACGTAAGTAAATGCAAACTAGGCATATGAATATGACCATCGTTTCCATATATTACGCAATAGATATTACAAAATAATCGTTAGATGACATACTATTATATCCGACGTTCCGTCCGTCTCATTTTAAAAGATAAGTTCTACCAACTGTAGCGACATATCACACCGCAAGCACACAAACAGGGAACTTGGCCCCCGCCGCGCGACAACGGATAAATAACAAAAAACTTTTGCCACAAAAAACGTATAATTTTGTAGTAAATAAAAAAAAAACAAAAATGGTATAAAATTTAAGATCGATCGTTAAATATAAAAATGTTGAGTTGAGGGTTTTTTTAAAGAAATCGGATTTAAGAAATCTTTAATTTGTAATAAAGTATCAAATTAATAAATTTGTAAATGATTGCAATCCTGGTATTTCTCGCGACACAATAAACGAGACGTCCTATATTTTCAAGTAAATGGTTCTAAGTTTTCTTAGGACAACGAAACATATAATTAAAAGAATCAACTAGAATTTAGAACTAATAGATAAAAGGGGTAATTATTTATACCTATCGTTTCAAGGAAGCTTCTTACTTTGTTACAAAACCAGAAGATTTCTTTGGAATTAATTTTGTAAGGAAAAGAAAAGCCTGTTATCTCAACCGAATTACTATAAATTTGTTGCACCTATGTGATAGCCTAGTGGAGTGACCGTCGGACTACCAAGTCATAGGTCTCGAGTTCGAACCCGAAGCACGCACCTCTGACTTTTTGGATTCATGTGCGTATTGTAAAATTATCACTTATTTAAAAACGGTAAAGGAAAACATCGTAAGGAAACCGGGAAATTATCAAATAACTTCTCCCGCTCTGGTTGGAGCTGGAGGGGTGTTAGACTTTTACTGACTAAAACCCTGTGTGCCAGGGCCAAAACAAGATATTTCTCGAAGGCATGTGAAGCCAAGTCAGAGGCCCCTGGGCGGCATAAAAACTCTGGCACCAGGTTAGTCACTAACCACACTAAAAAGAAAGAATGGTTGCACTTATCAAATAATTAAGTTTAACACTGCGACAATCCCTATCGCATCAATATTTGTTGATAAAGTACAGTCAGTAGCATAAGTTGTTTAATACGACATTTTCCCAACACTTTTACACTTCATTATACGGAATAATAACTGAAAAGTGCTGACTGAGATAACCTAGGTACCCACAAAAAAATAGCTCAATAGGACCATCTTACCATAAGTAGTCAACTTTCCATTCTGACATTTCGATCAAATACGCAATAAACCCACCTCAGATCATCTTCTTGATAAATGCTAGTTGATCATCCATTGTTTCATAATTATATCATACGCGTAACTGGGATGGTACATTTTGCTTCATTAAAATGTATGTACCCAAGTGGAATAAAAATAAGCCTAATGAGATGTTTATTGTCTATTGCAATATTGACTATCAAATAAATTATTCCACATTATTTTTGGCATTTCAGTTTGACCATACTTAAGTTAGCACTATTGCCGTTAACTGCTAAGGCCAAGTGCTCGTTTACGGAGACGCGGGGCGTCGCGCGTCGCGTGCAGCGTGGCGTCTCGCGGCGCGTCGGACGTTTTTTCTGTTTACAAAGAGGCGGTGCGTGCAGCGGCCCGCGTTAACACACGCGCAAATACAAACATATAGCAATGTATGATGTTGTTTATGGAGACGCGGGGCGTGGAGAGTAGTGGTGTCTGCCGCTGCGGCCGCGGCGGAACTTCTAGCGTGTAGCGTAGCGGGTATCGCCGTATGTTCATACGGGGGCGTGCGACGACGCCGCGGGTGTTGTTTCGTTTTACCCTGAACGGAGAATCACAGAAACGCAATGCCACAAATCGCTGCAGGTTGCTCTACGGAAAGAAACTGTTGCTATGTTTTACTACTCCCTATATGCGTGCGCGCATAAGTTAATACGGGGCTATTTTACTGGCACCGACCAGTATTGACTTATCTTTACCGGGTACCCGCGTCTTTATGCCAGCACTAGGTACTCGTACTGGCAACCGGGCATAAATCACTAGGTAATCATTAGATTATTAGATAGTTCACTAACCGACATGAGTAGGTATCGCTGTAAGATGAATGGTGAAAGACTGTGTGGTTAAATAATATAACCTTTTCGCAGAAATCAATGAGTCTTAATTACATTAATTTAACATAATGACGCGATAAACTTGTTCTACCACATGATATAAATCATAATCAGGTAGTTATTTATTTTTCATCAATCGAGTTGATTGGTTTGTAAAAGATATGTTATTTTCTGCGTGTGACACAACATTAGTTTACAATAGAAATTAAGTGGCTATCAATTTAACTTTAAGATAAAAAAATATAACATCACGCCTGTAATCCCCGAAGAGTAAGGCAGAGGTGCACCTATAGTACACCCACATTTCCCCAGTTATGTTTAAGTCCCATGTAATAGGGGGCGATGTCTATTGCCATTAACCGAGCACAGATGTAGACTCCGGGCTGGTACTAAAAAAATCTAGATAGAAAAACCCAATACCTCTAGGCCCGACCTGGGGAATCGAACGCTCATACTAGTCTGTAGCGCTTGTGACCACTGGACCAAAGAGGCAGTTAAAGATTTTGTGGCTATCAATTTAACTTTACAATAAAAAAACTTATTTATTTATTTATTAAATATGGACTTACAGCTAAAACAAACAGAATAAAAAATAGTATGTGAGACTGACAGCCATTACAAGTCTTCATTTCTAAAAACAGATTGGAAAGAAGGAGTGTGAACAGCACAACACACATACCAAAAAATGAGAGAAAAAATAAAGACAGTATAACATTCAAGCTTAAATTACATTTCGTATTCAATACAAGAACAAAAACCTAAACATACAAAATCTTAATTAAAAAAGTCAAGGCTCAGGCACTTTCTGGCCGAGCACATCTTATGTAGGTATATTAATTAAATGAATCTTCAACTTTTGCTTTTATTGTAATGAACTGATCAATAATAATAAATACATTTAACAGCAGCCTAATCGTGCATAACACAGCGACCTTAATGACTAAAACATAGGTATTATCAGCCGGAAACATGTTAAAATTACACCGGAACAATAACATCGAGCGATTACAACACAAATTTAAATTTTAAATCCATGTTAATCGTGAACCAACTGTAATAACGGCAATGGCGGCACATCTGGGGGTCTACTCCGAACATAAAACTGATGTATCGGCCGAATGTTCGTCCGTTTCTTGACTACGGCTAACTATGGCAAACTACGACAAAAGAAAAAAAAACGCCAGTCAAAGAGTTAAGCCAAAGTCAAAAATGTAACATGAAGTCGGGTAAGGATTCAAAGTCAAAAAAGGAAACTTTGTAAGTTATAAAATGGCCGATACTTCGGATTATCGCTTCGGAGTAGACCCCCTCTGCATTGCTTCGTGATTCATCTCGACTTCTCGAGATTCGACCTCTGGTCTGACAGAAATGGCATTTACACTTTTTTTTTATTTTTGAACCTCTGAACAAGCAATCTGCTTGAATAACCTACCATTTGGCTGATAATGTTCCTTATGCGGCAATACTTGAAGCTGTTCAAATTATGAGTGTGGGAATAGCGTATTAGATAATTATTACTGCCGTGCGATGACATGATTAAAGAAACCAATCAATATTATGCCAATTCTTTAACTAGTAGATAGGTTTCTTGATAATATTATTTTATTTCCAAATCTTATAAAAGTTTACGACCATTTAGGTAATCGTCATGTTTATTTTAATCTTTTTAAAACATGTAAAATATTCTGTGTCATTTAGTTTCTTAAATAATAAATGTGTCAATTCATTTTAAAAATATAGAACTTTATGATCGGGTTGTACGACTTCCTCGAACACAACAAAAAAGCTGTCAAATACTTAATTAATCCAGAAATTATTGAATTAGCAATAGATATATACTTTTAAGTTTTTTTATAGAGAGGATTCTTCTGAGAGGTATGTTCAAGATAAAGAAATCTGTGTGATTGAAAACAAGAATCTTAAAAAACAGACTCCTAACAGTTGTGGAAAATTTTCCCCTTTTTTATGCCTTTTATTAGGTGTATCATAATAAGTCAGTGTCAAGGCTACATCAACTTAAGCCATGACTACAGATGAAAGTCAAAACCTGAATAAAAATAGAACCGGTCCACCAAAAAAGTGGACAAACGTGTTTATTTAATTGCGAAAAAGCAAATAAATCTAACTTTTTGTTTTTTCTTTCTTCATCTTTATAATCTGGATTCGTATAAAATTAACAATTTGGAATGATAATGTATTAGTGAAATGTCAAGGGCAATCATGCCGTTGTCGAAAATAACAATAATATCTCACATTTTATTTTAAAATTAACAAAGAAGGTAATTCACATTATCCAGTGTCATTAGGATTGATTGTTTTATAGAAGTGAAGAACAAAACGCACTCTGACGTTTCAAGGAAGAAAATCAAACATAGCGAGGACATTTTAATTATAGCCTCAATGTTGGAGCATAGGTAATGATTCTTTTGGTCCTAAGTTTGATTTTAAACAGCTTTCTGATATCCATTGATATAAACTAGTTTCCACGTACCTACCATTGTAAGCAAATAAAAAACTCACCAACAGAGAATAGTTTTCGATCCATCATCTGACTAGAATTTTCACTACTATGTTGTGTCCAGCTTCCAGTCTACTCAGAAACAGCTGAATACCAGTATTTTACGTAGAGCGACTGCGTGTCTACCCTCCGTAACCCAGTACCCCTTGGTAAGACTGTGTTTTTTGATTCCTGATATATTATTTGCCTATATCACATTAGCCTTCAATAGACCCTTCCTCTGTAATATTACATTACTCTAACATTTCACATCAAAGCGAAGCCCCGAGCAGATTATCTCAATCTATCCGTAAAGCGCATGAACTATATGAACTTTGGTCTTTGACAAAGTACACAATGCAGGAAGATAGATTATGAATACCAAATTAAGTAAATCGACATAATATTTGGATTTAAAATTTCATTACTCAGTAGTTATAATACCTACATGTTTATATATTCTCAGTTTCAAAGGATGACAAATTGATATCAAAAGTATTGAAAATAGAAATAATACCAATGATATTATAAGTAAAAAGACGTAGATAGCTTAGGTTACTCAACATTCGATCTTAAAAAACGGCACAATGTCACGTTACTAGACGACATGTGGAAGTAGGACGGCCTGTCTTAATTATCGGGAGCGAAAAAGAGACAAGACGAAGAAAATGTGGCTAAAGCCAAATTATCTACCTTTTTTTAGTTATAATATCATTGAATACTATACAGAAAAGTGATATTTACAGAAAGGAAGAAAGAAAAACGCGTTTAATAGCGTAAGAACACAACACAGTACAGAACAACAGAAAACATGCATAGAATATATCATACAGACAGACATACATTGAGTTCGCACCATAAGGTTTCCTCTGCCTAATGGTAGAGAGCCCCTAAAACCGGAATAAATAATCTAAGATGTTAATAAGAACAGACGAAATAGGAACGGTACCATTTTTACTGGAATAGACCTTCCATACCGTGGTAAATATTAATGTATTCAGCGAACGACTTTTAGATTCCAAGTCACGTGAGTATTTTGTCATTAGGAAACGTAACATATGGAATACGAACATAGTCTGGTTTGCTATATTTAATCATTCAAATCAATTCAGTTAAAACCGTATATATTAAAATAACTTTGTCTGCCAATAGGATTGAAAATGTCCTCCAAATGCCAACCGCAGATAATTGAAGGCACTTAAATATTGTTTAATGATCATCTTGTGACACAATTAGGCAATATTTTGACCTTTTTTTTTGCGGTTTACTAATGACAGTAAACCACTTGTGTTCTTCATTAATAAATCAAGTTTTTTTCGATTTCATACATTTCTACCTGATGCAACATTCGGACAAATATCTGTTGATAGGAACGAGAACAAGCACCCTGATGACCACACATTCAATCATAAACCCAAAGACTTTAAAGGAAATTGCTAATCTACTGTTTTATATGTTTGAAAAATTTGTCTGTTCGACAACGTAAATAACGCAAAACGCAATGAATGTTAGTTTAACTGTCAAAATGAAAAGCATTGCCATTATAAGTGTATTACCCCGTTGCTTTAAAATTGGTATAAATTCCCTTTTCGAAGGTATTTAATTGGAGAGAAGTATGCAATCGCTTGCCACCAATATCAGCTTTCCCAATCATGGTAAACTGTGGACTGTCCATCTAAAGACAAATAATTACGATATTCTAACCGCATCCGTTTGACCATATTTCGTAATTAGGATTTGCGTTTTTACTTTTTAGCGAGTCTGAGAAACCAGTGGCACCTTCCATTGTCCAAGGCTTTATGAAATGACACGCACCAGATTGCCCAACTGACTACGCCATTGTTTTAACTTTACACGGCAATAAATATACACGCCCTTGAATATATCTAAAAACATTGTAATTAAAATCGAGCGATATTTTGGTATGAACATCAATACTGTGGGATTTTTTATTATCCGTGTTGAATCTCAATCCTTGCACGTTTATCTTCAACCTACTATGGATGGTGCAAACCTTCCATATATGCACGTACTGTAATACATAATATACAAAATTTAACCTTTACTTGATCGACGACCGACTTCGTAAAGCTTTATTACTCAGCCGAGTTACGATGTTTCATCTTTATTTACAAAGGGTAACGATGTAGGTAATTAGATTGCTTCATGTTTTCACGGTAAAGACATTAAGTTACACGCCCATGATAATTTTATGCTAGATTTGAAGTATGGCTCTAAGTTTCCAATCCAACTGTATTATGAAAATGATTTTATCATAGAAGTAATAACATAAGCAACGATGGAGGATTAGGAAACCCAATTATAGAAGGCATGAATGCAAATATAGTTAATAAAGAACCACTCAATATTAATAGTGAAATAAATTCTAAAGCACCAGACTATAAAAGGCCATGATTTCGTTAATAATATCAGCCAATATGAGACAGCTAAAAATACATCAAAAGATAAAGCTAATGAACGTAATCGTGAGAACGGTACCCTACTTGAGCAAGCCACATCGTTTGTGAGCATCGCAGTGAATATCAGCGTAAACTTACGTGTTGCGACAAAAGGTCTTCAATATTTTATAGCGGTACCGATCCTCTAACAATGTGAGTTGGAAACATAATACTAAGCCTATAATATTCCCACTGCTGGGATACAGGCCGCCTCTCTGTAAGAGGGAGTGGGCCATAGTCCACCACGCGGGCCCAGTGCGGGTTGGCGGCTGTCACATGTCTTGTTGGAAACAATTATATGTAGATAAATTCAGAACAGACCATCTCTGTCGAAATCCTTTAGTGCCTAGATATTTATGAGCTCGTTAGCATAATATTGTTATGGATCTTATAAACTCAGTAGTCACAACTTAGATATACTCGTAAGAAACTTGTAAATTCATTCAAATTAGAATAATATTCATTCATAAACTTCTCTCTAAACAAATTTAAAGATTCTCTAGTATAATTTCAGTAGCCGGTTTAGATGTCGTTCCAACTGTTATAATTATAATCTCCAGTATTACAAATAACGTATTTAATCGTGTAATCTAAAGTTTCATGTAAATACTCAATGAAAAACATGAGTATATTCACACAGGTGAATGGATGCGCGAATTTATTGGATGATATTTACTAGCGACCGTTTGGTTCTGCGCCCGCGCCGTCATGTCTGACCTGACACGCCGCTGTAAAGGTTACACAGACCGTTATAAACACTGACGATGCATGGCTGTAACTTATTTAAAACATCATGATATCTTATTCAATATTAAAATTTATTTTAATTCTAATTTGTTGCATTTGTTACTTCGTGGTGGTCCCAATTATACTCGTCCTATAAGATGTATGCTTTAATAAAACCATATTTGTAATCATATAGTTTATTGCAACGACTTAAAAGGCGTGTGTAAATTTTATATAGAAATAGAAAACCGCAACTAATCAATTGACCCAATGGCCGGGGTCGATAAGTTTGCAAAGTTTCATGCGTACTCATCGATTTTGACCAATTTTATGCTGCGTTTAGATTCCAATTATTCCTGCATAGTCAGAATTATAAAGTGCATTATTATAATATGTTAATTTAAAGTGGGTGGTATGATATCATAGGCACGGTCTTGCGTTCCGTTACTCATACAGTCGTTAAGAATTCCACATTAAACATTGCAGCAAAGATTGAGTTTGTCTTTCAATGACATATTATTAGGAACATCGTGATGTTCAATAACCACCGACGTGGCTCTGATGTCCCTTCTATAACCTTTGAGTGTGTTTTGATTACTGTATCTATTGATTTGATTGGTATTATGATGCACCTCTTTGTTTATTAAAAACTCTTCAATCTGCCTAGCCTTTTCCCAACTATGTTGGGTTCGGCTTCCAGTGTAAACGGGTGCACCTGAATACCAGTGTTTTACATAGAGCGACTGCCTATCTGACCTCCACAATCCAGAAACTAGGTAACACGATACCCCTTGGTAAGACTGGTTGTCCGACTCTTGGGCTTCTGTCAATGATCTACGAACGACAGCCTGGACCAACGGTTTTACATGCTTTACGGAGCGCGAAACTCTTCTTCTTCTGTTAAAACCTCTTGTGATTGTCTACTAATAATTATTTGTTTGTTGTTTCAGGTAATTCGTCAGTTTCGTCCTTGAATACATCAAACGGGGTATTTTGTACATTATTGTAAGAGGTTGTAAAGTCTTACCTTAATTGGAATACAATTAAGTCGTTTCATGTTCAGAGTGTTTAAATAGTCATTCCACTTAAAATATTTACTTAATAATCTTCAACTTTACGTTAAAAATAATTTGTGTAATATTCGGAACACGCAATATTATTGCTTACTACTGTACTATGTGTATTTGACTGACCGGTTGGTCTCGTGGTTGTAAGTGCGACTGCTGAGCGTTGGGTCCTGGGTTCGATTCCCGGGTCGGGCAAAGTGTTATTTAAGGGTTTTTCCATTAGGAATTTCTTAGTAACAGCCCGGAGTTTGGAAGTTGGCGGTGTGATACCCCCGTGCCTCGGAAAGTAAGTTAAGGCGTTGACCCTGCGCCTGATCTCTCTCCGGTCGTGTCGGATTGCCGTCTCATCGGATTATGAGAGTCAGAGAAGTGATAGTGCACCTGTGTCTGCGCACACACTTGTGCACTTTATTATCTCCCGCGCCGACGGCTGGTTTCAAGTGAGATTGGTCACCATGGCCGATATTCGGTTTGGAGGTCTATTACTATGTGTTATTTTGCCAATATGTGTAATTTTCGACCAATTAAATAAGGCCCTTTTGATTCACAATGATGGATCTACATTAAAGTATGGTGTATGTACGCTGATTAAAGTATTTCCAGCTAATGATTTCGAGATCATTACATAGAAGAACTATTATCTGCATAAGGCTCGCATCTTGATAAACAAGGCGTTATGGCTGAAAATAACCATGAAGATGCATCACGAAATAATTGATAATTCTCGTTAACTGCTTCCCAATATAAATTACCAACAAGCTAAGTGATTTCCCCTGGTAAGCACAAAATTATAAGAATCTCCATCGTGGCCCGCAAAGTGTTGCAATATTGTACCTACACAAAATGCCGGCCACGAATTAAGGTTCAGAGTCATGAGGTGTAATTAAGGGGTAGGTACACTGAAGATTCATTGCTTGACCGCCTTGGAATATTGCTTAACAGCGTTATGAAATTATATTATTAAGGAAAACTGTCCCACGATTCTCATAAATGTTTTAAATGGTCAAAGTTCATGTGGTTTGCCTTGATAACGATTAATATCGGACTATGAGTATAAGACTTAAATCGTTATTATTTAAATCGAAAGAAGGCGCTTAAGTCAAAAATTATTTTGTATAAATATTAACCCGACAAACTTTAATGAGTGCTTTATTAGACCATCGAACTAAATAACTTTTACTATGGGGCCAACTATGAAATCGCGAAAAAAAACAGCTGTTCCAGTTTAGAACAGTAGGTATAAACTTGTGTATGAAAAAGCAGATTGTTTTTCAAAGATCCTTTGTAATTTCAAAGGTCCTTTATTAATAAAAGTAATTCGGTCAGTGGGTCGTCTTAGGGGCGGAGTTGTAGGAATTGGAGAATACCCTCAGGGGCACGAATCCAAGGCCCATATCTCGGAATCGGTGCGTCGTAGGGCCATGCGTCTCAGAGCCTAAATGGTTTCTATAGTGAATGTAAACCCGATACTACATTAAAAAATTTAGTTGATTTCGGAAAAAAAAAACTACCTATAAAAATTGTAACCTCGCGCCATAGCGCCCTTTTTTTATCCCATGGAAACGTACTACCGAATACCGGGATAAAAATATCATATCGTGCTTTTTCGAAAGGACATACATTTCGAGAAAACCGCAAAAAACTTTCAAATGGGTTTCACTTAGAACCTTTACTGTAGGCTAGTTCAAAAATTATGCAACAGATGGCAATTTGAGCATAAATTAATATTATGAAAAAGGTTATAATTGCTCCAAATTTTAATTATTTCCAAGATCCAGTATGTTTGAAATAATTAAAATTTTGAGCAAATACTCGTATAAACTTTTTGCGTCATAATATAAATTATGCTCAAATTGTTAGATGGAACCATTTTATTCCAAAAGCACGATATAGTATCCTATTTAATTTAATTTATGTTTATTTCAGGCATACGTCCATAATTTTTAATGCTTTAACTTTACTTTTTACTATGCTTTAACCCAGATTATGGTTTACCTGGCCAAATTTCATGGAAATCCGCTCAGGCGATAAGGTGTGAAAAGGTAACGGACAGACTGACAGAGTTACTTTCACGAGTATGAAATATAGATGGAGACTTGAAAAATATTACTTCTTATATACTAAATAATACTTATTTTTAACATGAAAACTCCACCAGTGGAAACTCATTTACCCTATTTACCGGCAACGTAAGATAATAGCATTTACGTAACGTCCAATACCTATGCAAATATACTTGTGTTACTTTTACTTGCGTCTAGTATTTAGGTACAGACATTTGCATTTCTTTCAAATGTTTTTTACAGTCACAGTTAGGGTTGTCAACTTTTTTTAAGGAAAATAATGAATATTCCTCTCTGACGATAATAAAAAAACGAATTTGGTTTAAGACATTTATTCCTCAAAAAGAATACAATTCACTTGATATGAGAAATATAAGTTAATCTTAGTACTAAATACACGAACTTATGAAGGAAACTCGTAAATAATCTATATTAGTAAGTAGTAGCTGCTCTGCACAAATATGTTTTTTTTACAATGTTGTGGCGTAACGAGAAAAAGTGAGTGTACAATGTTATTACATATCGCTTCTTGATGACAAGTCAATGGCAATTACACATAGTTAATAGTAGCAAGCTATCAATATTTTTAAATTTGTTTATGTTTCAAAATGACGAGATAGATTAGTACCTAAATCTATTTTATACCTAAACCTATTATTTATCTAATTTAAACAAAGTAAAGCGCCTGTCGATAGATAATGAGTAGATTCCTAGGAAAAGAAGACATAATCGCTGAATCAGGGAAACACTGGTTAGAACTAAATAAGTAGGTACCTACACAAGCAGTATTTATGTCCGACTGATATCATCGCATCCCGTATAAAGACATTTACGTTAACCGACGTTACAGATTCCCATCTTCAAGAGTTAAGAGGAGCCTATTAGTCCACGATGGGGTCATGTCAATGCCTCACTTCCTAGTCTTATGCAGCCCATTAACAATAATGAACGCAAACTTTTCTGATTCACAATATTCCCACGTTTAATTTAGAATAAAATTTAATTACTATTGTAGAACTTTGTCAGTAATTAATAATGTAGGTAATTGTTAAACCGTGAACATGATAATTTACGCAACTGTGCGTCTGAACATGAACAACAAAAGCTACTCGTAAACAGTAACAAATTGTTGGAAACATTGTGACTGACCATTCGTAATAGATTCTCCACATGTTCGGAATACAGATTTCAAAATCTTTGAAAAGTTTTGTTGACTTGTGAGTTACGCGCTTTCATTCTTTTTGAAATTTTGGTCATTTAGAACCGTTTTCATTTTAATGAGTAACAGTTACGCTAGTGCATACTTCAGTTTTAACTTACAGCCAAATAATTAACTGCTGTTATTTTCTATTCGTAGGCTATTTTGTTCAAATAAATTTTAATTCTCGTGCTATCAATCTTCACTTTCGCTTTTATTTATCCTTGCAATTATTTCTCCAAATAAAAGATTCCTCTTTATCTAATTGAATTTTGATTATGCATGAAATAAAACGACACCATTAGATACAGGAATGCCAAATATCAGGCCCTTCACAAGCAGCTGACATTCAAATACCCACCTCGTGCCGATACGAATATATACATCTGCATGAGACATCTTTGGATCGTTTACAAAATAATGCTTAGCCTGAAAATTGGTATGCGAAAACTGGCGATCTATTTTATAAAATATTATTATGATATTATCATGTATTTTTACGCCGGAATCAGCAAGTATAAGATGATTATTTTATTAAATTAGGTAACAATATTCACAAATAATAATATAGGTACGGAGGCCAGCACATCAAGCTACTACAATCTGTCAAATTTCTTTAATAGATTTTGAACTTTATCGCTACAGTTTAAGGTTCAATGTTGATTTGTAAAATTTTACAGGTTCGGGTAGCTTGACCTGCTGGCGTCTGTACATAAATATTTGACATATCACACTAATATTATAATGGCGAAAGTTTGTGAGTGTATGTGTGTGTGTTTGTTACTTCTTCATGCTCAAACAGCTGGCCCAATTTGGTACGGTGTACGGAGATAGCTGATACCCTGGATTAACATATAGGCTACTTTTTAACCCGATATTCTCACGGGATCGAGACTTATGCGGGTGAAACCGTGTGGCGCAGCTAGTTTGACAAATAAATGCACTATTACGATTAAAAAATCTCAACGTACAAACTTAGGTGAAGTGAGCTGTATGATATATATGATATGATACGCCATTTGTAGCAAAAATAAGGAAAATTCCCCACTTTAACACTTAAATTAATTTAATCAAAAAAGAATATCAAACAAACACAATATAAAAAAAAAATACATAGGTAATCCTCCCTAGTCGTGTAAAATGATAAAACGAAGATAGATTACAAAAAAAACTCAGACGTTGAATTTTAGTTACGCATTTGTTTTGGGATCCAGAGAATCGATTGCAGTCGGTAAGGATTGCGTGTCATATAATCAAATTGTCAATCTACCTTTAAAGCACTTTTCGAACTTCACTTGTATGGGATGTGTCGATAACAATCAAACAAGCCCACGGCCCATAATGAACAGATATACGAATGTTGTGTCGCGATTCTGGGCGGATCACCGATATATTGCGATGCACATCAACGAGTCGAACCGGTCTAGGGCAGAGGGTTTACGATACGATGAAGTCACGGCGGCCGTGACACACTAACCATTGAAATAATTCGATAACACCGCCACTGAAGAGCAATAAAAATCTAATTTTATAGGTCCGCGATATGCATAAATAGAATAATCGTATGTTCGAGCACAGTACAAATAATAAAGTTGTTAAGTGTTCTCCGAATACGGTAAGAACTGTTAGACTGAAAATAATCTAAGCTAACGATGAGTCATAGAAATTGTTTGCCTTATAAAGTTCAAAAGCAAGAACACATAAAGCCCAGGCAACTAGTATTCAAATAATTACAGCAAAAACATGGATTACTTAAATACGTAGACCTAGTGAACTTTACCGAATTTATGCGAGGATTTGATGTAATTTATGTAAAGGCTTGTTAAACAAACTTTGACCTTGGTACATATGTGGGGCATTCATGTAATTACGTAATTGTCTTAATTCGTCTTCATTAAATCGGTGACTGTGTTTAAACTCTTCGCCGCTAATTACTTCTACAAATAGTTTGAGCTCGTAAAACGCCTAGACATAAAAAGCTTTTGAACTTTGAGACTCCCGTAAATTAAACTTTCCTCATTCACTTCGAAGGTCAGCTGTACGAAATAATATGTTATTTATTCAAAATATTTAAATTCTTACAAATTATCACTAAGCATCTGCTTGACCTTTATGGCCTAATACAAGCAAATTAATAATGTGTTTTGACATCATCTTATATAAACACATTTTAATGACACATATACAATACGCTGGTAAAAAATATAAAGTTTAATACGTTCTCATAGATTACATTTTATACGAAACTGATGACTACGAAAAGTTAATAAAAACGGGTAATTAATTCACACCACAAACGATTTATCGTAAATCAAAAGATAGGTTACTAAAGAATTGATTGTCGTGTAATCGATCACCAATGTGTAGGGAACAATACAAATTAGTGTTTCTTCAATGCGAACACACAAAAAACTTGGGAAACACTAGGGGCCACTATTGTTCAAGCAGATTAGTATTAATTACTGAGATAAAACCTATAGGCGTTTCATACGCAACCAAGTTACAAATGTGAAGAATCTTATTTGTTGTAACATTCAGAAAACAACACCTACTTAAATTACATTGACAAATCGTAGTGCCAACGAAATTTTGAATTGCATCACTGCCACATAGAAACCGAATCGATATTGTCCAATGTCTTGGGATGCCTTGAGAAGAAATTAACGAGCTTTTAATATTACCTCATCTACATCTTCCGTTCTCAGGTAAGTTTAAAACCATCGTAACAGAAAATAATTGACTGAAGTTGGCAATTTTGAAACATCTAATATACACGATGGACATAGCAGGTAATATCATCAATGAATAGTCCATATGTAAACTAAAGAAACTTCTAGAGAGACGTGTCGAAACCGTCCAGGAACGTTTAATTAAGGAGCCTATGACGAAATCACACGCGGAAACACTTCAGGCGTAGACCGCGGTTCACGAGAGTGACCTCACGAATTCAAGATGCAACCTTACAATTAAATTCTCTTCGTGAGCTGCCACTTATGCCATTAACAATATTATTATAATAATAGACTATAAGAATGATTAGAATTCAGATTTAATAAGAGGAAACCTTTGATGGATTGAGGCGTTAAAAATATTGTCACTCGTAAATATTAAAACGGTCTATAATTTGATGCTGATTAAATTCGTGACTGCCTCGTTGGTTTTGTGGTGGCAAGCGCTATTGCTGAGCATGAAGTCCTAGGTTCGATTCCCAGTTCGGGCAAAGTGCTATTAAGTTTTTCCGTAGCAGCCCAGAGTCTGGAGTTATGCTCCATTGATGGCAATAGGCTCGCCCCATATTACATGGGACTTAAACATAGCTGGCGAAATGTGGGTATACTGTAGTTACACCTCTGCCTCACCCTTTGGGATTACAGACGTGATGTTATGTTATACGAGTATTATATTAGATGTTATGAATGTTTAGAATTCAGATTTAATAATAGGAAGCCTTTGATCGGTTGAGTCGTTAATTGTCACTCGTGTATATTAATCGCTTTATAATTTGATGCTGATTTAAATATGCATGATGTTTCATTATAAAGTTATGGAAGCTCTATTTTTTACCTATTAATCGTGGTTTTTATGAAGTTCCATATATTGAGTTGTTACTTTATGAATACCAAGTAGCTAGACTAATTTAATGAGTCGCTTATGTAATCGTGAATGAAATCCCTCAGCATCTTCATGGAATTTGATTAGCTTTCTTGAACTGTAATTGTTTAATAATATGCTTGGCAATTTACATGATTGTAAGTCCTGCTGATAGTCTAGTACTAATGTAATTATTCTTTTAATTAAGAACTTGATGTATTTTCTGACATTTACCAAACGTAAAATGTCCCGTATCTTAACCAACCCAAAGGATGCCAACGGGACCTGCTAACTAAGGCTTCGCTGTCCGTCCGTCCATTTGACACAGGACTGTACCTTTTGAACCGTAATAAACAATTTTACAATTTTCAGTGTGTACACTATGGCCGCTATAAAAACAAATAATAAAAAAAAGTTTAAAAAAAATTAGGCAGTCCCCATACACGACACGCGTTTTCTACTAAAGTATTAAAAAAATGTAGTGTTATTATATTGTAAAGTGGTACGGAACCTTTTGAGTGCGGGTCCGACTCGCACTTGGCCGCTTTTTTACAGAATGTACTCTATGGATATAGGTCTCGCGATTTTTAATATTTGTAAGGATGTATTTTTGTAAGAGCTAAATTACTTTTACTGTTAAGAATTGACCTATAAAGAAAAATTTAATGAAATAATCATTCCCGAAGTCCGTTTCAAGAGCAACAACAAGAGGTTTGACATATTTCAGTCTTAAAAGTTATTTGCAAGATACAAGCACTTACTAAGTTGATGTTTTCGTAAATGTTAGTACGATATATCTGAGCAAAAGTAGATGCTGATTGGACAAAACATTTTAATGCTTCTCGAAATATCTTTCAAAACTGTTTTAAAGCCCATTAACTCTGTCTACATGATAGAGGCTGTCTAATTGAGAAACTCTTCACATTTAGTAGATATAAATTGTAATTGATTATAGTTTTCGAAACATTTATTTCGTATGTACATCATAATTTGAAGAGCTTATTTTTGTGTGTAACTTTATTTTATGGCAAAAATAATTAATCGCGCTGCCTGTTGCGTCCACAATATGGTGCCAGTCTGCACGAGTATTTATAGAGACGAGTGTTCAAAGTTAAAACTGAGGCTAGATTTTGTGTAAAAGTGTTACGCACATAAAAAACTATTTTTTTTTTCAGGAAAATGTTACATTTTTTAAATTATCTACTTATTATTGATCGATAAGGCTTCATGCTGTAAAGGGGTAATGTGGGTAATCAAAGAAAATCGATCTTCATTTTTCACAACTTTTATTAATTACAAAAAAAATATTTTGAATGAGTTCATTAGTCCCAAAAACCGAAATGATAAGGATCGGTTTGCTATCTTCGGAAATCACATATATTAAATAAACTGTTTCTTCTCATATTTTCTAATGTTGTGTTTTCTTAATTTCAGGGCCCCATGAAGCGGCTGTCATGCGCATAGCGGCACTGATTGCACTCGTGCAGGTATGTCCCTGTCCAGAATATCTGCATTGATAATAATTAATAAGTCCCCTAAACGATTATTAAATATTCTCATCATCATCATCATCATTCTCCTGCCCTTATCCCAATTTATTTGGGGTCGGCGCAACATGTCCCTTTTTTCCATACTTCTCTATTAGTCGTCAATTATTAAATATTCTATTACCTACTTAAGTCACATCATGTTTTAGGAGAATATGGCACTATCCTTTCTAAATGGTCTTTGGTATATAGTATACTATCCCCCTTAGGGAGATGTAAATACACGTAACACAACTAAAAACAATATAAGTAAAAAGCAGCCAACATAGAACACCTACTTAAAGCTCCTGTCCCACCTCCAACGAGTAACGAGAAGGGAGTAGAGGTAGCAACTAAAATCGAGTTAGCGATCAAGGAGTAGCGAGTACACGCCGGCAACGAGCGAACAATCTCTCAGAGACTGTTCCCCAAATAATAATCATCATCCAGATGTGATCCACCCTATCCCATCTTGCTGTCCTCCCCCCAGCGACGCCTTAAGCTAAGGTTCGTACCCCACAGGGGGTGCCCTTAGCGTGTATTCGCTTCGTAATATAAGAAGTTCGCCCCTGGCTGGAGGCTTAAAGCTACCTTAACGCAGCCACAGGATAGTCCGGTTAAGTAGTTACGACCTCTCAAGGTCAACTACGAGATACCATACATAAAAAAAACACTCAGCGAGTATTCTGTCCGCCAAGCATAGTCACTGAACGAGTACTCGCTTTGATAGCTCATGTCGCTGTGACAAACGAGTACTCGCCGGCGGCGATGTGAACAGTCGATTAATAGGTACATTTGTATCTCATTTACTTACACGGGACCAAGAATCTTTTGTACGTTTCTTTTCTTGAGCGAGAATCATAGCTAGTCGCTTTCTCATTGGCGCGCGGCGGTGGGACAGGTGCCTAATACTGATAAATTCAATCACATAAGCTCAAGATTTAAGGCGACGATAACAGACTTTTAATGATTTTAAACTGAAGATCACGTCTAAACGAGTAGTGTTATTGATTTTAAAAAAAATATGTTAAATTAGAGCATTTTTTCAATAACTAAATATACGAATATTTTAGATTATGTTTATGTTACATAGTGAAATTAATTTGTAAAGTTATGTCTAACGCGGATAAAAAACTGAGAATGGCGCAAAATCTACCAAGCGTATTTTTCTAAAACCTTCACCAATTTAAAGATAATTTAATTATTGATCTTTTAGTATACGCGCTTTATTAAAATACCTTTTGTTTTGTGTATAATAAACTAAAAATGCGTCAAATTGGGGACAGCGCTCCTTGATGGGCGAGTTCTATTACTGGCTGACCGTACGACGACGCGTTGCGTGAGCTCAGTACAGAACACGCAAGCTAACCACTCAAGGTCACTGGCATATATCTGCGTCTTAAGTTAGAACCAAACCATGCTAGCTCAGAACCTGCCGCTAAACTACGAGGTACCTACTGGATACACATTTGTATAATACGAGACAAACCTACACTATAATAACCAGGTTAATGAGTGGTTTATTGACACCGATTGCTTCGCTGACCCAACAATAACCCAACCTTAAAGTCAATGGTTCACACATTCTCTCATCTAAATCATTTCGTAACAATTTCCCTTTACCTACCAAAACAACGCAACAGTCATATGAAGTAATATAGGTACATATACAATTTATTATGTTTTGATGGAGATCCCGAACTTTCAATGCATTAGTTATGCGGCTTCGTAAGCATTGTTTCATAACTTTCGATTTGGAACCATGGTTTGATGAAACACTTAAGATTATTTCGACAACTTTAAACTTATTTGGTGACGAAAATAATCCACGATAGAACCCATTGCTTTATAAGAATCGTTATATTTGCCTCGTTCAGTAAATATATACATGAATATGAGACAGCAGAAGAACGATAGATTCGAGAAGGCACACGTAGACAAGACATTAAACGTTACAAAGTACCTTTAGCCTAATTTGAATAAGTATTGTGAACCACCGTCCCAGATATCAATCAACTCAGCCTATAGCAGTCCACGGATATAAGCCTCTCCCAGGCTGCGCCACAACACCCTGTCTTGCGCCTTCCGCATCCAGTCTATCCCAGCCACCTTTTTAAGGTCGTCGGTCCATCTAGCTGGGGGGCGCCCCACACTACGCTTGCCGATACGCCGTCTCCACTCCAAGACTCGTCTGCTCCACCGGCCATCGGTCCTTCGACAAACATGGCCAGCCCACTGCCACTTCAGCTTGCTTACTCTGCAGGCTATGTAGGTAACTCCGATTCTCTTTCGGATAACTTCATTCCTGATCTTATCCTTAAAAGAAACTCCGAGCATAGCCCGCAGCATAGTCCCAGATATCAATCCGTTATATTATTTAATAAGTTGCCTCTAGATAATACCTGCCGCACGGGTCGATCGATCAGGTTAAGCTACGCTTGCCGCGGTTTGTCCGTGGATGGGTGACCATCTTTTAATAACAAGATTCCTCCGTGCCTCGGAAAGCACGTTAAGCCGTTGGTCCCGGCTGTCATTTGTAGATCTTTGACAGTTGTTACGGGTCGTCAGAAGCCCAAAAGTCTGACAACCAGTCTTACCAAGGGATATCGTGTTACCCAGTAACTGGGTTGTGGCGGTCAGATAGGCAGTCGCTCCATGTAAAATACTGGTATTCAGCTGCATCCAGTTAGACTGGAAGCCGACCCCAACATAGTTGGAAAAGGCTAGGCAGATGATGATGAAGTTGCCTCTAGATACATAAAAAGCGTCATCTACTCAAGCTCTTTTAAAAATCAACTTAATAGTTTCCTGTTGAATATGTGTCTTTATGCTGTTGAAGATCTATAACGAAATTCCTTTATATTATATTGTTGTAATATTTAACGTGATTTTTGCATTTGTAATTTAATTAAATTTTTTTATACCATGAAATTTCAAATAAAATATATTATATTGTTCATGAATAAATAACTTATGTTCGCTCGTTCGACAATTTTAATAAGCATGATTGAGGATTAGGACCACAAACGGCTGTAATGTTGTTTACGAGTATCTGATTTTCGAAACAGCTGTGAATTTGTTGCGAAAATAAAAGAACAAAGTGGTCGGTTTCTTTGGAGCTTTTGATTAATTTGCGTCTGAAAAGAGCAAAAGTACCGACATTTTATTTAAGTACCTACTAATGTTTAACTCGACTCGTATATTACTAAGTAATATGTGGGCGTCCAAGAAAAAAGGGTCCAGTTCTCGGCATTTAGTTTCCGAGATATACGCAGTTTGTATGGAATAGGATGATTTTTTTTTTATTGATTATATTATGAATTAATGCTCAATTATCTACAAGTTCATATAGTTTTTCTCAGATCAAGCTTTTCCGAGTTTCAACTTCAAACGTCTGATTTAAAAAAAATGTGCCAGTTATTGAATATTTTTTTAATCCTTGTTATCTATTGACTATTCTAGATACCGAATCTAGTCTTAACTCAATACTACTGTACTGGACCCTTTTTGCTTGGATGCCCACATATTATTGTTTTAAAGCACAATAATTAGGTATATTTTATAATATGGAGCGTGTTTTAATTTTCATATTGTGCAGCGGTTTGTGACACCAAATTAAGTACGTGAGAGTTGGAGCTCATTGTGCCGCCACGAACAATAAATTACAGATTTAACGATAATAATAATAAGTGCCGTCATCTCACACACAGATCCTTGAATGTATGACGAAGGGTTACATGGATTTTTCATCAATTTACAATTTTAACATTCAATCTTTTCCAACTGATTTTAATACCGACCTATTTAAAAGTTTAGAGAATATACCTACCTACTTTATACTTAATTTTGGGAATAACCTGAAATTATGTTTTAGCTACCACCAGGGGCTTATTTAATAAAACTGACAGGCGACAGATGGCAGGCGACAATCCGACAATTTGTTAAAGTTTCTTTCGTGGTTTTATTCATAGTGCTATAATAAATAGCACCTGTCGTGAAAATGTGTAAATTGTGTTATTTTTTGACAAATATGTCATATTGACAGATATATTAAATAGGATCCTGACCATCTACACACATCTACCTATCATGCCCATTCAGATTTTTTTTAAATACAAAAATTATTCTTTATTTAAATTTTGTTTGGATGTTGGCTGGTAGTCCTGTCGCCACTCCAACAGCCGATCTGACCCGCCACATTAGATCTAGATAAAAATAATAATGGAATCTTGCTGTAGCTGTCGCTCGCTACAGCTGTTTCAGATGACTCACAAACGCTCACCGCGGTTGAACTAAACCGCGAGCTGTCCGGCGACAATGTACTCTCACCTTTCTACGAAAGCAGTGAAGATGCTGGGGTCGTCTTCTTCAGAGGCTCAAGAGCCGTCGACTCGCCATTATCTCCCGACATCGACGTACAATGCTCCGGCGACTTTATCGACGTCAGCGTCGAGTTCGCAGATATATTCGATGGTATCATTTACAGTAAGGGATTTCTAAATGATCCGAAGTGCAAGTAAGTACAATACTTTATTGGTGAGCTATAAAATAATCGCAAAATTGGGGGCGTTATAAAAATTACCCTCTATGTATTATCAGCAGTGTAAGTACGGATCTTTGAAGAGTCGTAAAAAACGGCGAAAACAAATAAAAATCATCGAGGGTCGGTCAAAGATTTCCATCTTTGGGGCCAGTTGTTTTATATACATCTTGTGGATTAAAATCTTCGTGCTTTGTCTTAATTTGTCCTCATTCTATTATGTTTGTAAAAAGATGACGATTTTTCTCTAATTATCAATAAAGCTCATAATGAAGACCTAGGAAACATTCTGGATAAACAAAATCCATCCACCAAATCATGTTTGTTGATCGGTCCAAAAAATGCATTACCTATAATTCATCTGATATAATTTCAGATACGTGTCACTGGGCGGCAGTCAGTCGCGGTACTCATTCAGAGTGCCCCTGAATGGCTGCGGGTCTCGGCCCCTCTGTAACGCGTGCGGAACCATCGACAACGTGCTCGTATTCCAAGCTGATGACTTGCTGCAAGGACCACTGGACTTCGCTCGTAAGGTACGTAATAAAAGAAAGAAAGATTATCGTTTATTTGGACACAGTTCGTGAAACAAAAAACCGGTCAAGAATGAGTCGGACTCGCGCAACGAGGGTTCCGTACGTATATATGATGTTGTTGATTTCTGAAAAACTGTGCTATTTAGAGACATCGTTTTATTTTTCCTGTAATCTTTACATAAACTTATATCACATAGAATAATTTCAGATTTTTCTCTATGCAAACTGGAGATAAAGGGGGCGGTATTTTTTTACATTTTTCATCAAAAGTCGTAAACTACGATGACTAAAAAAAATGTTTGAGAATGTGCAAACAGCGTTCTTTCATATGATACCCCACATGTCCTAGTAGACTCCATTCGAATTTTTAAGACACCCTTTCAGGCCCTGTTGCAAAAAAGATATACTTTTTTAAATTTCTTTCTTGTTTGCAAAATAGTTGGGTAAACGTCATCTAAAACTATTCCTTTCAAGTTGATAGCATTAGTAATTCTAGCTGTGACAGACAGACAGACAGACTTAGTCTCACCATAAGGGTTCTTTTTTATCATTTTGGAACGGAACCCTAAAAAACACAAATAATGTTTTAACAACAATAGTGGGTGCCTCACGGCTGCTCCAAAAAGGTTAATTTCAGCATTAATACCAGACATATGGGAAGTACAAACAGTTTCAACATACTTAATACATCATTTTTATTCTTATAAATAAATAAATAAACTAGTACTCAAATATAAAAACAAAAACAAAAAACAAATACTTACGAAAACATCAAGAACTGTCCCTCAGCAGAACCTGTTCTTAGCTAGATTGATCCGTTCACGGTGCACTCATAAAGCGCTACAGGCCGCCGACCGCGACGGACAATAGACCGACAGTTACTTAGTTTTACGACAAGAAAAAGTTACTAAAGACAAAAAAGACGGAAACACCTGGATCTGAAAATGGTTTCTGTTTTGAACTTGTGTCAAAATAACTTGAACTAGTAACTAATGTAGCGCACTCATAAAGGTTTAGAGGTAAAGTGACTTTTAAGAAAATGCTATCTTTCATAATATTTTGCAGTGTTTTTATTTTCTGTCGTTGCGAGTAAATGTTTGGCGGATTTGTTATGTTCAAAATTATCAGATACCTACCCACGGTAATTTGGAAGTATTTATAACCGCCCATAACAATCAAAATTGAAAGAAGCGATTCCTTTGGTTGGCTTACATAAGCAGTGCACTGACTTCTTAATACATAATACTAGTACTAAATCGACTCTCTGACATTTTTCAACTATCACATTCCAGGTATCATGTGCTCGCACTTCTTTTGAAGTGTCGACTGGAGTGGTCACCTCGAGGGAAGAACACACGCTGAAACTGAAACCTTTCATGGTTGACATGCTCGATGTGGTCGCTGTTGAAGGACCGGCCGGAGGAGTTGAATGCTGGATGGATATACAAAAGGGAGTTTTTCCTAACGTAAGTATCTAAACCAAAGGCATTTTCGATCTCGGTATCGATGTTGAAATGATTGATGACTTAAAGTTATAAAAGTAACATTGACAATGTAGATGTGTTTTACCACTCCAATAGTATTTAAAAGGATATTATAACAGTTTCATTACCGTTGTAAATGTTTACAGACGACTCCATTGAAAGACTCGATCAAAATCGGCGAATATCTAACCATCCTCGTATACCTCAAAGATGTCAGAAACCAGTTCAGCCTTAAAATCCACGATTGCTGGGCTTATAACAGCGACAGTTACGATAATCCTAGGACCAGCAAGATTCAACTTACCGACAAGGAGGGTTGTCCCAAGTAAGAAAACTGATTATTTTAATTTATGACTTCACCATCTGCCGAGCCTTTTGCCAATTATGATAGGGTTGGGCTTTAGTCTAACCGGATGCAGCTGGATAGGTATGCCAATGTTTTACAAGGAGCTACTACTTCACCACGTAAATTAAATTTAACCAAAGCCAAAACTGCTTCTCTATTGATTTATAATGAGTGTTCATAAATCAATAGAAAAGCAGGTTTGACACTAGTATGTAACAATATTCTAAATAACTCAAAAGAACAGCTTCGTGCTAGGAATGAACATTATAGAATTCTAATGTCCAAGCAGCTTATTAGTAATTAATCGTTTTTAAAATGTAAGTTTTGTCAACAGGAAGAAGAAACTCATTGACTTGTGGCAGAAAACAACAAACACGGGCAAAAGCGGTGCGACTTTGATAGCTTACAGCAAAGTCAGCGCTTTCCGTTTCCCAGAAACCGATCAAGTCTACCTAACTTGTAATGTTGAGGTAAATATTTACAGCATATTGATTATAGATCTTCCTCTACTAATTATCTGTTGTAATTAATAATTTATATTCATTTGTATTCTTTATTACAGTTATGCACAAACAACTGCGATGCAAGTTGTGATGGATTTATCAAAGAGGTTTCCACCACAATTAGACCATCACAATGCTACCCAGGTTCGCGCGATCCGGCATGTCAACAGATAACTGTTGAACCACAAACTAAGTGTTATCCTGGATCTTCCGATCCCCGGTGTCCTCAACCTACGCCTACTACACCAAACTGCTATCCAGGAAGTACAGACCCACGATGCCCGTCACCTACAACTGTAAAACCCGTCTGCTACCCAGGCTCACCGGACCGAAGATGTCCGCAACCACCACAACCAACGACACTTAACCAGCCAACATACTTACCACCTACATCACCAGCACCTACGTGCTACCCTGGTTCCAATGACCCTAGATGTCCAAGGCCGACCACACCTGAGCCACCACGATGCTACCCTGGTTCAAGCGATCCTAGGTGCCCCAAGCCGACTACACCTGAACCTCCGCGATGCTTCCCAGGATCAAGTGATCCTAGATGCCCTAAACCTACGACTCCTGAGCCACCGCGATGCTTCCCAGGATCAAGCGATCCTAGATGTCCTAAGACCACTACTCCTGAGCCACCGCGATGCTACCCTGGATCAAGTGATCCTAGGTGCCCTAAACCTACGACTCCTGAGCCACCGCAATGCTTCCCAGGATCAAGCGATCCTAGATGTCCTAAGCCCACTACTCTTGAGCCACCGCGATGCTACCCTGGATCAAGTGATCCTAGGTGTCCTAAACCTACGACTCCAGAGCCACCGCGATGCTTCCCAGGATCAAGCGATCCTAGATGTCCTAAGCCCACTACTCCTGAGCCACTGCGATGCTACCCTGGATCAAGTGATCCTAGATGCCCTAAACCCACTACTCCTGAGCCACCGCGATGCTTCCCAGGATCAAGCGATACTAGATGCCCTAAACCTACAACTCCTGAACCACCGCGGTGCTACCCTGGGTCAAGTGATCCTAGATGCCCAAAGCCCACAACACCCGAACCACTGCAATGCTACCCAGGCAGCACTGATCTAAGATGTCCAAAGCCAACGCCTCAAAAGCCTGTTTGTTATCCTGGTTCCCCAGATCCAAACTGTCCTCAACCTCCGCGACCAACAACATTAAATCCTCCCACTTATTTGCCACCACAGCCAACGACTCCCACGCCTCCCAAATGCTTCTCAGGGAGCTCAGATCCGAGATGCCCTAAACCAACAACGCCTGAACCACCAAGGTGCTTCCCAGGTAGCACAGATCCTAGATGCCCCAAACCAACGACACCAGCCCCACCAAACTGTTACCCTGGCAGCCAAGACCCTCGCTGCCCTAAACCAACCACACCTGCTCCTCCTAATTGCTACCCTGGTAGCCAAGACCTTAGGTGTCCTAAGCCTACCACTCCTGAAGTTCCAAGGTGCTACCCCGGCAGCACTGATCCTCGTTGTCCCAAACCAACGACACCTGCTCCACCAAATTGTTATCCCGGCAGCCAAGACCCAAGGTGCCCCAAACCAACAACACCAGCCCCACCCAATTGTTATCCCGGAAGCACAGACCCTCGCTGTCCCAAGCCTACGACTCCCGCACCACCAAGATGCTTCCCAGGCAGCACAGACCCTAGGTGTCCAAAACCAACGCCTCCAAAGCCTGTCTGTTACCCAGGTTCCCCAGATCCTAAGTGCCCGCAACCTCCACGACCAACAACATTGAATCCTCCTACATACTTGCCACCTACAACACCAACAGCTAAGTGTTATCCAGGATCATCAGATCCACGATGCCCCAAACCCACCACTCCTGAAGCTCCAAGATGCTTCCCTGGCAGCACAGATCCCCGTTGTCCTAAACCAACTACACCTGCCCCACCAAATTGTTATCCCGGTAGCACAGACCCGCGTTGTCCTAAACCAACAACGCCTCAACCACCACGATGCTACCCAGGTAGCACAGATACAAGATGCCCTAGACCAAACACGCCTGCTCCACCTAACTGTTACCCCGGCAACCAAGACCCTCGCTGCCCTAAGCCCACAACACCTGCTCCTCCTAATTGCTACCCCGGAAGCCAAGACCCCAGATGTCCCAAACCAACAACAACAGCCCCACCTAACTGTTATCCCGGTAGCACCGACCCACGTTGTCCTAAACCAACAATGCCAACCCCTCCTAACTGCTACCCTGGCAACCAAGACCCTCGCTGCCCTAAGCCCACAACACCTGCTCCTCCTAATTGCTACCCCGGTAGCACAGATCCCAGATGTCCAAAACCGATGACCTCCGCACCACCTAACTGTTATCCCGGTAGCCAAGACTCTCGTTGTCCAAAGCCGACAACGCCTGCTCCTCCTAACTGCTATCCCGGTAGCCAGGACCCTCGTTGTCCAAAGCCTACTACACCTGCACCACCTAGGTGCTTCCCAGGTAGCACAGATTCCAGATGTCCAAAACCGACGACCCCCGCACCACCTAACTGTTATCCCGGTAGTCAAGACTCTCGTTGTCCAAAGCCGACAACGCCTGCTCCTCCTAACTGCTACCCCGGTAGCCAAGACCCTCGCTGCCCAAAGCCTATTACACCCGAACCACCTCGATGCTATCCAGGCAGTACCGATGCCAGATGCCCTAAACCAACAACTCCAAAGCCAGTTTGCTACCCAGGCTCACCTGATCCCAAGTGTCCTCAACCTCCGCGTCCTACGACATTAAATCCCCCTACGTATTTGCCACCAGTTACACCTGGACCCAAATGTTATCCCGGCTCTACTGATTCCAGATGCCCTAAGCCCACAACACCTGCTCCACCTAATTGTTATCCCGGTAGCCAAGACTCTCGTTGTCCAAAACCGACAACTCCTGCTCCTCCTAATTGCTATCCTGGCAGCCAGGACCCTCGTTGTCCTAAGCCTACTACACCTGCACCACCAAGGTGCTTCCCAGGTAGCACAGATCCCAGATGTCCAAAACCGACGACACCCGCACCTCCGAACTGTTTCCCAGGCAGCCAAGACGCTCGTTGTCCAAAACCGACAACTCCTGCTCCTCCTAACTGCTATCCTGGCAGCCAGGACCCTCGTTGTCCAAAGCCTACTACACCTGCACCACCTAGGTGCTTCCCAGGTACCACTGATCCCAGATGTCCAAAACCGACGACTCCTGCTCCACTTAACTGCTATCCCGGTAACCAAGACCCTCGCTGCCCTAAGCCTACCACACCCGAACCACCTCGATGCTATCCAGGCAGCACCGATGCCAGATGCCCTAAACCAACAACCCCAAAACCAGTTTGCTATCCAGGTTCACCTGATCCCAAGTGTCCGCAACCTCCGCGTCCTACAACATTAAATCCCCCAACGTATTTGCCACCAGTTACTCCCGGGCCCAAATGTTATCCTGGCTCTACTGATTCCAGATGCCCAAAGCCCACAACACCTGCTCCACCTAACTGTTATCCCGGTAGCCAAGACTCTCGTTGTCCAAAACCGACAACTCCTGCTCCTCCTAATTGCTATCCTGGCAGCCAGGACCCTCGTTGTCCTAAGCTTACTACACCTGCACCACCAAGGTGCTTCCCAGGTAGCACAGATCCCAGATGTCCAAAACCGACGACCCCCGCACCTCCGAACTGTTTCCCAGGCAGCCAAGACGCTCGTTGTCCAAAACCGACAACTCCTGCTCCTCCTAATTGCTATCCTGGCAGCCAGGACCCTCGTTGTCCTAAGCCTACTACACCAGCACCACCAAGGTGCTTCCCAGGTAGCACAGATCCCAGATGCCCAAAACCGACGACCCCCGAACCACCTAACTGTTATCCCGGTAGCCAAGACTCTCGTTGTCCAAAGCCGACAACGCCTGCTCCTCCTAATTGCTATCCCGGTAGCCAGGACCCTCGTTGTCCAAAGCCTACTACACCTGCACCACCTAGGTGCTTCCCAGGTAGCACAGATCCCAGATGTCCAAAGCCGTCAACCCCCGCACCACCTAACTGTTATCCCGGTAGCCAAGACTCTCGATGTCCAAAGCCTATTACACCCGAACCACCTCGATGCTATCCAGGCAGCACCGATGCCAGATGCCCTAAACCAACCACCCCAAAGCCAGTTTGCTATCCAGGTTCACCTGATCCCAAGTGTCCGCAACCTCCGCGTCCTACAACATTAAATCCCCCAACGTATTTGCCACCAGTTACTCCCGGGCCCAAATGTTATCCTGGCTCTACTGATTCCAGATGCCCAAAGCCCACAACACCTGCTCCACCTAACTGTTATCCCGGTAGCCAAGACTCTCGTTGTCCAAAACCGACAACTCCTGCTCCTCCTAATTGCTATCCTGGCAGCCAGGACCCTCGTTGTCCTAAGCCTACTACACCTGCACCACCAAGGTGCTTCCCAGGTAGCACAGATCCCAGATGTCCAAAACCGACGACCCCCGCACCTGCGAACTGTTTCCCAGGCAGCCAAGACGCTCGTTGTCCAAAACCGACCACTCCTGCTCCTCCTAACTGCTATCCTGGCAGCCAGGACCCTCGCTGTCCAAAGCCTACTACACCTGCACCACCTAGGTGCTTCCCAGGTAGCACAGATCCCAGATGTCCAAAACCGACGACCCCCGCACCACCTAACTGTTTCCCAGGCAACCAAGACCCTCGCTGCCCTAAGCCAACAACACCTGCTCCTCCTAATTGCTACCCCGGTAGCCAAGACCCTCGTTGTCCACAGTTTACCACACCTGCACCACCAAGATGCTTTCCAGGTAGCACTGATCCCAGATGTCCAAAGCCAACCACACCCGCATTGCCTAATTGCTACCCCGGTAGCCAAGACCCACGTTGCCCTAAGCCAACAACGCCTGCCCCTCCTAACTGCTACCCCGGCAGCCAAGACCCTCGCTGCCCAAAGCCTACGACACCTGCACCACCTCGATGCTACCCAGGCAGCACCGACGCTAGATGCCCTAAACCAACAACTCCTAAGCCAGTTTGCTATCCAGGCTCACCTGATCCCAAATGTCCGCAACCTCCGCGTCCTACGACATTAAATCCCCCAACGTATTTGCCACCAGTTACTCCCGGGCCCAAATGTTATCCTGGCTCTACTGATTCCAGATGCCCAAAGCCCACAACACCTGCTCCACCTAACTGTTATCCCGGTAGCCAAGACTCTCGTTGTCCAAAACCGACAACTCCTGCTCCTCCTAATTGCTATCCTGGCAGCCAGGACCCTCGTTGTCCTAAGCCTACTACACCTGCACCACCAAGGTGCTTCCCAGGTAGCACAGATCCCAGATGTCCAAAACCGACGACCCCCGCACCTCCGAACTGTTTCCCAGGCAGCCAAGACGCTCGTTGTCCAAAACCGACCACTCCTGCTCCTCCTAACTGCTATCCTGGCAGCCAGGACCCTCGCTGTCCACAGTTTACCACACCTGCACCACCAAGATGCTTCCCAGGTAGCACTGATCCCAGATGCCCAAAACCGACGACCCCCGCACCACCTAACTGTTATCCCGGTAGCCAAGACTCTCGTTGTCCAAAGCCGACAACGCCTGCTCCTCCTAACTGCTACCCCGGCAGCCAAGACCCTCGCTGCCCAAAGCCTACGACACCTGCACCACCTCGATGCTACCCAGGCAGCACCGATGCTAGATGCCCTAAACCAACAACTCCTAAGCCAGTTTGCTATCCAGGCTCACCTGATCCCAAGTGTCCGCAACCTCCGCGTCCTACGACATTAAATCCCCCAACGTATTTGCCACCAGTTACTCCCGGGCCCAAATGTTATCCTGGCTCTACTGATTCCAGATGCCCTAAGCCCACAACACCTGCTCCGCCTAACTGTTATCTCGGTAGCCAAGACTCTCGTTGTCCAAAACCGACAACTCCTGCTCCTCCTAACTGCTATCCTGGCAGCCAGGACCCTCGCTGTCCAAAGCCTACTACACCTGCACCACCTAGGTGCTTCCCAGGTAGCACAGATCCCAGATGTCCAAAACCGACGACCCCCGCACCACCTAACTGTTTCCCAGGCAACCAAGACCCTCGCTGCCCTAAGCCAACAACACCTGCTCCTCCTAATTGCTACCCCGGTAGCCAAGACCCTCGTTGTCCACAGTTTACCACACCTGCACCACCAAGATGCTTTCCAGGTAGCACTGATCCCAGATGTCCAAAGCCAACCACACCCGCGTTGCCTAATTGCTACCCCGGTAGCCAAGACCCACGTTGCCCTAAGCCAACAACGCCTGCCCCTCCTAACTGCTACCCCGGCAGCCAAGACCCTCGCTGCCCAAAGCCTACGACACCTGCACCACCTCGATGCTACCCAGGCAGCACCGATGCTAGATGCCCTAAACCAACAACTCCTAAGCCAGTTTGCTATCCAGGCTCACCTGATCCCAAGTGTCCGCAACCTCCGCGTCCTACGACATTAAATCCCCCAACGTATTTGCCACCAGTTACTCCCGGGCCCAAATGTTATCCTGGCTCTACTGATTCCAGATGCCCTAAGCCCACAACACCTGCTCCGCCTAACTGTTATCCCGGTAGCCAAGACTCTCGTTGTCCAAAACCAACAACTCCTGCTCCTCCTAACTGCTATCCTGGCAGCCAGGACCCTCGCTGTCCAAAGCCTACTACACCTGCACCACCTAGGTGCTTCCCAGGTAGCACTGATCCCAGATGTCCAAAACCGACGACCCCCACACCTCCGAACTGTTTCCCAGGCAGCCAAGACGCTCGTTGTCCAAAACCGACAACTCCTGCTCCTCCTAACTGCTATCCTGGCAGCCAGGACCCTCGTTGTCCAAAGCCTACTACACCTGCACCACCTAGGTGCTTCCCAGGTACCACTGATCCCAGATGTCCAAAACCGACGACTCCTGCTCCACCTAACTGCTATCCCGGTAACCAAGACCCTCGCTGCCCTAAGCCTACCACACCCGCACCTCCTAGATGCTTCCCCGGAAGCACAGATCCTAGATGTCCTAAACTAACAACACCTGCTCCACCTAACTGTTACCCTGGTAGCCAAGACCCTCGCTGTCCAAAGCCTACAACATCCGCACCGCCTAGATGCTTTCCCGGTAGCACCAACCCTAGCTGTCCCAAGCCAACAACTCCTAAGCCAGTTTGCTATCCCGGTTCACCTGATCTGAATTGCCCGCAACCTCCGCAACCTACGACATTAAACCCTCCCACATATTTGCCACCAGTTACACCTGGACCCAAATGTTATCCTGGTTCAACAGATTCCAGATGCCCCAAACCAACGCCCCCTGCCTCACCTAATTGCTACCCCGGTAGCCAAGATCCACGTTGCCCTAAGCCAACAACACCTGCTCCTCCTAACTGCTACCCCGGTAGCCAAGACCCTCGCTGCCCAAAGCCCACCACACCTACACCACCTCCATGCTACCCAGGCAGCTCCGATGCTAGATGCCCTAAACCAACAACTCCTAAGCCAGTCTGTTACCCAGGGTCCCCTGATCCAAAATGCCCGCAACCCCCGCGTCCTACGACATTAAATCCTTCAACATATTTACCACCTACGAAACAAACACCTGAAGCACCACGTTGCTACCCTGGTTCCAATGATTCTAGATGCCCAAAGCCAACAACGCCTGAGCCGCCTCGTTGCTACCCAGGTTCAAATGATCCTAGATGCCCAAAACCTACAACACCTGCTGCTCCCAACTGCTACCCCGGTAGTCAAGACCCACGTTGTCCCAAGCCAACAACACCTGCACCTCCTAATTGTTTCCCAGGCAGTCAAGACCCGCGTTGTCCCAAGCCGACAACGCCCGCACCACCTAGATGCTACCCCGGTAGCCAAGACCCACGTTGCCCTAAACCAACAACGCCTGCTCCTCCTAATTGCTACCCCGGTAGCCAAGACCCTCGTTGCCCTAAGCCAACCACACCAGCACTAGTTTGTTACCCTGGTTCACCTGATCCGAAATGCCCCCAACCTCCGCGACCAACGACATTAAATCCTCCTACATATTTACCGCCAACACAAACACCTGAACCGCCACGTTGCTACCCTGGTTCTAATGATCCTAGATGCCCCAAGCCTACCACGCCTGAAGCACCACGATGCTATCCAGGTTCAAATGATCCTAGATGCCCTAAACCAACAACACCCGAGCCACCTCGTTGCTTCCCTGGTTCCAATGATCCTAGATGCCCCAAGCCTACCACTCCTGAGGCACCACGTTGCTACCCAGGTTCAAACGATCCCAGATGTCCCAAGCCTACTCCTGAGGCACCACGTTGCTACCCAGGTTCAAACGATCCCAGATGTCCCAAGCCTACCACTCCTGAGGCACCACGTTGCTACCCAGGTTCAAACGATCCTAGATGTCCCAAGCCTCAACCCCCAACTCTAAGCTCATGTTATCCAGGATCCAGGGATCCCAAATGCCCACAACCGTTTGCTCCTAGCAGTACAAACCCGCCTTCAACATATTTGCCGCCATTCCCTGAAGAAAATGAAATTAAATCATCGAGAGTAAGCAGATTAGCTCCTAAAGACTATGATGATGAGAAATCCTACGCAGAAACGCAATCAAAAATAGGTAAGCATTTCCACGGTTACACACCGCACCGTTATTATATAAACAATAAACATGACGATTAGCTTGCTACAATGCATTTGCATACAATGATTATCAGCTTGCTACATTGCATATAATGATGTAGAAATTAATGTGATTTAATTAAGTAATTGGATACGGATGCACGCTCTCAAGTCGATTCCAACAGAAAATTCGATTTCTAAACTCATCTTCTGTTATTTTAGTTTGTGTTTAACCTTGCTTCTATTTATTTACAGATTCCTTTGAATTTTCGCGAACACTACCGAGGTCGAGGAAAGTCCGTGATATCAGCGGCAACAGTGAAACTGCCGCCTTCGCTACTAGCGGAGCTGCCATCATTTATATTGCCATGGGCTCTGCTATATTGATGACTTTGTCAATTACACTTGCCATTTATTTGTACAAAAATAGCAGAAAGCTTCAATTAAGGACTGTTTACGCAGAAGCGACAGTTAAAACGCAGAACCCTTGTTGAAATTGTGAATAACTAATAATGTGTTAAAATTAAATATTGTGATATTTTAATTTTTAATGTTACTACTTGATGCATTCCAATTTGCAATTTTTTTACAAAATATTAATGGCTGCGTTATATGGATTGATTAACTTTTAAAGTAACTTTCACTGCCTTTTAAGCTTTATCTAATATTATTTCGGGCGCTTTTGCATGCCTATTTTATCACTACATAAAATAGTGCCATAATAATATCTAATATTATATTGTGTCTTCTTTGCAGATGCATCCTCACAATTTATAATGTATATTTTATCCCTAGTCAATATTTTCTATGTATTAATTACTTACTTACCTATGTATAATATGTTCTGAATTCATGATGTATAAAATCAAAATTACTCATTGTTTCAAATATACTCATTTGTGATATTTTTGTGTAAATACATAATATATTTACCAGTACGCTGATGTGGCCATTGAATGTATAGTGTACGTATATTGTTAATGTAAGATGACTTGGGTACACTCTGACAGGAGTTCACTGTTCATAATTATTGAAAGTTTTGAAAATGTATATTTTTTATTGTAGAGTGTACCCATCGTCATGGAATTTTATTTTCAATGATTTTGTAATGTTAGTACCTAAGATTGCTTGTCGAGTCAATCTAAGTAAAACATTCTATGAATGTCAAAACACTCGTTTTATTTTATTCAATCCAAAAACCATTCCTATCTGCACGATTCTAAAGCTGGCTTCCCACAGTGCGTAATATTGCAGATGGACCCGTGTCCGTCCGAAATATCACAGTCGCCGGCACCGATGCACCATGGGAAGAGTATCGTTTGTGGTAGCGCAGAAACGTCTGTCGCGGTTCATTTGATGGTCCGTGGTCGACAGCCGTGCGTGATGATCCGCAATATCACGGACCGTGGTAAGCCGCCTTAAGAAATATCTTTGAAGTGTCTAGTCCATGCACACAATACTTACATCAAAAAGTAATATATAAATTAAACAATATAATAGTAAATTATAACGCTTCTTATGGGGTGCTGACGATAAGACACTAACGGTCAGTTTCTCGAAGGAATATGATCGCAAAATTAATATGCCAATTTGCAAGCGCGCATAGACTGTAGTGACTAATGAAACGCTTGCTCACATTCACTTATACAAATATGAACATTACATTACAGAATAAGGTACACATTCGTATGCGATGCTTACTCAGCAAAGTAAAGTTAAGGGGGGATGCGCTAAGGTTTCCCGCGAAATCCCAATTTTCTTTCGCGATAAAGAAAATTTGAATTTAGCGGGCTACCCTGACGCTTTCGCCTTAAAAGGCTCAAAAAATTAAAAGCTTCTCAAAAGCTGGGCCTTACTAAGGTAAGGCCCAGCCTTTGAGAAGCTTTTAATTTTTTCTCCGGCTATTGAAGCGTGTTAAGTTATTATGTGAAGGTGTCTATTATAAGTAAAGGGGGTCGGATGAGAGGGCTAAAGGAATTCATGGCGATAGATTAAACAAACATGATCAAATTACCGGTAATTTAATATACAGACCTAATACAACTTAATTACTTCGTATTACAAAGTAAAACCAAACAATAAAAATAAAAAAATATATAAAGGGTTATTTTAAATTGGCTGTTTTAACTCCGCACAAGCGATGGGTCCATACTAATCGCGTCTACGGAGTATACCAGTACCTATTTTTATTTTTTATTTTACTGTGTATAAAAAATATAGAAAGTAAGTTTTTTTTGGGAGGTCATCAACCGCACCTAGTGTTATTACTTGAAGTATTAGTTGAGAAAAACTGTTTTCATATCTCAGACCAAATAAAAAAGGTAGACGGAGCTTGACGCTCTCAGAGTGAATCAGGGTAAAGGAAGCCAAATTTGAAATAGGAAGCCGACCGTGTTCCAGAGCGACGCGCGACACCGAACGCGATAGACATCATAACCTTGAAATGAGACTTCACTTATTTGAACGGTATTGTTGGCGTAAGCTCCGTCTACCTTTTTATTTGGTCAGAGTTTCATATAAAAAAATTTATCGTATTAAGATATCGATACCGGTCTGTGAAGTTTACAGAAAAAAAAACTGTTTTTTTAACTGATATTTCAAGTGACTACAATAACTGCGGTCGACGACCCCACAAAAAAAAACACAAATTAATATATTTTTTGTTTTCATGTTTATTTATCGATACCCATCGCATCTGCGGAGTTAGAAGGCTCGTGCAGACTGGCGCGATATTGCCGGCGCGACAGGCAGCGCGACACTTTCCATGTTGTTTTCATATAAATTGTGCTAGTAGTGTCGCGTCGCACCAGTCTGTGGGAGCCTTAACTAGTCAATTTAAAATAACCCTGTATTTACACTAAGCACAATCTAGATAAAACCTGTCAATATGGTAACTAATAAGATCATCATCTCCCTAGCCTTTTCCCAACTATGTTGGGGTCGGCTTCTAGTCTAACCGGATGCAGCTAAATACCAGTATTTTACATGAAGCGACTGCCTATCTGACCTCCACCTCAACTGGGTAACACGATACCCCTTGGTAAGACTGATTGTCACACTTTCGGGCTTCTGATGACCCGTAACAACTGCCAAAGATCTATAAATGACAGCCGGGACCAACGCCTTAACGTGCTTTCCGAGGCACGAGATAACTAATAAGGTATCACCTTATATGAACTTACACGAAATAATTATGTAAGTAGGTACAGTCTCGTTTTTAGTACGAAGAGAATGTTCCGGGTTAAACCAAACAAAACAACAACTTAAACTAAAAACTTTTGTACAGAAAAAGAGCTTTTTTTTATTTTCGATTGACTAAAAATGGGGGATAAAAATAAATAATAATAACTTAACATAACATAACATTACGCCTGTAATCTCAGAAGGGTTCGGCAGAGGTGTACCTATAGTAAACCCACGTTTCGCCAGTTATGTTTAAGTCCCATTTAATAGGGGGCGAGCCTATTGCCATCCAAATCCATACTCCATCTACCGTGCTGCTAAATAATAATAACGTTCCTACAATTCTAACATTCTGGGTCAGCTTCCAGTCTAACCGGATGCAGCTAAATACCAGTATTTTACATGGAGTGACTGCCTATCTGACCTCCACATGGAGCACAACAACCAGTGGAGAGCGCGTGTGGAGGCTATCGCTGGTGCTAAACATACGCTATGTCAAGCCTATGCGGCGGAATTTTAGTCAGTCTCAGTCGCAACAACTGTAGGCTTACGTACGAACGTCACGCGCTCCCGTTTTTAAAGCAAATAAAACGAAAAGTAATGCCTAGTTTTGAAATTAAATGGTGTGGAAAGTGTACTACTACTTCAAGTTACACATATGATGGGATAACATTTCACAGGTTTCAGGGTGGGGGGGTCAGGGGTTTTCTACGCCATTTATTCAATTTGATTAAAACCTAGCTCGTTGGTTCGTACCGCCTTATACCGACAGCAGCGCCACCTACCGGATCCAATTGTGTTTTCAAACCATCCAGGACGCCGATGAAACATAAATTCAAAATTTTTATCAAATCGGTCCAGCCATTTAGGAGGAGTTAGGTGACAAACACACGTACAGAAGTATTATATATATTATACTTCTGATCAGATGACAAATAAATCATGTGTCTCTTTCTGGTACACTGATTTGCAGATTCGCCGTTGTCTCTTTTTTTCTCGATAGTGCTGTTCGCAACATTGCGTCGATTATATCGATATAAATTAAAATATAGTTACTTACCCTACAACAAATCTCTATACTACTAATAATTCAAACAATTATTTATCGATATCGATATTTTTTAAATTACTATTTTGGAATCCCTAGAAAATCAGTTGTCATTTGGTTGTCAATTCGTCAACCAATCACAGTGAGCGAAGCTTACGTCTTTCCCGCCGTACGTTAGTGACTTTGATTTAGAACAAAAACGTGCCGAAGCTCTCTCCACTGGTTGTTGTGCTCCATGGACCTCCACAACCCAGTTACTGGGGCTAACACGATACCCCTTGGTAAGACTGTTTGTCAGACTTTCGACCCGTAACAACTGTGAAAGATCTACAAATAACAGCCGGGACGTGCTTTCCGAGGCACGGAGGGGTCTTGGTATGTAAAGATGGTCACCCATCCACGGACCAACAGCGGCAAGCGTGGCTTAACCTGATCGATCGACCAGTGCGGTATTTAAAGGAAGGATGACCACAATTTGAAGAAAAAAAAACAGTTTTTTTTAAATTATTGTTTATTAATTAAGAAACAAAACCAAATATAAACAGAAACGTCACAAAAACCTCAATAGGTTTTTTCCGGATGTTGAAACACTTTTAAGAAATCTTAATACTAACAAAATATTATTATCTAAGGTCTAAACTACAGATATAAATATGTCTAGATAGACAGAAAAAGCTGTGAACTCGTCTAAAAAAATTGCGTTGAAAAAATGAATACGTATGAATGATGTATGTCACTGCCGATCAGGGATCCAGCAGAATATCAGCGTCAGGTATCTTTGCCTGACACATGCTGAGCTGGACTCCCATTTGGTGCAACCTTGAGACGCACACCGCACCTCTATTGATTAATTTGAATTAAGTCATAGTGTCACTATTTCTAGTATGTTCTTCTTTTTTAGGGTTCCGTACCCAAAGGGTAAAATGGGAACCCTATTACTAAGGCTCCGCCGTCTATCTGTCTGTCCGTCTGTCACCAGGCTGTATCTCATGAACCGTGATAGTTAGACAGTAGAAATTTTCACAGATGATGTATTTCTGTTGCCGCTATAACAACAAATACTAAAAAAACAGAATAAAATAAATATTTAAGGGGGCTCCCATACAACAAACGTGATTTTTATAGATAATGGTACGGACCCCTTCGTGCGCGAGTCCGACTCGCACTTGGCCGATTTTTTGCCTATTGTTTTTATATAAATTATTTTGTGTTGATATCTATTATTTTATTGTGCGTGTGTGTCTTTTGTGTACACCGAATAAATGTTTTATCTATCTATCTACGTACCGCCAGTGTAAGACGGAGCTGTCACGCAAACCAGCATACAAAAATGGCCTATTTGTTTTCGTTCATTTGCAGGGCGACACTTCTATCTAGACATAAATAAATAATCAAAGGTTAAACATAGTTCATAAAACATTGTGAGGTAGTTCGTAAATAATAACCACTATAACTAAAACACTACTCCGAAGCGTTAAACCGAAATATCGGCCGAATGTTCGGTTTTGCTTAACTACGACTAACTATGGCTGACTACGGCGAAAGAAAAAAAAAACGACAGTCAAAGAGATAAGCCAAAGTCAAAAATGTGACTTTAAGTCGGGTATGGATTTAAAGTCAAAAATAGAAACTATGGAAGTTATAAAAAGGCCGAACATTCGGCCGATACTTCGGTTTAACGCTTCGGAGTAGACCCCCAGTATAAAAACGACAACGGCGGGGGTCAGACAGCCCGTCGATGCTAATTACTAATTGAATGTAATTTAAACAGGATGATATAATTTTCAAAAAGAAACAAATACATTTTTGTATTATTTGTTGTTTCTGACTGATTTTTCGTTGGAACATTATTTATTAGAATAGGTGTATTAAATACACCTACTCTACTTCTAGAACACCTTGAAGTTTTTGTATCTCGGTAATACCAGTTTTGATTGGGCTGCCATTCTTGTTGATATACTATGATTGAATTAATTAGTATAGAGTAGATATTTGTTGGTAAACTGTTCTATCAATAACTACTTTCGTATTTTAGTGTGTATTGGCAAGATTTTAAAATATTTAAAAGAAACCATTATTACGTATCATGTTCATCACCATTATTATTACATAGTGTTTATTTTTATTTTATTTGGTATTTTTATTTTTAATAAACGAAGTTTAGGTTGTATATTTTGTCTTCTAGGTAAGTTTTAAATGCTCTGCCATAGCTAGTAATTCCATATGAAATTATTGACTCCGCAAGTGCATTATAAAGGTTAAGTAATATTTCAAAAGGTACTTTGTATTTAATATAATTATTAAAAATTTGGCTAGCAGTTTATCGCAATGGAGTCAATGAAATTGAAAAAGCTTCAGCCTGAACCAGGAATCGAACCCTTTTTAGGGTTCCGTACCTCAAAAGGAAAAAACGGAACCATTATAGGATCACTCGTCTGTCTGTCGGTCCTTCTGTCACAGCCGATTTGCTCCGAATCTACTGGACCGATTACGTTGAAATTTGGTACATATGATTTCTGAGACCCAAATCAAAACTTGTAATGTAAATAAATGAAGTTTGAATATGGGATTCACTTTCGAGAGAATTAAAAAAAAAATGTTTTTCAAACTGTAACGTGTAACACATCATGTAAAATAACTTCGCCATCATTCCGCTGCCCTTATCCCAATCTATTTGGGGTCGGCGCAACATGTCCCTTTCTTCCATACTTCTCTATTAGTCATCATCTCGGTAGTCACTCCCTTTCTAGCCATATCATCTTTCACACAGTCTATTCATCGTCGTTTCTTTGGTCTTCCCCTACTTTTATAGCCATCGTTATTCATACTGAAAACTTTCCTCACGACATTTTCCTCATTCCTCCGCATCACATGCCCATACCATGACAATCGATTTCCGCACAACTTTTCAGTTACCGGTGCCAATTTCAGACTTCCTGTTATGTACTCATGTCTTATTCAATCCATTCGTATCAAGTAAAAGAACTTGTTATGAAGATTTCAAATACAGTTTTTTTTAATTATTAGTTTTTTAAAGTTATTAAAGAAAATTGATGAAATTTGACCATACCCCCTAATCTCCTAAACTGTCGTGCCTAACATTTAAAAAAAAATACAGAGAAAGACAACTTACTAATACTTGCCAAATAGTAATAGGCCCGTTTTGACATTTAGCTTGAATCGATATGATTTATCGCGATTGGCCATCGCGACGTAACTAGCGAAGTAACCATACGACTCGGTACTCGATACTCACGATAAATCGATTCAAGTTAAATGTCAAAACGGGCCTATTATTTTTTGACAACTTTACTATGGATACTTACACCTACAAGAAAACCTATATGAAATCTATGGTCTTAAAATAACATGGTAAATCACTCAATATTGTGCGTACAAACTTACATTTGCGGTAGGAATTTATGGGGAACATATTTTTCAACTACAATGTTAAGTTTGTTCTTTGGATAAATTCATCCCAAATACGGAACCATTTATTTTGTGTGATCAGACACGCGCTTGGCCGCTTTTAATAAAAATATCCCGTGTCCACAAAACGCCACCCGTACCTTCTATCTCGCATTTTTGTAGTGTGCGCTGTGTACGTGCTAAGTAGCGTTTATAGATCTCAGCCTTAATGATCAAGATTACCTACCTGAAATTGTCTTCTTCCCAACTAAAGCACTAGAAAGTGTTGAAAGGCGGGCGTTTTTGGGGGACTTTCATGGAATTTTGACGTTCGAAAAGTGCTGATTCTCAGCCTAGTTTGAATAAATTACTTTTGATTTTGAAAAATATCGAATCTACAAGCACTAGGCTACGCTTCTGGGAGCACAACAATACCTACTGTACAACTAGGTACATAAATAATTGGGAAAATCTACCGGTCAGTAAGTTTTAGTCTAATTGGCCCGTTTGGCGTATACATAGGATGTATGTGGTAGTCCAAGGGTTCATGATGATACTCCATTTTGAAAGCTTGCACCATCTGAAAAAAAAAATCGGGATTCGTACATAACACAATTTTTTTTTCAACCTTTCATGCAAATCTACAAAACAAAATGAATTCGGGACACATTGGTAGTTTAAATATTTTTTCTTATTTTTTTTAATAGACTGATAGCAATTTTTTTCTTCAATATTTTATTTGAATCTGCACAAGAATGCAGAAGTATTATTTCTCTTTTGTTTAAATGAATTTATGACCAAGAAGTATCGAAATATTTTTTAATTTGTAACATCTTTCCACTCGCTCTCTGTGGGCTTGATTTCGTGAAAAGGGACGGAAGTGTGTTACAGGAAGTGACAGCTTGAGCATGGAATAAGTAAGTTCTTTTTAATAGCAGGGAATCAGTAAGTACTTTCATTATAAAATTAGTGTACTCATGGAATTAGAAAGTACTATATAGATTTTAAGTATAAATAAATAAGTAATGAATAATTATACGAAAAAATATTTCAGTATTAACTTTTTAACATTTTGAGGTTAATTTCAGTCGCTTCTCACTTGCTTAATTACCAAGGTAAGATGGCAGATGTTACACATCATATGCGACTAAAGTAAGCCTAGCTCAATTTTTTTTTTTCCTTTTTATCCGAGATTACTTTATATTTGTTTAGGATCTGCACTAGTGCAGATAATCTAAAAAAAATGGTTTTTCATGCCTTGCAAATAACCGTAAGTATTTCAAGTTCAGCAAATCTTCTGCCAAGGCACATTCTCTTTCCATAGCCAAACGGTAGGGATGCGAAAGCATGGTGTTTTTGCGAAGAAGATCTGTTCATCCATCTCTCAGGCCGAAACTCTGATGCGTTGGTGAAATAATCGTCTGAGTTGCCCATTACAAAGTGTTGGAATATTACTTGAGTCTGGAACAATTAAACATTTTTATTTACTTAAATTATTGTGAAAATAAAAAGGATAGGCATAATTCTACTCAGTGCTACTGAATTAAGGCTCGTACAGACTGGCGTGATATCGCGGGCACGACAAGGCTCACGCTGCCTGACGCACCCGTGCCACTCCACGAGCCTTTAAACTGTGATCACCAATCTACCTGAGTAAGGTACAAACCTACTTATTTGCCAGCGTTGGTAATTATGGCAACAAGAATTTATATCCCTCACGATTGCTCGGCAGCAGTCCATAGGGAAATTAATGTACTTATTATTTACAGTTTTAATTGTTATACTTACTCCTTTAGGTATGTTGTAGCCACAAATTACTGTATCCTTAGTCAACTGTCGCCCATTGCCGATTACTACAGGATACATTCTGAAAAAATATATATTTTTTAATTCTTACTTTTAACACAAAAACATCGAATCTCTCTCGCTTATTAACGTCAACGTCAGATACAATCTACATAACATAACATAACAATCACGCCTGTACTCCCCGAAGGGTTAAATTAAATTAATTGAAATTGTATTTGCATGAATTGTAGTACATTACAGATGGTCGAATTTTTTAACAGATTCTAAAACAATTCGCTATACAACATTAACATTTCGCATGCGAAATAATTGATTACATTAATTAAATAAATGATAATAAAATCACACTAATATTATAAAGGCGAAAGTTTGTGAGTGTGTGTGTGTATGTTTGTTACTTCTTCACGCTCAAACAGCTGGACCAATTTTGATAAAATTTTGTATGGAGCTAGCTGACACCCTGGATTGAGATATAGGCTACTTTTTATCCCGATATTCCCACGGGATCGAGACTTACGCGGGTGAAACCGTGGGGCGCAGCTAGTTGGAACATAAATCCTAGATAGTATAAGTGTGTAATAAAATGGTCATATTTATTGTATTTATTTTAGACTTTTACACTTATTATTATTCATTTATTTTCATCGTCATAATTTCAGCCGAAAGACGTCCACTGCTGGACATAGGCCTCCCCCAAAGGAGGGGGTGGTTGCCATAATTGCCAGGCTTGGCAGGCGGGTTGGCGATCGCAGTATGGTGTTAAAATGCATAGCAGAATGTACTCTGTGATGCATAGAGAACGCTGCTGCCCATTCTCTAGCAAGTCCCATTTATTTTACACTTATATAAATCGATTATTACAAAACGATCACCATTACAGTAAAATATGACAATTTTGTTAGACAAAGTGGCAGCTAGCACATGTCAGATTCCTCCAGTGAATTAATTTGACTTTAGTTCCCGAGTCTATAAGTTTATAAAGTTAATTTTTAAACACCTTATACATACAGGGTGACTGGAAAATAGTGGCGGAGCCGTTAAGGGAATAGAATAGAAATAGAAATAGTTTATTTTCTTAAACAAGCTTGTACTACATATTAGTGATAGAAGTGTCCCTTTAAGCAAGTAAATGCCTGTACTAGGACACTCCCCTCTTCCGTAACTTAAATTTACATAATGTACACAAGAAATGCCACTGTTTACTATTTATAATTTATTACAATTTAAAAAAAAATAGATTAGATTAGATTAAATATAACTTAGTGTGCGTTTTGTGTATGTAATGTGAGGTGAGGTGGACATAATTATGTGATCTGTGTTATGGGATGTATGTTTGTGTAGGATGTGTGTGTCTGTGACCTGTATGTGTGTAATTGTAAAAGTTGTGCATGAGAGTAAGTGTGTGCATGAATGAGTGAGTTATGATGTGTGCTGCAGAAGGGCCTCAGTGTCCTCATATGATAGTGGTTTTATCCATTGGATAACAAGTTTTTAACATTCTTGAAATTGTTTGGTGTAGACATATATTTCTTTATTTATTTTATTATAGAGTTAAGATGACCGTTTCTCGTATTGCCTGCTACAAAACCTGTTTTTTGTTTGAGGAATCGGTGCTATAATATCTTTCCTCCAAGATATTCCTACTTAAAGAGTGTAACCCAATTTGGCCTACTTTTTTTTGTTTTGCAACAAAGATATTCTAAATAAGTAATATTAATTGTTAAAATTCCGCAACTGTCATTATTTTATGCAAAAAAACTGCTAAACAAAAACGGAAAATGTAAAAAAAATACTTTGATGGCTGATAAAACATCAATTTTCTTTAAAAAAAGGGTTAAGTAAGGACGGTAGGTCTCATATTGATATATGTCGGAATAACCCTAGACTACCTCCCCTTAACGGCTCCGCCACTATTTTCCAGTCACCCTGTATAAGGATAAGGAACCATCATCATCATCATCTGCCTTGTCTTTTTCCAACTATGTTGGGGTCGGCTTCCAGTCTAACCGGAAGCAGCTGAATACCAGTATTTTACATGGAGCGACGTACTGGATAACACGAAACCTCTTGGTAAGACGGGCTATGGCGAAGGATAAGGAACCTTTGTACACAATTTCATGCTTCTAGCCAGAGTCAGCGGTTTAGCCTGTGCGTTGCCTGTTGTCGGAGGAAACCGGCATCTCCTAGAACAGGGATGGCGAACCAATGGCACGCGTGCCAGCAATGGCACGTGGCAAAATAATTTGGGCACGGCATCAATAATTATTGAATAGTTTAGGTACTTAAGGGTCAGAAAATCGCCGTTGACCTTGGCCATACGTCGGACTCACCCCACGCCACCATTAATTTTCATAGGGAATATTTATTTTAATAACTAAAATATGAATATTTGAATAAAATCACAGATATAATTATAGATAATAAAACAGTCTTAAGTCTTAACTCTTCATATCTTAAGTAGTTTGTAAGTAATATCGTTTTTTTATGCTTTGGGTAGACATTAATTCCAGAATTTATTTCATAAAGTATTTTACTACAATACTTAAATATTCACATATAAAATTGATGTGTATGCGTTCAAGTTTAACATACATTTTTTGCTTAACATATTTACATTATATGAAGCGTAATAACAGATATAAAAGTCACTAAAATCATATAACAGTAACAAACATATAAATCTGAGCGTGTTACGACAGTGGCTTTAATTTCAACTATCGTTGCCGCGTACATGCAGGAGAAAATCTGAACCTGACAAATTATTTGGCATCTATGTAGCTTGTAACAGTAGAAGTCGTACTAATTTGTTAATTTTGTTTCATTTAAATAGATATATTTATTTACTAGCTGCGCCCCGCGGTTTCACCCGCGTAAGTCTCGACCCCGTAGGAATATCGGGATAAAAAGTAGCCTCTTTGTTAATCCAGGGTGTTAGCTACCTCTATACAAAATTTTATCAAAATTGGTACAGCCGTTTGAGCGTGAAGAAGTAACAACCACACACACACACACACACTCACAACCTTTCGCCTGTATAATAAATTAGTGTAATGATTAGTTCTATTTTTATCCCTTACATATACTTCTCATCTACTGTTTTGTATTGTGTACTTGTTTATTTATTTGTTAGTAAATTTAAAATAAGTATGAAACGGCAAATGTTAAGATGATTTGATGTCTAATTCTGTTTGCCAATAAAGAGTATTATTCTGAAACTATTTAGTTTTTTCCAGTATACAAAATGAAGATTGATTATTGGCACGTCATGGCCATTAAATATTTATTTGTAAAAAATGACACGTGGATGTAGAAAGGTTCGCCATCCCTGTCCTAGAACAAAAAAATCGAAGACATATTACATCCACCAACCCGTACTGGTCCCGCATGGTGGATTATGGCTCACTCCCTCTCATCAAGAGGAGGCTTGTGTCCCAGCAGTGAACGTAAGAGGCTGATTATGTTGTCTATCATTTAAATTTTTTTATTAACTAGATTAATAAGTAATAGTAACGACTAACCTCATAACTTCCTTTACACACGCTTTCAAATACGGCATCTGATTGACATCTCCAGGTTTCATAGGTCTGTCCTGCAGCACTCTGTTGATTTCTTCGTATAACCGCTCTTGTACTAAAGGTCTTAATGATAACTGATACAAAATTGAAGCTACTGCGTTTGATGTCTGGAAATTGAAAGAAAATATTTTAAAAGATGGCCGAAAAACAAAATGTTGTGACCACGATTAGATAATCTGTTCTAATCGTGTTCACAACATTTTATTTAAACTAATATTATAAAGAGGTATAACGGACAATATATACATATAGACTGTATAAGTGTATAGTGGCCGATCGCCACGCGGCATGCGTCGCCCCGCCAGCTATCGGTTTTACATGCGCCTATAGATGTTTCACATCAAAAATATTCCACATAAAAAAAGCCGAACGGCATAGGGTATGTTTAATAGTATAGTTGACTTCAACGCCGACCCAATTCCCGAGAAGCTTATTCTAAATGTACAGGAGGGCGCTGCTTACCCATAATCAAAGTATAATTTTCCCACTGCTGGGACACAAGCATCCTCTCTTCGAAAGGGAGTGGGCTGTAATCTAACACGCGGGCTCAGTGCGGGTTGGTAGATGTCACATGTCTTCCAATTTTTAGTTCTAGGACATGCCGATTTCCTCATGATGTTTTTATTCACCGTTTTGAGAGTAGTGGTGATGAAATGATTTACACGAAGTAAAGCGCCTGCCTGGGTTCGAAACCTCGACCTACTCTATAAGTACTCGTAAGTCGGTTCCGTTACCACTGGGCCACCGCAGCTTACCCAAAGACATAAAATGATCCCTAGCCAAATCATCTAAACCAGCGTTTCCCAGACATTATTCTGCCATGGCCCGGTAATTTTCAAACTGCCCCTTCGTGACCCACCCAATAGCTTTTAATTATTTGGCATACACTATTTTATAGAATCAAGTTTTTTCTGACTGAACAGACATCTGTGCTGCTGGGGAGTTTGTTGCGCCACTTCTTCTTCCCAGCTCAAGCACTAGGAATTGGTGAAGGACGGGCGTTTTTGGGGGACTGTCTTATGGAATTTTGACGTTCGAAAAGTGCTGATTATCAGCCCAGTTTGCATAAATTACTTTTGAATGTGATTTTTATAGCCTTCAGACGTTTTGCAAAATATTGCTACTAGTTTATCATGCGACCGTACTGCATTTTGTAAAGTATTGCTATACGATTTTTATCAGGCGACTACTTTTGAGGAGTTTCTTATTTCACTGGAATTCATTCGTTTTTTACTTGATAGGTTCTTACCGTATCTATTCCTACTAAGAACAGGTCTAGAGCTGCCACTGCTGCTACTCTAGGACCTGCAGCTGCCACCAGGTCTTGCAGCAATGACTTACTGCTGCCGTTAGCTTCGCATTCCTTTAGCGCCTTCTCCACATGTCTGAGAGTTACGCTGTAAACAGATTCATAGTTACGTTTTTAGCAATAATGTCTTTGAGAATGAGGACGTAAGGAGCAACTTGGCAAGTCAACTCCATTACCAGCCTTTTTTAGAATGGCTAACTTTATGATCACGGCGTGACCTGTTCGATCTGATACGATATAAAATACACAGTTAAACGATATTTTTTATTGCTTAGTTTTTAATTCTTTTTACCTATTATGGTATAGTAATTTTATTCTAGGTGCATCGTCTTCATATATAATCATATAATTAATGTACTCAAACAAAATATAGTAAAAAAAAAAGAGTGAAACGGTGGAGTTTCTTGCCCATTCTTCTCCATACGAAACTACCTTTTGGAAGGGCCAACTAGAATCAATTCTATTTTTTTGTAAATTTTGACGTTCAAAAGTGCCTCTTATGTGCCTATTTGAAATAAATAATTTGACTTTGATAGAAATATCTAGTTTCATTATTGGGACAGCAATCAAATTACAAAAAGTGTAGGTAGGCGGTTGTACATTGAGTTAGTTGGTACAATTCTGAAACTAAGTTACTATTCCTAAGATATACATATAAACGTATCTTAGATTTAAGGAGTGCTTAAATAACCTAGTCTATCCTAGCTTGTAAGTAAATATAACAGTTATATTATTATACAGTTTTCTCAACTAAGGATAGTATCCAAAGCGGAGACATACTCCCTGAACATCGTAGTTGGGTACAGCCTTCACCAAAAGGCTCGCAGTTCCAGTTTCCCGAAATTTAGGAAGAAGGTCTGAAATGCGTCAGACAAGCCAATAGATTCCGATGCCTTGCTTACCTAAGGATGGTATCCAAGGCGGCCACATACTGCCTAAACATCTTAGTTGGGTACAGCCTCCACCAGGGGGCTCGTAGCTCCAGTTCTCCCACACTCAGGAAGAAGGTCTGGACTGCATGGATCAGGCGCATGCTCTCCGAGTCCTCGGGGGCCTCGAAGCAGTTGAGACGGGTGTCCAGGGCTATTAGGCCGAGGGCTGAAATTAAAAAATCAAGGTTGTGAAGAAAGATTATAACAAAAATGTTATACTAAAGGCGGGGATATTTCCTCGTCTTAATCAATTTCTTCAAAATGTTTACGATATAAACTCAAACTCTGTTTAATTACAAAATTTTCCTTACGAATAACTTTAAGCCACAATCTTCTAATTTTAAAGTCTTTCGGAAAAGGTGGACTCCAATTTCGGAGCATTTTCAACAACAAAACACAACAATGAATCATTTTCGCAAAAATAAAATAAAACCACCCCTCGCCTTGTATTATTAGTTTGTTTTGGGAACTAGGTAGCTACGATAGCCCCATTTTGACAGTGGCCTTCCCCATTGCTTTGGGTCGGTTTTGTTCAACAAATACTGCCGAATCGAATGTGCCGACCCGAACCAGTGAATAGCACCCCTTGTAATCCTATCTTCAGACCCTATCTCCGTATCTTCTTCCCTATGGGCTCTGAAGATAGGGTTACTTAACTAGGGGTCTGTGCACCAAGTTGTTTAGTACCAAGCGAAAGTATTAATAACTAGTACTTGGATTGATAGATAGGTAGCAGGCAGGTACTTACATTCCAAAGACCATTTGTGTACTTCATTCAAAAAGTCGCTACGCGTTTCCGAATTGTCATCCCTTGTCTTACGTATTCTGAAATGATATTAAACGAATTTAAAAAAGAACCTTCTAGCGATAAGAGAAATGTCTAACCTGAAGACACGGTTGGCGCAGTGGTTAAGCGATTGACTGCTGCGCCGCGTTTCGCGGGTTCGATTCCCGCACGGAACAAATATTTGTATGACCTATAAGTAGTTGTTCCGGGTCTGGCTTTTTGTGTATGTAAGTTTAAAAATGTTTGTAAATGCACCCACGATACAGTAGAAATTCCAATGTGGGGCAACGTTTTATTTAAAAAAAAAACTCCTTGGCCACGCCCTACACACTCAAGCGACACGAGTCTTGCGACAGTACTATTCATAATCACATACATAATCAGCCTATAATGTTCCCACTGCTGGGACACAGGCAGACACAGACAGTAGCATAATCAGCATATAGCTGGGTGACAGGGAGCGGGCCGTAATCCACCACAGAGGCCCAGTGAGGATTGATAGATGTCACACTTCGGTTTTTGGTTCTAGGACATGTTGGTTTCCTCAGGATGTTTACCTTCACCATTTTGAGAGCCACTGCTCAAAAAACAAAACAAAACTGATGAAATAATTTACACAAAGTAAAGCGCCTGTCTGGGTTCAAACTTACGACCTACAACTCGTAAGTCACAGCTGTCACCACTGCACCTTGCGACAGTGACTGCGGAGAAAACAATTGAGAGCATGAAGAGCATGCCACGAGTCACCGCGACGCGACTTGCAAAGCGACAGACGGTAACTACGGTCTACTCCGAAGCGCTAAACCGAAGTATCGGTGGAATGTTCGGGCGTTTTATAACTTCCAAAGTTTCCTTTTTTGACCTTAAGTCCTTACCCGACTTCAAGTCACAGTTTTGACTTTGGCTTATATAACTCTTCGACTGTCTTTTCTTTTTTTTTTCTCCGTAGTTAGCCATAGTAAAGAAACGACCGAACATTCGCCAATAATTCGGATTTATGTTCGGAGTAGACCCCCAGGTGAAGCACGCGCGTGTCGCTTGATGCAAGTAGCATCGCCAGTCGTATTGCTCGAGGTCGTAAACAGGGCCTCACATAATCAGCCTATAATGTTCCCACTGCTGGGACACAGGCCTCCTCTCTTCGAGAGGGAGTGGGCTGTAAATAAAAACCCGTAAAACCACGCGGGCCCAGTGCGGGTTGGTAGATGTCACATGTCTTTGAATTTTTGGTTCTAGGACATGCCGGTTTCCTCACGATGTTTTCCTTCACCGCTTTGAGAGCAGTGGTGATGAAATTATATACACAAAGTAAAGCGCCTGCCTGGGTTCGAACCCACGACCTACAACTGGTAAGTTGGGGACGTTACCACTGGGCCACCACTGCTCTCACAGGGCCTGACAGACCCATTCAAGCTTTCGCCTACCTTTCGATAAAAGCATCTGCCACTTCAGCGACAGGCACTGTATACTGAGCTGCAGAACCAGCACTCAACGCTACTCGAGATACTTTGGTTCGGAAAGCTGACCATTGTTCACCGTGCCTGAAACATAAAACAATTCCAGTAGTAGTAAATAATGCCATGACCATTATTGTAAGCATTGTAGCTAATGGATACAAGATAGATTACAACAGGCCGAAGGTGGAAGCGAGCTTCACTCGGAATCCTCGACCACAGAGGAACTGGCTATCTAAGATAGCCAGCCAGAGCATTGTTGTATTTCGGCAGTTAGAGGCTTACCTCTAACTGCCGAAACACAACAATGCTCTGGCTCTTAACAGTGTAGTTATGGCGACTTAAATAAGATGGTGGTAGCTAGCCAGGTGGACTTCGAACAAGCCCTACCCAAAAGTTTGAGCCCGCTGGGAATCGAAAACAGGATGTTTACGCCAATCGGAGGAAAAACCATAATAAAGAGGGAATCGAAATCTAGTTAAGTCTTTAATAATAGTTACTTACACAGCAATAACACCAGCACAGTTTTCTTCGGCACCGAAGAAGTCTTTTCTCAACGTGTGTTTGTAATAGTTCAAAGAGGGCATTGATGGCCTGAAAATAATAAAAAAAGTCCTGTATTCCATTATTACCAATTACATAAGAAGAATCTGCTCTACTACATACTGGTCTGCTGCTATCACATTTTTAAGTAATTAATTCATTTAAACCAACTAAGTAGAAATTCTAAGCGAACATTCTACTACTCAGACTAAGTAGTAGTTTTTGGACATGTTTAGCAATAATACGCAAACGCGCTGCATCGACGGTGGCTCGAGTCATGGCCAGCCCTAGCACGGTTCTGGAAATGATTGCAGACAGAGTGGACTGTATGGTATGTTATTCACTGCTATCAGTTACATGTGCCGTCGTATCGTGATGTTTACTGACACTTAGTTTTAAGGACAATGTTATTAACCGTATATGGTTCTTTACTTGATTTAAAGATTGTGAATTTGATTAGGAACATGTCCAGAAATTCCTTTTAATCTTATTTCAGAAAGATTCTTACGCATGAAATAAAATCTGTTGAGTTTTGAATCGAGGTTCTTGTTTAACCTTTGTTCTTTGAACGTAGGTAGTCAGTTCGATAATATAGGATCTGTCTTGAATCATAGGATTCTTTTATTCTCGTCTAAACAATTCTCACCTATGTGGCGCTGCATCTTCGCCCCTAAACACTCGTTCCACCTCGCTGGCATCGAAGACGAACAGCATATCAGGTCTGCCCAGCAGGCCGGTCATCTTCACACACTTGCCGAACTCAGCTCGTAGAGAGAGACACACTTTATCTATGTGCTCCACGGAATAGCCGCCTGAAACAGAGAATTTACAATGGGTAATCCGCATTGCCAGCCATTCAGAAAAATAATGATTAAGAGGCTGACAACAGCTAAAGCGCGGTCGCTATCGGACATAGAAAAGAAAGAGAAGCGCGATGATACAACGCTGGTAATTTATTGCAAAATACGAAGAAATTATCTATAAACAAAAAATCTATTGATGGGACTGAACAATTAAAACACTATTACGTTAATATGTATCTATTGAAAATAATCTGAATGATTGCATTTACAATTACATGGTTTTGGATCGTTAAAATATATTTTTTTGAGGTATCTTCGTGATTTTTTTCTATCGCATCAAATTAGTTGTATTATGTTTTCAACACACTATCTAGCTAGCATATATCCTGAATAATACTATACATTTTTCTGATCTTGTTTACTGCAGTGGATCATATACTTTTAGGCATTATGAAACTTGCGTTTAGCTCCAGTAATCCTCTTTTGGGTCGGATAAACGCGGTTGACCTTGCCCATAGAAATGCGCGTTGCGCTCTCGCCCGGCGCGCTGCCGTTCGGTTTCAAAGGGAATATTTATATAAAGTGACGAAAATATGGATAAATAAAATAGTCTGTTGATACAAAAAAAGCATGAAAATATCTGAAGTAGTTTGAAAGTAATAGCGTTTTTTTTATGCTTTGGGTAGACATTAATTCCTGAATTTATTTCATAAAGTATTTTACTACAATACTTAAATATTCACATAGAATTGATGTTTAACACACTTTTCTGCACAACTTACTTGCATTATTTGAAGGCGTAATAATAATAACAGATTCAAAAGTCACTAAAATCATATAACTGCGCCTTAAGAAGAGATGGCAGTCTATTTAAGGACAGTAGGCCGCACGGCAGTGGTAACGCTTTGACCCTGAGCTGGCATAGTGTAGTACGGAGTTTCAACAGAATAAGAGGCCAGCTTATACTGATTTTATACCAGTGACATGCGGCCTACTGTACCTCCATACTAACAACATCCTGTTATCTTTCAAACTGCGATAATCTGGATTGATCTTGATGATGACAGTTTTCCTCCCCACGAAATCATAAATCCAGCTATGGAATCGGTAATTTATGAAAGAATATAGATTCCAACAAGTTCGTTCATAACCAAATACCTTTTTTTTTTTTTTTGGGTGGGAAATCATCAAATAACTTCTCCCGCTCTGGGCGGAGCTAGACTTTTACTGACTAAACCCCACCCGTGTTTCTTCCGTTGCCTGTGTGCCAGGGCCACGATATCCCTTTCGGACAAACTCGCAACCCTGGCTGGAACCAAATACCTTACTAGGAACAATTAACATAATTCTAAACCAATTTAAACAAACCGCATAATCTTTCACGCAAAATTTGTTACAGCGTAAAAAATCCAATAACAGTGTGTTGAATACGCAAATGGTGCATAACAACAAGTATTAATGTCTATTGCCATTTTCCTTCTACCGCATTGGTTTGTACAGTAACGAGAAAATAAATTATGGATCTAAAGGGGACGAAACGCTCAATTGCAATTGTCAATTTTTACGTGATTCATGCATATTGATCGTCTACCAAATACGATTGAAACAATTGACAATATTATTACAATTAAAATTATGGCAATTAATCGTTTCGGGGTTTCAGGGAAGGGTGTTACGATGAGGTTGCAAACAATAATATGGACCGTAAGATGATGAAATGTCCATTTAAAAATTTTCCGCTTGACAGTTGAGGAACTGAAACATCGCCCGTCTAGTTTCTGTACAACTGTGACAGTAAAATATTTTTTTTCAAATAGCTATAAATTTCTAACGCACTTTTGAACGTCAAAATTAACAAAAAAATAGAACTGATTGTAGTTGCCCCTTCCAAATGTAGCTTCGTAAAGAGAAGAATGAGCAAGAAACTCCACCGTTATACTTTTAAAATATTTTACCATATTTTGTATACACTAATTACATAATTTTATATGAAGAAGAAGCACTACAATAAAATTACTACATCACAATAGGTAGACAGAATTAAAAATGAAGCAATCACTGAAATGAGTACCTAATTCCCTTATAAATGAATAAACAGTTTAACTAGGTGGATACTAAAACTTGAACGGAACTACCGATTATAGTTTCACCTGACCTTAGAAATGTCTAGGTTAAAGAAAGTGACGTAGGTCCACGACTTTTACCTAAGCATCTAGCCCTTTTAAAAGCCAAACAAGAGATGAAACGTAATTTGATCCGAGTAGAAACTCTACACCGCAGTACATTCCCGTTCCCTGCAAATTCACTTTCAATTACTCGGTCAGTAGGCACCTCTCCCATGAAAGTGAGAGCTCAATTCTTCTCATCGTTTCTCGTTTATCGATATAATTAATCGTAACACCAATTTTGGTTCAGTTGCTACGAGTTATTTCATATCGTAATATTTTTTCGAAGATCTTTTCTTTTTTTGCACTGTTGGATTTATTGGTGGTGTCAGTTACAGCTCTGAAGATTCTCGTACTCAAAAGACTGATTTCTAGTAAAGTGTCTAGCCACTTTATGAACCTCTAGATCGTTATAGCTAGAGAATCATAAATACTAAGTAGAAACTAGAAGCTGTGTTACACCTCCCTTTTTCTTTTTTTTTTTGGGTGGGAAATTATCAAATAACTTCTCCCGCTCTGGGTGGAGCGTCAGACTTTTACTGACTAAAACCCACCCGTGTTCCTTCATTTGCCTGTGTGCCAGGAACACGATATCCCTTTCGGACAAACTCGCAACCCTGGCACGCATTGGCCCTAATGGACCCCGTCAATTCGTGCTAACATCGTCGACCCGGGCCTGGTCCTCATCGGACGGCAAGCTACCCATCGCTCACCGTATATCTATCGTCTATATATCGTCCAGCTATTACATCTATCGTTCTATCGTAAGGGGCTATTAAAGTATCATATATTAAGAATCATAGATAGAGAAAGATCATAGATGGAGAGGGGCTTATTATATAGGAGGTTAAATACTTAGTCACAACTAAGTATTTAACAGGTTGGTCCATGGACGGGTGACCATCTTTACATACCAAGACACCTCCGTGCCTCGGAAACTATGTTAAGCCGTTGGTCCCGGCTGTCATTTGTAGATCTTTGACAGCTTTTACGGGTCGTCAGAAGCCCGAAAGTCTGAACGACCAGTCTTACCAAGGGGTATCGTATTACCCAGTAACTGGGTTGTGGAAGTCAGTCGCCCCATGTAAAATACTGGTATTTAACTAGTTAAATAAAAATAGCTGGGAAAAAGCTAGGCAGATGAATATTAAGGATCATAAATGTTTTTGCCAATGTAATATAGACATACGAATCATTTGTGCTCTTCGGTATAATATTTATTTATTATAGATATTTCTTAAAAGTTAAAAGACATGGTAATAGGTATCCTGTACCTAAGATTGTAGTTGGTAAGTATTCTGTTTCTTAACATTATTTAATTTTCCTTACGAAGTCTAGTTGCGGCACATTTTAGCGTTTTATTTGTAATCAAAGGATTAGGTATCTAGAAATTAGCTTCAATCAGCAATCATTGAATGTGAAATCGATCTGCAAACTTCGGTACATATCAAATTTACTCAATCCTGAGAATCAATTTCTGCACCATGTAGGTAATGAACTAGATTTAAAGTCAAGTTCTCCATGTTTGGATTTTGTAATTAAAACTGCTTAGACTAGACTCACGACGTAATAATTTCGCAATTCTGTACATAAACCTAACTACATAGGTAGGTACCCCCGACAAATTCTGTGGCAACTATACCTTCGTCAGTCCCACAGACCAATTGTCACCAAATATGGTCACACGTGCTACTAGGACGAACGCATTTTGCACCCTAGAATAAAAAAACTGTGTCCATGGATCTTTATTTTAGGACTTACCACCGACTTCCAGAATTAAAGTTATTTTTCACTTTGTAGTGAATTTTTTGGAAGTCGGTTGTTGTTTTTTTGAAAAAAGTTTTTATTTATCATTTTTTAGTGGGACTGTTTATAATTTATCTAAGTTACAAAAACCTCATTTCAAGTGCTCATCATCTTTTACAAAATATTGCTTTTCCCGATGCAGGGGCGTTAATTGTTGAGGAGTTCTCTTAGTAAGAACCAGGAGAACTGGGACTGATGGAGACTTCACCATATGCATTGTGACAAGCATAAATTGCTTCGCAACCATATTAAAATGTCTAATCGAATTGCAAACGTGAAACACTTATTAGTAGGTAGTTCCGGTGGCCATTTGTGGTATTCACCATCAGTTCCACTTCACCAAATGGTACTTTCCGAGTGCAAATGCATGAGTTACTATAAAATATATCCAAATCACTATAGGACTGCCTTTAAAATTTGAGGAATTCCCTCGATTTCCATGGGATCCCCTCATCAGATTCTGACTTGGTGACAATGGGATCGTCTCGGGAACATACCCTTTCAAACAAAAAAATAATTTTCAAAATCGGTCAACAAGTTACGGAGAAATCGGTGAACATACATAAAAACAAACATACAGACGAACATAATTATAACCTCCTCCTTTTTGGAAGTCGCTTAAAAATAGCAATGAATCAGGCAGCTAACAGGAAATACTAAATGCCAGCACTGATGAAAAAGAAAAAAAATCATGAAAGAGTATTTTCAAAGATTTTTCCAGTCTTCCAGACCAATACGCGGAGGACGATTAAAGAAACATCATGTCAACCGTTTTTTTTTTAATGTTGCTGTGCCCGACAGGGTCCATTTGTCTCTATTTAGTATTATTTACCACCTGTATGTGTACATTAAGGATTTTCAATGCAAAAGATTATTTGAATTGAATTTCATTTCATTGCCAGGATTTTTACGATATAATTATGCGTCACTTTCAAAAATATTAATTTCATCACATACAACCTAAATACATAAAGATGTACATAGAATTATTAATTGGCACTTTCTTTCTCTTACAGAGCTATCAGAACAAAAATTGCATTTGTATGCACACTAAATACATTAAGATTTTTAATTATACAGTGAGTGCATTGTTTATTGTAACATTAACTTTCACATGTACCAACGGAATAATGTTTAAAAAGTGGTGTTATCATGATTTCTTTGTAAATTTGAAAAGCACAATCATTTATTTAGGTTGCAGATTATTGTTGATGATCTTTCACATCTGTCCTCTCGTTTTCTATGGGAGTGATTTCGTGAAAAGGAACGGAAGTGTGTAACAGGAAGTGACAGCCTGAGCATGGAATAAATAAGTACTTTTTAATAGCATGTAATTAGTAAGTACTATATAGATTGTAAGTAGAGGGTCCAATTTCGTCCAGTGGGAGACCACTGAAATCTAATGAATAAATATTTGAGTAATTAGCTTTTTTCAATTTTGAGGGTATTTCTGTCGCTGCTCAGTTGCTTAATACCAAGGTGTGATGTCAGATGTTATCATGGATTCATGTTACACATCGACTACTGTAAGGCGCGTACGTTTTTTAGGGTTCCGTACCCAAAGGGTAAAACGGGAACCCTATTACTAAGGCTCCGCCGTCTATCTGTCTGTCCGTCTGTCACCAGGCTGTATCTCATGAACCGTGATAGTTAGACAGTTGAAATTTTCACAGATGATGTATTTCTGTTGCCGCTATGACAACAAATACTAAAAAACAGAATAAAATAAATATTTAAGGGGGCTCCCATACAACAAACGTGTTTTTTTTGCCGTTTTTAGGGTTCCGTACCCAAGGGGTTAAAAGGGAACCTTATTACTAAGGCTCCGCCGTCTGTCTGTCTGTCTGTCCGTCTATCACCAGGCTGTATCTCATGAACCGTGATAGTTAGACAGTTGAAATTTTCACAGATGGTGTATTTCTGTTACCGCTATAACAACAAATACTAAAAAACCGAATAAATTAAATATTTAAGGGGGCTCCCATACAACAAACGTGATTTTGTTGCTCGTTTTTGCTCGATATTGATAACGGCAACAGGTAGACGCTTGAAATATTTAGTTATATATTCTCTTTAAAAATAAATAATGAAATTGAAATAAAACAAATATTTAAGGGGGGCTCCCATACAACAAACGTGATTTTTTTGCCGTTTTTATAGATAATGGTACGGAACCCTTCGTGCGCGAGTCTGACTCGCACTTGGCCGGTTTTTTATAGACAATGCTACGGAACCCTTCGTGCGCGAGTCCGACTCGCACTTGGGCGGTTTTTTTTTATGCGTTTTGTTATTATACATTGCTGCATTAAAATCAGTGCTAGATATGCATGCACATAGTGTACAAGTACTGTAAGTTGTACATGGAGATTCAGCCACATTTTCAGTATTTTATTTGTGTCTCTTCAAGTCTTTGTTGGTATTTATTGGTAGAACTTGTGAATGTACAGTCGGTGACCAGCATTAGCTGACCCCTTCCATTATACTTCTTTGTAAGAGGGGTCAGTTAATGCTGGTCACCGACGTAAGGGTAACAATAATGTAAGTCGTGGTTCCTCACATATATCATCATCTGCTTGGCCTGTTCCCAACTATGTTGGGGTCGGCTTCCAGTCTAACCGGATGCAGGGGAATACCAGTATTTTACATGAAACGACTGCCTATCTGCCCTCCACAACCCAGTTATTGGGTAACACAATACGCCTTAGTAAGACTGGTTGTCAGAGTTTCGGGCGTCTGACTACCCGTAACAACTGTCAAAGGTCTACAAATGACAGCCAGGACCAACGGCTTAGCGTACTTTCCGACGCACGGACGGGTCTCGATAAGTAATGGATGGTCACCCATCCATGGACTGACCTTGGCAAGCGTAGCTTAACCTTAAACCGATCCGTGCGGCTGTTATTATTTAGCCACGAGCCCCTTCCTTGAGTTGTTTACTTATATGTAGAAATAATATTTATTCATTCAAGTGTACTAGGTAACTACATTGTAAGATAAGGCCGCTTGTATTTAGCTAATAAACAAATACTATTTCACGCCTTTTATTAGGTAGCCGAGCAACTGCCAAGCAAATACTAGCATTACAAAAACTCAAACTCAAACTCAGCATTTATTTCGATTAAACCAATTACTTTTGAAGAAGAAAGAGTTGGTCAGTTAGTCAGAAAGTTGAAGCTATTTGCCCATTCCAAAATTTAAATCTCTATGGAGAAGAACAGGCAAGAAACTCTAAGGATACTATTTTAAATCAAGATATTACAAAATCCTGGGTACATTATTTAAAACCAATTCAAAATATCAGATTAAAAGATTCCAAATAAGCCCTGGCAGTTAAGAGATGACCAGTCTCAAATGACGGCGCCCGTTCACGAACATGAAGCGTGGATCAGCACCATCCAGCTCAACCACTTTGTAGGGAACCGAATGATCCAACACACGCGCCACCATCAGCGAGACATTTAAGTGACCATGACATACTCTCAACTGCCAAGGTTTTTTTAAGTTAACATAATAAACGGCTACATGGTACTCACATTTACAAAATTGAAAAAAATGCTTTTAAATATTATATACAAAACTATAGCTTGCAATATATTTCAATGATTAATAAAATTTTACTAACAAAAGAAAAATCATTATTACCCATACTACATAAAAATAAACGATAAGATTGTAATTTCAGAACAAAAAAAAAAGAGAAGGTCGAAGCATCTCTTCCAAATATTACCTATCTAGTACCAACTGGGCCGGCGGCGCGGTGGATAATGACCCACTCCGTCTCACATAGAGTTGTGAAGTGGGAACATTATAGGCTAGAACCTAGGACCGTCTTTAATATATTAGAAGCCTAATAGTAGAAATTAATAGTACTCCATCTCGGATAGGTTAGGATTACTTTTGACCGTTCATAAAGGAATAGTAGTTACTTTGTCGACTTATGCTGAAAAGTTGGTAAACTAAGAACTAAGATTTACTTAGGTTTTCTTTTGACAGCCTCTAGCTACGACGCGACGCCGCGCTGGGAGGAACTTGGGGGACCAATGGATCGCGGGGACTTTGTGCCAATGTAGTAATACAAGAGTGTATGGTCATTCTTATAATAAATAATAAATAAAAAACCTTTATTTCTTACATGATATAAAATTAATGTTCTTATTTTTTACATATAAAAATTATAAAATATGTGCCTGATACTTTAAAATAAAGAAATAAATATCGGCCAACGGTTTAATCTGATACAGCTTGTTTTCCGACAAAGGCTTCCTTTAGAGGATTCTTTAGGAGATTCTATATTCTGTCCTATCCTTTAATGTACGAGTCCATATTGAACCCGCTGTTTTCCCGATGTCATCCTCCCATCTCTTAGTCTGTCTACCTCTGTTTCTTTTGCTGTCTCGTGGGTACTATTAATTCATACATACATAAACCACATCAAAATTAAATAACGTTTAGTACCAAACCTGTTTACCGTTTAAAGGAAATCAATCATTACCAAAATTGTATAATTCTCCATGTATCCGCCAGAATAGCCCTCAACAATGTTTGTTGGTGATTACCACTAAAGTGACCATTGTTCCGTGGGACATCCCTGAAGTGGATTTACACGTCATGTTTACACTTTATTTTACTACGTAATAAAATAGTGTTGGTGGTATTTGATTGTTATTGGTCCTTTATTCGTCGTAGATTGTGGGTGATGTTTGAATATGCGTTGATGCATCTCATATTTATTTATTTTATTTAAGACTAGCTGCGCCCCGCGGTTTCACCCGCGTAAGTCTCGATCCCGTGGGAATACCGGGATAAAAACCCTATATTAATCCAGGGTGTGAGCTACCTCCATACAAAATTTTATCAGAATTGGTCTAGTCGTTTGAGCGTGAAGAAGTAACAAACACACACACAAACTTTAGTCTTTATAATATTATTGTGACGCTTTAAAAAAATTTTAACAAAACATAATAAAAAAACAGAACATGAGAAATTAACAAAGTCGACAAAATAAGAAACAATGTAAGATAAAAATACAATCAATAAAAAAATTACAACTTTTTCCTATATGATTTTACGAGTTCTAATCATATATTTACTTATCAAGTTATCATTTATGATTATAGGTAATATTAGTTTAAAAAATAATTTATTCAGAAAGCAATTCTGTCCCCTTATAACAATGGCAATATGTTTTAAGTCCATGACCGTTTCATAGTTTTAAATATGTTTGAACTTTTATAATAAAAAATAAATAAATCGACCATGGGATGTCTGTCTCTGAAAAAAGAAGTGCACACGTTGGATAAAACTAAACCAAAATGTTATTCTGAACTTTTGTATCTTTGATTCAAAATTCAACTACGATACGATACTGAAGGAAAAGATAATAACATTGTATTTGCGAAATAACTTACTGTTCTAAGCCTGATAACATATTTTGACAAATCTTAAATAATAAACAAGCCAACACTAAAAAAAAACACACGGCTACACATCAAGCTATACATTTTCTGTATACGCTGACCTCTCAATGTACGGAAATCCTATATAATGCGAGATCAGCTTATACTGGAAATGTATAGCTTGATGTGTAGCCGTCTGTACAAGTATATATAAAAAAGCGAAGGGCTCATTGGGCATCCAAAAATTCTTTAGCATTGCAGTCAATGGGAAAGGTGCCCAAAACGCTGGCAGCATTGCCACGTTGGATGGCAATGCAATGCACAATAACTTTAATCTAAGTAAGCGGTCTACCGCAACTATTCCCGACCCGTTTAGAAATCTCGAATAGATACCCAATCAACATTTCTTATCTGAGGTTTAGAACAACCTAACTAACCCTAACATCAGGTTGCTAGGTCTACTTTCTAATTACTTCTGCCACAGGTATTGCACTTACGGGGTCCCTAGACGGCCAAGCATGCTTGACAAGCATTGCAAAAATATAATTTTTCATCAAACATCAAGCACATCAAGCTTCGTTCTAAACTGTCAAAATTGCCTGACAAGCACGTGAATTTTGCGGGCTTATCAAGCAGTTATGACGGTTTAGATTTTAGACCATTATTATTGCTACTATATATTATTGTTATTCAGTGTGCTATGGAACGTCAAGGCGAGTGCACACGACATGAGCGGAGATAGTCATAACCATCGTCTTGTTCGTTTCTTTTTTGGTTTTCTTGCACAAAGCAATTGTGATCAATAAACTCCATTTCTACAATGTCTTTTTTTTGCGCAAGTTCAAGACTGGGTCTGCTGCGACTAAAATAATGTGAATGCGGATGCTTGACAAGCATGCTTGACGTTGCGTCAAGCTTCGTCAAGTGTGCTTGTCGAGCACATAAATGCTTGTTAAGCAATTTTGACCGTCTAGGGACCGCATTACACCTCTAATTGGCTCTCGAGAAGGTTTCACATTTTACTACCTAACAATAAAACTTACTATTGAAATACGGCAGTCACTAAAAACCCCATTTGTTTTTAATAGGTTTTATTTGGATATTTTAGTAATATTATTTAAAGATTATTTTTTAATTTGTATAAGTGAGAACGTTGTAGGCTTAATAGACTTTAGACTTGTAGACCATTTTCTGTTTTGTTAAGTACCTTGTACTTGTTGACGGGCTACACTGCCCTCCTATACCTACCCACTACGGCTACACTGTAATTGGAAAACTAAAAATAACAAAAAAAGAAGTGAAAAGTGAAAAAAAAACTAAAAATAAAAAAAACTAAAACTAAATAAAAAAAACTAAAAATAAAAAAATGAAAACTAAAAAACTACACGGCTACACTGTAATTTGATAACATTGTAAAAGCCCATTATTTTTAATAGAATGACCGTGGAGTTTCTTGCCGGCTCTTCTCCATAAGAAACAACTAATTGGAACTGTGCACCTAGCTTCTGACCTTTCTTATATACATATATATATAGATTATATTTATAGATTTATGTGAAATACAATATTTTTATTTGATTAGTTTTGACCTAAACGGGTTAACCACCCATTGATACAATAGGTATTAGTAGGTAACCTATAAAGACATATTTGTCTCAAAATAGCAGTGCAAACAACATACGTGAAACATAAAAAATCCGGGATGAAAATTCTTTTTGTTTTTCTAAAGAGCTCTCTGCCTTTTGCCTAAACGATGACCAAAAGACATGAAGTTACATTAAAATAAAAAACCGCCCAAGTGCGTGTCGGACCACGCACAATGAAGGGTTCCGTAGTTGGTATGAATTTATCCCAATAACAAACTTAACATTGTAGTTGAAAAACATGCTCTCCTATACATCAATAAACGTTATGGTCAATTTTCCAACTTAAAATTTAAGTTTGTAATCGCAAAAATGTTTTTTTTATGTGTTAAAGACTACAAATTAACAATTTTCGGACTTTTTCCTTTATTTGTGCTGTGAGACCTTGCGTCTGCCCAAATTTCATAATTCTAGGTCAACGGGAAGTACCCTATAGGTTTTGATTTATGTGCGAGATATTCGCATTTTTTTTTTATGTGATAAAACTACAAATTTACAATTTTCGGACTTTTTCCTTTACTCGTGCTGTAAGACCTTGCTTGTTGCCAAATTTCATGATTCTTGGTCAACGGGAAGTACCCTATAGGTTTTGATTTATGTGCGAGATATTCTAATTTTTTTTTTAATTTGATAAAACTACAAATTTACAATTTTCGGACTTCTTCCTATACTTGTGCTGTAAGACCTTGCTTCTTGCCAAATTTCATGATTCTAGGTCAACGGGAAGTACCCTATAGGTTTTGATTTATTTGCGAGTATCGAAATATGTCGCAATAATGTCGTTTAAATTGCTGTATTTTTTTATTTCGTTGACTTGGAAGCTTGGTTTTTTTAGAGCTTCAAGGGACCATAGACTTACGTATTTGTTATTAATTTCAACTTGATACCTCTACGCGTTCCTGAGAAAAATGGTCTTGACAGGCTGACAGACAGACAGACAGACGGACAACGAAGTGATCCTATAAGAGTTCCGTTTTTTTTCTTTTGAGGTACGGAACCCTAAAAATTAAAGAATTTCAAACAACAAATCTGATTTATCAATTAATTGGTATTTTTTAGTAAAATATACGTAATAATAAACATTACCACCAAATTTCAAGTTCTTATTGCAAAAGTTTCAAGGTCAATTTGGAATTTAAAAAATCTTCGGAACAAAATATTGTAAAAATACCTGACTGATGGCTTCTTAATCATTTTTTTTCCAATATTTTTTTAAACAAAAGATTCTGTATTTACCTGCTCACCGAGTTCTAAACAACAATACCCACTCAATGGAGTAGGTCCAAAAAAAAATTCACGCCCCCCTTTAGCGGTATGGGAGCCCCCCATAAAAACATTTAAAAATATTTTTTGACAATTTGTATGGCTTTGGGTTAAGGAGATGCTTAAAATACTGTGAAAATTTAAAGACTGTAGTTCCAACCTTTTGGCTGTAAAACCTGTGTGATAGACGGACACGTGAGTGACAGCAATAGGGAACGCCGGATACGGAACCTTAAAAATGAGTGACATAAACCTGCTATTTCCTTATCGGATTAACAGAACCGGTGGTCACCGTCAACCGTGCAACGGTTGCACAAGGAAGGGAAACGGTTGCGTGTAACGCGTAATTCCGGAACATTACCAAGCACCTGTAATTTATTTGTTTGCGCTGTACTATCAGTTGTTTGGATTGACCTGCCTTTCGTTGTTTTTGATAGCACCTTTTGCTGTCAACTGCAGTGAAAAATTGTTGGACTTATGTAATAGAGTTCTGATGGCAGTTAAAAAGGAAATGTAAATTAATGTAACCAGTTTATCAAACGTAATCGATGCGACATATTGACAATACATTGTAACATCTGGGTAAACTCGGTAAACCTGTATCTTAAGAGACAGTGATCCGCCATGAGGGTCTTAAACATAGTTAATGACAAAAATAGATGTGTGATGTCGATTCATCCTTCACAATTCAATCTTAGTATTTCGTGTAAACAGAAAAAAAAATCTAATAAAAACTAATAATAATAAAAAATAATAATAATAAAAAATAAAAAACTAGCTTAATTAATAATAATGATAAAATGAAAATGTTGATGAGCTGTTGTTATGTATTAAGGAAGTGTAGGTTGTGTCTGCGTGAGTGTTTTGTATGTGTGTAAGTGTTTATGAATATAATTATGAATGTGTTGTGAGGGTTATGTTTGTTGAGTGAATGTATTTACAATGTGTTATTCACAGCTGTTTTATAGGCCACTTAACTCCAAATCGCTATTATTTTGTTGTTTTTTAACACCGCCGTGTACATCCTAAATAATATTAAAGATTTAGATAAATATTTATTGTTCAACTAGGACTAGATTACATGACAAGGTAATATAGAAAGCACAAGCATACAGTCTCTTAATCTAGTTACAAAATAACCTGTGTTTAGGAGAAACAGTTCCGATCTCCGTCATAAATGGCGGACTTATGATAGCACGTGTTTACTTAAAGTAATCATTACAGCAAACTTGAATAACTTACATATATTATATATTTAGTAACTTTAATAATTTAGTAACTTAAAAACAAAAAAAAAACAAAAAATACTAAAAATCTTTAAATCTTATAAAAATAAAATAGCAATTTTGGAAAAGACTTTAAAAATAGTAAATAAAAAAATGTTGGTGTGTCGTGACTACATTGTTAGTGTGGTTAAGTGTTTCGTTAATTATTTTATTTTATTATTTGAATTATTTTTAATTGTATTCTTAATTATGTGTTGACTTTGTTTTGATGAAATTGTATAATTTTAATGATGAATTTTGCATGCCTGAATTGGTACAACACAATGGACTGCGCATTCACTTGACATCTGGAAATGTAATATGATTATGTACTGTGTTGAGCAATAAACTTTTGAATTTGAATTTGAATGCATTAGTGTGCGATGCATGTATGTATTTGAGTGATTGAGATATTATAAATGCGAACGTAAGTTTGTTTGTTCCACGGACGGAACGGATGGAACGGATTTGACACATGGGTAGACCATGACCTGAGTTAGGATATAGACTAGTTTTTATCCCGATATTCCTATGGGATCGAGACTTATGCGGGTGAAACCGCGGGGCGAAGCTTGTAATTTGTAAGTCTGTTAAATTACTGTAACTTAATCTATATCTATACATATTATAATTAAAATTGTTTGTCGTGTCTATCTATGCCTGTGCTTCTAAACTACACAACGAATTTTGATGCGGTTTTCAAGATTATTTATAATAATAATACCGTTTATTTCAGACGACAGGCCCATAGAAAAATACCTTAACCTAAACATACATATTTTAATATAAACAAAACCTGTGTTAATAAAAAGCTGCTGCTTGTGCAGACTGACGCGATATCGCCCCAGTCTGCACGAGCCTTTAGACTATGTTAGTAGCACTTCACCTTGCACTAGCTGGACTTTGTGCAGTCCTGTGGGACTTTTCCGCGAAAGCGACGGAACACCGCGTTCTGTGGCCAAAAGTCTTCTTCCATGACGAGGGGCAGACAATAGTATGAATGTGTAATAATTATAAAGAAATGTCGATGTTTTGTTAAGTCGTATAAACGTGTATGTATAATTAATTGATTGCGTAAGTACATACCTACTGTTGAATTTTAATATCAACCAAAATTATGAGAATAATTCAATTTATCGTTTCTTAACGATGACGAAATTGTCATCAAGGTAACATGAAGATGAGATATTAATTCATTGTTAAGAGGAGGCTCCCTATTTTTATGTTAATTTGCATGAATATTCTGAAACAGTCACTCACACATATAAGCAAAATGAAACTTTAGTATATGATTTATTGGATCTTTTTCTTTCCATGTTGAAGACAGTTACGTACTTGTAAAATTTTCTCTCAATACATTTTTATTCGAAAAATGACTTTTTAAGGATAATTATATAAAAACAAACAAGATTGTTTGGCTTTTCTGTCTAAAATAAATATTCACAACAAAAAAATATAGTTTATTATCCAGCCACTAGATATTTTTTCTCTAGATCAATTATTACACACACAACAACATCACGCCTGTAATATCCGAAGGGTTAGGCAGAGGTGTACCTATAGTACACCCATATTTCGCCAGTTATGTTTAAGTCCCATGTAATAGGGGGCGAGCCTATTGGCATCAACCGGGCACAAATCGAGACTTCGGGCTGCTACTGAGATATTCCTAATGGAAAATCTCAATAACTCTTTGCCCGACCTGGGAATCGAACCCAGAACGTAGCGTTTGCGACCACTCGACCAATGAGGCAGTCGCAATGGCGCACGTGATATTCAACTTTATTACTGATGTATTAGCGTTTAGCACATAACGGAGTGGCGGGGAGCAAGGGGCGGAGCTTGCGTTCGAAATTTGATTTAGGCTACCTGCTCTTAACAAGCGTAAAGATTCAAAATGGTGACCTTGTCCTAGATATATTTCGTAACAGAGGCGATATTAAAGAAAATTGGTATGCTGTTTGTGCCTACCGGCAGTTAAGAAATCAACAACAATGGTCTGATGGCTCATTACAACGTAATTATTGAAGATTGCCGCGTGCCAGCTATCACTTGCATCGTAATGGTTAAACGTGGTTTTCATAATAACAGAGTAGTCGTTAAGATTTAAATATACAAATAAAACTGTTATTACCGCTGTTGTTGTGTTGAATAAATAAAACAATGTTTAACTAAGAACATTTAAGTAAAGATGGAGTATCTTCACATAAGATTTAAACTTATATGATAAGATTTGCCGCAACCATTTTTTGCACATAATGGTCACTGTTTCTGCTGCGGATAGCAGTTTTGATAAAAACTTAGGAAAACTGAAAGTGTAGTTAAATTCGGCACAACTCATAGAATTAATAAGGGACGAAATTCACAACATTTTATTTTCTTAGGACATTCTGTCCAGTGCGGTGATTTTAACTGATAAGGTTACGTTACGTTATTTATGTCACCTTATTAGTTAAAATCACCCCATAACAACAAAATAAAACTCATTTAGGTAATTTTAATCGATCCAACTGGCTAGCGTGCTATTCAATTTATAGACAGGCACTGCCTTTTTGTACCTTACTGGACAAGGTGTTTTCACAATCAAGTTTCCATAGGCTTCCATTGCAAAATACTTGACCAGTCAAGACAGGAACCTTTCACGAAGATAATATTATTATATTCATAACCACATAACTCAACTCATGCTTCAAAAAACAACACCACCAGCGGTCAACGGCCCAAAAAAAAAACATCCTTTTTTATTTTGTCTGCGGAGTTTTGCTCGCTAATTTAATTGGACCCTGTTATATCTCAACAAACCCGATGTCTTGAGCGTTTGTTAAAGAGCCATCAATTCGCCTACTTGTTTACTATTTAAATATACCTACTCAACGTTCAAGTGATGGGATTATGATAATTATGTATTTTTAAAGCAAATATCAAACAATTTGAATTGGTCTAGAGTGTTTTTACAACTTTAAAAGTTTTAGACTTAATTAAACACTTCATTCGCAATTGTTTAGGTACCTAATTCATAGAGTTATGTTCTTTAAAACATTAACATATTTTTAAATATATCTAGTAAGTAAATAAACTTGGATCGGAGGTTAATAACCCGGACTCGATGTTCGTTGTTCGAACAATGATCGACAATTTTATTGGCTTCCATAATCGAAAGAGAGGAGCAAGTTCTAGTTCTACCATTCTCTCTCTCTCTCTCTTATTCAACCCATATCCACCCAAAGCTGGCTTCTCTATTCCTATATTTGTCATTCTACTCGATATCTTCCGAGCTACCTTAACCAGCAGGCTTAGCACGAGAACCGTAGATAAGCGTTTTGTCGACGAAAGAGTATACAAAAATGACGTTTCCGTGTAGACAGTTGACAGTTTTCTACCGAGAAGGGTAGACAAGCAATTTCTATTCTACAGTAGAGTAGAAATAGAAAGCGTCCAGGTCATGGGTCCACCTAGTATCCCTATGTGTTGAAGCGTTACTGTATTTCTTAATACAAAAGCTAAGCTAGAAATGAGCTAAGCGGTGTTACCACTAACTTCAAGTTTACCAGTTCACGGCCGCAAAGCTATTAGCACACCTACCAACAGTCAAGGTCTACCGTGGATTATCGATACGTAAGCCTCGATTGTCTACGTAATAATATGTTAATGGTTTGGTAATGACCACGTTTCGTAACTCAACTATTGTTTTTTAGCTATGGATAATCGCCTCCAAGAATCTATGACGTACTCCACGTCATGGATTCTTGGCGGGAAAGTGAAGCGTCATGATTAGCAGTTTTGTTTTATTTTCAAAAACTTGTGTTTAGCCGAATATTAATCACACTAATATTATAAAGGCGAAAGTTTGTGAGTGTGTGTGTATGTTTGTTACTTCTTCCCGCTCAAACGGCTGGACCAATTTTGATAAAATTTTGTATGGAGGTAGCTGACACCCTGGATTGACATATAGGCTTTTTATTCCGATATTCCCACGGGATCGAGACTTACGCAGTTGAAACCGCGGGGCGCAGCTAGTGTGTAATAATGGTGGATTATTACACATTAATATTCGGCTACTCGTATTAACCATTAAGTGTTCGTGAACGCGCATTAGTGTAGGCAAATGAAACAAAACAGTACAACATATCACTTCAAATTCTCTCAAGAAGTCCGCGTGAGGTCTCAGTAAAGTGTGTGTCGTTACTGAAACTCAAGGGGAGCGGACGGATATCATCTATCATGCATTTTAAATAATTCGTTTCATCAATTATTAAACAAAGTTTGTAACTAAATAAAGACTTGGCTATAAGGTCCCAGCAACCAGGCCATTAAAATATATATTTTAAAAAAAGAAGAGTACGTCATGATTTGGTTCATTTTTGTTTTAGTAATATTATTCTGTGCATGGAAGAATCAAAATTTTATGGCACCTTCCACCAAATTCCCAGCAGAAACGGTTTTGACTTATGAGTTGTAGGTCGTAGATTCGAACCCAGACAGGCGCTTTACTTTGTGTAAATTATTTCATTACCACTGCTCTCAAAACGGCGAATGAAAACATTGTGAGGAAACCAGCACTTCCTAGAACTAATAAATAAAAAATCGAAAAAAACAAGCGCTGGGGCTCTGTCATAGGGTTGCAGCATTATGCTGAGCGATGGCCGTTTTGCGTGAATGTGACGCATACTTTCCCTCAACTCGTTCTTTCGTATTTATGTTTTTATTTCTTTGAGTTATGTTTACCGCAAATTAACGTATTTTCTTTCCTTCTTTTCTTGACATCTACCAACCCGCACACCAACACTGATTTTCCACTTCCGGATAAGTAAAATAATATTGTATTCGCCTTAATACATCTTTTTTTGGGTTCCGTACCCCAAAATGTAAAAACCGCACCCTTTTAGGATCATTTCAGTCTGTCATGAGCTCATGACCCTTTGTCTCAGGAACGCGTGGAGGTATTAGGTAGAAATTTATATCAAATGCGTAAGTCTAAGGTTTCTTGGTGCTCTAAAAAAATCAAGTTTCTAAGTCAAGGCTTTAAAAAAATACGGCCATTTAAGCGACGTATTTTGAATAATTCAAAACGTATAGGGTACTTCCCGTTGACTTAGAACCATGAAATTTGGCAAGAAGCAAGGGCAACAAAAAGTTACAAACTTACATTTGCTGTCGGAGAATTGACCGTAACGTATATTGATGATGTATACGGGAGAACATGTTTTTCAACTACAATGTTAAGGTTGGTTTTGGGATAAAGTCATCCCAACTACGGAACCTCTCGTTGTGCGTGGTCCGACACGCACTTGGCCAGTTTTTTTTTAGTTTTTTTCTTAGGAACGTGCAACCATTGCAATACTTACTGGAAACGGTACTTTCGAAGATACCTACATACACTAATTTCGTAGAACGGTTCCTTATGTGTTTTGGTTGTAAATGTGTATTTAACACGCAAGAACCGCACAAGAGATAAATATTAGTGTACCTTGAAGGAATTTTAAATGGAGTCCACAACTGCACTCTTTAAATGTTTTTTTGTTTCTACTTCAGATCGTCAATTTCCCACATTATTGTGTATTTATTCCCGTATACCTATTCGTTTTATTAAATGTCAATTCAGAAAGTATAGATTTATACATAATTTTATTTTTATTTATACAATCGATCAATGTAAGTTTCAATTAATTTAATTTGAACTTAAAAATATCAATTTCAGCTATTGATATATAAATATAAATAATGTCTTATAAGCCATTTCAATGCCATTTTGTAACATTCGCATGACTGTGGTCTATAAAAAAGCTATTTCATTGCAGAGCATTGATTAGAAGTCTTTGACCTCGTGCAAATCGTCTCTGGGCATAAATATCACAGAAACATGCAGAATATTCTACATTCGTAGATTACCTTAGTAATCATAGTTATTTAAAAAAAACCCATCACTAGAAATCATATAAAAGAAAAAGCTTCATTCTTTCTAAAAAACATTAAAGATTAGCTTTTTTTTTACAGCTAATGTGTCGGTTCTCGCTGGTTGCCAGCTACCATTCCATATTGAACTTTCAGTTTTCACTATTCACAAATTACTCTTTATATTGAAGTTTACGGATCTGAAATTGCCGAGGAAGGAGCCAGCTATCACTAATAAGGACTCTCATATCATCAACATGGGTATTTCTAGAATTGACATCAACTGCAGATGCTTTTCCAAAGACTGCTTAATCAGCGAACACCTGGCTAGATTGTGTGATCAGGGGGCCGATCGCGCTAATTTTGAACGTTAATACCAAAACTTATCCACAACAAAAAACGTTACGTTAGACACATTTCGTACCGCGCTAATTATTTCAACGGAAACGATTTAGCTTTACTTTGGAAGTTACGTTGGAGGAACGATCGATCGAACTTTCAGTATTGGGTAACGTCAACGATTTTGTCGCTCAGAAAAAATAGCGCGATACCGTTTTTTACATCAGCTAAACCAAAGCTAAACCAAAACCAAAAACGTTCCGTTCGAACGGTAACTACGTTGAGAAATAGCGCGATCGGCCCCCTGTTTCTTGTCATAACGACTGAGCAACTAGAGAGTAACTAGATGGTTGCTCATATTCTACGTGATACAATACCAAAATACAATCGGAAGACATGTGGTGCCTAGGTACACAGTAAGGACTTTTCCTAGCCCTTAACCATTCGACCTCCAAACCTTTAGCAAATTACGTATCTACTATTTTGAAAACACTTACCGATATAAGGAGTAAATCGCCACGTGTTTCCCAAGAGCGGCAGAGGTCTTGGTCCCGGCACGTCATCCCACGATTTGACGGACGGCGCCATGTCGAACACTGATGTATCAATCGCCGCGTGAGTCGATCTCGCACGAATTCCTTGTACCGGACACGATTGTACTGGTTTTGGACCTGTTAAAAATAGATGTGTAACTTACATTGTTATTGAAAAATGAAAGAAGGGAATAATAATGTGTCAAATGCATTTGTTTGTTTGGAGAAAACGTTCCGTGAAATCTTATTGTGAGGCATTGAAAAGTTTCGATACGGTACAAAAAGGCTTTAGTTAACTATGACCCATCATGGGCTTTGTCTATGTAGACGTCAGTTTGGTACCTACTCCAATTGTATGACATAGTCAATGTACGATAACGTTCTTGTGCTTGAGAACGATTGCGTGGTATGACAATAATGTTAAAACAATCCAAAACCAAACAAGATTTGGTTCCCATCAATTGTGTTGTAGGGAGGTATTGTCTTGGCTGACCTACTCTCATGGTAAAAATGTAGTTCATACTTCATTAGTTTATGAGAGGCAAAAGACGCTAAGATCTATCTCACTCGTGCAATTTTTGAAGCGTATCTTAGCGTTTTTGAAGACGATTTGATGATTATATTAAGCTCAACACACACAGGCAGCAGGTGCGGGTATGGCGCAGGTCGGGCGCGGGTCGGAACGGCATGGCAGTACGGCGGGCTGAATTCGTTGTATTTATATGAATGACGCCACACAAAACGCGTGCGCGGCTCCCGCTCCCGACCCGCTCCGCGCCCGACCCGCGCACGCATTTCGTGTGGTGTCATTCATATAAATACATGAAATTCAGCCCGCCGCCGTATTACCGACCCAGATGACCCCATTATCCTCCTCCAGGAAAGCAGTAGGGCCACCAGTACAGTGCACAAATCACACAAACCGTCATTCCGTCCTCGCCGCCGAGGTACCACGCGAACTCCCAGACGTAACTGTCCCCCCCGTCCCTTGCTCGTCGAACCGCCAGACGCCCGCGCCGAGGCTGAGTGCGCCGTAGCATTAATAGTAACCCCTGACAATAATCATGATTTAAACCTTGATCCAGCCCGTCCCCAAACTTGCTGTACCCCCCAACGACGCCCTAAGCCGAGGTCCGTACCACAAAGGGGGTGCCCTTAGGGTGCAGTCATTTAGTAATTTATATTTACGCCCTGGCTGGAGGCTTTAAGCTCACCCTTAAGGCAACCACAGGAAAGTCCGGTTAAGTAGTCATGAGCTCTCAAGGTCAACTACGAGATGCCATACATAAAAAAACCGCCGCTGTAGTGTCGTCCCGACCCGCGCCTGTCCCGCACCCGCCTTCTGTGTGTGTTGAGCTTTATTCACCATAGCTAGTCGGTTGATTGGTAAAACTCATTGTCAGCCCATCACTACTATTCAGATTGTTTGGGTTCAGGTATTAACATAATCAGCCTATAATGTTCCAACTGCTGGGACACAGACCTCCTCTATCTATGAGAGGGAGTGGCCCTAATCCACCACGCGGGCCCGGTGCGGGTTGGTGGATGTCACATGTCTTCGAATTTTTAGTTCTAGGACATGTTTCCTCACGATGTTTTCCTTCACCGTTTTGAGAGCAGTGGTTCAAATATTTGAAGGTTTTTTCAAAATACTCCTATGCACTAGTATTGCCAATGTTTTTTTTAGCGTCAAAGAGTAAAAACAAAGTAGAAGAAAGAGTAGTAAACAAAGTAGAAGTTTAAAAAAAAAAACTTATTAATTAAATTATATTTAATTAAAATTTGTATGTTTGCATCGTTAGGTAACCTTACAGATCTAGATCTAATTACTGCATGCAATACTATCACTTGCATGCTCAGACAGCGTGAACTCTTGCGCAGTGTGCCCACCGTGTGTGTAAAGATTAGCACAAAACAAGACTGACTTTGTACGATTTAAAAAGTAATAATTGTTTTGTCTATTCATCTTTTTGTATAGAGAAACATTAGGCTGGATTATTTAAAAAAATACTCTGCACTCTTTGTTTGATATAATAATCGCCTGGCCAGAATAAATTTCTTGAGATTAGATCGTCAATTTTTGTCTTCACGATAGAATAGAATACAGTAATCTTTATTATGTACACCATTAAAATTAGAAAGAAAGAAAGAAAAATATTTATTTGGGACACGCACAAGAAATACAAATTATAGACAGACAGACAACAACATAATTACAGATATAAATGTTGATATTTTTCCTCGTTGGTCTAGTGGACGCAAGCACGACTGCTGAGCATGAGGTTCCGGGTTCGATTCCCAGGTCGGGCAAAGTGATATTGGGATTTTCCATTAGTAATTTCTCAGAAGCAGCCCAGAGTCTGGATTTGTGCCCAGTTGATGGCTATAGGCTCGCCCCCCATTACATGGGACTTAAACATAACTGGCGAAATGTGGGTGTACTATTAGGTACACCTCTGCCCAACCCTTCGGGGATTACAGGCGTGATGTTATGTATATTTCAACACTTTTTTTTTTCATTTGTCGATTATCTATGAAGCGTCTTTTCAAAGATTCGAAAATACTTGATACAAAAAAAGTGATTGTTAAATAATTATGTACTATCATGGGAGCTGTTTCTGCCAAAAAAACACTTTTCAGTTTGGCGGAGGTTAGTGTGTTCTAAAATCATTATGTCTGCATAAACACTTCTTTTTTTTTACATAGCTTGATACAATCTAATCCCATTAATACGGAAATCATGTAGGTACGAACCATCGTACCTACATGATTAGAAAATTGTATCAAGCTATGTACCTCTCAGACCACGATTAAACTGGTACTCGTAATTGGCATTTATCAAGGAAAGGAAATCATAAATACGTACTGATTTCTAATCCACCGTCGGATGCCTGGCTACCTTGCGCTGTGGTGGATATCTGACGACCAGAGCCGCAGACGTTGCGAAGAGGCCATTTTACTACGCTAACTCGAATCCGCATTTTGCTGGTATTTGTTCCTGAAAAGAGAATAATATTAACGATTATAATTATTATCTCCTTGAAACTAAGGCCGCCTGCCGGGTTATTCCCAAACTACTCCATTCTTTTGTTCTAAAAAGATAAGAATCTCATTCATTAATTCCCGAGTTATTATCATGGAATTATTATTATTTAAAAATACTTATTACATCAGGGTGTGGCGTAAATAGTGGTCCAACATTAAGGGGTCGACACGCGATATGTTCAGCTACCACATACCACAATTTGATTTTTATTTTTACCATGGGTCTCAGAATAAAACATTTTTTAAATTATTTTTGTTAAATTAACACCTCGCGTTACTAATTTGGTTCTAATTTCAACAAAAAACATTATTTTCCTGTTTTGTTTTTGTTTTATAACTGCTGAATCCATGTGCTATCTTATCCAAATAACTGTTTTACTGTAAACTTATAGATATTAAAGAAAAAATGTGTTTATTTCAAGTTTTAAGTATAATCTTCAGAGAATCATGAGACTTTGGGCGCGAATGGTGTAAAAGAAATGTACTACACTGTCGGTGCCCATTATTGAAAAAAGTTGTCCATTAAATGCAGATTCTAATCTCGTAAATAATAAGTGATACCATAATTTGAAATAAAAATATTGCCATTTGAATTGAAAAGGAGCTGAATTAAAAAAAATACATTATTTAATCTATAAGTTTACATTAAAACAGTTATTTGCATAAGATAGCACATGTATTCAGCAGTTATAAACTAAAAACAAAATAGGAAAATAATGTTTTTTGTTGAAATTAGAGCCAAATTAGTAACGCGAGGTCTAATTTTACAAAAAAAATGTTGTACTCTGAGACCCATGGTAAAAAAAAAAACAAATTGTGGTATGTGGTAGCTGAATATACCGCGTGTTGACCCCTTAACGTTGGACCACTATTTACGCCACACCCTGTATATCTAATAATAACAGTCAGTCACAAAAATTCTTAAAAGAAATCCGGTACATAATTTAAATTAGCTTTTTATTAAAATGGAGTGGAGTGCTTTGAGAACATTTTAATATTATCATGGAGTAGAATTAAACCTTATTAAAAATATTAAATTTTTCATGGAGTAGTTTGAGAACACTTTCTGGAGTACTGTTGGAATAACCCCGACTGCCATCTTGATTGATTATATTTAGAATATCTACCAAATGAACTTATGTAAGCACCGACTAGTTTCTGTTTTTTTCTCTCTATTGTTTCTGTACTATTAATTGAAGTCAGACTGACAGTCAGACCTGCTACCGACCTGGCAGGCTAGCTTATCTTTTTGCCAGGTAATGTCGGGTAAACACAACCGAAGAATAACTCTACCCTACGTATGTTTCTTCATAAACAATTATAACGTAATCCTCCAAAAGGCGAATTCTCAAGTGTTCACATGGCAGATAATATGAGAGGTGATTAGTATCTTCAAACACAAAAGACACAACCTTCTTAACTCTTCATGATTACTATCACTCACGTAATATTCTTTAAAAGAAGCGTGCAGTAGTTACGTTACAGTGTGGACCTAATCTGTATTTAATGATATTTTCACTGCTCCTTTCATTTCCACAAAAGTTAGCTGAGATTATTACCTAAAGTAACAATGGGTGTAATTGACCGGTTGACGTCATCGCGTCAACGCCGGCTGTTTGTCGCTAAAAACCAGCGCTGGGGCTCTTTCTCGCATAGGGTCGCAGCATTATGCTGAGCGATGGCCGTTTTGCGTGAATGTGACGCATATTTTCCCTCAACTTGATCTTTCGAGTTTGTGTTTTTATTTCTTTGCGTTATGTTTACAGCAAATAAACGTATTTTCTTTTCTTTTTTCTTTTCTAATTAAGAACAATAATGCAAGGAAAGTTATGGACAACGGTATCAGTATAGTTTTCTTTGCAAGTTATGCGATCTAGGAACGAGATGTGATGTTTGTAAATACGTGAGCACCATGTATCATCATCTGCTTAGCCTTTTCCCAACTGTGTTGGGGTCGGCTTCCAGTCTAACCAGATGCAGCTGAATACCAATATTTTACATATATTTTACAGTTACGGGTAACTCGATACCCCTTGGTAAGACTGGTTGTCAGACTTTTGGACTTCTGACGACCCGTAACAACTGTCAAAGATCTACAAATAACAGCCTAGCCGGGACCAACGGCTTAACGTGCTTTCCGAGGCACGGAGGGGTATTGATATGTAAAGATGGTCACCCATCCATGGACCAACCGCGGCAAGAGTAGCTTAACCTGATCTATCGACCCGTGCGGCTGTTATTACTTAGCCACATGCCCCTCGTGAGCACCATGTATGTGTCATGTGTGTGTACATATTAATCACGCCGACAAAGTGGTGAAATAAAATATTGAAAAAAAAAATTTTTTTCTTTCCTCCCTTGCACGTAAAGTGGGGATAATATTCTTTATTCTCGTATATCCCGTGGTGTAGGGTATCGGTGGGCAAGGCCATTCAAAAATATTGCGGGTCTGTCAAAATCAGTTTTCAATTCAGGGATCCGTTTGCATCTTTAAAGTGCAAATTTTTGTTAGAGGCAAGTGTCTAGTGTTTTACACGTCAAAAATAACTTATGCTTTAAAAGTAGATGAGTTCGGTGTTTCGTAATTAATTTTTAGTTGATGTCAAAAATGAGGTCAAGTAAAATGATTGGCCTTGCTTACCAAAGGTCGAAATTCCCACGATGTCTAGCTCATAAAAAAGATTTACAATTTGGCTGTAGTTATTGAAAATCTTAGTAGCAATTAATATTTATAGTAGACTAGCTACGCTCCGCAGTTTCACCTGCGTAAGTCTCGATCCCGTGGCAATATCGGGATAAAAAATAGCCTATATGTTAATCCAGGGTGTCAGCTACCTCCATACAAAATTTTATCAAAATTGGTCTAGCCGTTTGAGCGTGATGAAGTAACGAACACACACACACTCACAAACTTTCGCTTGTCTAATATTAGTGTGATGTGATTATTCACTAAGGGGATAAAACAGTGTCTTAAGTCACGGGCGCTTTATTGAATCCTGAACGTAACGAAGGATTCTAGGGCTCCGGAGTCCAGCGAGGTAGAAGACTAGAATCGTGAGTACAGCGAGGGATTCAAGCTCACCCAAGACGAAAACACCTTTATCCCCGACGAGAATACTTAACTTAACTCGCACCTACTGCGAGATAATGAAAACCAATTCGATTTCGAATCTGTAGCTTATGAATCTGATAAATAACCGGGCAAAATCGAATTATGTGAAAACAAACTCTGAGGTCACATTCTCTTTTAAAGTCCAGACATAATCTTGGTCAGGGGCCATATGAGGACAATGCAGTTTAATGAAGGACTAAAACATGTCTTATTTCTATCTAAGCTCGAGCTATTTTTTTGCACTTAATATCACATTGACAGCTTAAAAGCTCGTTGGGAAATAAAACTAGTAGGCATAGAATTAATTACTCTAAGCTAGTAGGCATATAATTCTTTACAATACAATAGACGTTATAATGTAGGTAAACCATTTTATTGAACTAATTAAAGGTGTTCATTTATGAATTCGTTTTCTATACAGGAATAATAAAAAAATCGGCGAAGTGCGAGTAGGACTCGCGCACGAAGGGTTCCGTACCATTATCAATAAAAATGGCCAAAAAATCACGTTTGTTGTATGGGAGCCCCCCTTAAATATTTGTTTTATTTTAATTTAACTATTTAATTTAAAGTCAATATATAACTAAATATTCTGTGAATATTTCAAGCGTCTACCTGTTGCCGTTATCAATATCGAGCAAAAACGAGCAAAAAAAATCACGTTTGTTGTATGGGAGCCCCCTTAAATATTTATGTTATTCTGTTTTTTAGTTTTTGTTGTTATAGCGGCAACAGTACAATACATCGTCTGTGAAAATTTCAACGGTCTAACTATCACGGATCATGAGATACAGCCTGGTGACAGACGGACAGACAGACAGACGGCGGAGCCTTAGTAATAGGGTTCCCGTTTTACCCTTTGGGTACGGAACCCTAAAAACAACCGACTTCCGAAAATAACAGTAAAATAACTTTAATTTCAGAAGTCAGTGTCTTTGGATCGGAGTTTTTTGCCATCGACTTCCGAAATTAATTTTTTTTTACTGACGAACATATAACCTCCTCCTTTTTGGAAGTCGTTTAAAAAATAGATTCCAATGAAAAAAAAAAACAGTTTTGCTGCAAAACATTAATGAAAAGCCAATTCTAATTTGATTTTCCAAGGTCCAAAAAAAAAATATTCAACAGAATCGTAAAATCCCACACACTCATTGTTTACACAACACTCAAAATCGAAAGAAGCATTCTTCTCTTTGGGAAAAGTCTGGAATTCATAGAAACCCTACATTACCAACTCACAAAATCAAAACAACACGCCTGTAATCCCCGAAGGATTAGCCACAGGTGTACCTATAACCCCTACATTTCACATGTTATAAAATTAAAAAAAAAACGAACCTTTCCAAAAATATCCTGTATTCCTTATCACTTTCACAATTATCACACAGCGCTACGAAACGGAGAGTATCACTATACTATATAAAACTATGAACGATCTCTGCCGACCCCCTGTGTGCCACTAGCAAGTCGAACATAGACTGAGCTTCCTTGAACATGCGTTAGATGCTGCTTTCTGCGCTGGTTTCCACTGTACCATTAACCTTTTGCACTGCGAACAGCAACTGGTATTCCAAGATTTCCAGGTGGCAGAAAATGGTCTTTGTGAATTTAACGAATTTTCTTTCCGTATAGGGCTTAACCTGTCTAGAACCACGCGCGCGCGACGATAAAGAGAGTAATCAGAAAGACAGTTGTAGGTTTGTAAGGCCCCCCTCCCGGCCATCGGAAAATATAAGACTTGAGATCGGCATCACATGTTTAGTTTCTATGATAAATCTTTTACAGTTCAAGCAGTACGGTTATGGAATGCCTTGCCCGTGTCGATAAGGCGTAATCAATCTATGTCCATTTTTAAAATTATGGTATAAACACACTATCTTTCTCCTTAAACATTTTTTTTTTTGTTCTTTGCACTTGTTTCTTGATTATTATTGAATATATTTATATGGATTCATGTATTTATTGTATATATGTATGTAAATGTTACACCACAGACTACCTGCAGTATTCTCTATGGTGTACATAATAAAGAGTATTCTATTCTATAATATTTTAGCTATATACAGAATTGATTTTCACTTCCAATGTCACATCTTCAATAATAAATGTGTGTGTGTGTGTGAAATGTGTTTCCTACAGACCTGGGGGTCTACTCCGAAACGCTAAACCGAAGTATCGGCCGAATGTTCTGCCGTTCTATAACTTCCAAAGTTTCCTTTTTTGACGTTGAGTCCTTACCCGACTCCAAGTCACAATTTTGACTTTGGTTTATCTCTTCAACTTTCTCTTTTTTTTTCGCTGTAGTCAGCGATAGTTAGCCGTAGTAAAGAAACGACCGAACATTCGGCCGATACTTTGGATTTATGTTCGGAGATTTATTTATTTCAGTGTTTATGAACGGGGAGACCTCTTTATTAAATGCTAATAATCTGTTTCAAGTACAATATTAACTAATGGAATTTACGACTTTATTTTAATTTCTGAAACATTGTGCAATACAAGTACTCTTATCATGAAAGAAAGAAAGATAGAAGAAAGAAAAATCATTTATTGGCACTCGCACAGATTACAAATTAAACTAAAACACACTCATAGAAACATAAAGGACAAAAATAAAACAAAGTAAAAAAAAATAAAAAACAGAAAGTCCTGTACGAGGCCAAAAGCTATCTCAGCATGACGCTGCACATATTCCTATAAATTTTGGGACAGCGCAGCATTTATAAGGAATTCATATTCAATTCTTCAAAACTCCAAAAAACTCGTGAAACAATGGACACACACACCGGGCACGTACCTAGCGACAACACACGACTGAGCCACTACGGTACGCAATGTACCGAACGAGATCGAAAGTAGGTATCTTTCTCGTCCCAGGATTAACTAGCTTTTACCCACGACTTTGCGCTCGCAGATGTTGGTACCTAATCTTAGTATCTACAAGCAAATTCGAAACTTTAAAGCGTAGCGACTTGATTGGCAGGTGAGTTCCTTTAATGGTAATAATAATAATTATGTTCCATTGAATGACTTTTCATGAAATCATGACATTGGGGAACAAATCTAACTTGGAGAGATGTATTTATTTTATTTATTTATTTAGGTTAGCCAACAATTGATTACACAATACATTTACAATAATTTCCACAATATAAGATACATTTATAAGTGCAACAATCACTTACAGGCTAACACATCATGCACCATTTTTGGTTACGAGTATACATAATAATACAAAGCTAATAAAAAGGATATTTACAATTAAAGTTATTCAATAATTTTGGTTAATCACGCGTAACAATAATAATAACAAAAATTTCATTCATAATATAACAAAAAGATTGATAACATAAACATTTAACAAATAAAAATGTTAAAAATCTAAAATAATAAAAATTAAAATTAAAAATTAACGAGTCAGTTATTAATGAGTCTAATGATTATAATTCTGTAAATAGATAACTGTTATAGTCACGAATTATATTTTGATCAAAATACAATCTGACACTGACCTGCGAATTGCAAAAAACGTAAGAATTTGAATTTCACCTTAATTGGTTCTCGCTATCGAAGTCGGTGAAAAGCAGCTTAGATTTGTAGGCCTTCTAAAAATCAGAATATGATCCCATCATGAGCTGTCAAAATTAAAAGTAGACCACGTCCATGCAGAAATACAAAACGATTTAGGCAGGCTCTGATTTGTAGAGGTCACAACACAAGCGTTTAATCTGTCCGAATATTAAAGAGCAATTTGTAGGCTTTTCTATAGTGACGAAGCAAAATGGCCTCTAATAGATTAGGAACATAATATATGAATAACACGTTCATACTGAGAGCGTTTTTTGGTTGGGGAAAATCATATGTGCTCGCGTCTCCGACATGCTAATGTTAACAGTACCTATATCTGTAGTTATAACGTGTTGCGCTTGTTGTTGCTGGGAGTGTTGATAAAGGTGAAAACCAGCCTAATGTTATTAATTTTTATTTTCAATTTAATTTTTGATGGTACTTTTATTGGGTCCGCGCCCACTCAACCCGCTTAGACCCAACCCAAAGAATAATACCAGATGTTTTACTACCAATTCAGTGCCATTTGTTCAGTCAGGCAAAGTGATATTAACCTATAATACATAGAATATTTAATATTTTCTAATGATACATAATTTATCCTGGTAGTCAGTGAATTCGATTAAAAAATGTAGCTTTATAAAGATAGCCTCTACCTCTAGCATGCCACTGTAAGATTGTAATGATAATTAACAATAATCTATGATATTTACTACAAATTACAAAGCTTATACTTTATTAAAAAAAGAAAACTACTCGTTTAATTATTGATTTATTATCCAAACATTATTTAAATTTTACACTCTCAGTGTTGCAAGCGTTAAATCGACACTTTTCGGTCTGACTATACATCGACGTTCTTACGCCTATCAATACAGAAATATCCAGGTATTATTATTTGGCTCGAGTCTAAGCGGGTCGAGTGGGCGCGGACCCCTTTTATTCTGGTAATTTAAAAAAAACACCGTTATTCCATAGTTTTAAGTTTCAACTTCTATAACTGTTGGATTTTTTTTTTAAATAAATATCTTGGCACTAGCTTGACGAGAGAAGAACTCGCATTTTTAACCGACTTGAAAAAAGAAGGAACTTATATATTCGTCTGTATGTATTTTTTTAACCAACTTCAAAACAATAGGACGTTATAAATGTTCATGTGTATGTACTTATTTTTTGTACTTAATGTATTTTCATAGACAAAAAAAAATAAAAAAACAGATCCAAAGACACCGACTTCCGAAATAAAAGTATTTTTTTTACTAGTGTTTTTCTTTTAAGTCGTTTGATTTATAAAGTTTCGACACGAAAGTGTTACACACATTCCTAACTTGATAATATTTTTGCAATAATTAGTGAACGGAACTGAAGATTTGCATGACTGCACTTTACGTAATCATTCCGATGAATTTACGTACATTGATGATGCGCTAATGAGTTACTAGTTTTACTGATAGTAGAACTTACAGTAAATTCAACTCTCAAGAGTCCATTTTTAGGGTTCCGTACCCAAAGGGTAAAACGGGAACCCTATTACTAAGGCTCCGCCGTCTGTCTGTCTGTCTGTCTGTCCGTCTGTCATCAGGCTGTATCTCATGAACCGTGATAGTTAGACAGTTGAAATTTTCACAGATGATGTATTTCTGTTGCCGCTATAACAAAAAATACTAAAAAACAGAACAAAATAAATATTTAAACGTGATTTTTTTGCCGTTTTTATAGATAATGGTACGGAACCCTTCGTGCGCGAGTCCGACTCGCACTTGGCCGGTTTTTTAGTGACATAAGCAATTTTAATTAACAAACCGTTAATGTAAGGAGAATGTTTAGAAATAACAAAATTTCGAATGTAGGTTTTTTCAAACATGTACTGGTCCTGCGTGGTGGATTACGGCTCACTCCCTCTCACAGAGAAGCCCGTGTCCCAGCAGTGGGAACGTTATTGACTGATTTTACTGAGCTCGGGGATGTACCTGAAAACTTATATTTACGGTCTAAAGTGGTAAATCATCATCCGTTGCCCAGGTCAATGAAATGACCTCCTGAATTATTATTACCGCTAAATTATTTACATCTTTATAGCTTAATTACTATTTATATTAATAAACCTTGATAATTTCATCATTTTTAATGTTGGCCAGACATTCTAAAATCTCATCACGTTATTTCAGATAGTCACGTTCAAAATGTTGTCTAAGATTCATTAAAACATTAATTAAGATAAAACATGATAGATTACCAGTATGAAACTTACATAATTACTTATGATGCCCAAAAAATATGAACCAAAAAATTATAATTGTACCCAACAAAATGATTTCTTACTAAGTCTTTCGTCAGAAATATTTCAGAGCTAGAGGTAGAAAAACAAGGCTGCGTCCTAACCAAAAGCGACTATCGCACGAATAATAAAACGTACTGTCACAGGCACGTACTCATCTAACTATCGTAAGGACTATTCCTGCTTGTAGCGCTTACCTACGCTCATCAGCCAATGGCATCACAGCATCAGATTTCTGCCAAGTCTCTTGTTTTTGTAAATTAAAAAAAATACCGTAAATAAACCGGTGTACGTATCCGTGACAGTACATACGCGGCTTGATTGATCGCGCGAGTAATTATTCATATAAACGAGCACGACGGTCGCTTCGGTCTAAGGCCACGTCCTAACCGAAAGTGACTGTCACGCGAGTCGCGAACTTTTATATGAATATGAAATACTCGCGCGATCAATCAAGTCGCGTTTGTACGTCACAATACACTCAAAACGATCGTTGTTGGTTAGGACTCGGGGTAAGGCTTTCAGGTCGCATTTTTTCTTACCAAAATCAGTCAAATCCAATTTTGAACGACATTTCGGATTGGGCGAAACTGCTTTTTGCGCTACCTATAGTGTGCCGTGTGGTGCCGGGCGTACAGAATAGCACCATCCCATTTCTTCACGTGGGTGTCGTAAAAGGCGACTAAGGGACTTACTAGAGAATGGGCAGCAGCGTTCTCTATGCATTTAACACCATACTGCGATCGTCAACCCGCCTACCAAGCGTGGCGATTACGGCAAACCCCCTTATGGGAGGCCTATGTACAGCAGTGGACGTCTTTCGGCTGAAATAATGATGATGAAATAAGTACTATTGTTTAAAAAGTACCTCATAGTAACATAGAATAAAGTTTGTAAGCCGTTATGTCTTCATACGAAAACAGAATAAAGATATATCAACTTAACTACAGTAACTGTTACAAGAGACATAAATTGTAATCATAGTAACCCAAAATTTCTCCTCTTACATCGCATTGCGTGCAATGACTCAATCATTACAAAGACGTGCGTATAAAAAATAGCGAAGCGGCCATTTTGTTCCGTAATCTCATCCTGAATTCTGTAGACATAATCGTTGACACGGGCAGATGATACGGAGGGCCATCTGTTACGTCACACAAAACCAGTGTATGCGTGAGTTGGTAAACATCTGTTAGGAGATAAAATGTAGGATAATGAAATGCATATTATTATGTCACTTGTATTGTCCGACGCTCAGGGCGTCTCCTGCGGTGACTAGGGGTGCGAGGACGCGAAATTTGCCTCTCCCTCACGAGTTCCGCCTCCTCCTTTTGCCAGCATTACTGCTTCGCAGAAGGAGATAACGGCCTCCCATGCACTCTAGCTCCGAACCATGGCCTGGACCAGTGCCGGGCGCCAGAGATCGCAGCCGCCGATCGTCTCCGCGAGGACATGTCGGTGCTCCGCCCAAGCCGGGCAGACCTTCACCGTATGCTCCACCGTGTGCTCCATTTCCTCCCGCCTTATCCTGAACAGGAACCCCCAAAGCAACCGTGTCCGGTGATAACCGCGTCAGGCGGAAGGTAAGGACGCCGTGGCGCCTCTCTAGCCACTCCTCAAAGACGAGACTCATCGCCACGATTGTGGCATGCCCAGCGCTGGGTTCGACATTCGCACTCTCCATGTCGCCATGAGATCCTGCCGGAGCTCTGTCTTCTGTATTTCTCGCGGCAGCGTAGTGACGACCCGGCGTTTCACCTCCTCGCGCCAGTCCCAATGTACGCGAGTAGTTTTGCCTTCAGATCCCATGGCGGCAATTCAGCAACGAGACTCGCCGCCTCACCGGAGACCGTGCGGTACCCTCGGATCCGCCTGATGGGCATGACCCTTTGGGACCCGTTCAACCGGCGGGCTGGTCGCCGCCTCTAAGAACGCGCCCACACCGGTGCCCCGTAAAGGGCCATGGACCACACGACCCGCGCGAGGAGCCTCCAGCAGGGTTATATTATAATATAACCCTGCTGGAGGCTCCAATATAACCCTGCTGGAGGCTCCTCGCGCGGGTAGTACCTACCTAAGTTCTGATCCTAGGGTATAGATCAGAACTTAGGTAGGTACTGTGAGAATAAAGTTTGAAGAGCGAAATTCTCCTTTTGTTCATACTTCACGCTGCTCGTCCATGTTGCATTTAGAATCTCAAGTTTAGCTTCTTTATTATGATTCCCTCCACCTACATCCAATGTGGGTCTGTAATTTAGTATAGAGTTTAATATTACAAGGCTTAAATGTAACTTACTGACACTTTATCGAATTGAATTACATTTATGAAATCAATATCCTCACCGAACTAGAATTCAATTTCAACGCTATATTATACATATATTGTTACCAACACAAATTCGAACAACATAAAAGTTTCTTTTACAGATTACAAAAATACTTAAATAACGTATATTTCGACCAACTAGGGTTCAAAGTACAAAAAAAAACCGGCCAAGTGCGAGTCAGACTCGCGCATGAAGGGTTCTGTACCATTATCTATAAAAAGGGCAAAAAAATCACGCTTTTTGTATGGGAGCCCCCCTTAAATATTTGTTATGTTTTAATTTAATTAATTAATTTTAAAGTGGATATATAACTAAATATTCTGTGAATATTTCAAGCGTCTACATGTAACCGTTATCAATATCGAGCAAAAACGAGCAAACAATCACGTTTATTGTATGGGAGCCCCCTTAGATATTTATTTTATTCTGTTTTTTAGTATTTTTTGTTATAGCGGCAACAGAAATACATCATCTGTGAAAATTTCAACTCTCTAACTATCACGATTCATGAGATAAAGCCTGGTGACAGACGGACAGACAGACAGACGGCGGAGCCCTAATAATAGGTTTCCCGTTTTACCCTTTGGGTACGGAACCCTAAAAATGAGCACACAATTAAACAAATTACAAATTTCGATTGCTCAGTAAGTACAATACCTGCCACGAAAGATGAAACTTGACGAGCGTCAATAGTGGAGAGCCTGCGCAGATAAAGTCGTGTAAAAATAACTTATACAACATGTCCCAGAATTAACGCACAACCTCTTAAGGGGTCATTGTACTCATCATTATGAACAACTTTTATCCCTTAAGAGGTTGTGCGTTAATTCTGCGACATGTTGCACATCGATCGGCGAACCATGTCTTCATCCATACATCTCTGAAGCCACTTTCTTTCCAGCCATATTATTATCATCTTTCACACAATCCATCCATCGTTTCTTCTACTTGCTTCATTTTTAGGGTTCCGTACCCTTCGGGTATATGGAGCCCTATTGCTGTCACTCACGTGTCCGTGTGTCCGTCGTCTGTAACACAGGTTTTACAGATAACGATTGGAGGTACAGTCTTAAAATTTACGCAGTTTGTGCATCTTATTGACCCAAAGCCATACAAATGATCAATTTTAAATGTTTGTAAGGAGGATCCTATATAGAAAAATGGGGGCCAAGAAAAAAAAAATTACCTGCCCCATCGAGTGGGGTATTGTTGTTTAGAACTTAAGTAATAATGTAGATAATTATATACCCATCTACATTTTAAACAGATCATTTATAAGAAAAGAATCCTCACACTGTTTCTCATTTCACCTTGAAAGCATCTCGCGTATTATTTGAGCAAACAGTTCAGTTCCGTAGTAGGTAGTATACTTTCTCCTTCATTTGACGGCCAAGTGCAAACGTACGCGCGGATGAATGGAAACGTGTGAATGAACCTTTCATTATCATGCGAGTGTTATATTCGGAAGTATCGTAGTACGTAGGTATGTGTGATTCAGAGTACGGAACAGGTAGATTACCTATACTTAAGCACGACACAACAAAAACACAACAGGTGAAAAGTGAGTGTACTATAGGTACACCTCTGCCTAACCCTTCGGGGATTACAGATGTGTAATTATTATTACAGTTATGTATTTACATAAACTTCGAGGAAGTAAGTACCAGAGAGTGTATATGAATACGACCTCTAAAATCCCAGAATTAAAATAATGACGTTTTAAATCCCGGGATTTAATAATATTTATTTATTGGACTTTAAATTAATATAGTTACAAATTATTGATTTGTAAAATCTTATTAATTTTTTTGGGTTTTTGGGACAAATTAAAATGTTATAAGTAGGTAAACTAAAATTAAGTTTTTATTTCAATACAATCAAGTAAATACACGCAATAATCATTCTTCAAAATAATCATTTGTTTACGAATGTACTCAAAGTACAATAAATAATTTTCAATTTATTCAATCCCGGGACTCATGTTTATGATTCCGGGATTATAGAGGATATATTATCCACTCTATGTTACTTACTTCCTCGAAGTTTAGTTAAATATACTCTACCTATTCCGATCTCTGGGCTGATGATGGTTGACTTGTTGACACAATACCCCGAGTGTAAGTTTGCGAGTGAGTAAACGTAACTAGCGCGTTTGCGTTAAGATTTTTATTCTCACCCTTATATTCTTAGCATTATGATCTATCGGTCGAATTTTAACGCAGACGAAATAGTTACGTTTACTCTCTTGCAAACTTACACTTGGGGTACAGAATATCAATAGGTATGAAGAATATCAATGTCAGGGAAAGAAAATGATCGGCGCCGGCGCAGCAAGTGGCGCCCTCTAGTGTTGTTACGAAGTTACTTTAATCACTGAAGAGGTCGGACATGAGTGACACTGGCTGGTGACAGTCACTCTAGCAGAGCGTCACATCGATGGTTGCGTAGCGGCTGTCTTCTGATGACAGAGATGAGGTTAGGGGAGCTGATGTCGTACCACGTCTAAAAACTGCTATATTCTGCCACAATCCTGATAATATTGAAGGTGCTGAACCACTAATACGATGACCGCTTCTAGTAAAAGCTATCCCATCTCCGTTATGTTTGTGTAAGAGTGAAGCCACACGATGCGTTGCCGGTGCGTTGCGACGCCTGAGCAGTGACGTTGCGTCATCCTATGATCCTACATAAAAATCACAGTCACACACCACACGGTGCGCTGCGATGACGTGCAACGATGCAACGCATTAAGGCGGAGATTTCTTGAAAATGGTCAAAAAGGTGGTTTTTTAAAGCAGTGTATCTCTTAAACCGTAAATATTTTTTTCCAAAACAAAAACAGTATGATATTTTCAAGTCTTTTGTGCATACGGTGATGGAACTCAAAACATAATTAAACATAATTTAATACACCAAAAAAATCTTGAAAGACAACTCTTAATTATTTTTAAAAGCAGTTTATCGCTTCGTTAACAGTTATAATTATAATTAAAAGTATACCATAAAATTGCATATGCCAAACTGCATCCGGTAATGGATTACTTTTTGATGTGAAACATCTTTAGGCGCACGTAAAACTGATTGCTGGCGCCGCGACGCATGCCGCGTGGCGATTCACCGCAGTGTGTAAATAATTTCGATGTTTCACGTCTGCCAGTTATTAATTAGCTAATATCTAATTTTATACGATTTTATTTGCATTTTTACGCCATACGTTAAGTCATCACGCATCTCTTTCTTATGTATGCAATCTGACAGTGACAGCGGTTTACCTGTTGTCAGCCCCTTAAATGACTTTTTCATGAAATCATGACATTGGGAACAAAATTAAATGTAACTTAGAGAGTTGAATTAATTATTATAATGATTATAATTCTGTATACCTGTTATAGTTGCGAATCATATTTTGATCAAGATACAACCTGACACTGAGCTGCAAAATGCAAAAATCGTAAGAAAATTTGAATTTCGCGGACTACAGCTGCGGGTTTACCTTAACACTACATTTTTTTTTTTATACTTTAGTTTAAAAATATGTTTCTGGTATATTTATATCCCTTTAATTTTTAACTTTATTTCATTTTTATATTTTTTTTGTTATAGCGGCCATAGCAGCCCTCTGTGAAAATTTCAAGTGTCTATCTTTTACGGTTCAAAAGATACAGCCTTGTGACAAACGGACGAACAGCGGAGCCCCGTTTTCGAGCTTTATAAATGGTTCCATACTCAAAGGGTGTCCCTTTGAGTATGGAACCATTTATAAAGCTTGAAATAATAATTATCCATATTTGAACATAAACCTTTACAATGATAGATTCACAAAGAGATTCCATTAATAACTTAACCACTTGACTGACTATCCGTTTTCGTTTATCGCAAAATCTTGATCAGTATTTACATATAAAACCGTAAAAAAAAAGATTCTAGACTACCACCTACTACTCCATAAACAGGTTTTGTTATTTTTCTTGCAACATTTATAGGTCAAAAACTACTATCCAAAGGCCTAGAAATCAAATGTAAGAATTTTAAAATATTTGGCAATATTACTGTTAGTCTTAAGAACCGTTAGTTTGAGATATCTGACGGGCCCAGATGTAATAAAAAAAGTTACCGACCGTAACTTGACCTACTAATATCAGTACCTAATATCCTAAATTTTAATTAACTCACACCTACAGATTTCTAATTATAATATTAGTTTCATCATCATTATCTGCATAGCCTTTTCCTAACTATGTTGCAGTCGGCTTCCAGTCTAACCGAAGGCAGCTGAATACCAGTATTTTACATGGAGCGACTCCCTATCTAACCTCCACAACCCAGTTACTGGGTAATACGATACCCCTTGGAAGGACTGGTTGTCAGAATTTCGGGCTTCTGACGACCCATAACGACTGTCAAAGATCCACGAATGACAGCCGGAACCAACGGGTTAACGTGCTTTCCGAGGCATGGGGTGTGTTCGACCAACCGTGGCAGGCGTAGCTAAACCTGATCGATCGACCCGTGTGGCTGTTATTTAGCCACTAAGCCCCTAATAAAAATAATAAAAAAATGCAATATGTTTAAATGCTATTTTTGTATTTCTTGTGCGTGTTCCAAATAAAATATTTTTCTTTCTTTCTTTTCTAATTATAATATCAGTATACCACACTAATATTATAAAGGCGAAAGTTTGTGAGTGCGTTTGTAACTTCTTCACGCACAAATGGCTGGAGCAATTTTTATAAAATTTTGGATGGAGGTAGCTGACACCTTGGATTAACATATAGGCTACTTTTTATCCCGATATGCCCACGGGATCGAGACTTACGCGAGAGAAACTGCGGAGTGCAGCTAGTGTTATTTAAATCAATAAACTTAATGCAAATGTTTTTTTTTAAGAAATTAAGAAAGTAATTACATTTTGGACGACATCGTTATTTTGTATATTACTTGATAAAAATGTTAATGATTATCCCCTTTTTATTTATACGTGTCTCGTTGGTCTGTCTAGTGGTTGCAAGCGCTACTGCTGCACATGGGGGTCCTGGGTTCGATTCCCAGATCAGGCAAAGTGTTATTAGGTTTTTCCATTTGGAATTTCTCAGTAGCAGCCCGGAGTCTGGATTTGTGCCCGGTTGATGGCAATAGACTCGCCCCCTATTACATGGAACTTAAACATAACTGACGAAATGTGGGTGTACCTACTATAGATACAACTCTGCCTTACCCTTCAGGGAATACAGGCGTGATGTTATGTACGTTTATGTTTATGTAAACATCACAATAATCAGTCATTCGCCGCAAAACCTGCATATTTTGTTTATTGAAAAAGCTTCTGCCTGAGCTAGGAATCGAAACCGATCCCGATTTTTAAGTTTGTTTTTACAACTTAGACATGCTCTAACTTTGGGTTCCCAACCTACTTGGAGCAGCTGACGCTCAGAGTTGTCATGTACTAATTGCAAACTATTACTGTTATGATTTTCGTATATTACTTTTAACTTAACTTGTTATAAAATAACTAGAAACGGTTTAAAATAACTTGTTCAAACTAACGCCACCGCTCGTACTATAATATTAGAACTCAATTTGTAGCCACGTAAATAAGGCTTTTTGAAATATGCAAAATCAATTGAATACATAACATTATTTTAGCAACTAAGTAAGGAGAGGTCAAAATTGGTATAATATTCCGACGATTTTTAAACGCTAATGTGATGTACCTTATTAGAAAGCTTATTTATTATGCTACTCGATTATAGTTAAACCTGATTTTTTCAGGCGCCCGTTTTTGTGAAAAAGTGAAAAATGTTTCAATGCAAACAAAACGCACATAGTCTTTATTTATTTATTTCTATGCAATATAATTATTTTATGTGGCTAATGTTTCCGTTTCTATTAAATACTTTGAGATTTTATTATAATTTTAGCTGCAGCTCCATGAAATTAAGACAAAAAATATTGATTATCATGACAATGCAATAACAAAACGTATCGAAAAAAGTTAAAGCTGTAAACTCGGACTAAATATCCGCTGCAAATGTCAAGCCGAGTCCTGCTGACTGACGTTGTCATTGTCACGTCAGTTGCCACAGGGCTGCCATCCCTAAAATATAAATAATGCTTGTAGAACATTTTATTTTTCAACACTTGTTTTAAAAAAAAACGAGGGGCTGTAAAAAAAAATTAAATGCCCAAAGACATCAAAATAATTACCCTCTTTCAGCCTATATAGGTCAGAAGGCTGTTTAAATTTTCAATTATTTTAGTACCAAGCCCCATACATTTCGTGAACGTCTCCTTTACACATATTCATCGCTTCGGTATCCTCAAAGTCATTAACAATTTCAAAATTAACATACAATCGACTAAATAGAAAGCTGGCTGTTAGTTTAAACGCAGCAATTTCGCGATTAAAGTGACCTTTTCACAGCGTTTTACGCGGGTAATTTGCAAAATTGTATAGTTTCCACACACGTTCACAAAACATAAAGCAACAAGCAATTACTTGCAAACAATTCTCGCTTACAGGTCACCGGCATATTAGGCGGCTCCAGGGAAAATTTTCGCATAAGACTTTAAATTTTCAAAATAGTAACGTCTGGCGTAAATTGCTTTATAATTGGAAGAATTACTGACTGAATGTTGAACTAGAAATGAATTGGACGTCAAAATTCTATTTTTAAAATAATTAGGGGTACTAGACACTTATTTAGGTCGGCCTGATTTGAGACAGTTGGGCAGCAAAATTGATTTATGTAGATAATAAGAAGTAAGATCGACGACATACTGCTCGATTTACTCTCACAACCCAGGCGATCAGTCTGCCGAACGCCCTGATTGCTCAGGAGCCGGATGTTGACACAAAGTCATATGTCTAGTAATTGCTCGGTAAATTCGGGCTGGCTTTGCTGTTTAACAAATACTGTCGAATCGAATTATTTGCCGACTTGAACGAAAAGAGGATGATATTCAAAATAAGAATGTTTGGGAACATGCTGGTCCAATCTAGAGTCTAGACAAAATCAAACTGGTTGCTATTTTAATTGTATAATTTATTATTTTTATGACATTTATGTATGTATACTTTTACAATGTTTGTAAATAAAAGCAAGTATAAGTATATTTATTTCTCTGATCACAAATGTACAGAAGTAGTGCTTAAAACTAGCATAAGGATAAGTTTATATTTGGTGCTTGAAATAGGCATTGCAAGCAACGTCTGTGGTACAAGTCACCAGGTCTCCACGACGCTTCATCTTTAAAGAGAGTGAAGAGAATTTATAATATTAGAAAGAAAAAATACAAACAAGATAAAAAAAACGTATCGTAATTAAAATAATATAACGGTAATGGAAACTTTCGAGCGCGGATTTGACTGTGTGTCGTGTGCATGTGTACTTTGTAAGTGAGTTGATTTGTGTTATACGTGTAGCGTTTGTAGTTTTATGTGAGAAAATGTGTAAGTAACATGAGTCAAATTAAAGGAATCAATAATTTTTCTATTGCTTCATAATCCATAATTTTCAGCCACTTACTCACAGAAGCCTTACAATCACTTTTGGGGTTCTGGTAGATGGAAAAAACGGTGTTTGCCTTGCTGTAGATAAATTAACCAAGGAAACAATAGAATTGCTTAGAAAAGCTGGTTTTAAATATGGGTTTAATGGCATACTGTACCCTTCCTGCGTTTACCTTTTGATAAGTCCTTATTTTATTTCAACTGGGAGTGTTTTTTTTTTTAATTATGTTTAGTAACGTCTGTCTGACTACACTGTCTGTATACACCATTTTTTGTAAACTTGTGCAGTAGGGAATCGAAAAGGAAGTTCAGCACCAACCTTGAGCTACGCTCTTTCAACCTCCAAAATGTGAGTTTTTGAGGCCCTGCTCACGAGGCTACGCAATAGTTAATAAGAGATTGGCACAAGGCATCATATACCATTTTGATTGTTTGACGGTCAGCAATGTGTCTGGTTGTCTTAAATATATAAATTACCTTGCGAAGTCTGGTAACAAGAATCCCCCAGTTGGATTTAAATTATAGGGATTGGTCTATAGTGACACCTAATTATTTTAGAAAATCCGTTCTTTGGAAAGTCGGACAGTCGCAGCCAGTCAACACCAGGTGGTGACATGAATTAGCAGTGACAGATAGAGCCGTAGGAGATAGAAGGTTTTTCTATGAGCAAATGTTATGTATTTCGTCTTAGTGGCCTTTAGCGTAAGTACACTGTTCTTCAGCCATGTGAAAACGGTCTGAAATCCATCCTGCGCATTACGAAAAACATCGACCCAACTATTTCCATAGAACATAAGCGCAGTGTCATCAGGAAAGGTTATTCTTCCATTATGAAGTTGTAGCTGACAAAGATCGTTGATATTACACTAAAATCAGTAAAGGTCCAAGTATACTTCCTTGCGGAATACCATAGCTTACATTGACCTCATCACTGGTCCAGCTGTCTATCCTCACTCTCTGTGTACGGTTGTTGAGATAGTCTTCAAAAAGACATGAGGCATGGGCATGGCATGAGCTTCTCCAAAAGGGGAGGGACAGAGACCGTGTCAAAGGCCTTGGCCAGATCCAAAAATATGGTAAATCATTTTCTTTTGGAGTCCAAATTGGACACAATTGCACTAGCAAGCACATGCCACGCGTCAGCAGTAGATTCTCCGCAACGAAAACCGAACTGCGACGTTGAAAAAAGGTGTTTTGATTCCAAGAAACTCATTAGGCGGTTGTTTATTAGACACTCTAAGATATTAGATAAGATTGGTAGTATTGAGATTGGTAATAGTTATTGACACAGTCTTTGTCATCGCTCTTGAAGATGGGTTTAATTAGAGCGGATTTAAAGACCCGATGAAAAACCCCCGTAGAAAGGGAAAGGTTACAGATATACGTAATGGTGTAGTGAGTAATTGCTTGTATCGTTTAATAATTTTACCCGAGATTTCGTCCACTCCCACTGCACAATTCTCAACTAAAAAAAATAACTTTAATTTCGGAAGTCGGTGTCTTTGGATCTGTATTTGAGTTTTTTGCCACCGACTTCCGAAATCAAAGTTATTTTTCACTTTGTAGTGTTATTTTTTTAGGGTTCTCGTTTGATATAAGACTGGATGAAGAGTCAGGCAGACTTGATTTCCCACAAATCGTTTTGATAATCCCCCAGAATTTATTTTTGTCTTTGTTAGCCTTCGCAACCTCCTGCCTTTTATTTAGTATTTTTTGCTTTTTTAAGAGTGCATTGCAATAACTCCTGTACCGCTTATAGGTAGCTAAGATGGTTTCGTTATCTGGGTTCATTTTTACCTTTTTGTATAGATTGTCTCTATTCTTCATGCAGTAAGCCATTAGTTATCCATGGCTTATTTATTCGTTTATTGATGGAGTTTTAATTGTTTTGGTGTTTTTTATCATGGTTGTGCTTATGAATGATGTCAGAATTTCAGCTGCAATATTGGCGATTAAATTGTGAGCACTGTGTATCTATCACATCATTAATTTATCTGTGATTGCTTCATTCTTAATTATTTTTACCTATGTATTATGGTATAGTAATTTTATTCTAGGTACATCATCTTCACATATAATTAATGTACCTATACAAAATATTGTAAAACATTTTAAAAGAGTAACGGTGGAGTTTCTGGCCCATTCTTTTCCATAAGAACTACCTTTTGGAAGGGACGACTAAAACCAATTCAATTTTTTTTGTAAATTTTGACGTTCAAAAGTGCCTTTTACGTGCCTATTTGAAATATTTTTTTTTAACAAGTTTGTAACACCCCAAGAAATCTATCAACACTCACACATTTAAATCATTACTCGTGGATGCTTCTTATTAAGCGATTGTGTGGCATTAATTTGAAACGACCCATATCATTAAACAGATCACCTGTACAACAACGTACACCATAGTATTACCCCATAATGAGTATTTACACATCATTAAACGTACTTAGATTACATAACACAGCGAAGGAAACGTTTACACAGGCTAGGCGTGGTCGTAAAACAAAGATATGTTCCTAAAACCAGCACCGGACACATATTGACGGACAAACAGACAGAACGTGACTGTTTAAACATGATTAGGTGGGTTCAACTTGGCAGTACGACTTCGAGATTTTTAGCAAGTCTTTTACGTCATTTTTGGGTGGAGAAGAGGAAAATTGCTCGGAAAATACGTATAGCCGAAAGCTACACACAACCGATAAATAATTAAGGAACGAATAACAGTCGGCATGATTTTTTCCGACATTTTTAACAATCATCGTCATATTTGAGCCAATTTACACAAAACCTTAACGAGTTATACACTTAAACCTTCCCATGAATCACTCCGACCATTGGTGAAAAACGTATGAAAATCCGTTGAGTTGTTTTCGAGTTTATCGCGTTCATACAGGCAGACAGACGCGGTGTGGGGACTTTGTTTTATAATAATATGTAAGGATGTAGTGATGTCTGAGTGATAACATCAGTATCGATTTGAGACAAGTACTATATTGCCAAGTTGGCACATAGGTAGGTAGTTCAGTTTAATAAGGCATAACCACAAAATGTACCGAATTGCATGTGTGATGGTAATATTGTGTCATTTGTGGAACTTTGCGGCGGCAATTTGCCTAAATTATGATTTCCCTAGCTGTTGCATAATAGAGTTTCCGCTTGAATGTAACAAAGTACCTGCAAACAATGCCGCAACAATAGTAGAGAAAAGCTTCATTTAAGTTTCTACTTTGTATACCTGCTATTTTTTTTTTACACGACTGTGGCGAAGCAAAGTGGAGGGTTATGATTTTGAGCGGTATGTGTCTTATGTATGTATCTTTTAAAGGTAGGTAGGTATGTTTATTTTGTAGTTATTAAATCGAGGGCTAAAACTTGAAACCAAGAAAACTGAACTGAACCAATCCCTTTGACATAGAACCTGTGAAAGTTTTTACTGCTGGTAAATAAACTTTTCGTGTATGAATGGATAGGTGCTGGTAAATAAATTTTTCGTGTAGGAATGGATAGGAGCTGGTAAATAAACTTTCGTGTAGGAATAGATAGGAACTGCTAAAACTTTTCGAGTAGGAATTGATAGGAGCTGGTAATTAAACTTTTCGGGTAGTAATGGATAGGAGCTGGTAAACAAGCTTTTCGTGTAGGAATGGATAGCAGCTAGTAAATAAACTTTTCGGGTAGTAATGGATACGAGCTGGTAAATAAGCTTTTCGTGTAGGAATGGATAGGTACTGGTTAATAAACTTTTCGTGTAGCAATGGATAGGAACTGGTAAATAAACTTTTCGAGTAGGAATGGATAGCAGCTGGTAAATTAACTTTTCGGGTATGATCCTATCTAGGTACATACCATACGAAAAGTTTGCAAAATAAATTTCATATAATATAATTGAATTGTACTATGCAATTATATTATAACTAGCTGCGCCCCCCGGTTTCACCCGCGTAAGTCTCGATCCCGTGGGATTATCGGGATAAAAAGTAGCCTATGTCTTAATCCAGGGTGCCAGCTACCTCCACACAAAATTTTATCAAAATTGGTCCAGCCGTATGAGCGTGAAGAAGTAACAAACATACACACACACACACTCACAATCTTTCGCCTTTATAATATTAGTGTGATGTGATATGCATTTTTTTCTTGTTACTTTTTATTATTATTTATTTATTTGACCATAAATGAATATGGATTATTCCACAAAATGTATAACCACCATATACAAACAAAACTTAGAAACGCCTACAGTGAACATTATGTAAAATACGACACTCCATTGTTATAATAGTTCGGTGTAAAAAGCAAATACTGGTAGGCGTTGGAACAAACAAAAGGCGTACAACATACATTATCTGCAGTAAAACTATTATAAAGAGTGGTAAGTTAACCGCATAACTTTCTTTACATAATAACATTGTTTTGTTCTAATAGAAAGTTGTATCACGAAGAAAATACTGATTATCGTTAAGAACTTTGTAGCCTTTCGTTCATGTAGTGCTAGCAAGGAAGTGTCCGTACGCCTAGCGCCCCCAAGCCATTCGCGGCTGGTTAGGACATACAATGATGGAGGAAGATAAGTTCAGAATGCGCACTGAACTGGTTTTCCAAAGTCTTGCAGACAGCGATGTTGGTTACGGCAATAACCCACCTGTTTACGAGAAACCGATATGGCGTAGAGTTGCTTCCCAAGAGCAGAGTTGCTTCCCAAGAGCAGAGTTGCTCCCCAAGAGCAGAGTCGCTCCCCAAGAGCAGAGTTGCTCGCCAAGGGCAGAGTTGCTCCCCAGGAGCAGAGTTGCTCCCCAAGAGCAGAGTTGCTCCCCAAGAGCAGAGTTGCTCATCAAAACCAGAGTTGCTTTCCAAGAGCAGTTTTCTTTCATTAATTCTTATTTTTCCTAGACTACAAAACCGGCCAAGTGCGTGTCGGACCACGCACAATGAAGGGTTCCGTAGTTGGGATTAATTTATCCCAAAACAAACTTAACTTTGTAGTTGAAAAACATGTTTTCTCATACATCTATATACGCCAAGGTAAATTGTCCAACTGCAAATGTAAGTTGGTCGACTATTACTCGTTAATTTGTAAAGCCTACTTAGCTGTGATAGTTTTCCTTTTAATTTTGTTATTTATACTACTGCCATGAATTGTGTCACATATCAGGGGGAACACTTGATTCAAACATAAATGTTCGCATGGTTTTCAGAACCCTGCAATATTTTTAAACGGCCTATAAAACTATACCCCACTGGGGTAGACGAGAAAAAAAATATCATCCCCACTTTACGTACATGGGAGGTACCCTACAATTTTTTTTTCAGAATTTTATTTTTCCACTTTGGTGGCCTGATTAATAAATGTACACCCATTCCAAATTACAGCTTTCTAGTACTAAGGGTCTCTGACCTAACCTGGGGACAGGCAGACAGACGGACATAGACGAACGAAACTATACCTCAGCATTCCTTGTTTGGGCACGCCACAATTGTGGCGATAAGTCCCCTCTTTGAGGAGTGGCTGGAGAGGCGCCACGGCGTCCTCACCTTCCGCCTGACGCAGGTCCTCACCGGACATGGATGTTTCGGGAGGTTCCTGTTTAGGATTAAGCGGGAGGAAACGCCCGGGTGTCACCACTGTGTGGATCGCCCGGAGGACACGGTGGAGCATACGGTGGAGGTCTGCCCAGCTTGGGCGGAGCACCGCCGTGTCCTCACGGAGGCGATCGGCGGCGGCGATCTCTCGCGTCCGGGCCTGGTTCAGGCCATGGTTCGGAGCGAGAGTGCATGGGAGGCCGTCACCTCCTTCTGCGAAGCAGTTATGCTAGCGAAAGAGGAGGCGGAACGCGTGAGGGTGAGACAAGGTTCGCGCCCTCATGCCCCTAGTCGCCGCAGGAGACGCCCCGGGCGTCGGGAGTCATAAGCCGATTTCCGGCCACCGTAGGCGCGGGCCTGCGGACGGTGAGCGATGGGTGGCTCGCCGTCCGATAAGGACCAGGCCCGGGTCGACGGCGCGTTGTGTTCCACGCGCGCCTCAAAGAGATGTCAGCACAAACTGACGGGCTCAGTTAGGACCAATGCCTGCCGGGGTTGCGAGTTTGTCCGAAAGGGATATCGTGGCCCTGGCACACAGGCAACGGAAGGAACACGGGTGGGTTTTAGTCAGTAAAAGTCTGACACGCCCTCCCGCTCCGCCCAGAGCGGGAGAAGTTATTTGATGATTTCCCACGCAAAAAAAAAAAAAAAAGCATTCCTTGTTGACTACGGCACCCTAAAAAAACAATCGCTCAAGCTAGGGCAATACACGTAAAAATCTAAGTTGGTACTTAATACTAGAATAATCTCAGCGATCTCCTTAGGTCTTCTTTCATCGTGAAAGTAGAAAGTTTTTCCAGGAATTAATAATCTTTTTCATTTTGGATTAAAAATTAAAAGTAATAAAAAAAAAAACTTTTATTTACATCTTAAACAACATGTCATAACGTAATTTAATTACCTAATTTACAATTAATATCATGTTACCGAAAATACCTCATAAATCAAATTAGGTAAGTACCACTTTAACCTTCTCTTAAAAGCCTTCATAATTAGGTATATTATTAAATAAATCTGATTTATTTTCTAATATTAATTGTACAGGGGCACATCGAGTTTGAAAAAATATAATACAAAGAGACTGAAAGAGAGAGAAAGTCGCATCGATTTTTCGTTACGTGACGATTGCTACCAGTCATCTCCTACCGCAAGCCGCGTTATAGAACTTCATTCCAAAAGTTTGGCTTTGTAGAGCGTCATCTCTGTCACTCATGCCAGTGTTACAGTCTCTTTCTAAAGCTGGATGTGCCATATTAACGCTCGGGTGCTGCAGTTCTATCGCTCAATCATGCGCAGACGCAGGGGGCCGTCGGGTGCGTACATAAAGGTGACAGCGTACTCGAGTGGCTCGTGGTGGTATTCCAGACGATATCGGCGGATTAACTGAAAAAAAAGTTACTTATTATTGCTATTATAATGTTAAATAATACTTAGTTAAACTGAATTGGCGCAGCAGCTACATCACACTGATCAGAAATCTGCCCCCTATGCGTAACATTATCTGAAGACCTTATCTTGTCTCACTTGGCAATCTTAAATATTTAGCGAGGAAATTAATCAAGAAAACCAGGCCAAATTATTAATACGATTGCTGATTTCAGCACATTATGGAGTCTTAGCATAGATGCCTAGTTTAGTCGAACTATCTCCGTATCTACTTGAAGATCTATAAAGGATTTCTTGTATTTAGTTAATTTCCTGTTCTAATTCTTTACGATTTCTTACCTTCGCTAAAAGAATTTGAATTTCCAAGTCAGCGAATCTCCGCCCCAGACAGATTCTGGCTCCGAAACCATAAGGCAGAGAGGCGAAGGGATGCAGGCGACCATCGCTCTCCAGCCAGCGTTCTGGCTTGAACTCCTCAGGGTCGGAGACGAACTGCGACATGTTGCCCGTCACGATTGTGGGGAATACCACTTGAACCTGGAAACATAGAATATAAGTTGTAATAATTCAGAGTTTCAGATCTGAATTTTAGAGTTGCTATTCAAGCAGGTAGTTTATTAAAAAAGTTTACCAAACCTGAAGTTTAAACAAACTGAAAAAACTATCGAAAAAAGTGGAAATAATTATAATATTTTGTGCATACTAAAATACTGCCAGGTTCTTAAATACTTACACCTTTGGGGATGTGATAGCCGCAGATAACGTCATCTTCTTGAAGTGTTCTACCGTTACCAATAACTGTGGAATACATTCTAAAACAAAATGATACTAAAGGTAGAATTTACTCTTATCAAAATGACATTGTTCTCATCAAGAGTGTAATGCTGATAAAACCCATGCTTTGAGCGAATGCATTCTTATTCTGGTTTGAAAAATGAAGCGCGTTACTTGTAGTTTAGAGATAGAATATAAAACTAGAAAAAACAAAAATATATGATAATTAAAAATATTATAATAGCGGCCCACCCCTGTTTCGCACGGCTTTTTACCACTTTACAAAACATCGAGATTTATTTATTAAATGTAAGATTATTATTAAATGAATTTACACATAAACCTTCCGGGAAAAATTCTCTAAATTTAATGATGTTGAAATAACATCAAAATCCGTTACGTAGTTTAGAAGAACAACGCAGTCACACAGACAGACACAATGAGAGACAGGATATGTATGGATTATAATATATATATTTACCTAAAAACTTCTCTAACAAAGGCCTTGGTATAATGCAGTTTGTCCAAATCAGCGTAACTCAGTGGTTTGCTGGGATCAGGTAGTACTCTCCTGATCTCTTCTGCCATCTTCTCTTGCTGCTTCAGTCTGGTCGCTGTCTGGTACAGGATCGAACAAACTGCCATTGATATCTAGAACCACAAATAGATTGTTTATTAGTAGCTATAGAAGAGGCTCTGATTTCAAGATGATTGTGTTATTTAGAACATTTTTTTTGTATACTGTTAGTAACCTAAGAGCGTATACGACGCGTACGGCATTTCATACAAACTTCCAAGCCCTTGTTTTTCGAAATTACTGAACCGATTTTAATGAAACTTCACACGCATATGCAGGATACAAAGGTTTAAAAAATTAGTTAAGAACATTTTGGATGTTGTCCTCGCTTACCGTATCAATACCAACTAGGATAAGATCCAACGCCATGATAGTAGCGATCTTTGGGTCTCCTTCACTCCTGAGCACACGCTCAAGCAAAGACAGATCATCCTCTGACGTCACTTTTTTGGTCTTTAGCCGTTCTAGAGCCTCGTTTATGTATTTGCTGCAAAGCCTGGAATTGTAAAAGCAAATATTTATAAAGTAGTAATTGAAATTAGTTGAAGATTAATAAGTGGGAGTCTTTATATTTGAAATGGTTTCTGTGATGCGCTTTGGAAAAAGGACAATTACTAACTAATATGAAGTTAGTCTTTCATGTTATGTTAGAAAAACAAAATGTCTTATTTTCCTAGCTCTTACAGATACCATTATCAATAGAAGTGGTGAGTTAGCCACACATTATGATTTATAATAAGGCATGTATTTAATGCGGCAACTAAGTAAAATGAATATAGGTTTTAAAAAAAAATAGAGTGGGTACCATATATAATGGGTTGGCAGCTAATAAGGAGTATCGTAATAAGTAATAGGTAGCATATTAATATATCAGTTTTTAGCTTTATTTTAATTTAAACTGGCATCGAATTTTTGTTTTGGTAACTGAATTTACCAACAATAGAGGGGATCTGGCGCTCGGCGGCCGCTGCCGCGGCACGCTCGCTTCGCTCGCTCGCCTGCGCTTGTTAATGGTTACTGTTCTAACCTAACCTAACCCAAATGATTCAATAACAGTAGATGACTTTGCAGCGATTAAGAAATAATATTTAATCGCTGCCATGTTATTTTTTTTTGCAGCAAATAATTAGTCACCCTTTAAGTTGTAAGTCGCCTCGAAAATTATATTCCTTATAATAATAATAGATGTTTTTCTTTTTAAAACATATTTAAAAAAAATGTATATATATTAAATAAATAGACAATAATATAATAGATAATATGATTTTCATAAACACAACACTTACTCAACGAAGAAATTCATATTGTTAACGTATTTCGTCCACAGTGGAGTCGGCACATATCTCCAGTAAGGCGCTTTGAGTTCCAACACAGCAACGTTTCTGAGCGCATACTTTGCGGCATCGATGATACGCTGTGGTTCCGAGTCGCTGGTCAGATCCGAAGAGAGACAACCTAGCCGCGTATCGAGGGCGACGCGACCGATACCTGGGGTATGATCATAGATGGCGCTGTTAGTCTAATCTATTTTATATCAATATATACAAATATTAATAGATTGATTGGGATTGCAATAGATGGCAGCACTACGACGTGTTGTCCCTCGCTGAGTGGACGGATAGGCACTGAATATACAAAAATGGTTAGACCTAATTTTAGGCAATACGCGAAATCTTGGGTTTGTCTTCTGAAAATCTATCCTATTTTAAAGAGAGGCTGGATTGGTATACCGATATCTAATAAACCAGCAATAGATCATAAATAACCACTAAGCTGTTTATGTAGTGCCCATGCTACGCTCGAACGGCCAATCTGTTACTAGAGCATGATTGATTAAAAGCTGCTAAGATTTAATTGCATATAAAACACAAACCAAATTAACTGCTATGCATGGTTATTTTATGTGTGCAGTGTAGGTATCGATGCTCTTAAATGCATTGATTCATAAATAAAGGTAGCAAGTAGTTAAGACTGTTATCGGGGGGTATCGTATTACCCAGTTACTGGGTTGTGGAAGTCAGATAGGCGGTTGCTCCATGTAAAATACTGGTATTCAGCTGCATACGGTTAGACTGGAAGCTGACCCCAACATAGTTGGGAAAAGGCTAGGCAGATTGATTAGGAAGTGGTGAAAGGCGGTAGTTTTGGGAGACTGTCTTAATGTCATTTTGAGGTTTGAAAAGTGCTGATTCACACCCTAGTTTGAATAAATTACTTTTGATTTTAATTCGTCCCGGTTATCTAAAGGTCCTACGAAGCAGATAGACAGAATCTACGTTTGTGCTGTCAGAACCGTTTATAGGCAAGTTTAAAAATGTGAATTTGTCGCCAAGTATCAGTTATTATAATATGTACAAGGTGTATTAAAGGTAATTGAAATAACTTAATACATTCCGATTTCAGTGATAGTCCCTTTGTAAAGGAGCCGGGCGAACGTCCATAGTAAGTTGGGCCTGACGTTACAGTAACGATTACTGCATTATTTTATTTAGATATGAATACCACTTCAAAAAAACTAAAATGTTTTCGAGTGCGCCATGGTAGAAAAAAAATATAGGGTGTTATTGGTTTGTACAAAAACAACGTTGTTGCTCCTTATTATGTTATTCTTACACTGAACTCTCACGTTATACTTATTATATTGTTACAAGATTAATAATGAAGTAAGCTTCAGCAAAATGTGAACTTGTAATGAAATAAACATCTTGAGGTACAACCCATTACTATATAACTGAAACAACGCCTTCGTCTTCTATTTGATGTAATCCTATAGAATTACGCCGCCAAGTTGCTATGCCGCAATTGATACAACGATGACGTTAATCACTCATTGTATTTTACTTCAAAAATCGGGGTAGATGAGGCTGAGGTAAGTCGAGATAACTAAGTCCGTTGTTAGAAATGCGTGGGTCGTTCGTCAAAGTAATATCTGTCAAAATCCTTTTTAAAAGTAGCCAAAGTCGCTAAAGAACACTAATCAAATAATCACACGAAAATAACAGAAAATATCCACTACCGCAAGCTCAGAGCAAAACGAACGAAGCGAATGATTTGTTTGTTGACGTTTGACATGACATTGACATGAGTTTCACTTTATTGCCTGTTTATTGAAATATAATGACCGATTGTGAAATCGATTTAATCAATTTATTTTACGAATTTTATATTACACTATTTAAAAAATGATTTTGTTAAACATATTTACAGAAAGAAACACTGAATCACTTTTTATTGTTTTTGTTTCTATTTATATTTAATGTCATAATGGTATAAAAATAATAATAATAATTAATATATTATTATGAATTCGATGAATCGAATAACTTATTTATCTGGCAACATTATTTAAAAATGAAAACATCGGAAGTCAGAATTTTTATGATTTAATTTTTAATTTCTTATCCCATGATAAAACTGCGTAATATTTCGAGATAAACTATAAAAAAAATTATTGATAAATATTTCATTCCTGTTACGTCAGGCCCAAATTCGCCCGTCTCCTTTGTTCATAATTATTAGTAAAATTACCCCTTCCTCTTAAGGGGTAGTTTTACTAATAATTATGATAGGTAACATGAAGATGAGATGTAAATTCATTGTTAAGAGGAGGCTCCATATTTTTATGTTAATTTGCATGAATATTTTGAAACAGTCGCACATACAAGCAAAATTAAACTTACGTATATGATTTATTGGATTTTTTTCTTTCCACGTTGAAGACAGTTACGTAATTGTAATATTTTCTCTAGATACATTTTTTATTTGAAAATCATGTCTTTTTTAAGGATAATTATAAAAAATAAACACGACTGTTTGGCTTTATGTCTAAAATAAATATTCACAGCAAGAAAATATAGTTTATTATCCAGCCACCAGATATTTTTTCTCTAGATCAATTATTACTTTAATTATAAACGAAATAAGAATTGAGACTTACGCTATTTAGTTTCATGCTCGAACACGATCAAAGAGCGCACTCGATATTCAACTTTATTACTGATGTGTTAGCGTTTAGCACTCATCGGAGTGGCGGGGAGCAAGGGGCGGAGTTGCGTGGAAATTTGAATTAGACTGCCTGGTCTTAAGAGGTCTTCGGTTTATTCTAATTACGAGAATTTGCTAACTACCCCAGTACTTACACTCAAGCGACCAGCGATGGATATCATTATCGAACTCATGAGGCAGGTCACCGTGCTCATCTCTTGCATTCTCCATGTACTTGATAAAGTCTTCGGTGACCTTTTCTATAGGAGCTACGTACTTCTTCACAGTCTGCGGCTGCAGGATCGGCCGCTGCACCTTCGAGCGGAACCGACGCCATTGCTCGCCGTGCCTGTAATATTAACATAATGGAATCATTCGTAGAAGTCTCAAAAGGAAGTGAGTAATAACAATTTGCGTAATTTTTCTACGAGATGTTATAGAGATATTGTTTATTTTTGCACTTGTGATTTAGAATAGCTGATAGTTTGAGATATTATGGAATTATTCATTTATGTCTTTACGCCCAAAATTACCTAAATGAAGAAGGTACTGTGCGTTCACTATGTCGCGTGACGCAATTGAAAGCACTGAATTTTGCAGTCAGTATCGATAGTTCTGTTCTATCAGTCGCCATTTTGAATTCTATTAGTATTGAAACTAAGACTGAAAAATTCAGTGGCAACAATCGCGTCACACGTCAAGTTATAGTGAACGGTTTTTTTTTTTTTTTTAATGTAACGATGGCAGTCTGTGTATAGTTGCTAGATTATTTTTGATTAATAGTGCTCACAAAGCAATTACATAACAAAACACCATAACATCACGCCTGTAATCCCCGAAAGGAGAGGCAGAGGTGTACCTATAGTAGGGTACACCCACATTTCGGCAGTTATGTTTAAGTAAATAAGGTGCAAGCCTATTGCCATAACGGGCACAAATCCAGACTCCGGGCTGCTATTGAGAAATTCCTGATGGAAAACCCTATAACACTTTACCCGACCTTGGAATCAAACCCAGGACCTGACCTCAGCAGTATCGCAGTCAGCAACAAAGCAATTATAGTAACGCACGGATTTGCCATAAATGAAGGCGTAATAACAGATTTAAAAGTCACTAAAATCATATATCTGCGCCTTAACACACTCAGTAACTCCCATGGAAGTAGAAGGAACTAATCCAACATTTTAAAACCCATAAAGAAAATAGTCAATAGAAAAACAGGCGGCGAAGGATAGAAAGTTATACCCCGAGCAAAAGACTACGGGGAACAAAAAAGACATACGAGAGAAAGATAGGAAACTACTCGTATTTTATTTGGGACACGCACAAGAAATACATAAAGTAGCATTTAAAACTAACAATATACAAAAATAATCAATCAAGACTTGCGCGATGCCAAAAAGGCGCTTATCTCAGTATAATGCTGCGATATTTAAAAAATAAATACCGCGGCGCTAGTATTCTGATAGGGCCCCATACGAACATTACGAACACGACGCGTTCATTAGTTAGACAGAATAAATAGCAGCCTAAGCTATCTTTGCTTTGCTAATTAAAAAAGATAAAGAGACCCATCCATAAAAGACACCAGTCATACAAATCAAACATGCTATGTAAAGATTTAAATGTAAACTATCAAACTAACGTAGTCCGGAATTCTTAGCAAACTACACGCCAACGATGGCGAAGAAATGACAGCATAACTTCGAAGAAATCGTCTTAATAAAAATGTCTTTGAAGCATTCGTGAGAATATGTGACTGACTCAAACGTACTGATCACTGCACGCCATCTTTACATAGAACAGGCAACGTTGGAACATGTACCTACTGCTAATTTGAAGTAATTTTTTCATAATAAAATAATAAAAGCAAACGGAAAACTATTGAAATTAAAATAATTTAATCTACTTTAAGCGCGGAAATTTTATAATTATAATAAAATTCATACTATTGCATCATTTAACTACAGACAATTTCTTTAGGCCATTGTCGGTTGTGGAATGATTTTTATTTCTGTAAGTAGGTTTGTACAAACACTTTTACACGTGAATCATATTTTTAAAACTGGATGAGGTTGGCGTCTCCTATCTGACTACTCTGAGAAGAAAGACCGTAACAAACTCAGAGGCCACAGTCTCTTTTATTTAAAGTCCAGACATAATCTTGGTCAGATAATATGAAGGCCATGTAGACTGGTGTCTGAAATGGTCTTTTGAGAAAAGAACTACACAGATTGAGTGGACCTGTGCATTCAGTGCACGCATTTATCAGTAATCGTGCAGCTCAACTTAGAACTTAAGGAGCTCAACGATGCGACGAGCAATATCTCAATGAAAGGACATTTGAGTAGGCCGCATATTACTCAAACTGCCAGAACATGATTAAAACTAAATGAGAAAAAAAAACAATGACCCACTCAATTGGCCTCAGTAAGTCAACCGTCCACTGCTATGTAGGATGTGCACGGAGAGGTTTGCCACGCTAGCTGTGTGGTTCATTTGTTTGCCACCCACGCATCCGTTCCGTGCGTAGAATGGGCGTGGGTCACAGTGGACGTCCCACCTACATTTTTAATCGACTTTTCAAAAACAGTGGAGGTTCTATGTTCGTATGTACGTATTTTTTTTGCATTTGGTAGAGGAAGCTTTCGCGGTGGTACAAATATATAACATTTTTCATGAGTAGTTTTTGAGATAGCTTCAATAATACGTATTTTTCCCACTTCTCTCTTTCGATCTTCAGATCTTATGTGGATGATGTTATAGGTAAGTAAGTTCCTGTCACTGATATTTACAATTCAGTTTTGAATTTGTGTGGATTAGTTACCACAACTAAAAAGTGACAAATAATTTTTTTTCCAAAAAAAACCACCGACTTTCAAAAAAAACACTACAAAGTGAATAAAAAAATAACTTTAATTTCGGAAATCGGTGGCAAAAACGAAAATACAAAACCAAAGACACTGACTTCCGAAATTAAAGTAATTTTTTGTAAAAAGTTTTTTCATGCAAAACGAAGCGTAGCCGTGGGCTGCCGTGGAACAGCACCTTTAAGTCTATCGCTCCATTTGCATACTATAATACCCGGTATATTTTTTAGTGTCCCGTCAATAGATTTTGCTCATATTTGAATGCATAGCGCGTTTGCGATGCGTGGGTGGTGTGAAAATGTTTACGCTTTATTTTTTTCCCTCATATTGTAAAAAGAAACTAGTATAGTCGGTGACCAGCATTACCTGACCTCTCTTCCATTATTCTTCTTTGTAAGAGGGGTCATGTAATGCTGGTCACCGACTGTACGTGATCAGTGAATTGATTATGTTCATTTGTAAACGTAGGTATAATGTTGCTGTTGGTACATGATGTAATTAAAATTGTGTCACTATGTGCTACCCTGTATGACGTACAAACATTTCTTACATACTAGCTAATAGGTGTACACCTAGCCTATCAAAAATCAAAAATACTCAGCAAAACTTTTAGCAAAACTTAAACAAAATAATAAAAATTAAGGTAACAATAGTTACTAAACTTATTAACTAAATTAAGTAGGTAATAAATGCATCTGAGAAAAAGGTATTACGTTTTTATTTTTCTTCCAAATATAAAAATAATACGCTTAAAAATAATAATAAAAAATATAAGTATAATACGCTTACTGTATTAGGAACCTATGGAGTGTTTTTTTAAAGTATCTTTTGAAGCTATGACCTCTAACTTGGAGTTTTGCTTTCATTGTTCGAGTAGTCTTCGAGTGAGATAAGTAGATAAAATTAATTTTAGAAGGAATCGGATTTTAAATGATTATTTTTGCGTTTCAACAGTATAACAAAATTCCCATAGCCTTAAAGATGCTTTTTGGGGTTAAGATGTTAATTTCACCTACTTCATCATCATCATGATTTCAGCCGAAAGACGTCCACTGCTGGACATAGGCCTCCCCCAAGGGGGTGTTGACCTACTTGGGTGATCCTAATGTAAAATGTTAGACATAAGATTAAAATGCTGAGATCTCCTTTATGTGAAGAAATACACAGTTAAATTTGCCCGTTATTTGACATGAGTATATCTTTGTAATCTATGCAAATAAATAAAATTTAAGTGTCGTTTGTAATGTCAAAAAACCAGCTTTTTACTAAATACATATGAAAGTATATACGGTACTTATAACAAAAAAAGATTTTTTTCAATTTTTGTCTGTCTGTCTGTCTGTATGTATGTTTTGGGTAATCTCCGAAACGGCTGGACGGATTTTGACGGGACTTTCACTGACAGATAGCTGATATTATAAGGAGTAACTTAGGTACTTTTATTTTAGAAAAAGCCACGCGGGCGAAGTTGCGGGCAGCAGCTAGTCCTATATAAAGAGAAAGCTCTGTTTTTAATCAAACGCTTAGAGACTTTTTGATATTTTTCGCTTTGATCGTGAATCTTACGAGCTTCACTTTGAATCTGAATCTAATTAAGTGCGCTGTATCGACAAATAAATCAACACAAAACAAAGTCATTGAACTTCACAAAAAACAAACTTTCTCTTATTTGCGGAACTCATTAAGAGGACCACCTGCCATTATATCCAGTGGTTTTCTCTGAAGTCGCGAAGTGGTACATAATTCTTTACTGCAGCTATGATACTATCATCTGAGCTATCATGTTTCCGAGTGCATTGCCTCCGTATTGAGCCGCTTCAATGCAACTGGATAAGAGAAATTAGTCATCTTTCTCTGTCTATGTGAGTCTAGCCACATCTAATAATTTATAAAACTTTAATAACTTTTACCGGTGGCTAGGCCCGCCGTGGAGGTCGGAAATTATTCCACGGGAACCTACATACTACCTTGATAAAAATGATTATACAATGTCCTAATCCCCAAAAAAAAAATCAGTCTGAAAAAAAAATCAAAAAAAAATATTTCACATAAACCTACATGGGCACTTATGAAACGTCAGAAGCTAGGTGCACGGTTCCAATTGGTCGTTTCCTATGGAGAAGAGCCGACAAGAAACTCCACGGTTACTCTTTAAAAAAAAAACTGTCTGTTCAGCCGTTAAAGCGTCAAAAGATGACAGATAGACAGAATAACCTACACTTGCACTGTTACACATAACATCACACCTGAAATTCTTCAAATTAGGCAAGGTGTAGCTTAGCATGTACGCCCACATTTGGCGAGTTATGTTTAAGTCCTATGTAATGGGGGCGAGCCTATTGCCATCAAACGGGCACAAATCCAATCATATTTTGATCAAGATACAACCTGACACTGACCTGCAAATCGCAAAAAACGTAAGAAAATTTGAAATTTCGCGGGCCACAGCTGCGGATTCATCTTAGAATAGAATAGAATAGAATACTCTTTATTATGTACACCATAAAAGTTACAGATATAAATGTTGAAATTTTACACAGGGTGACACAATGGGCGGTCTTATCGCTAAAAGCGATCTTTTACAGACAACCTTTGGATGGATTAAAAAGAGAAGGAGAGACAGTACTGCAGGTAGTCAGTGGTGAACTATTTACATGTACAATAAATACATACATACACTAAGCATAACTTATCCATAATATATATATACAATAATAAACATGAAACAACATCAAGGAACTGTATTCTGTAATGATGCTGTTTAAGAACAGAGAAAGTGTTTTTTTACCAGAATTTTAAAAGTGGACAACATCTTAACGATTTTCTAGAGCATTTTAATGTGCAAAGTGAGATCGCAGTCCATAAAAGATCGCCCTGGTTAACTGTGCTACTATTACCGAGCGGTAAAAAATAGGCACATGAGAGAATACAACTGTGAACCGGCGCCGCCGCCGTATGAAGTTGTTAAGATTTTAAATCGTATTAGCTAAACTGTAGAATCAGAATCCAAACTGGTACATATTTATTTTGCTGCGTGAATAAAGGAAGGGACTACAAACTTTTTACCCTACCGTAAAGTCAAACCTTACAAAGCTCCCTGATTTCCTTCGACATACCTCCCTAGTATATCTTAATCAGCATATAATATTCCCACTGTTGGGACACATACCTCCTCTCCGTGAGAGGGAACGCACCGTAATCCACCACGCGGGCCCAGTGCGGGTTGGTAGATGTCACATGTCTAGTCTTCAAATTGTTGGTTCTAGGACATGCCGGAAAAAATTATAAACTTTTATTGCTTGAATACGAGACTTTTGGCTACTTATTGTGTATTTTTTTTTTGTGCAGAAAAAACAATTTTTGTTTCTTTTTGTCTTTCTTGAAAATTGAATTAAACCCAGGTTCGATTCCTAGGTCGGGCAAAGTGTTATTAGGATTTTCTATGAGGAATTTCTCAGTAGCAGCCCGGAGTCTGGATTTGTGCCCAGTTGATGGCATGAGGCTCGCCCCCTATTACATGGGAGTTAAACATAACTGGCTAAATGTGGGTGTACTATTACACCTCTGCCTATACTTGTAAAAAAATAATAGGCCGATTGACCATCGCGACATAACTAGTGAAGTAACCATACAACACGGTACACGATACTCACGATAAATCGATTCAAGTTAAATGTCAAAACGGGCCTATTCTTTTTTGACAACTTTAACCCTTCGCAGATTACAGGCTTGATGTTCTGTTATGTGTGTGTGTGTGTGTGTTTTGAATTAATGTAACTACAGTCATTTATAAACTCACGCCTTCTTCCCGTGGGGACTTGGGGAGGCAGACACTACAGAACGCCACCTGCTACGATCCTTACTTATTCCTTGTAGGTCGTTTACGTTCATACATCATCACCCTTATTGCTTTACAGTTTGAATCACAATCAAAGAGTTTTGAAGGATAATACTAATCCATTGCTTCATAGGTTTGAAAAATTCGTCTACTCAACAACGTAAGTAACGCAATGGACGTAGGTGAACTGTCAAAATTAAACCCATACCGCCTTATTACAAAACTAGATTTATATTTTGACATGGCTTAAACCATGCAGCCAGTTTTTTGAAATAAGAACGTAACAGTGATTGAAATACCGTTCTTTATACAAAACTGAAAACTTAGTTCGGTACTAAGTTGTCAGTTTTGTGTTTAGGAACTTTACCATAGTCGGAATAAAGTTCGAAATTCCATAATGGCTCCATGTTTTAAACCTGGGTCTGAAGATAAACCTTGTTTTGTAATAAGGGGGATTGAGATCGATTGTCATTTTATGTATGTTATGCAATTAGCCCGCTGGTCATACACGCACGCTGGATGCTAATGCTACGCACCTGACATTCCTGAAGAACATCACCAATAACACCAATAACTATCTCTGCTTCTTTTCATAATTAATTAAATAGGTATTATCGGAATGATCTCACAAATTTCCCGCAAAAAGTGTAAACTAGTAAACATACAACATTTTCCTCCACTACAATGACTCATAAAACGTAAGTGATGTACAACAGCCACGACATTATTGAGACATGGTTTGTGTCCAAAGTATATTCAAAGATGTTTGTCTGTTTGCACATCGGCTCGGATAACTATTGACGCTTATGTTCTAAGATCCGCTAACATAACTACGAGTTATGACTGTCTTCGCAAGCCATGATTTGCAAATTCCTTACTTCCAATTAGTGAAATATTTTGAGAGCAAACAAAGGTTCGACTGTATTTTGGACTTTACCGAAGGAGGTTTAAACAAATAGCTTCACTTTTATGGGCAAAAATGTTCAATGATTATGATTTTGACATAGATTTTCGGCATTATGGCTCTTAGAAACTCGAGCCTTTAAAGTCATTGATGCTGTAGCGGCATCAACATCGCCACATACATGCGAACTACGCGTCACACTGACGTCACGCAAAATCCTGCATCACACAAGTAGAGTTTACCGCGCAACTACCATATAAACAACATCCCAACATCAACCGTCGCATACTGCGTTCGGATCTCGCTGCGGACGGTCGTGTTGTGTGCTGCTATCGGTGTGCTCCCGCCCTCCTGCCGCTCTCTCGTGCCCGGTATTGTTACGCTTGCGTAACGCTCTCGTAGTCGCCCCGACTACATCCGATCGTCGATTGATTGGGTCGATTAATTTATTAATCAATTCAATCGAAAGACCTGGATCACAAAAATTGTCTTTTTCAAGACAGGTGTTTCTATAGCAGGAAAACGTTATTAAATTCATTAGGCCCCTTCTGGGTAAAACCACAGTTTCGTGGTCCTCGGTGGATACCTTACGGTGCCAACGAAACCGAGTGGGGTGCTGACCCAAACGCACCCGCCGAACCCCCTCAGGGAGAGGCAATAATTTGGACGGGTCCCAGAGTTAACCGGCCTTGGGGGATCTCCTAGTCGGCTCTGGTGACAGTTTTCCTCCCACAGCGACTCACCTAGTGTCTTTAGGGTGTGTCTACACCCTTCGCGCTAGACCAAATAAGGCCCCCTTGCACAATAAGATCGGCAACGGGATCACAAGCTCAGGGCTCACCATAGGTACTCATCCTCCCTGTCTACACCCGACAGGGAGCGAAACTCATCCCCGGGCCAATCCACCCGGGGAGTTAGGCGTAGGGCCACGATAGGCTTCATTTTCTTGTAGTGGAGTCCGGCTCCAAAATTCCTCCGATAGGATCCCCCCTCTCGGTAGTATGGAGGACGACCTCTTACTGACGTTCGTCAGAGAGGTCCTCCTCAAGGACCAGGACTTCCTCAGGAAGTATGCTTCCCAGATTAGTGGGTTGAGGGCTACGCCATCAGCGAGCCTCTCACAGTTCAGCGATGCGCTCGCTTCGAACTCAGACGACTCTGACTCACAGAGTCGGTCAGATAGTCCGGTAGTGTCGATGGACACCACCGCCCCCGCGGACAATAACGCGGCGGCGGCGAACTCAGACTCCTCGGATGCGGAGTCAGGTTCTTGTTCTTCCTCCTCTGGACCAGAGGAAGGGGGCATCACCTCAGGCCCTGGCAAGAGGAAGAAGAACAAGAGCAGGTCTTCGCAACCTGCTAAAATGGTTGCGATCGAGGCTCCCTCGACCTCCGCTCCCTCTACCCCCGCGGTAGTAGACATAAAGGCAGACCTAGAGAGACAGGGGATCCCTGTCCTCGAAGTGCACAGGATGCACCGATCCAGAGGTGGATCCGCATACGACATGGTTCTTGTCGTGTGCCCACAAACTGAAGGGCATCACCCAATCTTCAAGGTTAGCTCGATATGCTACCTTAAGGGCTTCGACGTCCAGAAGCCCCACAAATCAAGCATCATAGGCCAATGCCACAGATGCCAGCTATACGGACACGCGCAAAAGAACTGCTTTGCGAAACCCAGGTGCGTCAAGTGCCTGGGCGAGCACGGCACTTCTGAGTGCACCCGTCCAAAGGACCGTGCCCTCTGCACCGAGCCTCCCAGCTGCGTCCTATGCGGCCAACAGGGTCACCCAGCCAATTACCGTGGCTGTCCTAAAGCCCCGAAGTCATCTTCCTCGAAGCTGACCAAGCGTTTCGACGCGAGGCAGCAACGAGAGCACCCCGGGTACCCCGCTACCCTGTCTCAACCTCCGCAGCGTCTGAGCCCTCAAAGGTCCAGCCCGTGGAATTATTTTAACCACCAGCAGGCCTTCCCTGCCTTCGGCCAATATATGGCCCCTCCTCTCCATCCTCAACCTCTGATGATGGACCCCAATATTCGCGCTCAACGCGCTCAACTGGCACCCGCCGCTAACACCGCGCTTCCCGCGGCTCCCGCGCCTCTCGCACCCCGCGCGGCTCCCGCGCCCGCCGCGCCCCGCGCGCCTCTCGCGCCCCGTGTACCTGAGCCAGCTCCTAAAGCCGCTCCCGTCGCCACCACTCGCGCGCCCCCTAAACCCGCGACTTCTTCAGTTGGCGCCGTCGCTAACGCACTAGACGCGTTTAATGTGATCACGAGCACATTCAACGTGTTCATGTCTCCTCGCGCCATTCAAATGGCCGGGGAATTAGTCAAGGCTCAATCCTCTGGCAATCTCTATCAGATCCAGAGCATATTCAATGCGTACCCGGAAATTACGCAAGTCCTCAACACCTTCGCGAAACGGCCCTAATATGTATAATACGGCCCCCGCAAGAACTAAACTCAGATCCCTCAAGTTAGGCTTTTTCAATGCCAACGGCATTAGGGGACAACGCGACGAAGTCGCCGAGTTCCTCCGCGTCCACAAGTTAGACATTCTCCTAGTACAGGAAACCTTCCTCAAGCCGAGTCATCGAAACCCGTCAATTGCGAACTATCGCATAGTTCGCAACGACAGGTCTCGATGCCACAAGGGCGGCACCTTGATCTATTATAGAACCCCTCTATACTGTATTCCTCTTGATCCTCCAACTCTCTCGTGTCTTGAAGTGTCTGCATGTAGACTAGGCATGTCAGGTCATAGACCGATTACGATAGTTTCGGCTTACATGCCGCCCACCGCGACCTCGTCAGCAGACGGTCTCAAACTGCTCTCTGACGATCTTTCAATTCTCTTTGGCCTGAGCGAATCCGTTATCATAGCGGGTGACCTCAACGCCAAACATCCGGCCTGGAATAGTACCAGTACCACGTTCCGAGGCAGACACTTGTTTGACCTCTGCCCCGTCCTAAACTTTGACGTCATCGCCCCGATGACGCCCACCCACTACCCTCACGACCCCAACCATACCCCTGACGTATTGGACATAGCGCTCCTAAAGAATATCAACCTCCGGTTGGATTCGATAGAGGCGATGGACGAACTGACTTCCGACCACCGACCAGTCGTCATGAGACTGGTCCCTCGCGACGGACTCCCTGACCCGGACGAACCCTCTCGTATCAAAGTAGTCACGGACTGGAGGAAAGTAAGCGATCGCTTGAAATCCACCACTTCCCCTCTACTAGACTCTATACCAGATCAGTTTACCTCAATCGCTGACACGACGGCCGCGATCGGCTCACTCACGGAACACGTACAATCGGTCCTGAACGATTGTTCAAGGCAAGCTCCGGCGATGGACGAACATCGCTTGAGGCTGCCGGACGATGTGCGTGAACTGCTGACTGAGAAGAACGCGGCTACTCGTGCCTACGACGTCTTCCCCTGTGACGCCAACAAAGCTCACATGCGCTATTTGCAGAGATCTGTAAAGACACGCATGGCCGAGCTGCGTGACGGTAACTGGGACAAGATGTTGAGCGAGCTAGAGCCCACTCATCTGGCATTCTGGGAACTTCAGAGGAAACTCAAGTCCCAGCAAGTAGTCTCTATGCCTCCCCTGACACGACCCGACAGGACGATAGCATTCGACGACATCGACAGGGCTGAATGCCTAGCTGACAGCCTCGAGACCCAGTGCTCGCCCAGCTCTCAACCAGTAGACCAGGCTCACCTCGCTGAGGTGGATGCCGAAGTCGAACGTAGAGCCTCTCTCCCTCCGGTCGAAGACCCTGATTGTCCTCTAGACCCCGTCTCCCCGGACGAGGTTCACGATATAATCAAGGGTCTGAAACCCCGTAAAGCCCCTGGATCAGACGGTATCACCAATAGGGTGGTCCAGTTGTTCCCGGCTCACCTGATCATGCTAATGACCACCATCTTCAATGGTGCTCTTAGTAATAACATTTTTCCACAATCGTGGAAAAATGCCACCGTCATCGGTATCCCGAAGCCCGGCAAGCCTAAGACCGAGCCTTCCAGTTACCGTCCCATCAGTTTGCTCGACGTTTTCGGCAAGGTCTATGAGAGGCTTATTTATAAGCGTCTCAGAGACTACGCCGAGACGAAGGGGCTCATCCCCAACGAACAGTTCGGTTTTAGAACCCAACATTCTTGCGTACAACAGGTCCACCGTATCATAGAACACATAAGCGCCGGTTTCCAGCGCGGGTTCATGACGGGTGCTGTGTTCTTCGATATCGCGAAAGCGTTCGACAAAGTCTGGCACAACGGCTTATTGTATAAGCTATACAAATTCGGTGTGCCAGATCGTCTCGTGCTCATCTTACGGGACTATTTGTTGAACCGCACCTTCCGCTATCGCATCGAGGGTGCGCTCTCTTCCCCTCATCCGATCCGCGCAGGCGTCCCTCAGGGGTCTGTGCTGGCTCCGCTCATTTTTACGCTGTTCTCCAGTGACATCCCGAAAAGTAGAAAGGCGCAGTTAGCTCTGTTCGCAGACGACACGGCCATCTACTACACCGGCCGCAGTCAAGACCAGATCTCCCGCATCCTACAGACCGAAGTCAACAGACTCGGTGACTGGTTCAGGAAGTGGAGGATCGAGGTCAATCCTGATAAGAGCCAAGCGGTCCTCTTTTCTAGGCCCCGGCGTAGACCGGACCTACCACGACAGATCAAGATGTTCGGCAAGCCTATCCCTTGGGAGAAGCGAGCCAAATATCTCGGTGTGATCCTAGATCACCACATTTCGTTCGCTGAGCACATAAAGCAAGTGCGTTCGCGCGCTGCTTTCGCTCTCGGTAGGCTTCATTGCGTTCTGAACTCACGCAGCAAGTTGTCCCTTAAGGGCAAATTGCGTATTTACACAGCGTGCATCCGGCCGATTATGACGTACGCGTGTGCCGCTTTCGCACACGCCCGTCCCCATCTCATTCACAGAATGCAGGCACTTCAAAACCGATTTCTCCGTAAAATTACGGACGCTCCATGGTTCGTTCGGAACGAAACCCTACACGTAGATCTTAGAATCCCCACCATCAAGCAGTTTTTGAAACGCGCGACAAAGCGGTTCTTCGAGTCCGCAGATAGACATCGCAACCCCTTGGTTGTGCAGGCAGCTAGCTATAGGCCATCTCAAATCAGTAAGACTCGCCGACCTAGGCATACTCTCTTAGACCCGGATGACCCCATTACTCTCCTTCAGGAAAGCAATAGGGCCACAAGTACAGTGCACAAACACAAACCGTCATTCCGTCCTCGCCGCCGAGGTACCACGCGAAGATCAAGAATAAATTGTTCCCCCCGTCCCTTGCACGTCGAACCGCCAGCCCCGAGGCTGAGTGAGCCGTAGCATTTAATAGTAATCCCCGTTAATAATCATGAATTTAAACTTTTGATCCAGCCCGTCCCCAATTTGCTTTGTTTTTCCCCAACGACGCCCTAAGCCGAGGTTCGTACCCCACAGGGGGTGCCCTTAGAGCGCTGTCGTTTAGTTTTTAATACTTTTATTTACGCTCCTGGCTGGAGGCTTTAAGCTAATACCTTAGGGCAGCCACAGGAAAGACCGGTTAAGCAGTCACGGCCTCTCAAGGTCAACTGCGAGATGCCATATAAAAAAAAAAAAAAAAAAAAAAAAAAAATCAACCGTCGGGCAGTTGCCTACCAGACACAACAACCGTCTGGTCGGAGGATCTTCCCTTTTCTATTGAGGATGAGTGAACTTTAAACCCTGATCCTCATTTCTGTATATCTTGAATTTTTCAAGAAAATATATCACGAAATGTGTGTGATTAATAAGAGTAACAAAAAACGTAACTAAACATAAAATACCGAAATATGAACCAATAGATTAGCAACATACTTCAAAATCATTCAGATTGTGATTCAAACTGTGTTACGAAATATGGTGCAGGTAATATCTGCAAGTACTACTGCAATAACATTTACGCAAACTATTCGTTCCTCTTATAGTCCAAAGCTAAGTGGTTCTAGAGTCAGACACCTTTTACACAACCGGTCTACCTTTCTGGCACTAACCGACATAATTATTCAGTTTCACAACGTCTAAGTAGAATAAATTGGATCCATTAAAGTAGATGGTATTGCATCGGATTTCTAGCTAGAACATAATAATTAACTTAATTTGAAGTCAATGCAATATGTGTGTTTCTTTGTTCTGTCCAAAAGAAAGAAAGACAAAGTATTTATTGGGACTCGCTCAGGAGATCACAAATTAAACTTACCAATCATAGACAAATTACTATTGTGTAAATGATGTGTTATCTAGGAATATTGAATAGAATCTCAATCAATCTGCCTAGTCTTTTCCCAACTACGTTGGGGTCGGCTTCCAGTCTAGCCGGATGCAGCTGAATACCAGTATTTTACATGGAGCGACTGCCTATCTGACCTCCACAATACGATACCCCTTGGTAATAAGACTTAAGACTGGTTGTCAGACGTTCAGGCTTCTGACGACTCGTAACGTCTGTCAAAGATTTACGAATGACAGCCGGTAACCACGGCTTAACGTGTTTTCCAAGGCACGAAGGAGTCTTGGATGTAAAGATGGTCCAACACTGGCAAGCGTAGCTTAACCTAATGGATCGACACATGCGGATGTTATTAATTAGCCAGGAGCTCCTCAATATTGAATAGAATCTATGAAAATCAAATTGAATCGTGATGATACATAAATAATAATATCCCTCTGACCGAATTTCGATAATGGCATCCAGTCTCAACGCAGATAAGCCAAGTCTCCTGACCGAATTTCGGTCATGGCGACCAGTCTCAACGGAGATTAGCCAAGTACACAAGAGGTATTATAGTGCACAAGTGTAAACGCAAACACAGGTGAACTCCCTCTTCCCTCACTCTTATAGTCCGATGGGACGGAAATCCGACACGACTGGTGATGAAACATACGAATGAACTGTACTTTGTCTTAAAATACGATTTCCATATAAGAGGCTGCAGTGCTCATTCACCCTGGGGCCCAAGTCTGCTATTTTTATAAATTCAGTCATTCCGACACGATCCTATTGTCATGCCATTGTCATTTAGCTAAAAGTTCATAATCTGGTAAATTCATAATGGTCGATCAGTGGTCGGTCAATGTTCTCGTAATATAATTGGGTTATTATAATGGCATTGTCGTATTGCCACTATTATAAAACCCATTAGTAGAAATTTCATTCATTTGTCATTATGTACGAGATTACCAATATATGCAATTTCTTCTTTCAATGTAGTGTCAGTGGCCGACCATTGGAAAGTCATAATGACGCCATTATAATAGTAGATTACCAAACTTGTCAAAATCAACAATTATGAAATCACTGATCGACCATTCTGACACTATTGTAATAGCAGACTTGAGGCCCTGGGCATAGCCGAATGTGCACAATACCTAAAAAATAATGGCGAGAAAATTGTTGATGGAATTATTAAGCGTCTACTTATGTCACCGTGATAAAACCTGACGAAATAATCAAATCAACTTTAAAGCCTATCGAAGTCTGGCAAAAAGTCGTCATAATTGAAAACTTAATTGACTAGTTTAGTGATGATTGATAAAAAAAATCATGGCGTAGGTTTCTTTTTCTGGCTTGACTTCATGACCTTGTTGTTGCCTTGTAATAAAAATCTTGCTCAAGTTACATAAAATTAAATGTCAACAAAAATTTGTTTGGGAGTTCGCCATTGTTCTTTCCCAAATTATCATCCAGACATGTAAGGACTTTTTTTCAACTAATAGTTTTGCCTTTGCCTGGTTTATAAGATTCTAAAAAAATTGTCGAAAAATACTTGAGTATGATCCTATTTATTAGAATGATTACTTAGGAAATGATGAGCCTCTGTGTCGGTCTTTTTATATAGCATCCATGTCATGACCACAAGTACTGCAATATACGAAGATGTTAGTACAATCAATATGCATAACCAGGTGTGTAACCACTACAGCTAGTACACGTTGTCCTTTTAATAGCTATATGTATGTACTGCATACTTAATATCGTCCTTTAACTTGGGGATTTCCTGGCTGTTTACTACTTTGTTCAAACTTCAGAGACAACCAGTTTGTTCACAAACAGATAAGAAAGTGATTGAGCAAGCAGTTAACCTTCGCAGTCCTTAATAACTTTAGAGATGGTAGAAGTAAATATAAGGTGTTTTATTTTCAATCCGTTAAAAACGATTTTGTTCTTGTTGGGATCAGAATGTTGGGCCACAAAAGGGATGAATGAAAGGCAATTTCATGTAGCTGAGATGAGAATGCTAAGAGGAATGTGTGGTGTGACACGAATGGATAGAATAAGAAATTAGTACATAAGAGGAGGTCTGAAAGTGGCACCGGTGACTGAAAAGTTGTGCGGAAATCGGTTGTCATGGTATGGGCATGTGATGCGGAGGAATGAGGAAAATGTCCTGAGGAAAGTTTTGAGTATGCATGTCGATGGCTATAAGAGTAGGGGGATACCAAAGAAACGAGTGATGGACTGTGTGAAAGATGATATGGCTAGAAAGGGAGTGACTACCGAGATGACGACTAATAGAGAAGTATGGAAGAAAGGGACATGTTGCGCCGACCCCAAATCAACTGGGATAAGGGCAGGAGAATGATGATGATAAACGATTTTGTTTCTAGCTGGAACTTCAATATTAGAATATTGAAGTTCCATCGTTCTGAGCTAGGTATATCTTGCATGTTTCTTCATATCGATCGTAACGGTCCATTTCTTTAAAACAAAGTCGCTTTTCATGTCTGCCTATGTGTCTGCTTAGGTTTTCACCATATATATGTAGATAGAGTGTCGCGCTGCAAAAGAACTAAAACAACCAGGCCAACTTTGCTATGCTGGTGTGCGTGACAGCTACGTCTTACACTCGCGCCACGTCATTGTGTTATTCTAGTGCACGTGCATTTTGCGGCCAACAGTTGGACGCAATATTTTTCGACGAGTTCACAGCTTTGACTGTCTATCTAGACATATTTATATCTTTTGTGTTTAACTTAAATATAGCACAGAAATCTAGATGTTCTGACATATCGCTGCCTTTACACCCATGTGATACAAGGGTAGGTTGCTAGTGGAAAATAAATCAGAAGCCACCTTATCGTAAACCGTGTTTTAATAGTCTTGAGTCGAACTCGAGGGTGTTATATGCTATAATTAAATATATTTTTTTTATAAACAGTTTTTATAAATTACTTGCTTTATTAAGTATGTATAGCGATTCTTAAAACGTAGGTAGAAGGAACAACAGGGTTTTTGTTATATATTGTATAAGTACCCAGTCTATTTAATAAGTAGAAAGTATGGAGATTTCAATGTAGACTTAACTATTGCCTTAGGGCAATCTGTAATGATAGATTTAAGGTGATAAAATACTTAAATAAATAAAAATTTATGCGTATGAGTAATTGATGCACTTACTAATACTACAATGCTTCAAGATTATGACACTATTAATATGAATTGATGAGACACACCATTAGGTCATCATATTAACATCTCGCAATCGTCCAGTATAGAACAATAAATAACATAACATCACGCTTATAAACCCCGAAGGATTAGACTGAGGTGTACCTTAGTACACCCACATTTCGCCAATTATGTTTAAGTGCCAAGTAATAAGGGGCGAGTCAACAACACTTTGCCCGTCTTGGGAATCGAACCCAGGAACTCATGCCCAGCTATAGCCCTTGCCAACGAGGCATTCACACAACAATAACTACTAAGAGATATATTCCATGAGCTCAATTAATAAATACTGCCATAAATAAACAAAAAACCTAGCAAATTGATTGACGGATTTTCTACGACAGTCACCGTATTTGTACGATTATTTGTCATGAAGTACGATATACTATCCTTATTCAACGATCGTACGCAAAAATGTGCTATGGAGCGGGCTATGCTCGGAGTTTCTTTGAAGAATAAGATCAGGAATGAAGTTATCCGGAAGAGAACCGGAGTTACCGACATAACCTGCAGAGTAAGCAAGCTGAAGTGGCAGTGGGCTGGCCATGTTTGTCGAAGGACCGATGGCCGGTGGAGCAGACGAGTCCTGGAGTGGAGACAGCGTATCGGCAAGCGTAGTGTGGGGCGCCCCCCAGCTAGATGGACCGAGGACCTTAAAAAGGTGGCTGGGGCAGACTGGATGCAGAAAGCGGAGGACAGGGTGTTGTGGCGCAGCCTGGGAGAGGCCTATGTCCAGCAGTGGACCGCTATAGGCTGAGTTGATTGACGCAAAAATACGATAATTTCTATTTTGACAAGTTATCTTACTGACATCATGCCAATGCAATAAAACTTAGCAAAAGTGGTAATTGCACCGATTTCGAACCCACAGAAGAAATGTTAAGAAAATCCAGCCAATAACAAAAATAACGACGAGATGCAGTGCATTGAACAGATTGCAGAAATCGAAATAAATGTTTAATTTACTTGTGAATGTTTAATTAATAATTCTAAGTTATGGGATAATTTAAAGTTTATTTGATGATTGTGTCTTCCAGATATTTTCTTGGTGCCTTTATTAATTTTTCCTTTAAAGGTTATACGGGGAGAGACTATCGACTATAGAGGGGCTCGTGGCTAAGTAATAACAGCCGCACGGGTCAATCCATCAGGTTAAGCTACGCTTACCGGGGTTGGTCCGTGGATGGGTGACCATCTTTGCATACCGAGACTCCTCCGTGCCTCGGAAAGCACGTTAAGCCGTTGGTCCCGGCTGTCATTGGTGGATCTTTGACAGTCGTTACGGGTCGCCAGAACCCCGAAAGTCTGACAACCAGTCATACCAAGGGGTATCGTATTACCCAGTTCAAAAGTGCATCATATGTGCCTATTTGAAATAAATGGTTTGACTTTGACTTACTGCCTATCTGACCTCCACAACCCAGGAACATGCTGTAAGATGATGTAAAATACTGGTATTCAGTTGCATCCGGTCAGACTGGAAGCCGACCCCAACATAGTTGGAAAAAGGCTAGGCAGATAGACTGGGAGAGACTATCGTGTTTGACTCTGTTTTTCCAAGACGTACAATTTTTTTTAAATGTCCGATTCTAACACTGACTGGTAGTCGAAGTATCGTAGTTTAGATAACAATTTATGATTTAATTGCGGGGTAATAGCGTAACATACTATCAGTAGCAATGGTTGACAGTTCAACAACATTCATTGCGATATTTACGTTGTTGAGCAGACAAATTTTTCGAACATATGAAGCAATGGACTAGCAATATACTTGAAATCATTCAAATTTTGATTGTGTGTTACGCAATTACGGTGCTGGTCATTAATTTAATTAATTACTCTATTTTAATAAATAGAGTAATAATGACCAGCACCGTAATAACCGTAAAAATTACTCTAAATGAAGTAATTTCAACAATATTACACAATAACTGTCGTTATTTGGTCGTTAGTTTTTTTAATGTTAATTATAACATGGTAAATAGATTACACTATTTTGTATTTATCGTGAAATAACGGAATTTATTATACGTTTCTATCGAAATAACGAAAGGGTGATAAGTTGATAACCGTTTTTTAGGGTTTCGTACTAAACAAGGAACCCTTATAGTTTCGCCATGGCCGTCTGTCTGTCTGTCCGTCCGTCCGTCTGTCCCCGGCTTAGCTCGGAGACGCTTAGTCCTAGAAAGCTGTAATTTGGCAAGGGTGTACATATTCATCACGCCGAAAAAGTCGTAAAATAAAACCATGAAAAACATTTTTTTTAGGGTACCTCCCTTGCACGTAAAACGGGGATGATATTTTTTTTCTCATCTAATACATGGTGTGGGGTATCGTTGGATAGGCCGTTTAAAAATATTGTGGGTCTGCGAAAGCCATTTTTCAATTCTGAGATTCGTTTGCGTAATATTAAGCTTTAGAGTGCTATTTTTTGTTAGAGTCAAGTGTCCCCCCCTGCCAGCTAAATGGTTAGTTTTGGATATGTGAAAAAATTCATGGCAGTAGTATATATAACGAAATTAAAAGGAAAACTATCACAGCTAAGTAGGGTTTACTAGTTAACGAGTAATAGTCCACCAACTTAAATTTGCAGTGGAAGAATTGACCGTAACGTATATCGATGTATGGGAGAGCATGTTTTTCAACTACAATGTTAAGTTTTTTTGGTTATGTTGTAATAAATGGAGTATATTATGTAGGTTCAATTAAACACGCTACCTTGTATAAAATGAGAGCTACCCAAGCATGATCGTGCATCTGCGAATAATTTGAGATTAGCTTTGGGTCCGCAATTAACAGGCGCATCTTTGATGACGATCAGACCATAGAAGGCCGTACTGTGTTGAAATGGGTAATTATTTTGTCAGTCATTGCATTAAGTGTAGATAAATCATTATCTATTGCGAGACATGTAATTATTTAATGTTTTGTGGTTGTCTGCTTCTCGTTTAAAAACGCAAAAATACAGTGAAAATTAAAACGACTAGCCGCCAGTTGCACGTAAATTAATTCCCCATTAAAAGTAATGCTGTCACTTTCTGATACTTTCCGTTAGAGAAAGACAGCTTTGTTTTAATCGGGAATTAAATTCGGGTTTTATAATTTTAAGTAATATTTCTTCTGCCCATTGACCACCACATAAACTGTTGGTTTAGACGGTAGTCTTTAGTAAGGTAAAATGTTCTTGTTGGCTTTAGCAGCACAAAATAAGTAAACGGTTAAACAAACAGGTCAATACAAAGATACCTTTTTGTTAATTTTGACCAGATTTTTTAAAGCACCCTGCAACAATTTTTTTTTTTAAACGTTGCCCCACACTAGGAATTTCTCATGTATCTTGGGTGCATTTACAAACATTTAAACTCACATACACAAACAGCCAGACCCGGAACAACTTCTTGTAGGTCATACAAATATTTGTTCCGTGCGGGAATCGAACCCGCGACACGCCGCGCAGAAGTCAATAGCCCACTGCGCCAACCGTGCCGTCAAAAAATTTTATTCAATGGTATCTTAACTCTATCTAATCTTAACTAAATACTTAGGGGGCTCGTGGCTAAGTAAGAACAGCCGCACGGGTTGATCGATCAGGTTAAGCTACGCTTGCCGCGTTTGGTCCGTGGCTGGGTGACCATCTTTACATACCAAGACCTCTCCGTGCCTCGGAAAGTACGTTAGGCCGTTGGTCTCGGCTGCCATTTGTAAATCTTTGACAGTTGTTACGGGTTGGTAGAAGCCCGAAAGTCTGACAACCAGTCTTTCCAAGGGGTATCGTATTACCCATTAACTGAGTTGTGGAGGTCAGATAGGTAGTCGCTCCATGTAAAATACTGGTATTCCATTGCATCCAGTTAGACTGGAAGCCGACCCCAAGATAGTTGGGAAAAGGCTAGGCAGATGATTCTATTGCATCACACTAATATTATAATGACGAAAGTTTGTGAGTGTGTGTGTGTGTGTATGTTTGTTACTTCTTCACGCTCAAACGGCGGGACCAATTTTGATAAAATTCTGTATGGAGGTAGCTAACACCCTGGATTAAGACATAGGCTACTTTTTATCCCGATATTCCCACGGAATCGAGACTTACGCGGGTGAAACCGCGGGGCGCAGCTAGTCTTAAATAATATTAAAAATGCGAAAGTTTGTTTTTTTGTTACGCTTTCACGCTAAAACGGCTGAAGGGATTTGGTTGAAATTTGGCACGTGGGGAGAAAATGACCTGGATTAGGACATAGGATACTTTCATCCCGGTAGTACGTCTCCGTGGGATAATTTCTGACCTCCACGCGGCCGCTAAAGATAGTTCTACAATATAAATAACTGGTCTGAGTACTTACTAGTAAGCACACGACATTCTTGCGACGGTAATTTGGCCTTCCCCGCTCTTACTCAGGTTTTTTAAATGCTAAAAGTTCACTCAACCCTATGGAAGGACGAAGCTTAAAAGCTACTGTTTCTTGATGAGGCTAAATCTCGCAAGCTTTAAAAAACTGCGCAACTTGCATTGTAAAACTTATTTATTTTAACAAGAACTAGTTGAGTCTTATAATAATGCTCCCCAGTATAATGGGTTAGTAGGTAATCGATGCATTAAGAGGAGGCTCCCTATTTTTATGTTAATTTGCATGAATATTCTGAAACAGTCACACATACAAGCAAAATGAAACTTTAGTATATGATTTATTGGATCTTTTTCTTCATGATGAAGACAGTTACGTAATTGTAATATATTCTCTCAATACATTTTTTATTCGAAAATCATGTCTTTTTTAATGATAATTATAAAAAGCAAACAAAATTGTTTGGCTTTTTAATCTAAAATAAATATTCACAGCAAGAAAATATAGTTTATTATCCACTCACAAGATATTTTTTCTCTAGATCAGTTATTACTTTAGAAACGTTAAAGTTTTTTTATAAACGAAATAAGAATTGAGACTTACGCTATTTAGTTTCGTGCTCGAACACGATCAAAGAGCGCACGCGGTATTCAACTTTATTACTGATATATTAGCGTTTAGCACATAACGGAGTGGCGGGGACCGAAGGGCGGAGCTTCCGTCCGAAATTTGATTTAGACTGCCTGCTCTTAAACTACATTGTTTCAAGATTATTACACCTTTATATACATATAGACATAAGTTGACAGCTCAAATACATTACAGAACAATAATCCTACGCACTTCTTGGCGGGAAAGTGAAGCGTCATGTTAGCAGTTTTGTTTTATTTTATAAAATTTGTGTTTAGCCGAATATTAATGTGTAATAGTGGTGGATTATTAACTATTAAGTGTTCGTGAACCTGCATTAGTGTAGGCAAATGAAACAAAACAGTGCCACATCACTTTAAGTTCTCTCAAGAAGTCCGCGCGAGGTTTAAGTAAAGTGCCACTGTCTTCACTGAAACTCAAGGGGAGCGGGGCGGGATATCATCTATCATCTTTATCATGCATTGAACGGAGTTAATTTCACAATTTGTACTTGTTACCTAATTTCACATGACACTGGCTATATGCACAAACCGGACGAAAGCCAAAAAGAAAAAAAAATCCTACGCTTCCCATAAATCTTCGTCAGTTACTAACGCTATAATTTGACTTCCATTTTTACAACCTTCACAGCTATCATTATTGTATTCACTATTTCTCGGGGTCATTCAATTCTTTCAACATCAACAATCAAATGTCCAGAGATAATTTCTCCGTCCGTTTTGGGCATGTGTCATTACGGTGCCCGTCACGTCAAGCTGTGCACGCGGCTTTCGCCTCGCCCTGCTTCCCAAGTAGGCCAAGTATATCACTGCGTGCGAGTTCAACAATCATGATGATGTGTTATGGATCTTGTATGTGTCTGGCTGGTGAATAGAAAAACCTAAATAAAAAAACCGGCCAAGTGCGAGTCGGACTCGCGCACGAAGGGTTCCGTACCATTATCAATAAAAACGGCAAAAAAATCACGTTCGTTGTATGGGAGCCCCCCTTAAATATTTGCTTTATTTTAATTTCATTATTTATTTTTAAAGTGAATATACAACTAAATATTCAGTGAATATTTAAGCGTCTACCTGTTTCCGTTATCAATATCGAGCAAAAAAATCACGTTTGTTGTATAGGAGCCCCCTTAAATATTTATTTTAATCTGTTTTTTAGTATTTTTTGTTATAGCGGCAATAGAAATACATCATCTGAAAATTTCAACTGTCTAACTACTACGGTTCATGAGATACAGCCTGGAGACAGACGGACAGACAAACAGACGGCGGAGCCTTAGTAATTGGGTTAACATCTGACATCTCACCTTGGTAATAAGCAACTGAGCAGCAACAGGAATTTACCTTTAAAATGTAAAAAGCTAATTATACTGAAATATTTATTCGAATTATTATATTATATTCATTACTAGTGGTCGCCCACTGGTAGAAATTCAAGCCCCTCTACTTATAATCTAATATAGTACTGACTATTTCCATGATGACACTAATTTCATGCTATCATATAGTACTAACTAATTCCATGCTATTGAAAAGTACTTACTAATTCCATGCTCAAGCTGTCGCTTCCTGTTACACACTTCTGTCCCCGAAAGTGAGCGGAAGTGAGAGGAAGTAAGAGGAATGAGAGGAAGCGAGAGGAAAAATGTTACACATGAAAAACATTATGACACAAGTTGGAATGTTCGCTAAAGTTGAACGTAAAGTTTGAATATGGAAAGCTAGTATGACATGTTTATAAGACACCTTTTCATTTTTCTGAGTATGGCACAAAGAGAAGACTGGATTGCCTATGGACCACGTCCGTAAGTCTTTTATGCCTGAAATAAAATGTTTTTTTTTGGGCATAGAAGACTAAATAGAGTTGGTTGTACCACTGCACTAATGACGATATCAACGCATTAATACAAACAGCAACACAACTCGGTTCAGCACACAATTTCAGGAACATTAAAAACTAACTATTGAAGAAGAAGAAGACTCTTTACTGAACAGAAAAAGTAGTGAGCCAAAAACTAATTGCTTGAATTAGAAATCTGCTGGCCATTTCGGACGCTTCTCTTTATGAATAGATTGTAAAGGCAACGTGTAAAGAAATGTAACGTCACCTCTAAATGAATGAAACGTCGTGCTATTTGGAATTCTATTTAGCATCTACGGGCCTATTACGTGTCTATTTTACTTAGTTAAATCGTGCACTTATTAGCAAGTAGATGAATGTCTATTCATCAATGGTATGGCAAATACTTGGCTTGACACAATACCACAGACTAATAATTCAGCAACGGAAAGATAAAGATAGGTTGAGTTATGATCATCATCATTCCTCTGCCCTTATCCCAATTTATTTGGGCTCGGCGCAACGTGTCTTTTCTTTAAACACGTTTTGTCATAGGAGTCACAGACAGTCCGCTGTGCAGGGCCTGCATGAAGGATGACGAGGCAGCAGCGCATCTGCTACTAAACTGCCCAGTAGTCGCGACGTACAGGGCAAAGTACTTCGGTAAACCAGGTACCCTCTGTGAGAATATGAGTAACACCAAGGCGTTGCTGGCCTTCCATATAATACATAATACGCGCATATTGACGTGGAGTTGCAGAAACCAAAATCAAAATCAACAAAATCAAAAAAAAATATTTCACATAAACCTACATGGGCACTTATGAAACGTCAAAAGCTAGGTGCACGGTTCCAATTGGTCGTTTCCTATGGAGAAGAGCCGGCAAGAAACTCCACGGTTACTCTTTAAACCAGCCCAAAACGGGCTATCATTATACCTATTACCTAACGAGTCCTTTCTTCCATACTTCTCTATTAGTCGTAATCTCGGTAGTCTCTCCCTTTCTAGTCATATCATTTTTCACACAAGTCATCCATCGTTTCTTTGGTGTATCCCTACTGTTATAGAACTCCACATTCATATTCAAAACTATCCTCATGACATTTTCTTCATTCCTTCTCAACACATACCATGACAACCGATATCCGCACCAGTTTTGGTCACCGGTGCCACTTTCAGACTTCCTTTTAAGTACTCATTTATTAATATATCCATTCGTGTAACACATGAATGATGAATAAAAAAAATATTAAAACTAAACTAACTAAACTTCCATTATTAAACAACAAAAAAGCAAAGTACTGTAATAATTAGTACCTGAGTTAATAGTGCTAGAAGCAAATACGTATCTATTACAATCAACAGAAATTACTCTAGATTGTGAAATATTGCGATTTCAGGTTCCCTTTATATAAGTGGTTCATTTTCATGAGTACTACACTCCCTTATTGTATGTCCCTCATTTAACCTAACCAACTGTAATGACGTATAAAGCTTAAGAGAAATAATGTCGAACTTTTCCTAAATTCGATGTGCCTTATTTCCGGCAGAGTGCTAAACTAACGCATGTGTAATTGAGCAGCTAACAGTACAACCAAGCGGTGTCATATCAAATAACGGAATGTAATTAGTCACAGTTATAGAACTTTCACTAGCCGCATAAAACATTAAATATTAGAAGAAGAAAAAGTAGTAATAAAATAAAAATTAATTACCAGAATACATAAATAACTTAAACACAAATAAGCGCTCTTCCTCCTCTCTCCTACCATGCTGTGCCCGACAGTGTCCATAATGTTGTTTTCGCAAACATGCTTGGATATTCGAGCATTATTTTGACAACCTTCTTCGAGATAAATCGAAATTGCTGTACTAGCCAAATACATGCGAGCAGCGGCCACCAAAAGTTGTATGAAAATCCATATCTGTTGTGGTTTAGTGGCCAAATAAATTACATAGTAAACTCATATCTGTCGTGTAATTTAAAAATGGAACGATCTTTTATTCCGAAACATGGCAACCACGGAGGTAACTTATCAAAGGTTTTATTTAAATTTCGAACAGACTTTCAAATAGAAAGCTGTTTATTGAAAAAAAAAACATATGGACACATTGGTGCGTGAAAAATTATCGTTGATCGTCATTGAATCTGGAATTTTCAGCCGTTTGAGCGTGAAGAAGTAACAAACATACACACACACACACTCACAAACTTTCGCCTTTATAATATTAGTGTGATTAGTGTGATTTACTTTGTTTAAATTTCCGCGCATTATTTGAGAAAAGCACTATACAAGCCTTGGCCGCAAGCAGGCATTGATGGACTCATGTATGAGTGCCTCGGCCCACATTTTCACGTTCGTCCATCAATGACCCTGTTGCAGGCCGCTGCAGTAATGTACTATTTATAAATGTTAAGACTACCATCTGTTTTACGCACATTCATCATCTGCCTAGTCTTTTCCCGATTACGTTAGGGGTCTGCTGTTGCAGTCTGCAGCTGAATACCAGTGTTTTACATGGAGCGACCCCCACAACCCAGTTACCGGGTAACAAGATACCCCTTGGTAAAACTGGTAGTCAGACCTTTGGGCTTCTGACGACCCGTAATAACTGTTAAAGATCCACAAATAACAGCCGGGACCAACGGCTTAACGTGCTTTCCGTGGCACGGAGGGGTTTTGGTATGTAAAGGTGGTCACCCATCCACGGACTAACCGCGGCAAGTGATCGAACTGAGCGGCTGTTATTTTTTAGCTACAAGCGCCTTGGTTTTACGCACATTATGGAATCCAAATAAAAAAAAGAACTTGAATTGTGACATCCAAACCAGAATCACAAAAGCCAACGGTTGATTCATTCAAGCTTTGGATACTATGCGAGTGAAACGTACCGGACCGGTAAAGTAGCTCCTATAAAAAACCTAGCTTTACGGCAGAACAGCTTTCGAACCCAAACCGGTTTGTGCAACTTGACGTCTCGACATTTTAATACAATTTATGCATCTCCAAAGGGTCCTGTCATCTGTGTTTGTTCCCTACCCTGGACCGGTCGAGTAAAGTGTTATTGGATTATTCTGTAAGGATTAGGGTTACCATTCGTCCGGTTTTGTCCGGATTTTTGTCCCCCATCCGGACTTTGTCCGGCCTTGTCATCGGTCCGGACTTTTCGAGTTACGGGGAATTTTTTGAAAAGAGAAAATGTTAAATGAGTAATGAAAAAAGAAAGACGCTTTCGATGCCTAGAACCCAGCATATGGATCGAAAAATAACTCGTTCGTGTGCCCACAACCCGCACCCGAGTCACTATACGTAGCATGATGTAGCTGGGCATAAACAGAAGTCATCTAAAGCTACGTATACAGCGACAACTCGGATGCGGGTTGTGGGCACACGAACGAATCATATGCTGGCCATTTAGACTCATATGCTGGGTCCTTGGCATCGAAAGGGAAAGTAAAATGTCGGCCTTTTTGTCAGGACTTTTGAAGTTTCGAAAAGGTAACCCTAGTTTGGTGTTTCTCAGTAGAAGCCTCGGAGTCTGGATTTGTGCCCGGCTTCTGGCAATATTATTGGCACTACCCATATTACATGGGGCTTAAACAAAATAACTAGCGACTAACTAGCCCTTCAGGGAATATAGGCGTGACGTCAGCATCTCAAGGGGCGCTTCAGGGTCATTCGCACCATCATCAGTTATAGCAAAGCATCTTCAATCTCAGAATGACAACGCATAATATTCTATTACAGGTGTTACCTCATCCTCTGACCTCTATGACAAATGTGCTAATATCTGAAGTCATACGCATGATTGTGCTAAACTGGCATTGTCAACAGTCTAGTAGCATCAGCCTATGTGTGAAGTAGTTGTGAATTGAATTTCCTATTTGTAGAAATAGTAATGTAGGTGATATTGAAAGGTTTAATAATTCAAAGACATTAATAGAGACTGAAATATCCACTTTGGTTGGTATTTCCCGAATGGGAAGGAAGGCAAACGCATAATCAGCCAACAATGTTCCACAGCTAGGACACAGGCCTCCTCTTTCTGAAAGGGAGTGGGCAGTAATCCACCACGCGAGCCCAGTGCGCGTTGATGGATGTCATAGTCTTCAGAAGGAAGATTCCTGAGTAAAATTCGCTTATTCTTCTTCGTGTCTCGTCTCGGCACAAGCTAAGTATACGAGAATGCACAATTGCACATACCATGACACTGAGAAGAAACAACCTGGCCGTGGTAAAAGGATTTGCTAGTCTGCAGGTTGATAACGCGGCTACGACTGTACACTGGCCAGGATAAGTGAGACGGTAGGGGAGAACTTTAAGACTTTCCCAGGTAAAAGACCTAGGCTATATGGAGCACATAGCCTACGTCATTTCATCAAAAATCGCGGCATCGGGTTCGCTGGCAAATAAAATGTGCGTTTTTTTTAAACGTTTTTTGCTCAAGTTAGAGAATCATTGGTTACTTTATCATTAGAAAATAATACCCATCGACCAGAGCTTTGTGAACGTTCTTGAGCTGTCACATTTCATGCCATAGTTAAAACTTTATTCGAGTTTAAGGAAAATGGGGGTTCAATAAGGGCTGTTTCAAGCAATTCGCTAATGAAGTAGTTAATTGAATCATAGGACATATGGATAGAAAGATATATAGGAGTACGAAACAAACATTATTTTAATTTTATGTTATATAAAATATTACTACTAATTTTTGCATTCGCATTTACAATTGTAATCCATCTTGTGCCGGTAGTTTTTAAATCAAAACGTAAATGATATGAAAACGAACGAAAATCTTGACAAATAACAATGGTAGGTACTTATATAAAAGAAAATACTGAAAACTCATTGATGATAATGCATGATAATTGGTACACGTTATTAAGTATTAACGTCTGTAAGATGACGCAGAATAATGAGAATATAGGTACACTGGTGATCGATGTAAGTTTTTTATTGGTATCGTAAGCCACTACAAGATCAATAACCAAATGATTACAAGCCTTAACTTTAAGACTGCATACCTTCATAAAATCGCTGTACAACATATTTGAATGTTCAAGAAGAATGACTGGGCAAAATTTCCGAAATTCTCATTCTCTCAGTATGCCTGATAAAAGTTTTTGCTACCACCACCTGGAGACATGGTGAGATATTCTTGAAATACTACTTGGTATGAGTACGTTGCTAACAAGAGAAATCTTAAGACTGTCCAGTCTCTGGTTAAATTTGATACCAAACCGCGTTTGTAAACCTTGAAAATAGTCTCGAATGTTCAATAAAATATACTTAGTAACTTAGGTATTTCCACTTCCTAAAACTTATTACATTTATAGCCATCCAAGGATATCGACTAACATCTAAATGAAACCTAAATCACATTCGCACTTAGCAAGAGCATACATACATCGGTAAGGGCGTCACGCATTCGGCGTGTACGCATGCTAAACAAATCGAACGTAGGGCTAATGATCTTGTGTAATACTTTGTGGGTCTAGGATACTTGGCTGGCGAACAAAGAACAGATGATTTATACCTTTCTTAGAATTTTGTGTATTTATTACTGGCTTCTGTAGCAGGATATTAATTCAGATTTGTTACAGTTGTAATGGCAATCATGTCATTTGGTTTAAATAGGTTTTTATTTTTATTATTTTAGTCATATTTTATATAGATTCTATATTTTTAATTTGTGAATGTGAGAACGTTGTAGTCTTACTATATTGTAGCTTTGTAAACCATTTTCTATTCTGTTAAGTATCTGGTACTTGTTTACGGGCCTACACTGTCCTCCCATACCTATTAACACTGTAATTTGAAAACATTGTAAAAGTAACCGTGAAGTTTCTTGCCGGTTCTTCTCCATAGGAAACGACCAATTGGAACCGCGCACCTAGCTTCTGACATTTCATAAGTGCCCATCTAGGTTTATGTGAAATAAAATATATTGATTATGTTTCCATTTATAAAGAACGAATGGTTAATCTTAGTAGTAAGTAGTTCTAATTCGCTGCGGTACTTATTCTTAATTGTCGCAGCATCATGCTGAGATAGGAGCCTTTTGGCCACAGGACTTTGTTTTTATTTTCATTCAACTTTGTTTTTTTTATTGGTTTTGTTTTTATGTTCCATAAGAGTGTGTTTTAGTTTAATTTGTGGTCTCCTGTGTTGAGTCCCAATAAATATTTTTTGTGTTTCTTTTCCTTTTTCTTAATTATGTACGTATATCTTGGTTTTTCAAAAGAATGAAGGCAATTCAATTTCGATGCTTCTAAAACTTTAAAGGGTGCCTTAAGAGTGTGTTTTAGTTTAATTTGTGGTCTCCTGTGTTGAGTCCCAATAAATTTTTTTTTTTCTTTTCTTTTTTCTTAATTATGTACGTATATCTTGGTTTTTCAAAAGACTGAAGGCAATTCAATTTCGATGCTTCTAAAACTTGAAAGGGTGTTACTTGTTCGTATATACTGGGCTTTTTTTAATTGGCTAGCTAAGCTAGACAGCACTGTAAACAATCATGACAACTTCAGACGTTTATGACAAGAAGACGCGGCTTAGGCTGTGCGTTGTTTGTCAGTAAGTTTGAGAAGATGATTTTAATATGGGCTCTATCACAATACTGCATCCCATTGGTGTACCAACTATCACGAGAACAGATATCTGGAGTTTATCACAGAGCTTCTTATACCAAGATTACGTAATTAGAAAATGTACTAATTAGAAATTGCACCAAGACACAAAGACCGGTCGTATATGCAAGAGAATATGGTAACGAATTTACGATTTCCTACTATTTAATTTAGAAATGGGTTAAATCTCGGTGTGCGGTTGATAGAAGGTATCTGAGAGAAATCAATCTGCCTAGCCTTGGGGCCTACTCCGAAGCGATAATCCGAAGTATCAGAAGAGTGTTCGGTCCTTTCTTGACTTTCAAAGTTTCCTTAAGTTACATTTTGACTTTGGCTTAACTCTTTGACTGTAATTTTTTCAGTTTTTTTTCCTTCGCCGTATTCAGGCATAGTTAGCCGTAGTAAAGAAGCGGTTGAACATTCGGCCGATACTTCGTATTTATGTTCGGAGTAGACCCCTTTCCAAACATGTTGGGTCGGCTTCCACTCTAACCGGATGCAGCTGAATATCAGTATTTTACATGAAGCGACTGCCTATGTGACCTCCACAACCCAGTTACTGGGTAACACGATAGATACCCCTTGGTAAGACTGGTTGTAAGTATAAGACAATATTTATTTTCTCACCCCAATAAACATTACTGACATTATTACACTTAAGGTACATGAAATGGTTTAGTTTACTGTGGGAGACTGGTGCCTAAGCTAGGCTTTAAGGGCCTGTGTTTCAGGTCACCAGAAAACCAGCTTGATAGATTTTTGGACTTCTGACTATCCGTGGAAACTGTCAAAGATTACGAATGACAGCCGAGACTTGACGCCCGATGCTTGACGTGCTGTCCGAGGCATGGATGGGTCTTGATGTGTAATAGATGGTCACCCATCCATGAACCAACCGCGGCAAGAATAGCTTAACCGTCGATTGATTCGTTCTGCTGTTATTTGATAGGAATGCTTCTGTGAATGCTGAATTTTACAAACTGTACCATAGACACATTAAATGAAAGGGTTTTTTTTTTCTCAAATATGCTTGGAAATTCGAGCATTCTTTTGACAACCTTCTTCGACATAGATCGAAAATGCTGTACTGGTCAAATACATGTGAGCAGATGGCCGGCAATGTTAGTATGCAAATCCATATCTGTCGTGTTTAGCGGCCGAATAAATTACTATGAAAACTCATATCTGTCGTGTAATTTAAAAATGGAACAAACTTTTTACTTCCATACATGGCAACCAAGGAGGTAACTTATCAAAGGTTTTGCTTAAATTTCGAATTGGTTTGCAAATAAAGCTGTTACTAGAAACAAATAAACATATCGGCGCGTGAAAAATTATCGTTGTTCATCATTGAATCAGGAATTTATAAATAATTTACTTAGTTTGAATTTCCGCGCATTATTTGAGAAAAGCACTATACAAGCCTTGGCCGCAACCAGCACCCTAATTGCGTAACACAGCTGTTGGAATCGGAATGATAATTCATCCCCAACTACGGAACCCTTCATTGTACGTGTTCCGCCACGCAGTTGGCCGGTATTTTTTTATTCTCGAACGTTTTTTAGAACTAGATCTATTTACCTACCCACTCAATCAATTTAATAACCGTTTGCCTGCAGTGCTCTCGTGAGTTTAATATTTAAATCTTTGTCTAAACGAGTACAAGGATCACTTAATTGCTGATCATAAACGTTTAAGTTATGCAAGATGAACCTCAGTACCTACCTAAGTATATACTTTATGTGCATACTCAAATACTGATCGCTTCTTCAAAATGCAGGTTATTTTCATTTCAATGGGGTAACGAGTATTCAAGATGAGAGGTTTAGTATTAAAAGCATAAAGAATTAAGCAAAGTTTGTCATTGAATTTTCTTACATGGTAGTTTAAAAATCTACCTATGAGCAAAACGTAACTAATAAAATAAAATTTGTTTTTTTGAGCTGAGGGATCTGCAGTCCTAGTTGTCATTTGTGGTCTAGTGTTGCCAGATACAGGTACCTCTTTTGGCGGGACTCTTAGGACGCGTCCCGCCAGCATCCTGAGCGGGATGCCCAAAATCCCGCTTTTTCATAAAAGCAGCCCATTGGCGCTGTAGGAAATAATCAGTCAGCAACAGCAGAAGCGCAGAAGGCGAGCGGGCGGATCTGTTTTAATTTCATTGAAGTCTGGTTTTGAATGAAAGGATTGTAACCATACTTTTGATTTTTTTCTACGTCCCGATGTTTTCGTCCCATTCCAGCTGTTTTTCATTTAGGTCCCGATATTTGGAAAACGGATCTGGCAACGCTATTTTTATGGTAGGTATAGTTTTAAATCCAGTGTTAAAAACTGGTAATATTGCTGAACGGACTTTTAACGAAGACATAATTTTCTTGATTTGTTTGTTTTATTCTTTTGTTTTCTTGATTTTGAAAAAGCGGATAGATCCGCTTTTTCAAAATATAATGAACAAGTTAAACTTATGATTGGTAAACCGTTGTGCAGCAGACGAGATTTACAAGGTGATAATGACGGTGAATATGGTATCCGCTGGATGCGAGAAGCACAGAACCGGTCGAAGTGGCGGTGTTTGGGGGAGGCCTATGTCCAGCAGTGGACGGACGTCTATCGGCTGAAATAATGATGATGATGATGTGATTTTTGGTTTGTGTTAATAGTAAAATGTCTTTTTGTACAGAGTTGTATTCGACTCTATAATATAATCTAAAAATAATATCTGGGGGCCTAAAATGGACGCATATTAAAATTCGTAAAATGGTCAGAGACTGACAATTCATAATATGATCTGTACGCAGATCATATTATGAATTGTCAGTTTGTGACCATTTTACGAATTTTAATATGATTCATAATATTATCTTATTATGATTCTGCCAAACCGTCCATTTTAGGCCCCCTGAGCTTAACTTTGCCGCTAATTTTAAAGTTGTTCTCCTAAAGATCTCATCTCACCATTGTTATTGACTCACAAAGGCTTGAACTCTTAACCCACACACGAAATTGTGACACAGATAATTGTGACACACATAATTTGTATTTTGTTATAATAAAATATTACAAAAGACTGGAAACAGACGGAGCAGAAGATTATAGTTGCAAAACGAATGTATACCTTGACTTTAAAATACGGGTAGGTTACAATACAACCTTGTCAAAGAATTTCGTAACTTATTTATTGCTTCATAATATAAAATTAATGCATAGCTGATCTATTGATCATTACAGTATTTTTAAATAATAATTAAAAAATATAATGTGTTATATTATGATGTCTATATAGAAATGAGGTTATATTAAAAATCATTAATGACTATTTTTATGTCGCTTCGTTTTTGCAAAGTGAAAGTTGCTGAGATTCCGTTCGTTAACGGAACTCCGGCTCTTATTCATTAATCTGATATTCTTTTGAGTTCGGTCGGTTTTGGCGCACTTTAGTTACCGCAAAAAGTATTTATTAAACTCAACATCATATTTTATTTCTATTACCTACTTAGCTTAAATTTATATGATCCCGAATCAAAAACCTGTTCGTGCCTGTACGAACAAGTTTCTAACTAAAACGAAAATAAAAGTAAGCCGAATTAAAAAGGAGGTCAAGATCAACTCTAAACAATTTAAACTACGAAGCTTTTATCAGTAAATAATTTGTCTCCACTTACACTCCAACAACTCCAGGCAGTTCCCCGAAGAAATCCTTCCTCACTTCCGACTTATACTTGACGAGGCAGGGCATCGAGGGCCGGAACGGAGTAGGCCCTTCCCGTCTGTATATCCGCTCTATTTCATCCGCATCGTAAACAAACAACAGATCCGGCCTTCCGATCAATCCTCCCAGACGGACTATCCTCCCATATCTCTCCATAAAATTTTTTGTCACTTTCGCGAATTCAGAAATGTCGAACTGACCAATAATTGGCACCATGCGCCACGTATTCCCCAGTATCGGAATCGGTCTAGGTCCAGGGACTTCAGAGTAGGGTTTAGCGTTTGAGAAAATTTCCTCGGTCAATTCCGCTGTTGGGGCAATTTGGGACCGCTCCCGTTTTGAAAACGGGCACCCTGAAGTTGCGTATCGGGCATTTTTCACTATGAACGGCTGTGTGTACACAGCGAACGTACGGAGAGAGCGACCCATGGCGGTTAAGGCCGCAACGACGACTGCGCGCGCGCTGCTATCGAGATCCCAGGGTGTACCGTTGCGCGGGAGTCGACGTTGTTTCTGACAATGTAGTCATAGACGACAATTAGCAGCCGCTCTCTTTCTGTCGTAAGTGATTTTTTTTTTCAACAACGCTCTATTTTTCCTATAATTATTTTGCGTTTATAATGCAGACGTAGACAGTTTCTCATTTCAACTCCCAGACTCATATAAGTTGCGACCCAAAATGCTTTTTTCCAAGCGGAATTGAACAGAATTGAACCCGCAACTATTGGCGTAGAAGCCAATCGCTCAGCCAGCCGACTTAATTTCCGATCTATAAATTCCATCTACTTACATGAAAATTATGATGACCAGCGTTATATATTGGCTTCATGGGTTTTGTTAGGTGGGTCCAAGACTGCAAAAAAAAATATTATTTCTATGTGCGATTTTTATGGTTTCGTACCTCAAAAGAAAAAAAACGGAACCCTTATATGTATAGTCACTCCTGTGTCTGTATGTCTGTCTGTCCGTCCGTCTGTCCCCAACATGCCATGCTGGTCCCACTCCACAACCACAATTAATTGATTAAGGACGCTATCACAAAATCTGACAAAAATTTTTGCTGCAAAATTTAACTAAACCAAATGTAACTAATAATTGTCACAGATAGATTACTCCTTCATCTCAATTGGTAGCAATTTTTATTCGAAAATGTTGGTTTATAATATTGTTAAAAATAATTTCCGTTGCCTCTTCACACAAAATTGACGATATCGTGTTGTGCTTAGGAACATTTTTCTTCAATATAATAACATAAATTCAGTTATTAAAAATATTTTATGTAAGCAGACATGTTCAACTCAAAAACGTAGCAAAAAGAACTATCAAAATGTTACAAATAGTCTCAGAAAATAATGTTGAAAAAACCTATATTTTTTTTAAAAACACTATCGGTAATTTTTTTTTCCTATTATTTAACAAACCATGTCAAGAAATTTTAAAATTACACATTGGGCTTTAGCTATCCGTGTGATAAAATCAAAAAAATATTTTATGATTATACAATATCTTCAATAAGTAAATGAACGGCGAAACAAGCTATATTTTCGAGAGCGTAAGAGTGATGAAACTATTAACAGGTGCTGAGCCTGACACGAATGGTTTATCACCACGAAAACTGTACTTTTATAGTTACACAGACTTAATGTTTCAATTATTTCAAGCTTTCTCACAATTAGATAAGAAATTGACGAAAAACTTTTTTTTTGTGATAGCACCCTTAACATTAGCTTCCATTCATTTCATTGATTCACATTGACATTGATTTCATTTCTCAATCTCCTTTGTATTTATTATATAATTGCACAGCACAGGTGTGAGTACTATGTACAATAGAGCTACCATTTACTGGGTAATATGTCTTTCATTGACTTGAATGTGCCCTAGTGGCTGAGAGTATGTCATGCTCACTCAGATGTCTCACTGATGTTGGCGCGTGTGTTGGATCATTTAGCTCCCTTCAAAATGGTTGAGCTGAATGGTGCTGATCCATGCGCCATGTTCGTGAACGGGCGCTGTCAGCTGGGACTGGTCATCTCTTAGCCACGGCTTATTTTAATTAATTCGTTTTGAATTATTTTTTTTTTTTTTGTTGTAATGAATGTATAGTATAATTTCAACATGAATGCTGTAACCAATACTTTGTATCAATATTTTAATTTAAAAGAGTATCCGTGGAGTTTCTTGCCCGTTCTTCTCCATAGGAACCTACTATACTCTTTGGAATGGGCAACTAGCTTAATATTTCTAACTGACCGACTCCTTATTGACAATTCAAAAGTGCCTGTAAATGTTTTAATTGAAACAAATGCTTTCTGCATTATTACAAAACAAGATTTATATTTTACATGGCTTAAACCATACAGCCAGTTTTTGTAATAAGAACGTAACAGTGATTGAAATACCGTTCTTTATACAAAACTGAAAACTTAGTTCAGTACTAAGTTGTCAGTTTTGTGTTTAGGAACTTTACCATAGTCGGAATAAAGTTTGAAATTCCATAATGGCTCCATGTTTTAAACCTGGGTCTGAAGATAAACCTTGTTTTGTAATAAGGGGGTTTGAGTTTGAGTTTGTCACAGCCGATTTGCTCCGAATCTACGGTACACAGTTCGTAAAACTTTTTTTTTCTAATTTTCGCTCCAAAGGTGACCCCCATACTCAAAATCCATTTATGTACGTTACACGTCCGTGTTTAGTCCAAATATAAAATTAATCGGTCCAGTAGATTCGAAGCTAATCGGCTGTGACAGACGGACAAACAGACAGACGGACACACGAGTGATCCTTTATGGGTTTCGTTTTTTCCTTTTGAGGTACGGAACCCTAAAAATATGAGGAAATCTAAATACTTACATAAAATAAGTAGTACAACTATAAGCTTACGCCTTCCTTTGCGGGGTAGGCAGAAAGGATCGAGCGGCATAATTAAACAGATTATGATGTTTTTAGGTGACTTGCTTATTTAAGTCAATATCTAGTTTGTGAATTATTTTCGCTTAAAACCGCAGAAATAACTTTACGTTTCATCGCTTTTTGAAACATACTTTCGGTTGATAAAAACAATACTGTGCATGCGTAAACATTCATCCCAAATATCTCGTATATTTTTTGTTTAACAAGGCCAATACGACGGTGTATTGTGACAAAGTGTGTGGAGTTGGTGTGGTGGAAGGTACATAATTCTGCTCGTAAACGTCGGAGGAACATCAGCGGTGTCGGGGTAGGTTGTGATTCGTAATGGATTGAGGGAAGGTCCCTTCACTGTGCGTGGTCCGACATGCAATTTGCCGGTTTTTTTTATCAATCTTTAGGCTTAAGGGCGGCCAACCCGACATACTTTTCATTCGTACGTGATTATGGCGTTGTAACACATCTTTCTTTGAAATTTTTGAACCAATAGGTATCTTGTGCACTATATCTAGGTTTCTAGGCAAGCAAAAAATAAAATGTTTGAAAAACAAATTCAGTATAAGCCTGCAAACATCAGCTTTTTTGCACATGTTTTACCTGAACTTTGGCCATTCATAATGTACTCATAAATTGTAAATGTTATGAAAACAAAACTATAGAAACCTTGCAAATGTAATGGAGATTCTAAGTGGCCAACATTTATTTCACAAACTGGTAAGGCTTACTCAAAAACACGTATTTCCTGAAACAAGTTTTATGAAAATTCCACACATTATTTATTGTTCAATGGTATCGCGTTCTCACTCGTTTGTTAATAGTTTTCACTTGCGCTGGATGAAACAACTTTTCGACCATGCTCGCGTGGATGATAGACGGACCGGGAAGGGCCCCCTTAAGGCATAATCGTGATTAAGATAATTTTAAACTCATTATTAGCAGGAGAAAGCTGTATTCATATCAAACTAAAAACAGAATAGCATCGTGTGTTTTATCCATAAAGCTTATGGAGTTGTGTGCAAGTATCATAATTTCATGATAATGCGATGAATACAAAACAGCGGCGTCGGTAATGAATCTGACATATTACTACTAAAGAGTGTATGAAGGTCCTTGCTGTAAGAAAAAGTGTGAACTTTAGAATAATTACGTATTCCAAACCAACCGTTTCTACTCACCCTCCTAAAACACGATACAATATTACAATACTAATAATTTGCAAACACGCCATCTGTTGAACAATTGAAATAAAACTTCTTTTCAATGTTGGCAACCAACAATTTTTTACTCTGGTAACTATTAAAGTATAATTATGTCAGTTTGGTCAATACTAGTCTGTGGTCACTTAGGGTACATTCCGACTACGGAATTACGCCATACTCGCTCACATCAAAAGCTTTTGCGTTCCGATTTAGTTATCACGATTATGACAGATAAGAGCTGTCAATAATTCAGAACGCTCGTGAACGCGCTCACAGTGCTCGCTCAACGTCAAAACTTATAACATAGCCCCAAACCTTGCACAAGAAAGACTGTTATGATATTTTTTCGAAAATGGAAATTCAATGCATTGTCATTTAAATTGCGTTGTAATCTATTTGAGCGTCTCGTGAATCGTCATTAAATTTCTTGACATACGCCATCTTGCGATAACGCCGACCATGCCATAAATTAATATTACCGTGAACACTAACAAAAATGACAGTTGTGCTGTTTTGTTTTGAGTCGCATCATATCTATAAATGAACGTAATATTTTCTAATTTGTGCTTCAGGCTACAGTCGCCACCTAACTCAAGAAAGTGGTGTATACACAAAGAAATTCTGTAATTCAAACAAGCAGTATTCAAGAGTGAATATAGCTGTCGAGCCTAACTGGCGAAAAATGTCTGTGATGCCCACATCAGAGCAATTAAATACGAGAGGGTTCAGTAGCATACATTAAAATCCAAGACGTAAATTCATTCGCAATATATTTAATTATTGTTGCATCTATGTTATTTGTTATTCGTGGTATTTTTCTTCGGGGTAAGTAAATAAATAAACATAAATACGCTAATATAAGCACTTCGTCATCCTCTTCATCACTAGACGAAACGTCGTTCTCAAACTCAAAATCTGAGTTATCGAGTCGATAGAGTCAACCAACAAAACAGAAGTGCCAATGTGTTGAACTTCCATTTTCGAAAAAATATCTAAATGGGCTTTCTTGTTCAAAGTTTGGAGTTATGATATTTAGGACGTTGAGCGCGTTCACGAGCGTTACGAATTGTTGACAGCTCTCAGCTGTCATAGTCGTGATATCTAAATCGGAACGCAAATAATTGATGTGACCGCTGTGAAAGGCTGCATTCCGTATTAGACATTAATCGCTGACAGCGCTCACATCAATAATTTGCGTACCGAATTAGTTATTACGATTATGACAGCCGACAACTGTCAACTATTTAAAACTAAAAACTAAATTATTACGAACGAACAAAATGGGTTTCGTAAAAATAGAAGTACATCTTTAGCAGCCTTTCAATTAATAAAAGAAATAACAGACTGTATCGACAAGAAAATACCTGTTACAGTTTTATTCATGGATATGAGTAAAGCGTTTGATCACGTCTCTCATGAACGATTATTAGAAAAGGTTTCCAGACATGGAATCAGAGGAACGGCATATAACTGGCTGGAATCATATTTGTCCGACAGAGTACAATCAGTGGAAATAACGAATTATAATGAGCAAACTAAAACGTTAGAATCATGCCAATCTTCCTTTATGTTTAATAGATATGGCGTGCCACAGGGCAGCATTTTAGGGCCGCCAATGTTTTTGCTCTACATAAATGATTTCCCAGATGTTATAAATGTGTGCTGTTTGCCGACGATACTACAATTATAGTTAAAGGAAAAGATAAAAGTTCGTACGGACAAGAAATAAACATTGCTCTTCAAAAAACTATAGAGTGGCTAGAGGCTAATAATTTAAAAGTTAATATTAATAAAACAAAATTTATGCAATTCCATACCTATCGATCAAAACCGCTTGCCCTAAATATATCTTTTAAAGGGGTCGCCCTGGCGGAAACTGACTCTGTTAAGTTCCTTGGTATACATTTAGATAAATTTTGTTCATGGAAAAATCATTTAACTGACATTTGTGTTAAAATAAATAATTTTATATACCCTTTGAGGCGTATTAGCTGCGAGGTATCTATAAATGCCGTAATAACGGCTTTCCATGGCTATATAACCTCCACTCTAAGGTATGGTATTATCCTGTGGGGTCGTTGTGTGGAGATTGATCAAGCATTCGTAATGCAAAAAAAGTGTCTAAGAGCTATATTTGGGTTGAAGCAAATAGAGTCATGTCGTCCATTCTTTAGGAAATATAAAATACTAACTCTACCATGTATTTATATATTAGAATCCTGTATATTTGTTTTCAAACATGAGAGACTCTTTCAGCAAGCGACAAGCTACTATGCCCCACGATCTATGTATACTAATAAGTTATTTCAACCGAGGACGAATCTCACTTTTACAGGTAACAACAGCTATATTATGTGCATAAAATTGTATAACAAAATACCAAACTCCATAAAAACGCTACCATTTTCTAGATTTAAAAATAATTTGACGACGTTTTTAATTGAAAAATGCTTTTATAGTGTACATGAGTTTTTAGATTATAAATTGTAGGTTTTGTAAATTGCACGGTCATTTTAAATTATGATGTTATGATTATTGTGGCGAATCTCTCCTATTATTGACATGATTATTATTGACATTTATGATTATTATTTTTCATTGATAAATTGACATTTATTTAATTCAATAATACAATTTTAAGGGGATTATTTCTGTTTAATGACTGCATGATTATTTATGATCAATTAATTTAAGTAAAATATGTAGCTTTATTTTGTATTTGCACGCCGAAATTAAAGGCAGAATAAGAGAACATTTTTGTACGTTTTTACCAACCTTCTGTACCTTATTTAGGCAAATAAATGATTTGATTTGATTTGAACAATTCGGAACACTCGTGACCGCGCTCACGGTTGGATTACAGTATTTATTTGATTAAACACCACACACACACACACATTTGTACACTTATTCTTCTTTAGTTAGATGGCGGCTGTAGCCAGAAGCACAATTTCGAAAATGCCACGCTATTATATAAAAGATAAGACTCAAAACAAAACAACGCAACTGTCATGTTTGACAGCGCTCACGGTGATATTAATTTAGGGCATGGTCGGTGTTATCGCAAGATGGCGCATGTCATGACGTCATCTATGACGTTTCACGTGACACAGTTTTCGCGCTCACGCTAATAGGGAACGCGTTTAAGTGCGCTAAAATCGATTACAGCGATTATGGTCTTAATTCGGAATGCACCCAAAGTGTGAGCGATTATGGCCTAATTCGGAAGGTACCCTCGCCCCCTCGGTGACAGTTTGACATGACTTGTGAAGTACTTTTTTTTTTTTTTTCTTTTCTTTTTGGCTTCGCACGGTTTGTGCATTTAGCCAGTGTCATGTAAAATTAGGTAACAAGTACAAAGTTATTTAAATAATTATGAAATGAACTCCACTCAATGCATGATAAAGATGATTGATGATAACCCGCCCCGCTCCCCTTGAGTTTAAGTAAAGACGCGGCACTTTACTGAAACCTCGCGCGAACTTCTTGAGAGAACTTAAAGTGATGTTGCACTGTTTTGTTTCATTTGCCTACATTAATGCAGATTCACGAACACTTAATGGTTAATAATCCACCACTATTACACATTAATATTCGGCTAAACACAAATTTTAGAAAATAAAACAAAACTGCTAACATGACGCTTCACTTTCCCGCCAAGAAGTCTCTGTGAAGTACTTTCTATTCTATTCTATTTTTGTTGTATGGCAAGCAAAGCCGGTGTTTGTGAAGTACTTTAGTTGAGACTTCTTGGCGGGAATGTGAAGCGTCATGTTAGCAGTTTTGTTTTATTTTCTAAAATTTGTGTTTAGCCGAATATTAATGTGTAATAGTGGTGGATTATTAACCATTAAGTGTTCGTGATCCTGCATTAATGTAGGCAAATGAAACAAAACAGTGCAACATCAGTTTAAGTTCTCTCAAGAAGTCCGCGCGAGGTTTCAGTAAAGTGCCGCGTCTTTACTTAAACTCAAGGGGAGCGGGGCGGGATATCATCAATCATCTTTATCATGCATTGAGTGGAGTTCATTTCATAATTATTTAAATAACTTCGTACTTGTTACCTAATTTTACATGGTACTGGCGAAATGCACAAACCGTGCGAAGCCAAAAAAAAAAAAAAAAGTACTTTAGTTTGTTACTTTTTTATCTTTAGTTAATCTGTGAATTTGATTTAGTTGTCAACACGGGCTACTGCTGTCATAAACAAAACTATTTAAACAAAACTGGAGAAAAACTGTTTCAAAATAAATAAGTTTGTGTTAGTGACAAAATGATTTCTGAATTCGAAAAAGAAAAAGTATTTTGGACAAGGAAGATGAATCTGAAATTGGTGAAATTTATGGAGAGCAGACCGAATATTTGGAATCCGAAACATCCAAAATATACTTCAGTCAAATACCGAGATAAAACTTACGCAGAATTTGCATTACAATACGGCAATGAGTTCACAGGACAAGCTGTTAAAGATCGCTGGACGAATATTAGATCTACTTTTGCTAATTACTTGAGAAAACTTAAAGCAAGTCAAGCTAAGGGCAATGGAGAGGTACTTTTTTTATATTTCTAGAATTATATACATTTACGAAGGTATTTACTTATTGTGACATCCTACATCCAACATATATATCTTACCAATTATCATGCTTGTTCCATTTATTACTAGTAAAGTAAGTAAAGACTATTGCTAAACTAACCACTGACTGAAATCTTTGTACTTATTCTAAAACCATTCTTACTCATTTTCTTTCCATTCTAGGGATTTAAGATAACATGGCACTTATGGGATGCCTGCAAATTCTTACTCAAAGTTAACAAAAATATACAAGCAGATATCACGGATTATAGTAATGAGGACTTTAGAGTGAGTAGCCTTTTATGTTATAAGATAGATGCTCTGGTACAGCCTGGTGAGAAAAGTTGTGAGTTCTCACCCCCAACTCATTGCCCTAATCCATTGCTTCATATTTTCGAAAAATTTGTCTGCTCAACAAAGTAAATAATGCAATGAGCGTTGTTGAACTGTCAAAATGAAACCGATTGCTACTGTAAGTTTGTTCTGCAATCACCCTGCAGGTATAGCTAATTTGAATGGGTTAATAAGATTACCAGTGCTGAGCAAACCTAATTTATAACATACAAATAAACCATAATTACTTTTATCTTTGCAGGATGATATAATAGATGAAGAAAATGTATTTAGTGATGAAAGTTCAGAGAAATCATCAAACAAAATCGATACTACATGCCAAAATATAGCAAATGGAATACTAAATGTATTTCGAGGAGTTCAAAATGATGTGTTTGGTATAGAAAACGCGAAACATGGACAGATAGGCCAGCTAGTAGCCAGTAAACTGTCACAAATGAGTTCCTATGATGCAGCACAAATGTCAAGCAAAATAATGGATGTATTATTATTATATCATGAAGATAGTCCATCAAATCCAAATAATGTTAAGTCTGAAAGAATAAAAGAAACATGTAATATTGCGGGACCATTTTGAAAACAAAATCCCATGCTCATGACTAACACATCTTTACCACCTCCTTTTGCATCAACAAATAAAAATAAATACATAATTATGAATATATTGTTTAAGTAAATAAATTTCTCAGGCTCTGTTACCTCCCAAACCTAACTTCCCTGTTTCGACAGAGAGGAATGGAATAAAAAAAGACCCAAGGACGAGAAAGTTTTCAATGTTTTTGTAAGTACATTAACATTTCATTTCAACTAATTTCTCGGGTTTAGTTGCAAATTTGCAGAGCCCCTAAGACGACCCACTGACCGAGCTTTCGGAAAAAGTTACATATTTGTCTTCGTATCGTATCGTCTGTTCACAACAGAGGCATGAAATTGATTTGAAATTGTTTCTGCGGGAGGAAGGACTAAACATTAGTCAAATTGTCGAGTATCTGCATTCAACGGTAAGTATTTTTTTGTTTTATTTGTTTTTTAAGATAGATAATTTAGAGAGGCTATCAGAAGGGGTCCTTCCCCGTAGTCAAACTATTTTGCCCAACTGATTTGACCACAAGGAATAATTTTCCCTGTGGTCAAACTTTATTGATATTGCATCTTTTTAGCACGCTGTATACAAGCAGTTTTAAGTATGTACAGTCAAAGATAAAATTGTCAAGTGTCGCGTCGTAATAATAATAATTATAATCGTCATAATCAAATGCAAGTGTCTCGTTTGCTCAAAACGTCATTAGACAAAGAAAGCAATTCCTCCGAGGAACCGTCTCCTCGCCGGAGTGAATTGATATATACAGACGAAATCATTCAAAAATGACAAAAGGAGTTAATTAATACACGATGAAATAGATGTCAGCTATTTTTTAAATAAATGGAGATAGAATTTTTTTTTATGCTATACGAACCTCAACAAGATTATTAATTCGATGCCATTCCCCATACACACACCATTCCGCGATGAAACTATTAGTTTTGAGCAAGGTTTTCTCTACTTATTCATGATATTCGTAATTTTTTGTGTTTTAGGACATTCTGTTAATGTATTCGCAACCTTTAATTAATGTTTTGGGAAGTTGCCGAGAAGTACAAAATGCCCATTACGTGTTTCTCTTTTTGTCTTTGTGTTTTTTTGCGAGAGGTGCGGTGATAGAAGCGAAACGATGCCGATGCCTCCGTTGTTTTTCCACTGAGATTTACCATTGAGTTTGGCCTTTTTCCATTGAGAATTCCGAAGCCGAACCGATTTGGTTTTTGGAATTAATGTATTTGCAGCTGCAGTTACAGTCCAAACGAACTTTCTTAGGCGACCATTATGGTAACTGTGATTTAATCATTTGGAACATTATTATATAACTACGAACAAATATTATCTTAAGGTTTTAATTTTAATCATAACTGTACAATATAGTAAACAAATTTTATTAGCTCGACAGATCTGATACAGGGAGGATCATTTTAGTAGTTTGACCATGGGGAAAGATCCATGCTCAAATTTTCTTATGGTCTAATCAGTTGGACAAAAGTTTGACTACGGGGAAGGACCGATCAGAAATACTGTCATAGAAAAATTGTGATCCCCATGTTTCAGTGACGCCATCTTGCGTAATATAGCAAAATTACATAAGAACTAAGTTTGACACGGTGTAACGCAGGAGTACCTAGTGTTCTGTGGTGTAACGTGTCAAACTTAGCCTTTCTTTTACCGACACCGACCTTTGATTACCAACAGTAAGATACTTTGAAACATCTAAGAAAATGATTTATTTAATCTAAATACTGGATTAATTACAAAATACTGACGAAAATAAACCGTGGTTGATTTATCACTACGTGATTTGCAATACCATAATGCACAATTCAGTATATACAGGGTGTCCCAGAAATCGACGTCAAGCCGGAATCGGTATTAATTGGTCAAGTCATAATAGTTAACGGAATATTATATAAAAAAAATCTTTGGTATGTATTTTTAAAATTATGGGCATTTATAAAAAAAATCGAGAAAATCCTACTCCCTGTGACGGTCTTATAACTCCTGTTGCTACAAATTTTAACTTTTTTGAATTTTCTTTTTTTTTTATGTAATCCTGAATAATGCTTCTGAAAACTGTTGCTTAAAATTTACAGCCAACTTCTGCAGTCCAGAAGGAAACGTCATTTTTTTCCTAACCAAGTATTCAAAATTAATACTTTGCCCAGTTTTAAATGACTGTACTGAAAAAAAATGTACTACACGATTTTGGCAAGTAACTTTAAAAGTTGGCGCATTTAATAAAGATTCTAAAATAGTTAAACACTTGCAAGATTATTTGTTGAATTATGTAAATAAAAATTGTTTTTTAAAGAAACTTAGTTGTAAATTAATTTTCCTTACCTGTCTAAAATTGTTTATGTGTGCCCCAATGCTTTCATTTTTCAGAAGCATTACTCAGGATTATACAAGGCCACATTCAATTAGCTAGCGAAACTATGCAGACGTGATGGGTATATTATTGAAAAAAATATATTTTTCTTCGGAGTCAACGACAGCTGTTGGTACTTGAAGTATGAGTTGAGAAAATTTAGTTTTCTTTTGTTTTATCGTGCCTAGGTATCGAATCCAATCACGTCTGTGAAGTTTACACAAAAAAAACTTTTTTAAATGATATTTCAAGTGGTGGCTACACTAACTGCGACTGATGACCCCACAAATTAAATTTATGTTATTATTTTTACAGGTTTAGATATCGATACCCATGACGTCTGCTGAGTTTCGCTAACTAATTTAATTTGACCCTGTATATTAAAAAGAAAATTTAAAAAAAGTTAAAATTTGTAGCAACAGGAGTTTAATAGGTTATCCAAAGTGAGTAAACACTCACTACGCATGCACGCACGCACTTACTAAATAGCTCATTACAATATTTTATTGAATTTGTTTAGATACCTTTATATTAAATCAAGACAAGTAATTACCTACTCTAGGGTGGTTGAGCCTATATTTGACCAGGCACCGGTTGTTCACCACTAAACTTGCGTGCGGCTTTAGAGTGTTAATATCATGGACCTAAAAAAATAGTAATAATATTAAGATTTCCCGCCACTATGTGTTTCATTTTATGTTGGCTAAATGTTGACGGTACTAATACAAATGAAACAATTACATTACGGCTAGAAAGAGACGACCAGGGAACCCTATAATTTCGTTTCATTTTTTCTTGTCGCTGACAGTGCCATGCCAGTTGCCATACGGCCGCCATTGCAGTAAGGTTTAAGGAATGGGTTTTATTTATAGGGAAGAATATTTTATATTTATTTTGAACAAAGACATTAATAACTCATTAATTTGTTACTTAACAATAGATGGGACATGGCGAACAAAATCGTAATCTGATACATTTGTCCTAGTAGGCAAAAGTCGCTCAGTCTAGTGTGGTACGCTCCTGAGTATAAGTGTTCTGTGGTGGTACGCCTGCATGTCAAGTCGCATTCGTGTGCACTAAAAGAAAATTATTTTCGTGTATACAGGTGTCCCAGAAGTCGACGTCAAGCCGGAATCGGGTGATAGGAAAGTCATAATAGTTAATAATTGATTTTATATTTATTTTGGGGATTTTAATGAATTTGAGGTGCAAACAATATAATTCATGAGTTATTTAACTGGATAGTTGACCACTTGGTCAACGACAGCTCACTGTAGTACTACTTTTTTTTACATTTTTTTTATGTTTCATGTCTATGATATGATTTGTGAGTTTGTAACTCAACAATCGATTTTATGGAGTAAATCGCGTTGTTTCCATTAGTTGACCAGTGGTTTGACATTGGTACTGCATACAAAGATTAAGCTCCTATGATTGACCAAGCTGTCTAATATGTTTTTTTTTTTTGCTCGTGTAATCGCTCCCCGTTTCGTTGAGACTGACCTTGCTACTCTCATGCGACGTTTGTGATCTGACGCTCGGAATTTTATGTCTATTGATGCCTGCCATCGAGTCCTCTGCTCCAGTTACTGTACGCATAATGCCAGTCTTCATCGTTAAAATACCTATAATTTCAACGGTCGACTATCGTAAACCAAGCTTATCGAAGTACCTACTGAAGTATTGTTTAATAAATGAACATTAATTATTACTTCGTGCATTTGGTAAAGCCATGCTTTTTCCATCGCCAGCTATACAGGGTGACCCGTAAATAATGGATCAAACGTAACGGGTAGGTAGCTTACAGATATTCTATTTCACGAAGTCCGTTCGGCTTTGATTGTAGTAGTGACGTATCCCGACAAGCGCGCTTGTGTGTGTAAAAGTAGGTAACGTTAGCAAAAAAATCTGATATATATTCAAGTCGAGATTTAATAATCTAAATAAAATTTTGGTTTTAAAAGTATATACATTTTGTAAATAAATTAGATTAGGTTGCAATAAATACAAAAATATTAAGAATATGTAGGCATTTAATTAAGCATTGGTGTTACAGAATGGAAACGAAACAAGTAGGACTATTCAGTATTTTCAATCACTATCAGATAAATTTTCGATTTCCGATTCCGTTTTGCTGTCGTCAGAATCATCTTGTACATTGATTATAAATTCAAAATCGAGATCAAAATATTTCAAGTAGTCTTTTTCAATTTTTTCAACATGAGCACAAGTTTTTTGCCACGTTTCACTGCTAACTTGGCCCAAACTTTCATTGATCAGTCTTTCCGTATTCGTCATGTTTTGCTCGATATTTTTAGATGCGACATAATTTTTAACGATCCCCCAAATATTTTCAATCGCATTTAATTCTGGGTGATAAGGGGGAAGGCGTAAGACATCAAAACCCTTGCTTTTTATAAAATCGTCAATCTTGTAGATTACGTGTTGGGCTTTGTACTTCTTTATTGTATCGTACAATTCCAATTTAAGAAGAGATTCATCAAATGCTATACCCTTATCCCTGAGCCATTGCTGCATATCGGCTTTCTTTGTAGATTGCGTCGGTAGTCGTTCAGCCCGTGTGTTGTGATAAGATGCATTGTCTAAGACAATGACAGAGCGCGGAAGTAAAGTGGGTAGCAACTTTTCATTTAGCCATTTTACATAGTTATCATAGCTCATATTTGAATGATAATCACCAGCTGTTGAGTTGGCCTTATAAACCAAGGAAGCATTTTCAATAAAACCATCCTTGGTTCCCGCGTGCACTAAAATAAAGCGAGTGCCTGTGCTAATTTTTTTTAAAAACGGAGTTCTTTCCTTTTTTTGCCCAGGTGTTGTTTCGCACGTGTGTCGAAAGGACGTAGCTCTCATCGGTGTAGACAATGGGCCGACTTTGAGAGCAGTACTCTGTTATTTTTTTAAAATATTTTAAACGCCACATTTGTATATCATGACGCTCCGTCAAGACTTTACGGTTGTTCTCTGTTTTGCGCCACTTGTAACCTAATTTCAACAGTAACTTGCGAACAGTTTCTAAACAACCTTCGAATCCGATTTTTTCATTCAATGCTGTTCTTAACTTAGCTAATGTTGGAATTTCTTTACGGACAATATGGAAATCTTGTACAGTACTGCGAACCACATCGGCTGTAAAATTATCTATATCCACTTTATTATCTCGCTTTCTCCTTTTCTTCATAGGTGAAGTGAATTTTGGTGAAGTGGATGGGAATTCCTTCTCTTCTTTTAATATTCTTTGAACTGTTTTTTGGCTCACACCCGTAGCTTCAGCTGTACGGCGTGTAATGTCTCGTAAATGAGACAAATCACAGTTGAGTTCCATTAATGATTTTGTAAATTCATATTCTTCTCGCAGAAAATGATAAACACTAGTGTGTCATGTTTCGACCCTAAAACAAAATGTAATCAAAATAATTAAGTAATATAAACATTTTATAACACAAAAAAACATTCATTTTATAAATACTTCTATTGCTATATTAAGTATCTTTGTATAACATTTTAATTGAAAACGTATAAATAAATATTACCTCACTATGGACAACTCTTCTTCGTTTTGTTGCCATGCTGACCTTACTCCGTGAAACAATTTGGCGCGAACTAAAAACCACTACCGATCCGGACCGTGTCCCGATCGACACTGAGCGCTCTCGAGGTTACGCACACAAAATCAATGTGCATGTGCACGCTTGACAACATTCATAGCCAAACGGACTTCGTGACATAGAACATCTGTACCTCATTTCCAACAACTAATTTCAACAGTAAAAAAAAACCGATAAGGTAACCAAGATTTTTTTTTTTTCGATTTTTACTTTTTTCTGTACCAGCATTCAGTGTTTTTAATGCTGTTGCTGCAAATGGTATCATATTTAGGTTTGATTTTTGTCAAACATTTCTGAATAGTTTACTAATGTTATAAGATACCATTTTTTTAAATAACATTTTATTTGCCTTAGAAAAAAAATCTTGAATTGAAAGTTTTGTTTTTACGATGAAAAGACCAGAATTGGAAAAATTCTCCTGTAAAAAAAATGTATGACACCAAAGTGTACCATTATTTTAAAAACTTATAAAATTACTAAGGTTTGCAAATTGGTATAAAACTTAGGCCTAGTCTTTGTCGTTACAAAGATATTGCTATGACTCTGACAGAGGTGCCAAATTACGAAATAAAATAAAATATGAAAAATTGTGCACAATTCAACTATTTTCTTAAAAATGTTTAGGTATCTCAGCGTATGAAAAAAATTAGGAGGTTAAATTTAAAAAAAAATACAAATAAATCGTTTATTTTGTTTTTACAGTAAATGTTCAAACTGACGTCCCCCTACGAGAATGCAAAGTCTGCACCTCCTAATAAAGGAAGCTCTTATCCGACGGACAAAATGGCTGTTGTTTATTTCTGATACAGCAGATTGGATGCGCTGACGTAATTCTTCTTCCGACGTTATTCGTTGTTTGTAAACTTTGTCTTTTAAACATCCCCAATAAAAAAAATCTAAGGGATTTAAATCCGGAGATCGCGGAGGCCACAAAATTGGTCCTAATCGGCCGATCCATCTGTCAGGGTAAGTTTCATTGAGTTGCGCCCTTACTGCCGTCGGCAATGAATGGTATCGGGATATCGGACTCACATTCACTAATACTGTGTGTATGTCTGCATCTGTGAATGTAGATATAATTAGATAAAGCAAATAGGTACTTGTAGAAAATCTGTTTCATTTTAGCTATTCCGACGTAAGAGTAATTGTTGCTGTCTTTTGCAGAGGTTGGATAACAGTTTTAAAGATAAGATATTTTTTGTACAGCGGTGTAGGTACAGATCATAAATGCATTACGGCAAATATTGAATAGAAAATGCAATTTATGTAAATGCCTTTCAACAATTAATCGGCCTAATGAAAATGAAGTCCACTGCTGAACATAGGCCTCTCCAATCGGAAACTATTCATCAACCACTAGAACTTCCAGTTAAGAATTCAGTCTGTATTTGAGGAGTAAAAATATTTTGTGAACATTACCTTCGTCTTCTATAGAAAATAATATTTCTTTTGGAGAAACTTTATTGAAATTGAACTTTTTTTCGTCAAATGGTTGGCAGATGTTGTTCATCTCTTCCGGCGTTCTTCTTTTGGACTGGCGGTCTGGATTCAGCTAGAAAAACAAACGACCCAAATGAACCACTACAAAAACGGTAAACGACTTCTTCATTGGTAAAATAATAAAGGTACCTGAAGCAAATATTTCCCGTCTACAAGTCTTTCTTCTAATGTATCGATTTTATACCGAAATATGTCCGTTTCCTTGTGAATTTCATCCCATTTTGTTGTCAACAAACTCACAAAACTTGTGGGACCATCACAGGTAATTGTTTTTAACTTGTGCATGTTTTCCTACTTGGCTCCCAGCTTGGCAGGCATGAGGTCATTTAATTTAAATTCTTTTCTTAGAAAGTCTGGAAAATAAAGATAATTAGGTAAAAAGGATTGTAAGAAAAGATGTGTAATAACTCCTGTGATACCCCACACCTTGTGCTTGCCGCCATTGAACACGGGTATGCATACATTGTTGTACATAAAGCAAGCATGATTTTCTGGATCACAGAACACTTTCATAGGAATAGTGAATATGTCAGCTACTTCATCTTTATTCGGTTTCAGCTCCCCAATGTCAAAGTCCTTTATTTTTCCAACAACAGGTGTGATCACCATATTTGCGTCTCGACCCTGGACTTCACTCATTTTGGCCCAAATTTCGATATCTTTGGCCGGAACACCTATCTCTTCGTCCGTTTCGCGAAGAGCTGCATCATAGACGCTTTCATTCTCATCGATTTTACCGCCAGGAAATGCCACCTGACCACTGTGAGAGCTCAAATTGTTCGACCTCAAGGTATATAAAATACATACTTCTCCTCTATCCACACAAATTACTAAAACAGAAGCTCTGCGTTTCGTTTTGCCACCTCTTACATTAACTGATGGCAGTTCACCTAAATTAGCTATACACTTTTCTTTAGCGGCACTGGATAGAAGAGCTCCCGGATTGAGACACATGATTGCTTTGTAAAGTTTATGAACGGGCTTCATTCACAAATTTTGCTATTTCCACTGAGTGTAAAGTCCAACAAAATGAAAACCTTCAATTTGTAAATGCTGTACTTAGATACGACTAGGACTCGAGGTGGCTTTGCACAAGTCCGAGGCCATGTGTTTTTATGGTCCTCGGAACGCGCCACTATCGGGTTCCAAGAAAACAGCAGGAGGGGTTCACATCGGCGTCGAGTCGACGATGAAGTACGTGGGACAGCCGGTGGAACTTCGTGGAGCACTTCTGATGTTTGGCTCCCAGACTGGAGCGGGCCGGGGCTGCCTTGAAGCGGCTTCTGCCCACTCTAGGGGGTCCAAACGCCTCCTGCCGGAGGTGCTACGCGGGGGTCGTGCGGTCCATGGCCCTTTACGAGCCACCGGTGTGGGCGCGTTCTCGGAAGCTGAGACCAGCTCGCCGCTTGAACGCGTCCGAAAGAGTAATGGCCATCAGGCTGGTCCGGGGTTACCGCAAGGTCTCCGGCGAGGCGGCGAGCCTCCTTGCCGGATTCTTGGAATTGTGGGTTTTGTCTATATTAATAGGAAAAAAAATCAGCATAATGGATCGTGAATTTTGTCCAGCTAGCAAGTAGGTGCTAGACGAACCATAGTGGCGCGGTCCGATTAAATCAAAAGTCAGTGTTTGTACTTATGACCAAAACTAAGGAACGTGTACCAGGGTTTTTCGAAAATCTACCCCTAACGGGAGGAAAAGGGGTAGTCACTTTTACAGGGAGGATTTTAGTGCGTGGCTAGATCAATTCGAACATTGGTATAAAATTATAAATAATCTTTGAGTCACGTTATGGAAACATACCAAACGATTTTTCAAAATTCCACCCCATGGGGGAGTGAAAAAAAGAGATAAACAGTTTTTAGGCTAAATCTTACTCATTTAATTAATAAACTTGAAACTTGCCACGAATACGTGTAAGTAATAAAGGTCGCAATTAATAATAGTTTTACAAAACTTATGCTGACGTGGAAAGTTTTTATGGAAGAATTTTAACGCGCGTCCCGATCGACTCTAAATTCAGTACCATTAATACTTTGACAGAAAAACAATAATATTTTTTTGGGTTTTTTCGAAATCGTTGATTAAATATTGATGAAATGAAATATTCAATGCACGATGATGGTATCCCCGCCCGCTCCCCTTGAGTCTCAGTAAAGATGTGGCACTTTACTGATACCTCACGCGGAATTCTTGAGAGAACTTGAAGTGATGTTACACTGTTTTGATTCATTTGCCTACACTAATGCATGTTCACGAACACTTAATGGTTAATAATCCACCATTATTACACATTAATCGGCTAAACAAAAATTTTAGAAAATAAAACAAAACTGCTAAACATGTCAGTTCACTTTCCCGCCAAGAACCACCCTAATAATTTTTCAATTGCAATTTTGTGTGCACAGCAGCACATCATCTACCCTTTTTTTTTTGGTAATTATCAAAGAACTTCTCCCGCTCTGTGTGGAGCGGGAGAAGTGTCAGACATAACTTACTAAAACCCACCCGTGTTCCTTCAGTTGCCAGGGCCACGATATCCCTTTCAGATAAACCTGCAACAGGACCTGACAGGACATCATCTACCCTGCTTTATAAAAAATATTATGGTTGGCCCCAATCAGTAAATTTTTATGGAATGGCAATACTTACGGTAACGTCTTTTGGCTGAAAATGCTGAAATTATTGATGATGAATGATTTATGTTCTGTGCTGTAATGTGACGTTGACATTCACAGACATTCATGACATTTATTATCAGTACTTCAGTAGTGTTATAAACCTAACAAAACAAACTTATAGCATTTTCTTTTCAAAGTTTCTGAAAATTCCTTTAACACATTGTTTGAATAAAAGATAAAATATTTCTTTAAGAAAATTTATATTCGCACGAAATTAATATCAAGTAGGAAAACATGCACAAGTTAAAAACAATTACCTGTGATGGTCCCACAAGTTTTGTGATTTTGTTGACAACAAAATGGGATGAAATTCACAAGGAAACGGACATATTTCGGTATAAAATCGATACATTAGAAGAAAGACTTGTAGACGGGAAATATTTGCTTCAGGTACCTTTATTATTTTACCAATGAAGAAGTCGTTTACCGTTTTTGTAGTGGTTCATTTGGGTCGTTTGTTTTTCTAGCTGAATCCAGACCGCCAGTCCAAAAGAAGAACGCCGGAAGAGATGAACAACATCTGCCAACCATTTGACGAAAAAAAGTTCAATTTCAATAAAGTTTCTCCAAAAGAAATATTATTTTCTATAGAAGACGAAGGTAATGTTCACAAAATATTTTTACTCCTCAAATACAGACTGAATTCTTAACTGGAAGTTCTAGTGGTTGATGAATAGTTTCCGATTGGAGAGGCCTATGTTCAGCAGTGGACTTCATTTTCATTAGGCCGATTAATTGTTGAAAGGCATTTACATAAATTGCATTTTCTATTCAATATTTGCCGTAATGCATTTATGATCTGTACCTACACCGCTGTACAAAAAATACAGCAACAATTACTCTTACGTCGGAATAGCTAAAATGAAACAGATTTTCTACAAGTACCTATTTGCTTTATCTAATTATATCTACATTCACAGATGCAGACATACACACAGTATTAGTGAATGTGAGTCCGATATCCCGATACCATTCATTGCTGTGCCCATCCATAAACAAATGTTTGCCACAAGTGGTGACACCTCAGAGCTTGGACCTAGCAGTACAGATTATGTTCCTAACTGAGGACCGGTGAGTGTAGGCAAGTACACAAATCAGTTGTTAGTATGGTGTATCCTGTATTAACAATATTTAAACATGTTAGACTTTCCTCTCAAAATCTTACATCATCATCATATAGAGCAGCCATACTCAAAGTGTGTTCCGCGGAACCCTAGGGTTCCGCAAAAATACTGGTCAGAATAAAAAAATAATACTAAAGGAGTGTCTACCTACTATATTTTATTTTACTCTGGTACCTCAGTAACATAATATCAATCTAAATATTTCAACAAAGGAAAAAAAAATATGTAAATTTTAATGTCAAGTAATATGATTATTAATGAAGAATACACATAAAACCATTTTTGATTACTTTAGGGCTCCGTCAAATATTTCGTTTTCGAAAAGGGTTCCGTCTCCAAAAAAGTTTGAGAACCACTGATATAGAGTATAGGCCTCCTCCCTTTTGTCCTATACAGCCCTGGTTGGTACAAAATCCACAAGATACTTATCAAGTTAATTAACTTGATAAGTATCTTGTGAATTTTAGTCTTGTATGAAGTTTTGATGCCAGTTAACATAAAGACTAGACTTATCTATCACTGATAAAAACAAACATCAAGTACTCATGATGATTGTATCATGTACTTATGTTTAAAAACCGGTCAAGTGCGAGTCGGACTCGCGCACGCAGGGTTCTGTACCATTCTCAATAAAAACGGCAAAAAAATCATGTTTGTTGTATGGGAGCCCCCTTAAATATTTGTTTTATTTTAATTTAATTATTTATTCTTAAAGTGAACATATAACTAAATACTCTGTGAATGTTTCAAGCGTCTACCTGTTGCCATTATCAATATTGAGCAAAAACGAGCAAAAAAATCACGTTTGTTGTATGGGAGCCCCCTTCAATATTAATTTTATTCTGTTTTTTAGTATTTGTTGTTATAGCGGCAACAGAAATACATCATCTGTGAAAATTTCAACCGTCTAACTATCACAGTTCATGAGATACAGCCTGGTGACAGACACACAGGCAGACAGACGGCGGAGCCTCAGTAATAGGGTTCTCGTTTTACCCTTTGGGTACGGAACCCTAAAATGATTAAACAGTTATAATAATATTTGTATTTCAGGAATGTAAGAATTGGGTTCAACAGTATGTGTGGTTTTGCTTCAGTTAACCATTTACACTATCATCTGTTTGTGGAAAAGAACACTTTGTATGTGGAGACAATGGTCAGTATATCATTACTTATTTCTCTACTTAATTTGGTAGCAAAAAACATAAAATACAGGAAATAACACCCCTTTCCTTAAAATGTGCATGGTAATAGCCAAGACGGAGTATTTATTTATTTTCTTGCTTTGAAAGACACAGCTTAACAACACAGAATTAAAATTATAAGTGTGACTGTCAGCCAATGACTGTCAGCTAAAAAATACACATTATTAAGTACCAATATAGGAACTAACACAAAAAAGCGTCTTAAAAAGCAAGGCACTCAACTAAACTGACAATTAGGTGCATCCCTTAAGCTCAACACACACAGGCAGCGAGTGCGGGTCGGGACGGCGCGGCAGTACGGCGCGGCGGGCTGAATTCTCTGTATTTATATGAATGACACCACACGAAACGCGTGCGCGGATCGACCGCGCAGCGGGTCGGTGGCGGGAGCCGCGCACGCGTTTCGTGTGGTGTCATTCATATAAATACAGAGAATTCAGCCCGCCGCCGCCGCCGCCGTCCCGACCCGCACCCGCCGCCGTCCCGACCCGCACCCGCTGCCTGTATGGGTTGAGCTTTAATACCCCAACATCTTACAATACATGCTATTAATTGTTATAACCATTTCATCACTTGTGATGATAACTGGCTTATTCTGACAATTAACTTATTAGTTAATCTTCTTGTATCAATAAAAGCAGACCACATTAGTCTATTGCATGAAATGTATTGACAGGTGTATTTTCTTATCTAATAATCCTTCCATATCCCAAGGGCGCTTCGTCCCTATCATTATCGGGCCAGGTCTACTTTTTGATATGCAATGGTCTCCATAGTCCTATGAAACATGGGGTTCCAGAGGCTAGTGTGAATCTTTGGGTTAATTCGACTAATCGAGTCTGGTTTAAACATGCTGCTGGGGTCTGCATTTCATTCATTCATTTCAGAAATGGCAGCACGTAAAAGGAGACATCTATTGTTTGGATGAAAACTATTTAGTGCCAGCATTCTGTTTTGAAATACAAAGGCATTCTTCTGCTCCAACACTTTGGAATATATTGGAACACTTCTTGAAGAAATCAATTGCCCACAACATTCTTCTGACTAAGAGAAGAAGGTTGGGAGGTCGGGAGGATGTGGTCAATGTAATAGTTTGGCCCAGGAGGAGCACTTCAGGTGCTAAAAAGATGGCAGCATTCAATGTGGCTGTCTTAGAACTCAGTGGCTGGTTCCCGATATATGGTAAATAGTTCTTGTGCATATAATATTACTAGCGATCTGCACCTGCTTCAAACAGGCGCAATCTACAGATGTCGCAACATGATGAATCATCGAGATTTCTGTGCTAAGTTAAATATTAACACCTACAAGGGATACATTTTCCAAAGGATGGTGAAATCCGCACCAAAATAACATTTTAAAGTTTAGAAAAACAGCAGAAAAACAGACAAACACGAAAAGTGATTTGTCTATTGATACAGCACCATAATTGCGTACCACACTATCAATTAGAATGATTTTGAAGGATATTGCTAATCCATTGCTTCCTATGTTTGAAAATGCTGTCAGCACAACAACCGCAATGAATGTTGCTGATCTGTCAAAATGAAACCCCGTTACTACAGTGTGTTACGCAATTACCCCGCAGGAAGCGAAAATACGTTACATCCTGTGACCCTGTGTGAGTCCCTAATCCAAAACCTATTGGTTCGTGTGTCTCCATGTTGCGGATCCCTCGGCGGGTCAAGGGATCCGCAACATGGAGACAGCTACAGCTGGTTCTACTACCACCACCATAGACCGATTAGAATTGTTGTCTATTGGTTAGTTTGAATTTATTAGGCATTATTTAAATAAAATGTGGGAAATTATATCTGTATGTTTATTTATTTTAATTAACTATTAATCATGTATATAATTTACATGACAATTTCTCGCGCCATCTAATGTCGTGGAGACTACATTCACAGGCATGCCACGAGCCTGCTCCGCTCCAACGATAGATGTCGCTGCTAGTTGCATTAATTTATTGATTTTGCATTACATCACAATCCCGATTCAAACTTTAGGGCGGCTCCGAAGATGAGGCGAGTCGCTGCGCAGTAAATATACATGTGTGTGTGTGTGTGTGAGGGGTACTGCGCAGCCAGTAGCGCACTTCAGAGCCGCCATTAATTTTGACGCGTGCTATACTTAAAATTATGTAAAATGGGATACAATGCCATGGGTATGGGGGACTATGGATATCCTAATAATGTATATTTATAAATAAATAAAATAATGCTTTAATGTTGTGTTACAGATGCAGAGGCATTCAAGAATCTTCAAGCAAAGGAGCTTGAAGCAGAACTGCTCAAATGGATTAGAGAAGACTTTAAGAATATATGTGAAGAAGTAAAATGTTTATAATAAGGAAAACTAGTGTAATAGTATCATTGTAAGAATATATGTGAAGAAGTAAAATGTTTATAATAAGGAAAACTAGTGTAATAGTATCATTGAATCAATATATTATTATTGAGTAAATTATATGCATATTAAGTTAACCCTAGCGCTTATCATTCCTTTGTTGAATTGGATGTTTATGATTCACCATAAAGTATTTGAGCAAATGCTGTTCACTCTCAAATCGAGGTCACTGTTTTTATTTTCCAAAATAAGCTAATTTCTACTATTTCTAGATAACTACATTAAAATCATAAATAAACAAAACAAGCTGATATTCCATAAACAAAAGATCGTTACTATGATGTTGCTCAGATGACTGGCTTCCCAGTAGTAATGGGTAACTCATCAGTTTTATTTGAGGTTGAGGGAGTGCCTCATTTTTCCTCGTGAGGTCCTCACGAGGTACCCCTCATTTGAGGTGAGGATTCGTGCAACGGTATTCACCTCACGCCTCGTGCGCCTGAGCCGAACTCTGCCGATTACTGCCGAACGTCTGAGGGAACGAGGCGGGCGGGCGCGACGACAACTCTCGAGTAATCACGACTCTCCGTCCGATTATTTACATCTCCCTCATCTTTCACACATATCATTTTCTTTCGCTCATGAATTTTAGACCGCCAAAATAAAGGAATCATTATCACGTGATTACCAATCTAATGCTAATGCTTTTAGAGTTCATAATAATTAACCATAATTATCTGAAATAAGAATATTTGCTTCAAAATTCGTTTTGACTAATAATTTTAATAGTTTACCTAATTTTAACCTTGCAGGTACACGTGAAGTGGATTGTTGAGATTTTGTTCCAACAATTACGTAAACTTTTGTTTATTTCGTGTTCGTATTTTTTCGCTTGCTTGCTTTATTTGCTTGTTTATCCCACTCTCCACACACACACATGACACAATAATCATTACCTAAATTATTTCATTACGTACATACCAAAATCGTAATATTATTTTTTACTGTGTTATTGTGTTGTAAAAATTTCGAGACCAGACCTCACCTCAGTCACCTCACTCATTCTCTAATTCTGTAAACAACTAAACAATTTGTAAGTCGGTTCATCTTTCATCATTCGCTCACTGGGCTCACTCAATACTCACTCGCGACTCGTGAGTACTCGCGATTCTCGAACTCGCTCGCCTCGCCCCTCGCCACGATTTCATATTGTCAATGTCATATTTTGAGGACGCGTGAACGAATGAGGGAGTGAGGTGTGGTGAGGTGCTTCAATGTTAAAATTCGAGTAACTCTTTCAATGTGCGATCACGAGTTCCTCAAACGAGGCACCTCATGAGTGAGGGACACATCTCTACTTCCCAGTATCAGTCATTCGAGGAACTATTATAAAGTGCTCTGTGTGCACACCTGGGGGCCAAGTCTGTTATTTTCAATGATTACGAGGGCGGCACTGAAAATTTCGGGAATCAAGGAAGTGACACAACATTACTATTTAAAAATTTATTTATTACTTTTCGAAGTATTCTCCGCGAAATTTGACACATTTTTCCATACGATGGAACCAATTATTGAAGCAACCATTCCATTCGGAAGTTGGGGTCTCCAAAATGGCCGTTTTGTAGGCGTCCACAGCTTCTTCAGGTGATGAAAATCTCTGTCCACGCAATTTATTCTTTATTTTAGGGAAAGTTCAAAGTATAGAAATCATTAGGGCTTAGGTCGGGGCTGTACGGCGGATGGTCTAATAATTCTATGTTTTCTTGCTCTAAAAACTCTTTTGTTCTGTGCGCGGTGTGAGAACTCGCATTGTCGTGATGGAGGATGATGCGGCGGTTGCAGTTCTCTTTACGGAGTTCAGAAACGACCTGTGGCAAACAAATGCTAGCATACCATTCTGCATTAACCGTTCTTTGTCCCTCAAGAGGAATAGTCGTAACATGGCCGGTTTTGGAGACAAACGTGGCCACCATTTTTTTTGCAACACTCCGTGAACGAACAATTTTTGTTGGCTTTAACTCATTTTCGAACACCCAAACTCGTGACTGGTTTTTTGTTTCGGGTTCGTACGCGTATATCCAGGATTCGTCACCTGATACAATGTTGTATACAGCATTTGAGGATCCTGCGTGGAATCTTTCGAGAGTTCTGACGCACCAAGTAACGCGAGCCGCTTTTTGCTCTTCACAGAGCGAATGCGGTATCCATCGGGAAAACAACTTTTTTACACCTAATTGTTCATGCAAGATTATTTGTATTTGACTCATGCCAATGTCTAAAGTTGCCTGAATTTCGCGGTATGTCACATGTCGATCTTCCTCAATCAGCTTACGCACAGCATCAACGTTTTCTTGGGTGACTGCAATTTTTGGACGACCTTGACGGGGATCATCACTGAGCTTGACACGTCCACGTTGAAATTCAGCAAACCAGCGATAAATTGTGGTTTTGGATGGGGCTTCATCACCAAATGCAGAAATCATCCGGTCAACGCACTGTTGTTGTGTTAAACCAGTTCGAAAGTCATAATAAATCATCGCTCTTGAATTTTCTCGAGTCAATTCCATTTTCTCAACGACTAAACAAGTTTGACAAAACCTTGTGACAAGACCGAGAATCTTTTTTTAAATAAATAAATGGTATTCGATTTTTAAAACCAAGGAGTTTTCAATTAAAAAGATTTTAATATGACAGGAACAGTGGAAATATTCCATTCCCGATACTTTTAGTGCAGCCCTCGTAGTTATTATGACGACCATACCAAGGCAACGCCATGACCATTGTGCCAATAGTTTGTAACCTCCTACATTCCAATTCAATTAGTTGAATAGGACTTTAAATATGTCATAAATCGCCACATAGCTTCCACAATTTAGCGTCGGCGACAATTTCAGTTGTTAGGGGCCGACTCCTTCCGCCAGACACAGGTCCTCACCGGAAACAGTTATTTCGGGAGGTTCCTGTTCAGGATAAAGCGGGAGGAAAGGCCCGGGTGTCATCACTGTGTGGATCGCCCGGAGGACACGGTGGAGGTCTATAGGAAATACATCATATGTGAAAATTTCAACTTTCTAACTATCACGGTTCATGAGATACAGCCTGGTGACAGACAGACAGACAGACGGCGGAGCGGGCCCGTTTTACCCTTTGGGTACGGAACCCTAAAAAAGTAACTTTCAACGTGCGCGTCGTAGTGTAGGGTGACCATATAATAATATTGGGTACATAAAATTATATACATTTAAAAGAAGGTACTTTGGACATAAAGTAATTTAACAAGATACCTTTGCATATTATCGTAGAATAATCAAAAAAATCGGCTCTTATAATCGAATGAAGTCGATTTAAGTACCAGTTCTTGTCGACACAAGCTATATCCGAATAGCTCCTGTAGTTTTAAAAAGATTTGCCAGTTATCAAGTTATTATCGGAGCTGCCTCCCCAGGGTCACCAAAGTCCAGATAAAAATCCCAGAATGATTAAATAAACTAGAAAGACTTTGAACTTTTCATTTTAGTTTTATCAAAGTTTTGTGAAAGGAATATCACAAAAAAAAACCGTGCATAAACCGGGCCGAAACCATAAAGCCGCACTTGTAACACAAATCCGGTCGTATGGTCACCCTACCGGGTGTGCAGGCACCACCATATAGCGGTGGGCATCACATAGCGGTGGCCGCCAAATAGCCGAGGCCGCCACATAGCGTTGGCCGCTACATTATGGTGGCCACCACATAGCGGTGGCCGCCACATAGCGGTAGCTGCAAGATAGCGGTGACCACCACGTAGTGGTAGCCGCCACATAGCGTACGCAATTCAACGGCGAATGTTGAAGAGCGGTAGCCACCACAGCGTCCGCAATTTACCGGCGAACGTCAAAGAGTGGTGGCCGCCACATAGGGTCCGCAATT